>CM040829.1:1607463-2807463 GCA_022828995.1 Vimba vimba | reverse complement strand
ACATTAATAAACAAATCTTGCAAAGTTATTTCATATTTTTATTTTTGTTTTCGTTGCACTTTGTTTTATTCTGCCAAATGGTAAAAGTATAAAACCAGAATGGAATAAAACGCCCCTTTCCACTGATTGGTCAGCCGAAGATCAAGCCGTGCTGTCATCAAATCTTATTCTTATTCTTATTATAACAGAGTTTATTGCAACTACGTTAAATCTCTTTCTCATCAAACAGCCAGACTAATAAATGTCTCGACAAAAACTGTACCTGGACACAGCCTAGACAGAGCTTTCTTCTGTGTACACAGAAACGCGTGCCATGAAATACTACTTCATCATATTAAATAATAATTAACATGACATCTGCTCTCACAACTTCCCCTATTCTACATATTTGGCACACCGCCTGTTTATTGATCTGACCAACTCTCAGAATATGAGTGCCGAAGCTGCGCGACGCACTGGACAGCGCGGAGAGAAGAGTAAATGGTGCAATGAAAAAATCACATAGGCCTAATTTACTGGAGTATTGAACATTATATTTAGAAGGTGAAAAGACAAGTTTGATACGAGTAATAGTGAACAACAGAAAGTCTTTATTGTCATTGATTGTATTGTGTGATTTCTCTGCACACACACACACACACCACCATTTTGCTAATTACATATGCTTATTAAATATACAAATAAGCCTTACAATGAACAATACATGTGAATGACACAGTTGGTGTAGGAACAGTATTGAGCACCAGATGGCGAAGTAGAGCACTGGGTCAAAAGCTTTGAAGCACCAACACAGTTTGTGTTGTAAAAGCATCAGACTGTTGAGAAGCCTCGTTCAGCTCATCCCATCCCTAACTTAACCAAGGCAAACATGAGGGCTTAAATATACAAGGACTACTAATGACAAGACAAGGGACATGTGCACAATAATCAAGACAATTACCCAACGACAACAGAGGACACATGACAAGGGGAAAAATGGCAGGATCACATGACACAAAACCACAACGACATCTGCAGTGTGAAGACACTTTAACCTTTTTACACCTGCATGAGCGAACCACAGCAGAACAGGAAAACATGTGACATGTGTTGATGGACAAGCTAAACCAAAATAGGCTACTGCAAAACATGAAGCACACAGCATCTCACTCACACATCACATGTAAATAAGCAAAACAAGATATACGTCCCAGGAGATGCAACAGATTATTAAATGCTAGAAGTATTGATAGTTCATGTTAATGAATGGAACCATAGAGTGTTACACATTATTCTTATTTAAAAATCTACTGAAAGATGTTAAAATATAATCATCTCTGTGCAGAAGATATGTTAATGTTAATGTTAATGTTAAATGGTCAATCTTAGAAAAACATTTTCTGTCTGTGATCTTGATCTGAATCAGGGCCGTTTCCTCAGAAGAGGCAAGAGAGGCAATGCCTCCTCAAAAAACTGGAGAAAATACAGAAATAAAAAAGCTCAAATATTACAAAATATGACATAAATCAGAGTTTTTTCTGAAGGAGCCCTAAAGTGTGTGAGGGTTTAGTGATTATTTATTTATGTGATTATTCTTTTACAGTTATTTCTATGATTAATCATTTCAAATATTATTCTTGTATTAATCCATTTATGCTTTTTGTCTATTGTATATTTTAATATCATATACTCATAGTTATACTCATATTCATGTGTTATATTCAGACCAGACATTTAGTTTATTTCTACTCTGATAATGTACGTCTATTTTGGGCTAGGCATGCTGTTAGTTTCTTCCGTTTTCTGTTCAGTGTGGTATCCTGTCTAATATGCGTGGTGTCTTATTAATAATTTCACATGAGATGGTTATCTTGCCTGGAGTTAAGGCTATATTTAAATAAGGTTTAGACATGATGGAAACACGTATTTGGCCATTTCGGCTTATTAAAGGGTTAGTTTCAGTAAAAATAACAATTCTGTCATTAATTACTGATCCTCATGTCGTTCCAAACCCGTAAGACCTTCGTTCATCTTCGAAACACAAATGAAGATCTTTTTGATGAAATCAGATGGCCGTTCCGTTGACAGCTATTTAAAGGAATAATTCACTTTAAAATGAAAATTAGCCCATGATTTACTCACCCTTAAGCCATCTTAGGTGTATATGACATTCTTCTTTCAGACGAACAGCGGCGGTTTCTTCATTAGGGCGATCGGGCGACGCACCACCAAAGTGTGAAAGGGACTTTTTCAATCACAATCTCATTCAACCACAGAGTTACGCTAGCAGCAGTCACTCACTGTTGTTCTGCCTCTGGATATAGTCCAATCAGCGCCAAGTCACGTTCTGTGGAGTACCGCCTCTTTTTGGGCGATTTCACTATGGCCGAAAATCGCCCAGAGTGTTCCCATAGACTTACATTCAAAGATTTTTTTTTTTCGAACTGCAGGCACTGCAATGCATTCTCTATGGGTTCCGGGAGGGCTCGCACTAACGTGCTTTCGTCATCATACGTAAACTTCACTTGTGCAGCGATTGGTGGAAACAAATATACTGTGATAAGGTGATAGCTGTAACCACTGTAGTATTTACGGTAGTCCTGTGTGGTAGGGTGAATACGGTAGTTTCCGGTCTGATGTCCCCTTTATGAATGAAGCAGCGTTAGTTCAGTGGTCATGGCGGCGCGCACGCTGAATAGACAACGCCAGATAGGCTGCTGAGATTTCATTGAGGTAAATCAAACTTTCATTGATCATGTTTGATATATTTGTGTTTTTAATGCGATATTTTGTACAATAATGAGTATTCAAATATGTTGTGCAGACTGTGAGTATGTGCCTAAATTGCAAAACAGTTGTTGTAAGCTGTAACTGTTGCAAGAGACAACGCCAGATAGGCGGCATTGATTTTCATTCTTGGAGGTAAATTAAACTCTCATCATGCTTGATGTAATTGTTTTTAAATGCATGGCAATCATGTGTATTTAAATATTGTGCAGGTTGTAATGATGATGGTTTGTTCCTGGTTTGGAAAACAGTTGTTGTAAGCTGTACCCAGGTACGTGATGTATGGTTGAAGTGTATGTTTGTTTTAAGTAATGTGCGTTTTTTTTGTGAGGAATGTTGTTTTTTTAAATGCTTTGTTTGTGAATGTTATTGCACAAATAATAATGGTGTTTTTCTGGCTCTGTTCCAGGAGCTAGTCTTTGTCACTGTTTTGAATTACTGAAATCAAGTCTATTGATCGTCTGCACTTATTTACTTGTGTATGAACCCTTTTTAACTTATCAACTTGCTACCATTTAAGCCTATTTATGTGATAGTTGTCAATAAAATGAATTGAAATGAAAACTGGTTTGGACATCTTGAAGTGCATTATTGATAGGCTTTACAGTTTGGCGTCCACGGACAGGATTTTTATTTTTTTTTGGTAGTGAGTTGATATAAGGTGCATTTAGGATTCAAAACAGTGACATTGGCTAAGGAGTTGAGGTCATTGGAGCAAAAGACAAGGAACATCAGCAGAACTGCCCGGGACCTAAGAAAAAGTGTTGCTGCTGTATGACTGACATCCAAACGATGGAGCAAGAACTTGCTGCATTGCGGGAAAGGTTGGTCAGGGAGAAAGCTGCAATGGATGAACTTAAACAACAGAATGAAGTACTGACTGCTCAGTTGCAACGAACTGTTACACCAGATACTTTGGAAACGCCACATTCCCCTCCAGATGTGGGCCTGGCTGATTCGGCTGCCTCCCCGACCTCCACAAGTAGAGTTAGAACATCTGTTGAAGTGATTTATGTGCCTAAAGATAAAAAGATGTTAATGTTTTCTGGTGACCCAGGTACTATTTCATATTACGATTGGGCTGATGAAGTGCGGAACTCTATGAATTATCGGCAATACAGAGAAAGAGAACAAGCAGCTTTTCTTTATGATCATTTGGAGGGGGGAGCTAAACAAGAGATAAGATATAATACATCTGAGGTACGCAGGAGCCCTGCATTGATTCTAGAAGTTTTGAAAGAGGCGTATGGCCATCCTTATTCCCTGACAGCTGCTCAAAAGCGTTTTTTCGACCGAAAACAGAAGGCAGGTGAGGGGTTGCGGGAATTTTCTCATTCACTGCTATCTCTGGCAGAAGACATCAATCGTTGTAATGGAGGAGTGGAGTTGTGTGGGGAAGAGACAATAAGAAGTCAGTTTGCAGAGAATGTAAGAGATCCCTCACTTCGTAGAGAATTAAAACGATTAATTAGACAAGATTCAAATATAAAATTCTCAACGTTACGCAGAGAAGCAATGCTGTTTTGGGAAGAGGATCATGTGCCTGATAGAGCCCCCTACAGTTTAGTTACAGAAGGTGCAGCAGTTGAATGTTCTGGTATTACTACAACAAATACCCCTGTTAATACTGATTCTCTTCTTCTTGAACTTAAAGAGGCAATGAGGAAGCAGGAGGACAAGTTAGAGGGCCTTGCAAAGCAGGTAGCAAGAATGCAAGTTTCCGAGGGCAGACGGGGACGTAGGCCAAGACAGGAGCCCAGGTATGATTCAACAGGAAGACCTATCTGTTTTAGATGTCAGGGAGTAGGACATATTGCAAGATTTTGTTCAGATATGAATACGGCTAGTGACAATGTCCGTCAAATAACATCATCTGAGTCGGCTAGGGGGACAGCTGTTTCTGTTAATATGCAACAGGGAAACGAATTCCCCCTGTAGTTCAGAGCCAGACTACGGGAGTGGAACAGTTGGGCTCAGACGATTCTATCATTTCATGGGAAAAAGTGTATAATGCACTTACAGGGCCAACTCCTGTGATGGACGTGTATATGGGAGGAGTATGTGTCCCATCTATGATAGATACAGGTTCTATGGTCACTATTATAACAGAGTTTTTTTAGGGAACATTTTGAGTGTAAAGGGGAGGGTGCTCTAAAAGAATGTGGATGGCTGACTTTAAAGGCTGCGAATGGCCTTTCTATACCATACTTGGGTTATTTAGAACTCAATGTTAAAATTATGGATAAGGTCTTTCTACAGCGTGGTGTTCTAGTGGTGAAGGATCCAACAGATCCTGTAACAAAATTGAAGAGAAAAACTGTTCCAGGGTTGGTGGGCATGAACATAATAAAAGATTGCAATGAAATTTTTTCCTGGTTCTTTCAATGTAATGCCACCAGGACGGTGTGTTCAAGTGTATCAGGGTTTTGCAAAAGTGATGGCCCCCTTACCTGTATTAGTACCAGCAGGTTCAATGTGTTTTGTCCCTGCTACAGGGTTTCAGAACACTTATGATCCTGACTATATTGCTTTGGTAGAGGGGTTAGAGGTGGACGAAGGGGTTTTACCTGGGGCCCTTATTGTGTCTCCAGGTTTAGTAAGGGTTCAGGGTGGCCAGCTAGCTGTTCCTATTGTAAATGCAGGTGCTTTAGATATCAGTTTGGCCCCCCATACACGGCTAGCACGCCTGCATGTAGCTGAGGTAGTCGCAGGAGGTTCAAAGTCCATTTCTTTTCAAAGCGTATGCCCAGGGGAGGTTCAGATTTCATTATGTTCAGAAGAGGCTGTAGTTTTTAGCCATGAGGTTGCATCTACTTTTTCATCTGATTTTAATTTTGAATGTCCCTTTTTGGGAAGTGAACAGATAGCTCAGGTTAAAGCATTGCTGAATGATTATGCTGATGTGTTTGCTTCCAGTGATAGTGATTTAGGGTGTACTGCAATTATACAACATGAGATACCAGTTACTGATGATGTTCCAGTTCGTCAGCGTTATCGCCGTCTCCCTCCAAGCCAATATGAAGAAGTCAAGGACCATATTAGACAGCTTTTGGAGCAGGGTATTATAAGTGAGAGTTGTAGTCCCTATTCATCACCTTTGGTTATTGTCAAGAAAAAAGATGGCAATATGCGTATGTGTGTTGACTATAGGCAGTTAAATCTGAAGACAAGAAAAGATGCTTATCCTCTCCCTAGGATAGAGGAATCGCTTGATGCCCTTAGCGGGGCCCAGTGGTTTTCAACCTTGGACCTTGCTAGTGGTTATAATCAAGTAGAGGTTGCTGAGAAAGACAGACAGAAGACTGCTTTTTGTACTCCATTTGGTCTGTACCAGTTTAATCGTATGCCATTCGGGCTTTGCAACGCCCCCGGAACTTTTCAGCGACTAATGGAAAGGATTTTAGGTGATCAACATTTTCAGTCCTTGCTTTTGTATCTAGATGATGTGGTTGTGTTTTCGTCATCTTTTGAACAACATCTAAGTCGTCTTAGGTTAGTGCTCTCACGTTTCCGGGAGTGTGGCTTAAAGGTAAAATGGAGTAAATGTTCACTGTTTCAACGGCAAGTGTCTTATCTTGGACATGTAATATCTGCTGAGGGGGTTGCAACAGACCCTGAGAAGACCCGGGCAGTGGCCTGTTGGCCTCGACCAAGTACAGTAATGGAACTTAGATCCTTTTTGGGTTTTGCAGGATACTATAGGCGGTTTGTGAGAAACTTTTCTCAACTGGCAGCACCCCTGCATGCCCTAGCAGCATTGGCTACACCAAAGGCAGGTAGAGCAAAAACCACTAGAGTGCCCCTTCTTGAACTGTGGAGTTCTGAGTGTGAGTCTGCTTTCCAGGTTTTAAAAGAGAAGTTAGTTTCTGCTCCAGTACTTGGGTATGCAAACTTTACAAAGCCCTTTTATTTAGAGATTGATGCTAGTCATCAAGGTTTGGGAGCAATTTTGTCCCAAGAGGGTGAGGGTGGAAGAAGACCGATTGCGTATGCAAGTCGTGGGTTGAGGCCATCTGAGCGGAACATGGAGAATTATAGTGCTATGAAGTTAGAGCTGTTAGCACTAAAATGGGCAGTCACCGATAAGTTTCGTGACTATTTGGTAGGTCACAAATTTGTGGTATTTACAGATAATAATCCGTTAAGTCATCTGCAGACTGCCAAATTTGGAGCTATAGAGCAGAGATGGGTTTCTGAGCTGGCTAGATTCGACTTTGAAATTCATTATAGACCAGGGCGCCAAAATGCTGGTGCAGATGCATTGTCACGGCAGACCCAGTTGGTCGCTGAACCTGTGTTGGGAGGCGGCATGTTCAATCAGCTTCAAGATAATGATCATACATTGATTGTTAATGAGCAAGCAACCACATACAGTTTCCCTGTGTTTTCACCTGAGGTGTGGGCAGCTCAACAGCAGGCCGATCCCTTTATTGCAAGTTTTCTGGTGTATTGGAGGCAGCAAGTTAAACCTGGCAGATTGGCAAAGGCTAAAGAAGATGGTCAGACCTTGGAACTGCTGCGGCAATGGGAGAAGTTGGTAGAGGAGGAAGGGGTTTTGTATCGACAATTTGTTGATACTAGGCAAGGCCAAATTAAACAGGTGCTACTACCTCAGAGTATGAAGGAGGAAGTCCTTCGTGGATTACATGACCAACACGGTCATCAGGGCATTGAGCGCACGTTTAAACTGGTCAGGGCTAGATGTTATTGGCCAGGGATGTTTCAAGACATTGAAACTTACTGTAGGCAATGTGAGAGATGTATTGTAGCAAAAGCTCCAGTCCCAAAGTTAGTAACAGAAATGGGCAATTTGTTGGCTAGAAGACCATTTGAGATAGTAGCCATGGATTTTACAGTTCTAGAGCCTTCCAGTGATGGTAAGGAGAACGTCTTGATTCTCACTGACGTGTTCTCAAAATTTGTGGTTGCAGTACCTACCAGGGACCAAAAAGCAGTGACTGTGACAAAATCACTTGTTAGAGAGTGGATTCATAAGTATGGAGTTCCCCAACGAATTCATTCGGATCAGGGGAGATGTTTTGAGGCAGAGGTGGTTCGAAATTTATGTAAGATGTATGGGATTGGGCGGAGTCGAACTACCCCTTATCACCCACAGGGCAATGGCCAGTGCGAGAGGTTCAATCGAACCCTGCATAATTTGTTAAGGACTCTCTCACCATCCAAGAAAAGGAGATGGGTAGAATATTTACCAGAAGTTGTTTTTGCTTATAATACAACTGAACATGCAAGCACTGGCTATTGCCCATATTATTTGGTTTTTGGGCAGTCGCCGAAGTTACCGGTTGACATTTTGTTTGGGGTGGGTCCGACAGATGCTATAGAGACAGTTGATGAGTGGGTGGTGGGGCATCAGGAGCGTTTAAAAGAGGCTTATCAAAAAGCAAGGGGGCAGATGGAGCATGCTGCCGAAGTTAGGAAGAGACAGATTGGTCCCCCTTCATTACAAAGTTCTTTACAGGTGGGCCAACTGGTTTATCGTAAAAATCATAATTTTGCAGGAAGACATAAGATTCAGGATTTGTGGATGCCCACACCTTTTAAGGTGCTTGCTCAGCCAGATGACTCTAAAGCAGTGTATACAATTGTTCCTTTGGATGGATCGTGCCCACCTAAAAATGTGCATCGAACAGAGTTGAGGCCATGTGGTCCAGGGATGGTAGCGTCATTCAATCAGGGTGCCCAGAGCCATAATGATTTAGTCTCTGATAGTGAATCAGAGGAAGCATGGGTTGTTAGGGGGGAAACCTCAATTGAATCATTGCCAGGGATGGGAAGTAGATCTGAATCTGTGTTATCCAGTGAATCCGATGAAGAATTTGTGGAACGAAAGGATTTGGAAGATTCTCAAATATTAGAAATGGTTCAATCACCTCCAGCTAATTTGCGGCGCTCTAGTCGGAAAACAGCGGGGAGCCATTCTAACCCATTTAATTTACCTAGATCGGTTGTGTTGAATGAAGACGCTGGGCTCATAGAGTAGATAATTTCTCATAAAAGGACATTGTGTGATTTATTTTTATTTTTTTTATTTTTTTTTCTCGTAGGCCTACAGGTGGTTAATAAAATTAATCGAAAGATCATTGGGACAATGATCCGTGGTAGGGGGGGTGAATGTGATAAGGTGATAGCTGTAACCACTGTAGTATTTACGGTAGTCCTGTGTGGTAGGGTGAATACGGTAGTTTCCGGTCTGATGTCCCCTTTATGAATGAAGCAGCGTTAGTTCAGTGGTCATGGCGGCGCGCACGCTGAATAGACAACGCCAGATAGGCTGCTGAGATTTCATTGAGGTAAATCAAACTTTCATTGATCATGTTTGATATATTTGTGTTTTTAATGCGATATTTTGTACAATGAGTATTCAAATATGTTGTGCAGACTGTGAGTATGTGCCTAAATTGCAAAACAGTTGTTGTAAGCTGTAACTGTTGCAAGAGACAACGCCAGATAGGCGGCATTGATTTTCATTCTTGGAGGTAAATTAAACTCTCATCATGCTTGATGTAATTGTTTTTAAATGCATGGCAATCATGTGTATTTAAATATTGTGCAGGTTGTAATGATGATGGTTTGTTCCTGGTTTGGAAAACAGTTGTTGTAAGCTGTACCCAGGTACGTGATGTATGGTTGAAGTGTATGTTTGTTTTAAGTAATGTGCGTTTTTTTGTGAGGAATGTTGTTTTTTTAAATGCTTTGTTTGTGAATGTTATTGCACAAATAATAATGGTGTTTTTCTGGCTCTGTTCCAGGAGCTAGTCTTTGTCACTGTTTTGAATTACTGAAATCAAGTCTATTGATCGTCTGCACTTATTTACTTGTGTATGAACCCTTTTTAACTTATCAACTTGCTACCATTTAAGCCTATTTATGTGATAGTTGTCAATAAAATGAATTGAAATGAAAACTGGTTTGGACATCTTGAAGTGCATTATTGATAGGCTTTACAATACCTCTAATAATATTTAGCCATAAGCTGAAGTGACATCCAATAATTTCCTCAGTGCATAACTTACATTTCACGGACATATTCTCCATCTGTAAATGTTAGAAAGTCCAGTTTGTTGTCATGAGTGGGCGAGCTTTCTGCAAGCTAAACTTCCGTGAACGAGCGCCGCCGCGTGCATGCGCGCCGAACAGACGGAGCGCAATAGAATAGGAGCGCAATTATTCTGACTAAAATATACATTAGCACTAAATTATAAATATATTTAGCTAAAATATTTGTTGTTGAATATTTGTTGTTGTTGGTGAACATAAATGTGCTAGAGAATTTCAAACCTACATGTGTATTTTTATGATATTAGCTTTGTTTTTATTTTATTTATTTTTTATTTTAAGTTTAGTAAATGTAACTACGTCTTTAAAAAGCATTATTTTGTTTTTAGATTGTAATGTTGCAATGTTAGAATGTAATGTGATTTGACCCCTTTTTTTGGATAGACTGCAGATAGACAGCAAGGTTACACTATGTTTGTCTTTAGAACCTTCAATATGAACATTGTTTGTAGGACAATATTGATCAGGATATTAAATATTTTTTTAAAAAATTAAATAGTTTTTTTTTTATTCAAATAGAAAAATAATAATTAAATACTCAGATTATACCATACATCACCATTTAGCCCAAAAATTCAGATTTATTTGGCAATTGGCTATTTCCCAACCAAGCTGAAGTTTTAGCTAAACTTTAGGCTAATGATAGCTATATTATCACTGTTAAATTGTTATTTAACAATTAGCCTACATTCAGTCCTGGATTAATAATTCAGTTTGTTGCGCCCCCCCCAAATTTTTTTAGCACCAGCCGCCACTGCAGACGAATACAATCAGACTTATATTAATAAACACCCTGACGCTTCCGAGCTTTATAATGGCAGTGGAACATCAGACTGAAGCTCATAAAAGTGCATCCTTCCATTATATACAGTAAGTGCTCCACACTGCTCTGGGGGATTACTAAAGGCCTGCTGAAGCAAAGCGGTGAGTCTGTGTAAGAAAAAGATTCATATTTAATACTACAAAGTAAAATTCTAGCTTCCGGCCAAACGAACATACGCAGCTTACTTGCGTATAAAGTGCAACTTACGCAACTTATGACGTCAGAAGTAGCGAAGCGCATCATGGCGTAGCGTAAATATCAGCAGTACGTCGCATTACTTGCATAAGTTGCGCCGTGGAATCCCTATGTTCGTTTGGAAGCAAATTCTGTCAGGACCACTATCGTCAAATACAAATGACCATTTACAGTTTGGATTGGCGGTAAGGTTCTGTTCTGGGCGAGAACTCCCTGCGCATAGCAGCAATAACCCCCCAAAACATAACCATATGCCAATATCCCCCAAACATTTTTTTTAATGCAGTTACCTGAGTGAGTTAAGGCAACAGCATGTTGCCAATATAGGAAAAGCTTGAGCAACAACATGTTGCAAACAATACCAGAAAGCCTTAAGCAACAAGCATGTTGCCCTTACCCAGATGGCCTAAACGAGCATGTTGCCAATACCGAATGCTTAAGCAGTATACATGCACATGGTTAATGTATCCTGATATTAGCGGCAAATGTTGAGCACTATAGATCCAAGCTGGAGCCAGCAAGGACATGTTTGCAACAAGTGTTTAGCCAATTTAACAATCGTATGGGATGTATTTGGGGAAGCTTACACCCCTAGCGGCAGCAAAATCTGATACAACTAGCATGTTGCATTATCACAGAACTAGTGCTAATTTAGTACTGCTAAAACTAGTGTAGTTTAGCAGGGGAAGCATACACCCTACAGCAATAGCTCTGACTAGCGGCAACAAAAATGATACAACAAGCATGTTGTATAACCATAGGACTAGTATTAAAACTAGTGTCATATGCAATGCGCAGCTAAGCAATGAATACAGTGTGCTTCCTCATTCACAAGTTCACTCTTACAAATAACTCAGATAGAATAAATGGTATGCGTATTTGGCGTGCTGTCCAAGGAGAGGCTCTGGGCTCGATAATGACCCAGAGTACTCCCCCGTATTCCTGTCTGTGGAAGAACAGCCAAGAGTGAGGAGTCGGAGTGGCGGAGGGATGCTGAAAAACTGTTGAGGAATGTTGGTGAATATATATATATATATATGCTTCCTCTCATGCTGATATGTGCTCCTCCCAAACTTTGTTTAATGAAACATAATTTCATGAAAAACAGAACAAATAAATTGATGTTTACTGTAGATACACAAAACTAACACACTAAAGATAAACAACAAAGTAAACACAAAGCACAGATATGAATATATTAAACAACAAAATACTAAATAAAAATACAGCACAAAATACTGCAAATATACTGTACTGTACATTTATTAATTTAGCAGATGCTTTTATCCACTTACAAATGAGGAATTTCACAAGTAATTTGCCACAAAGACACAATATTTCTAGAATATAATATCAGGTTTATTAGAAAGCTAGATTAGGAGACAAGCAAGAGCAGAGGAGAAATATAGAGATTTATTTGGTGTTGATTTAAGATGTAAGATTTTTTGGTTTAATGTTGTGTTGTTCAGTAACGAGCGTTAGCTTAAATAACTGTGACTGTATGAGTTTAGTGATCCTGCATCGTCCTATAGCAGCGACAGAGGAGGAGTTTAACCTTCACACTGTATGAAAGCTGATCTTGAGCGGTCTGATCTCTCAGCGCTGCGCTGGATGTGTCCTCTCTTCTGCTCAGCACAAGGTGACTAAAACACTTTATCTCTAATGCTTTTGTTAAAAGATTTTTTTTAAATTATTTAAATCAAGACATTTATGTCTATAGACAAATGATGATTTATGAATTGTGATTTGATTATCAACCCTAATTTTATAGTTTTCTGTTTTCTTTTATGTTTTGTACGATATCTATAGAGTTTTTCCATAACAGTTTACAGTGATGTAAAAACACAAGACATGGAATTAAACTGTTGACTTTTCATTTTTTTTCTGTCTATTGACAGTTTCTATAACATATGAATATTATTTTCCAAATGTCAATGAAGGTGAATCAGAAACTGCTGATTAGAGATTTTCCATAAGACTTATGGTTTGATAATATCTATAGAGTTGTATTTTCCAGTATTTTAATAAATTCTGGTTATGGAATTCTTTGACAAAGTATCATATTATATATATATATATATATATATATATATATAAACACAGACACACACACACACACACACACACACACACACACACACACACACACACGCACATATACACTGGTCAAACATTTGGACACAATACTATTTTTTGATATTTTAGAAAAAAGTCTCTTAGGCTCATCAAGCCTGCATTTATTTAATCAAAAATAAAGATAAAAACTGTAATATTGTGAAATATTATTCCAGTGTAAATCATCTGTTTTCTATGTGAATATATAGTAAAGTGTAATTTATTCCTGTGATCAAAGCTGAATTTTCAGCATCATTACTCCAGTCTTCAGTGTCACATGATCCTTCACAAATCACTCTAATATGAGGATTTATTATCAATGTAGAAACAGTTGTGCTGCTTTTTTTTTTTTTTTTTTTTTTTTTTGGAACCCGTGATGCTTTTTACAGGATTTATTGATGAATAAAATGTTTAAAAAAGAACTGCATTTATTCAAAATATAAATCTTTTCTAATAATATAAATCTTTATTATCACTTATTTGTATTAGCAATTGTAGACCCCAAACTTTTGAACAGTAGTGTATATTGTTGCATAAGATCTTAATCTTCTAATTGAAGAAAAGAAAAAAAAATCAGTCATAAATGCATGGCAACACTTTATAGTGTAAGACCTGACCAACCACTCCCAGAGAAGACAAAGTCCGAGTCTGAGTATTTAGGGAGATGCTGAAGAGGGTTCAGGGCGATTTGTAATTAACCCAAATCGCCGAGTGTAATTAACCCAAGTGGCCGAGACTCTCGGCATCATGTACTTTCTATTGTCAGGTTCGCATCTTTTCTCTTTATTCCAGAGCATTTGATGTTTTGTATTGATTATCTTTGAACGGATTATGTATTTGCCATGATACATTTATCTGACATAATAAATTGTTACAGTACATTTTGACTTATTCTGACTTACTCTGAAATGAATAACTTTAGTAGATTACGTTATATCCATTGTTACCGCAAATCTGCGTCAGATTAGTAACGGACTAACAGTTTTGAGTGGAGCATTGGACACACCAACTGAGATTTACAGTTCTGGCTAATATTTGGCACTAATTCAAGTGTACTAGGTTGTAAAGGCTAAAAGGGAATTTCCGTTTAGGACAGCAAACTGCTGATTGACCAACCTAAATAGGGTGAGTCTTACCTCTGTTTAATGTAATGTTACTTTAGTGCAGTGGTTTTCAAACCCTGGGTCGCGACCCTCGGGTGGGTCGCGAGACTTAAAAAATGGGTCTCCAGGATGATTTAAGGAAAATATAATTAAATTAAAAAACAAAATTTGTTTTCATAAAATCATAGTCTATAGGCCTATATAAAAGAAACACGTGAAATATGGCTATTTAAACAATTAATAGATTAATAAAACGAAAGAAAAAACTGACAGCATGCTGCTGAGTTCATTTCTGTGAGGCGCAGCGCAACAAGTTGACGGTAAGGAAACGAGACGGCAGTTTGTTTGTTTTCTTTATTTTACAAAAGCACAATGTTGTGTTTTATTGCGAGTGTACACAAATATATAAAAAATACTTTGCAGTTTCGAATGATGTCCTGTTTGAACAAAATAACGGAGTATATTTTTATGATTCCATCGCGCCGGTGCCACACACACACAACATATTCCAGCATTGTAATCTTGACATCGCAGCCGGTTCATTATCAAAATAAAATAGTCAACCTCACATAAATAATTACACTGCTCTGTTTAGTAGCCTACAATTCGTGCCATTCAGCGTAAGCACCGCTCCACTGTGATGTTTCCAAGCACATTTTTGCGCATGTGAAGAGGGTGATTTTTTTGAAGAGGAATCGATATTGGAACGTGAGTGAAGCACAAAGAAGCCCATGAGCGTAATTTCCTATGGGGACAGGGGGGACATGTCCTCCCCCCCACTTCAAAATCCAAAATCCCGTTTGCTATTTATTTATGTGCACGCGATGTTCCCGGACGCGGACGCGCAAGCTCGACATAGGCTCGGTCCTGCTCCTCCGTGGTATCGCGGTTGCGGCACAGGCGATGAAACGTCAGAAACAACATAGGTGACTTTAAGCTATCGTTATATGATCTGGCTCTTATTCATGCAAATGCTTTTAAACCTTTCATGCGCGATAAGGCAAAAGAGAACGCGCTGTCAGTGAATGACCTCCTGACACACACACACACACACACACACACACACACGACCCACCGATAAACGCGCGCCAGTATCAAGTTCTCTTTCGCGCTAGAACGAACAACACACATGTATGCCAAAATGTCCGTTTTGTCGAGTATCCTCACAAGAACAGTCTTAAATGAGTTAAATAAATTTTTAAATGAAAGTATAGTGAGAGAATGGGATGCGTGAGATCGTCAGCTGTGGCTGGTCCTAAAGTGGCAGCAGCTAATTCTCTGAGAAAATTACTAACTGCTCTTGACTAATGCGTGTAGCTTTACTACGGATTTATCTATATTTAGTTTATAATTTATGCAGTGCAGAATGTTTTGATAACCTTATCCAATTTCTGTATATTTCATATCTGTTAGACAGGAAAGCCAGCATACATACCAAACGAGAACCAAACCACTCATATCTGGAAAATATCGCCGACATGTTCGTACCAGTATGAGCGTTGTCTGTAGGGGCGGGCCACAGATTTGGAATGGGATTGACTATGGCCTTAAAGGAACACTCCACCGTTTTTTGAAATAGGCCTTATTCACCTTCTTTCCTACATTTAGATAGGTGGGCAAATGCATTTTTGTCTCAGTGCATGCATTGTTTTAGTTTGACAGGATCGGCGCTAGCTTAGCTTAGCATAATGAATGGAATCCTTTGTTGCCAGCTAGCATGGCCTGAGTAAAAGTGAAATAAAATAACCCCCCCCCCCACCTAATTACTTCTTGTGGCCTGCGTATTCACAAGGAGTACAAATAGCGATGCAGATTAACGCTAGGCGATTTCCTAGGCAGATATTGACTTATATATTAAGGACTATATTAGGGGGAAGCATAGGTGAAGCACTGCTACTTGGGCGTGATATCTCTGCGCCCAAGTAGCAGTGCTTCATCTGTGCTTCCCCCTAATATAGTCCCAAGTCAATATCTGCCTAGGAAATCGCCTAGTGTTAATCTGCATCGCTATTTGTACTCGTTGTGAATACGCAGACCACAAGAAGTAATTAGGTGGGTTTTTTTTTTTTTTTTTTTCACTTTTACTCAGGCCATGCTAGCTGGCAACAAAGGATTCCATTCATTATGCTAAGCTAAGCTAGCACTGACCATGTCAAACTAAAACAATGCATGCACTGAGACAAAAATGCATTTGCCCACCTATCTAAATGTAGGAAAGAAGGTGAATAAGCCCTATTTAAAAAAACGGTGGAGTGTTCCTTTAAGGTGTTGCCCTCTATCTCCAACTTTAAAAGACATATAAAAAAATATTATCTATCAACCTATATTTAATATATAACTGTCTTCTCATGGACTACTGGGATCTATGTGTATGAATGTATGTTTATGTGTATGTACTTTTATGTATGTACCGGTGCGCTTTTGCACTTTGTTTACTTACCATCGTCTGGTTGCAGCTGGTAACTGTGTACCTTGTCTGTACCACTTTTTTTCATGAACTATGGGCCCCCACCTATAAGCTTTTTAGCTTCTTTGGGGGTCCCATTCACTATACCAAATTCTGATTTCTGTACCCCCGCTGTGTTATAGAATTTGCTGGTAATGGTATTTGTGAATAAAATCCAAACAAACAAATAAAAAAACATACAAACAAAGACACAGGTAAGTATGACATTTATAATGGGTTTATGTCAGGTTTGTTTTAAGTTCACTTAAATTTAAAGTTTTTATATTTTTTAAAGCCTAATAAATATTTAAAATTTGGGGGGATAATCATTTTCATTTTTTCTTAGAAGCCTATAATAAATAATAGTTTAGCATCCAAATAATTCGCGAATATGGAAAAAAATGTAGGCTATTTGAATGAGAGATGTGAGCCCAACGCCGCTTAATTTCACTTTCTCTTTAAATTATTTCGTTTTGGCTTGTTTATAGATTTTTTTTTTTCATTCTTGTTCTGTTCTGAATATCATTAAATTTAAAGGATTTGTTGTGGAATATTTTTAGTGAATTTTTTAAGCATACATCAAACGATAGTAGGCTATATTAATTGGTTAAAATTCTTACAATGGTTAATGGTTAACCGGTTAATTAGCATCCCTGTAGCTTTAGCTAGATCAAAAGAGTGCAGAATCAACTTTGCGCTGCGATCGCGTCACGGATAAGCTACTGCATGTGCATCATCAAAAGCGGTTGTTAAGAAAAAGCTTAAGAATAGGCCTATATAGGCCTATGGGTCGCGTCAATAAAAAAAATAAAAAAAAGGGTCGCTCTTAAAAAAGTTTGAAAACCACTGCTTTAGTGTACGTGGGAAACAATGGCATGACCAAACTAAAGCTACTATATCAGAGAAGTATATTGGGCGGCTTATATCTGTAATAGTGGCAATGAGCTCTGTCTAAAGAAATGTAGTGAAAAGAAGTGTATGCAACCAAGGGGGCTATACAAAAATATCCTAGAAAAACTGATGAGTTTGTGATCGTGGGCCCACATAAGATTAATGGCCGGTGTGGGGACCCTGTTAGACTTTGGCACTTGAGTGAACGAAGATAATAAAGAGTTAAGAGTTAAATAGAATAATCAAATGTGCTGCTAAACTGTTATATAACTGAGCAATAACTAATGGGCATTCTAACCTAAATTCGAGGTTGTGATAAAATGTCAGGTAAAAGCTTTATTGGAATCAAATTACTTTGCCACACGGGAATGACAGTAACGAGCAGTAAACCTTCACCCGCTTAGGAGACTGACGTTGGACCGATTGGGCAGGCCTTACAACTGTAAGCATGTTCATGTCTGCTCATGTTAACATTACATAGTTCTCTCATCTCCAGGTCCAAATACTACAATAAAACCATGTGAAAATATGACAGCCAAACAAAATACAGCCTCCCTTATAATGTTTAGAAACAACTTCTCAAATCAAAAGTAAAAAAAAAAAAAAAAAAAAAAGAGAAATGAAGGGCACACACAATAAACTGACATTCATCTCTCTATAAAATAAATGTTCCACTAAATATAATTTAAAGATATTCAAGAAAGCGCTTGTTAGTTCAGTAACTCTCTTAACAACACACACTTTTACAACAGAAATATCTCAACAACACTGTTCAGTGTGACATTCACACCCAGCAAGACAGAACTTAGCTCTCTGTCTCTGCAGTGTGAAGAAACGTGCCTTTTTATATCTTACATGAGCGAAACACAGCTGAGTCTCTGCAGTGTGAAGAAACTTGTGCCCTTTTATGAGCCTACCCTGCATGAGTAAACCACATCAGATAAACAGCAAAACATCCTGTTGCATGTGTTGATGCCCAAGATAAACCAAACTCCAAAACAGGCTCGGCTCCACGGGGGCCAGGGGGGGACAGGGGGGGACAGGGGGGGCCCACCCAATCAGAAGCTTGGCCCACCCTGGCCCTACACCACATAACAGCCAATCACAAAACTGGTGCGATATTCAAATTCAGCTCCAGATATGTTATTTTCTGTTGTCTTCCCAACCCCCTCTTTAACTTCGCTACCTCTGAGGTAAACGGACGAGCTGAATTATGAAGCAACGACAGTAACAGCCAATGAACTTTATTAGAACTATTAGTGAACTTGATTGCCATATTCTAGTAGCCTAATAAAACACAACATGCACAGATTTCTTGATCCGAAAGGAAATGTGCTTTTAGCTCATGAAAAAGCAATAATACATGAACTGGACATGGATGAGTTTGTAACAGAATTCTCTAAAATGAGTAGAAAGCTAAAGCTAAGAAAGCTGTAAATATTACAGTGATATAAGTAGATCTTTTTCAAGACCTGCCCTTTTTCCTCAAATCTGAAGTTACTAAACTGATACAAGATCTGTTGTGTGGTTTAAAAATTAGTGTGTGTATATATATATATATATATATATATATATATATATATATATATATATATATATATATATATATATATATATATATATATTCTAAATATACATAAGAATGTAAAAATAAAAATGTAAAAAATAACGGCCAAAAATCTGTAATGTTATACTATATTAACAGACGTGAGAACAATTCTTTAGAAAAACAGCATTTCAGATTTAAAATTTACATTTTTAGTTTGTAACAGTTTTCTAAAACGAGCAAAAAGCTGATGTTGTAAATGGTATAGTGATGTAAATAGTTATTTTAAAAGACCTGCCACTTTTTATCAAATCTAAAGTTACTTAATTGATACAAGATCTGTTAAGGGGAAAAAATATATATATTTTACAAATGCAAAAAGAGGGAATGTAAAAAATAAACATGTTAAACATTTTAATCTATATATAAAGTTAAATAGTTGCAAAATATACAAAAATATTATAATGAAGAAAACACAAACAAACACAACAACAAACAAACGACCCTAACAACTGCCTTATATTTATGATATTAAAACTATATCAATAAGACATGTGAGACTAAAGCATTAAAGAACACCCTCTCATCCTCTCCCCAGAGACAGAGGAAAATGGAAAACAAAATGGACAAACATGAACAATCTAATGAGCCGGAAACAGAGCTGATGTTCAGACAAAACAGCATGAATGGCGGCAAACCAAACTGTGAGTATTTATGATGTTTAAGATCAAACTCTGTTATGTATCTTTATTCATGAACATATCTTCTCTGGTGTCTGAATGTGTAAAATCAGTTCACTTTCAGTCGCTCACGTTCGACGTAGTCGGCGTATTGACTGATTGGGATCACGCTAGGGAGCCTGTCATCTACTCTACACACTCAGACCCTGCTTCGGGCCCTTTTTCAAGCTTCTGTTCAAGTTACAAACACAGAAATGCACTTCCAACGCTCCGTCCCCAAGATTGGTCAGCAGGCTGCGAGGCGGAGCTTGTGATGCAATTCACGCACGGCAATGTGCATTGGCTCGTTTTAACAATACTCAAAGATGACAGGCTCCCTAAGCGTGATCCCAATCAGTCGATACGTCGACTAGGAACGGGGGTTACATACGTAACCGAGACGAACTACACTATAACTTTTCAGTCACTCTATATACAGGAAAAGCATCATTCACACTTAAAGTTATGGTCATAAGTTTATAGTTATTTTGTCTGGTGAACTTTATGAAAACATGTTATTATGTGAAATTCAGTTCAAGTATTATTTTTAATTTTTTTTAACTAATCACATTCTGTAGATTCTGCAAGTTGTATGTAAATGTATCATTACAACTGTAAGCATTTGGCAGATGCTTTCATTCTAAGTCTGATTTATTAATTGTCGCTGTTTGACCCACTGGAACGGCTATAATCTGATGTTCATGTTTTTCATTCGCAGTTTCTCGTGTTTCACAGATTTATTCTGATGTGTCAGGTGGAGTCACAGAAAAGGTGAGACACACACATCATATACAGAGAAACAGAGTGAAAACTGAAGCAGAAATCTGATGTTATATTGATCTTTGTGTTATATTTCTGTATTTCTCCTTTCAGAAAGCAGCAGTGTGATTCATCTAACCTGATAAATATTCTCCATCATGTTCCTTTTTCAACAAATATTAAGTTCATGTATAATAAGAATGTGTATGAATGGATTTCAATGGATTTGCACAGATATTAAATATAACCTTTCATATCTTCTTATGCTTGAATGGATCATAAATATACACAAAATTATGCCAAAATATCCTCATAAACGCAGTCAGTTTTGTCCAAAGTAAATGTGAACAGTTGGGAAAGAAAGCACACACGTGTCGTCATATTGGATGTGTGTATTTTTTTATTTTTTTATTTTTTATTATTATTATTTTAATTTCTTCTATGTAAAGCACTTTGAATTGCCATTATGTATGAAATGTGCAATATAAATAAACTTGCCTTGCCTATTTGATTTTGAAGTGACAGCAGTCTATAGTCTATTTAATCAAAAGAAAACAATGCAGTGTTATTTTAAATTAAAAAAATAAATACATTTTAAATTACGTTTGATTTCAGTTTTTGTATTTTTTTGTTAATTGTATTAAGCTGCAACAGATTGTTTTGCAATAAGACACATTATAAATGTTTGATATCTAAATCTAATATATACCTTATTAAAATGAAAACTGGGAATCAATAAGAATTGTAATTTGTAAGCAAAAGCAGAATCACTATAATTGAAACGATACACAGCCCACTTATAGTAAGTGTCATACAGTAAAAAAAGAACTGAACTACTAAATGTTATAAATAACAAACATTTATTGAAAACAAAATATTTAGCTCTTGAAAAGGCATTAGCTACCTGTAAGTATTTAACCTGTAAAAAAAGACATTATATAACCCCTCAACAAATGCTTCACTCCTTAAAAGCTGAATTTATAGGCCACTATATTTAGAATGATCAGAAAACTGAACAACCAGAAACAACAAAATTTCAATCACACAATAGACACTAAATTCTTTAAATGCCTTATTTAGATTCACCAGAAGTTGATTTTCAAAGTTTGTACAGTCAATCGCTCGCTTGGCAGTGAACAGTTGCCCAGCACAACTGAACAAACGTTCACAGGCTGCCGAAGCAGGACGTCCTTATTCAAACGTAGAGACAATTTCTTTACAAATGGGAATGTATGAAGAAGCTCCGTGTTTTCAGAAGTGCATGCCAGGTATCCCTGCAGTTCACCTGTGGCATCTGGAGGGCTTGCCTTCATTGATGAAAATAAGTTCATCTCTTCATCCGACATCTCACATTTCTGGGGCTGGGATTCTTGGTTTGGGAATGTTCTCAGATGTTTCCGGATGTAATCTAACCCTACAATAATGGGGGGTGTATGTAAATTCAGGTTTAGTGCAAGAGAAAGACTGTGACGCTCACTGATGTGTACTGTAGACTAACTGCGGAACCATGAAAAAGATAAGCAAAAGTTACAGATAACCCAATAAAAATATATTATAGGCTACATAAACCATGATAACAAAAGTAACCTGTACAAATTTGCAATTTTTTTAGTTCTTCATAAAGATTAAGACCAGTGTTCGAATTGTGTCAAAGCTCTTGCCCCCCCCCCCCCCCAAAAAAAACAAAAAACGTGATAATATATATATATATATATATATATTCATTTATTTATTTCATATAATACTATAATTTCATTTACTGAACTTTTAGTGTTTCAGAACATGTTTTTGCAGCTGAGCATTAACTCTGTGCATAATTGATGAACAAAGACTTTTATCCACCCAAAATCTATGTAATAATCCGTGTTTTTCCTGGCTCGAAATGAAGCGTAGGTGCTAAAATCCCGATCATGTATTTTAATAAGATAATTAAATGTGTATTTTTTGTAGACCATCATATAGCCTACTGTTTTTCCCACAGTATTTTTGTGGGTTGAGCTCGGTACCTCTAGGGGGGTCCGGGGGCATGCCCCCCCGGAAGAAAATTTTGTACATTTTAAAGATAAATTCATTAATCTGGTGCACTTTGAGTCCCCCGAATCTGCTGTTAAAAATAAATAATCCACCCGCCAACCTCCCGAACCTATATGATATTCTCTGATTTAGATATCTGCATCTGATCATCACATTTCAATTATTCAAATTCTCAGTGTTAAGCATGATAATATGATAAAATATCACACTGAAGTAGGCTGATTTAAAATTAAGATTGATTTAAAATAAAAGTTCGTCTTTTGTCAAAATTACATTTCTAGCCTAAACAGAGGCTTTACTCCCTTCAAACTTAAATTGTCAATGTTTCATTACATAACTGTTGGAAAACACTCTTATCAGAATAATATTTTAGCTTTTTAAAGGGCATTTCTTTCCCTAATTTTTACTCTAAATACTCTTTCCCTACTCTCAGGGAACTGAGGTTACGTTAGTAACCGAGTACGTTATTTCTTATTTTATTTTTTTGATATTGAAAATTGTTTTAATCAGGGCATTTGTCCGGTTGGGTACAATTCTCTTTCACTTGTCCCTTAAAAAACACACGCACGTGTCCCGGACAAGCGTTAATGTCGAAATTCTATTCAGATCAGTACCAAACAATTGTAGTGTGTCGTCATTGGGTGATCACATGACTGCTTTGATGGCATGCACCTGTGAATGGAGGACAAAGGGACTTTAAAAAAGAGGTGTGGTGCAATCGAGCGTGGCTGAGGTGGTGACTTGGGGAGAACGTTTTGGCTGTCTCTCGGGGACAATAGGTCCTCCGGAGATGAAGATAGCTAGTTAGCTAGCTGCCTTTGTTTGAGATAGTTGAGTTGTAGAGAGGGGGAAATTAGTGTCACCGATTACCTCAGAATATTGCTCGGCTGACGCCCACGTGCTACCGAGATTCTATGAATGAACGCCCACGTGCTACCGAGATTCTATGAATGAACGCCCACGTGCTACCGAGATTCTATGAATGAACGCCCACGTGCTACCGAGATTCTATGAATGAACGCCCACGTGCTACCGAGATTCTATGAATGAATGCCCACATGTTACCGAGACTCTATGAATGCCTTGACGCATACGACGGAGGGATTTTATGAATGAGTAAGGTCCGCCCGCACGTGGGCACGTCTTCGGCGAGAAGACGGGTTGCTGCTCGCACTACTTACTCCCTACGGATGGGTCTTCTCTGCCCCGTGAGAGGGAAGTGTTTTTAATCTATTCCTACATGAATTGTTTGACTGTGTATTGTGTAACGGACAGCGGGTTAGAGAGGGAGGTTGGGGAATTTAGAACGGAGGAAACACGCCTTACGTGTGTTCACTGTGTGCCGTGCAGGCTGGGGTGCTATGTTGAGTATTAAACACTGTGTGACGTATTGAGCGTGAAAACTCACTCTGTGTATGAAGTGTTGTGCTTTGCGGAGTTTCCCGTGTTTCTTTTCCCTGGCTCCATATCTTGTCTGTATACCCGTATGATGAGTTTTAGCCTCTTTATTTGAAATAAAGTGTAAATTCTCTTTGATTAAACCGGCTGGCTGTTCTTTGACCATCGTAGGGCTGTTCTGAGGTTTATTACACTGGTGGCAGCGGTGAGATCAGCGCTGATTGCGGATCTTATAAACTTCATTGATTTTTGTTTTTTTGTTGATAGCCTACGGTTTGTCAGAATGTTAGAACCGCAAGAGGCGGCCAGCGGTAGTAATGCCGTGCCGGTGGCAGGTGTTTTTGTGGGGGAGATAAATGCTGCGCCTCGTCCTGTTTTTATGCCCGAAACATTTACGTGTACAGGGCGTGAGTGGTCGGATTGGGCAGAACAGTTCGAAATGGCTGCGGAGATTAACGGCTGGGATGATGTATTAAAGCTCAAATTTATGTCTTTGCTATTGTCAGGTCGTGCGCGGGATATTTATTGCGGCTTGCCAGATGAGGCTCGGCGAAATTTCAGTCAACTGAAGGTAGCAATGGGTAGATGTTTAGAGCCTTGTGAAAGTACTGATTGGAATCGCGTGAGCTTCTCCTCGCGCAAGAGGCAGCCAAATGAAACCGTGCGCGAGTTTGGAAATGCTTTGAGGCGTTTAATTTCGAAGGCATATCCGTCCGTGGATAATGCTACGAGGGATCTACTGGCTCGAGATCATTTTGTGGCCCATATAGGTTGCGCGGATACGCGTATTCATCTGCGTAGTGTGAAACCAGCCACGTTAGAGGGGGCTATTAATCTGGCGTCCGAACTTGAATTAATTCGGAGTTTGGAACGAAATAGTGCTCTCCCAAATGCAAAAGTTTGTGGTGTGGTAAATGATAATGTTGGGCCAGCTAGAGATGGGCAAATTCAATCTTTAATGGGCATGGTAGAGGGGCTCCGTCAAGAAGTAAAGATTTTGCAGAGTACTGTTAAATTACTACAAGATCAAGTAACAGGGAATTCGTTTGCTCCGCTTAGTCATCAGACTGATTATGCTATAAATAGACGAGATGCACGGACTTTTAAAACTGATAGTGCACGAATAGACTCACAAAATAGAGATAAGACTGAAGCTTGTTGGGAATGTGGGTGTACTCGTCATTTCAAGAAAGATTGCCCATATGTGTCGGGAAACGGGAGGGGGCGGGCCCGGTAGACCAGGAGCCCGCCCCTTTCTCTGTTGCGTCTATGTCTGGGGGAGTATGTCAGTCCCAATCAGAAACAGGTGGAGTTTATGTGTTTGGTAAAGTTGGGGGGGTAGAGACCCGCTTATTGGTGGACACAGGGGCACAAGTATCAATTGTACCTAAATCGTTTTGGCAGGAGGCAACCGGTGGAGGGGGTGATTTAGTAGAGTATAGGGGTAGATTGAAGGTTGCTAATGGAGACCAGATGGAAGTTATAGGCCAGTGGGAAACCACTTGTCAATTT
The DNA here is from genome assembly GCA_022828995.1 of Vimba vimba. NCBI lineage: Eukaryota > Metazoa > Chordata > Actinopteri > Cypriniformes > Leuciscidae > Vimba > Vimba vimba. The sequence goes on along the minus strand of CM040829.1, from coordinate 2,782,079 downwards.
GATTCTCTGACAGTAGTGGTTGATTTTGTAGTGGCAGATATTAGCCCCGGTGAAGTGTTACTGGGCAGTGATTTTCTAGTCAAATTCGGGGCAAAACTGGATTTGAAGGAATTATGCTGTTATTTGATGGGGAAAAAAATTTCTGTACAATTGCAAACTGACTTTTTAGCTCCTTCCATGCCAGTTGTAGTTTGCGGGGATACCAGGATACCACCACGTAGTGAAGTGATAATTTTGGGGTCAGTGGAGGGAGCGCCGCCAGGAAAAATAGTAGGTATGCTGGAGCCCGGCTCTTCTCTGTCTCGCTATTGTGATGTATTAGTGGCACGTGTGGTGTGTGTAGTCACCGCTGGCGTTATGCCAGTTCGTGTTATTAATGTAACCAAGGAAGCTCATACTTTACGTGATGGAATGAAAATTGGGGTGTTGGCTACAAATGTAGAGGTGGGGGAAGGTGCAGAGGAAGTAGATGAAGGGTGTGACGGTAAGATCTTGTGGTCGGCGGATGCTTTGATTTCTCACTTTGGGTTAGACTCTAGAGGGTTTAATGTAGAACAAATGCAGGCCATTCGTCAAGTGTTAGAGCATTATAACCAACTTTTTAGTATAGGGGATACTGATTTGGGTAGGACGCATCTTATTCGCCATCAGATTGATACAGGAGTTGCTAAACCTATTAAAATGGCCCCTCGCCGGGTTCCGCTTCATTTACAACAAGAAGTGACTGATCACATAAAACAAATGTTAGACAATGGCATTATTCAGCCTTCGTGTAGTCCTTGGGCAGCTCCAGTGGTACCAGTTAGAAAAAGAGATGGCAGTCTGCGTTTCTGTATCGATTATAGGAAATTAAATGAGGTGACACAGAAAGATGCCTATCCGCTCCCAAGGATAGATGATGCGTTGGATAGCCTGGCAAATGCGTGTTGGTTTTCAACCCTCGACCTAGCCAGTGGGTACTGGCAGGTTGAGGTTGACCCGAAAGATAAACCTAAAACGGCTTTTACTACACGACAAGGTCTTTTTGAATTTAATGTTCTTAGCTTTGGCCTGTGTAACTCCCCTTCCACTTTCCAAAGGTTGATGGATTTGGTTCTGGCAGACCTTCAGTGGACTACGTGCTTAGTATACCTTGATGATATAATTGTTTTTGGTAAAACATTTCAGGAACACCTGGGGCGCTTGGAACAAGTTTTTGGGAACTTGTATAAGGCCAATTTGAAGGTGAAACCCTCCAAATGCAATTTATTTGCAAAACAGGTATCCTATTTGGGTCATGTAATTTCAGCGGAGGGTGTTAAGGCTGATCCTTCTAAGGTTGAGGCGGTGAGGGGGTGGCCGGTCCCTAGAAATCAGACAGAGGTTCGTAGTTTTCTGGGACTGGCCTCTTACTACCGTCGCTTTATGAGGAGTTTTGCGGAGATTGCTAGGCCCTTGCACCAATTGACGGAAAAGGGAAGGAAATTTCACTGGGGAGAGGATTGTCAAAGAGCGTTTTTTACACTCAAGTCATGTCTTATATCAGCCCCAGTTTTGGCTTATCCCGATCCCTTGAAACAATTTATTTTGGATACCGATGCGTCAAATGTTGGGATAGGTGCTGTACTATCCCAGGTAGAGGGGGGGATGGAACGTGTAGTGGCCTATGCAAGTCGAGCCCTGACAAAACAAGAACGCAAGTATGCCACCACCAAAAAGGAATTGTTGAGTATGGTGACGTTTACGAAACATTTTAAGCATTACCTTTTAGGGGCAGAGTTTGTGCTACGTACAGATCACAATTCCTTACGGTGGTTACATAATTTTCAAGGAATTGAAGGACAGTTGGCCCGTTGGTTAGAACAGTTAGCAAGTTTTCAGTATAGGATCGTTCATAGGTCAGGGAAACAACATGCGAATGCAGATGCTTTATCGAGATTGCCGGGCCTGAGTGTAATTCCGGGTCATGTGTCAGACCAGATTGGGGGTGTGGCGATTGAGGAAAGTTGTCCTGTGAGAGTAGTGCAAGTGGCTAAAACGAATGTAGGACTACCACCTGGAGAAAGACTGGAAGACGATATGGTTAGGTTGCAGAGGGAGGATAATGAGTTGGGGCAATTATTTCAGCTGCTAACTAAGCCATTAAAGGGGTGTGGGGAGGTAAGAAACTACCCTGAGCTGCAGAAATTTGGAAGGGTGTGGGATCAGCTTCGGATACAGGACCAGTTATTGGTGCGAGTCCCTCCACAAAATTCTGATGCAGCTAATAAAGTACAGGTGGTGCTTCCAAAGTGTTTGGTTCCAAAAGTGTTAGCCATGTTGCACAATGTGGTTACAGGTGGCCATCTGGGGGTGCAAAAACTACAAGGGAAAGTTAAAGATCGGTTCTATTGGCCGGGGTGGTTTGCCGATGTGAGGAGGTGGTGTAGTGAGTGCTCTGAGTGCGGCTCACGGAAGCTTCCAGTTCGAACTCCACAGGCCCCGATGTGTCCTTCTGTCATGTTTCGCCCCTATGAGCGTGTGGCTCTGGATATTTTGGGCCCACTTCCCGAAACTGTTGAGAAAAATCGGTATGTGTTGGTGGTGGGAGACTATTTTTCTAAGTGGACAGAAGCTTTTGCTTTACCAAATCAGGAAGCACGATCAGTTGCTAAGGTGCTAGTTGAGGAGTGGGTTTGCCGCTATGGTGTCCCTCGCAGCCTTCATTCTGATCAAGGCAGAAATTTTGAGTCTACTCTTTTTCAGGAACTTTGCAGATTATTGGAGATCAATAAAACGCGTACGTCCCCCTATCACCCTCAGTCAGATGGGCTTATTGAGCGTTTTAACAGGACTTTGCTTTCTATGCTATCAATTTTCGTGGATAAGAATCAACAGAATTGGGATTCTTTATTACCTTATGTAATGATGGCGTATCGTAGTAGTGTACATGCCACTACTGGCTTTACCCCTCATAAAGTGGTGTTTGGGCGGGAAATGGTATTACCGGTGGATATAATGTTGAATGTGAACTTGGAAGAGGCTTTTGAGTCTCCAAGTGAATATGTGCAACATATGGCAGGGATTTTGTCCACTGTTGTTGGGGCAGTACAGCAACATCAGTTACAGGCTTCTTCCCAGCAGAAAAAGTATTTTGATTTTCGGGCTCAAGTACAGTATTATTCAGTGGGGGAACTAGTCTGGGTTCGAAATAAGGCTCGGAAGAAAGGGGTTTGCTTTAAATTGCAGAGATGTTATAAGGGCCCCTTTAAAGTAATCGAGCGGTTGTCTGATGTGCTTTATCAGTTACAGTCAGTTGAGGGAGGGGCTACTACGGTTGTTCATTACAATCGGTTAAAACCATATGTTTCTCAATCTGTTTCAGAGAGGCTGGAGGGGAATGAGGAGTTGGCACAATTACCGCAGCAATTGGTTGACCCGTCGACCCTGCAACAATTGCCCCCGGTCATGGCCGATAGACCGCCGTCTGCAGAGGGACAATCTTGCCCGGTGGGAACAAGGGAAGGAAACCTTCAACATGGCTCGCCAGTGCCTTCAGCGTGGTCAAGGTTGGAGCATAGCCCGGGATCTACAGTTAAGCCTTTATATGATGGAGGAGGCTCTGCGCAGAACATTACAACTTCTGCAGAGATGGGTCGACCTCCACGACAGAGGAAGTTACCGGTTTGGACTAAGGATTATCATCTTGACTCGAGGACGAGTTCTTCTGGATTAGTGGGGGAATAGTGTAGTGTGTCGTCATTGGGTGATCACATGACTGCTTTGATGGCATGCACCTGTGAATGGAGGACAAAGGGACTTTAAAAAAGAGGTGTGGTGCAATCGAGCGTGGCTGAGGTGGTGACTTGGGGAGAACGTTTTGGCTGTCTCTCGGGGACAATAGGTCCTCCGGAGATGAAGATAGCTAGTTAGCTAGCTGCCTTTGTTTGAGATAGTTGAGTTGTAGAGAGGGGGAAATTAGTGTCACCGATTACCTCAGAATATTGCTCGGCTGACGCCCACGTGCTACCGAGATTCTATGAATGAACGCCCACGTGCTACCGAGATTCTATGAATGAACGCCCACGTGCTACCGAGATTCTATGAATGAACGCCCACGTGCTACCGAGATTCTATGAATGAACGCCCACGTGCTACCGAGATTCTATGAATGAATGCCCACATGTTACCGAGACTCTATGAATGCCTTGACGCATACGACGGAGGGATTTTATGAATGAGTAAGGTCCGCCCGCACGTGGGCACGTCTTCGGCGAGAAGACGGGTTGCTGCTCGCACTACTTACTCCCTACGGATGGGTCTTCTCTGCCCCGTGAGAGGGAAGTGTTTTTAATCTATTCCTACATGAATTGTTTGACTGTGTATTGTGTAACGGACAGCGGGTTAGAGAGGGAGGTTGGGGAATTTAGAACGGAGGAAACACGCCTTACGTGTGTTCACTGTGTGCCGTGCAGGCTGGGGTGCTATGTTGAGTATTAAACACTGTGTGACGTATTGAGCGTGAAAACTCACTCTGTGTATGAAGTGTTGTGCTTTGCGGAGTTTCCCGTGTTTCTTTTCCCTGGCTCCATATCTTGTCTGTATACCCGTATGATGAGTTTTAGCCTCTTTATTTGAAATAAAGTGTAAATTCTCTTTGATTAAACCGGCTGGCTGTTCTTTGACCATCGTAGGGCTGTTCTGAGGTTTATTACACAATCATAAATGAAAGAAATATTATCTTACCGTCATCGTGAGGTGAAAACGTTTATATACTGTCCATGGGTGAAAATGAGGATCCACTCTGCCAGACTCTCGTGAAAGTGCTTATCTATAGCACGAAATTTATTTCTCGTACCATTTATTCGCCAAAAATAGTTTTTGCGTGCATATGATACGCACTTTATGGTGTGTAATACGCACGTACTCCACACCCCTAATCCTACCCAAGGGGTTTAAAAAAACAAACAAACTATTTTTGGCGTATAAATGGCACGATAAATAAAATGTATCTGTTTATAAATTCAACAGTCTGTAAATTCCTTCAGAAAACAGCGTGTGGCGCACTTGAGCGTCTTTTCAGACGCAAATCTAATTTGAATTACTTTCTAATGGGAGCGGCAGCGCAATACTTTGATTAAAAAAAAATATATATATTACATAATAAATTATGTTTCTATTATTTTAGTTTTAATGAAAAACCAGGGGACCCCCGAAGTAATTTTTTTGGGCCTTATGGGGGGTCCCTTGATGCTTATGGGGGGGTCCCGGACCCCCCCAGCCCCCCCTCAATTCGAACACTGATTAAGACGCCCACACACACACACACACACACACACACACACACACACACACACACAAACACACACAGATACACACTCTATAAATCAAAAATCAAAATAGCAAATCATTTCACAAGTATTTATATTGAATGTTAAAAGACAATGTGAGCAACATATTTGATGGTAAAACGGTAAGAAAACAGGAGCAAGGTTAAGTTACTGTAAAGTGCTGTCAGGTTATTCTACCTCATTCAATGATTTGGGTGTCAGATGTCCATGAAGTCTTGACTCTTGGCACAAGGATGGCAGCCGGAGTTAGCTCAGGGTCTTCCATCATTTCCCCAAATCTCTTCTGGAGTCCATCTTCTAAGGCTTGCAGCAGTGGCAAACATAATTTACTGGAGGCCTCCATTCTCCTCAGTTTGCCCGTAGTTGCAAAACCGTTGGGAGCACATCTCATGTGGGTGTTGCTCTCAGACTGTAGGACAGTGAGCGCTGATGTCACAGGCTTTATCACTGCTACATACTCAGAGAGAAAGGCAATCTCAGTTGGATTCAACCTAAAATATATGTTTATTGGCAAATCAAGTTTCAGTAATATCCTTGATTAATAAAGGTGAATTATTCAGTAAAATAACTAAGAGAACACTTACATGTTTCTTTTGAAGGCCCCACACACATTACGAATCGCCTCCTCATCTTGGTCTTTAATTATACGGACCACTCTTTCGACAGCCAGGTATAGTGAACACCATCTGGTTTGATTTGGTCTTATAAACTGCAGGTGGCATTCAGCATCCACAACTTCAGAAGCTTCTCTGCCTCACACTCCAACAGTCTGTTGTTGTTGATCGTGACATCGCACCGTTGGTCGTGACATCAAAGTTGCACTGGGGTGAAGAGTGTTAATCAGGGTCTTGAAGGCAGGGTGTTCAACTACTGAGAACGGCTGAAGGCCTTCACAAATAAAGTTGATGACCAACTTATCTTGAAACTTGTTTCGCTCCCCTTGATAATGAAATCATCTGATCAATTCTGCATTGCTTGCTTAAAAGGTCATTGTGTAGGAATTTCTCTCATCTAGTGGTGAAATTGTATTTTGCATTCAAACAAATAGCGCTCTCCAGCGCCTCACTTTTTCAAATGCGTGTTGCATCTACGGTAGCTGTTATGTACCAAAAAGCTATGACAAGGACGTCTTCTAATAGCACTTCATCGAGTTCTACTGTCTGTCTATATAATAAAGTACACAACCAAGCTATGAAAAAAAGCTTGTAATTAAGAACATAACATTGACTTACCTGTCGAGAAGAAAGCAGGACACTTCAGCGTCCCTTTTTAAAGCTTTCTCCTGCATTAGCTCTTTCCACCTGGAAAAAGCTATCCGACATTAACCCTTGTTTTTGTAATCTCCGGTCACGTTTCCTTTTACGGTCTATTTTGGACTTTTCTACGACGAGGACTCCTTATCCTGTGACTCAGCATATGTATGGTCCTCCATTATAAATAACCGTACAGTGGAAGCCTCCCGTCCCATGTATATAAAGATAATAAATTCTTCAGATCATAATTCAGATCATTGGCAGAGGTAATTGTACACCATTGATGACATATTTAAGAATAAAAATATTGATTTTAGTAATAAAATACCTAAAAAGATACACATTGTCCCTTTAAACTAGATGATGACGTCTCCTTTTTTTCTTTTATTTCGCTGAGCAATGCAATCTTCATAATCTTGCAGTTTCTGTGGGTGCTTTCTCTGTAATCATAAATATGATAACTTCATTAAATGTTATGTACAATTATAGCATTTTCACAATTAAAGCTAATAATTTACAGAGAAACACTCATCTAAAATCTAGCCTACTTGCTGACAGTTTTTTATTTCACCAATTGCTAACTATAGTGCAGGATAGGTACTTGATTAAACTGTTAACTATGTAGTTTTTCTTTTCTTTTTCCAAGATAAAATGATATTAAAAGCCATATTTCAGCCTTTTTACACAAATGTATTACTTATTACTAAATTGTAGTATTATAGCACTATAGTTTATAATACAGTGTAATATGTCCTGTTCCGTTTTGCATTACTAGGTGGCGCTGCACACACAGTAGCATACATTTAAGCACGGTGAACATCATCATCACCATCATGTTAAGTTTTTATTCAATTATTAAATGAAATAGCAGCCCAGTCACACTAAGTGGGTGGCTAAATTACTGATTCAATAAAAGCAATAAAAGCACTCCACCTTATGCGATTTGGATTCAGGGTCCATCACTCAACAGAAACAGATATTGTAACTGTTTGTTTTTGGAAAAGGTAAAAGGCTACCTAGATAAGAGGTCTTATGTTAGTGCTGTCTTCATAGACGTAAAGCGAGCTTTTGATACTGTTAATCACAAAGTTCTCTCATCTAAATGAACATATTTAAATTTCTCTGAGCAAGCTCTCAACTGGATAAAATCATACCTGTCCAGTAGAAAGCAATGTGTCCGTATTAATGATTCAAAGTCCCCATTCTGTGAATGTCCAGTAGGGGTCCCCCAAGGCTCCATATGTGGTCCAATCTTGTTTGCACTGTATATAAATGACCTGACCTGACGTTCAGATGTATGCAGATGATGCTGTAATCTTTACACACGCTAAGAACTACCAAGAGATAGCATCCACACTTACATCTGCAATGGCTCACATTGATGACTGGAGCACTATGTCATGTCTCTACCTAAACAACAACATCTGTATGGCGTTTACCAAACTAAATATGAAGGTGTCACATTCTAATGTGTTCCTTAGAGGACAGGAGCTTGATATTGTTAATTAATTCAAGTATTTAGGAGTCATATGACTCCACCCTAACATTCGAACGTCACGTAAAAAAGGTGGCAAATAAAAGTTAAATTTAATTTGCAGAATTTTAAACAAGTTTGGCCATTTCTTGACACTAAAGCTGCCAAGTTGTAGCCTGGAAATCCAGACCTAAATCTGAAAGATGAATGGTCTGGCATCGACTAATGAAACTCGGCCAGCTCGAGGGGCGGCACCAAGCATGTGCTTGAGAATCGCACTGCACACAACTGGATAACACTATGACCAATCACAACAAGTTATCGCTAAGCTACCAGCGGAGCTAACTGGTAGATTAGACTCTCGCCGTATCCGGTCGGCAAAACAGCAAAAACGTCCTTCTTGCAAAGGAACGGTTCGAGCGGCGTCTCCCGCTTTTATCAGATAACCTACTGTGATTGGTGCAGCTTGAATACAGGGGCATATTTAATGAGCATCATTACTCGACGCCAGAGTAACTCGCTGAGCAAATTCAACTTGTGCTCTCGCGAGAACTCTGGATTTCAGGGTAGCAAAGCTTTTCTTACATACTATGATTTTTACACAGAGTATTGTTTTACAAATTGGTCATTAACTAGCATATCTATTGAATCTCTATTTAAGAAAGCCATACAAACTTCTGATAAAAAGGCATTGTCATTTCACCATTGCGATATTTTAGAGAAACATACATTTTTAAGCTTTGACAATTTCATACATTTCAAGTATGCTCGTTTGGCATATAAAGTGTTACATAATCTCTTTCTGCTTCATATGAGACACATGATGATCCTCATTGAGCTTCAGATCAGATTCTCTGATTTCTCTTCACTGTCTCTGATCCTGAAACTAAAGGCCTTTGAGTTTCACCTCAAATCTACTTCTGACATCTAGTGGACAAAGATGAAAACTGCAGATCATATTCTGTGTGTTAGGAGGAATAGAAAACACACACTCATACACATTTATTTACAATGCCTTCATTTCTATTTCAAACAAGTGACATTCTCTCAGTTTAATCACTGAATGTCATTCATTATCAACTCACAAATAATAATGTGATTTTACATTTTGTGTGAATGACTGAACTTCTAGCAACTTCTGCTTTAATGTATACTATGATGTGTTTGTGAACAGTAGATATTGAGTATTGAGTAAGTGTTGATCTGTTGTTGTTCTGAACAGCTTCAGTTCGTCTGTTAAAGTCACTAATGTTCTGCTGATGGAAATCAGTGTTAATAAATCAGAGATGATTAAATGAGCAGCTGATGGAGTTTATCAGATCTGAGTTTTACATTTAACATTCAGACTCTTGAAACTCTTCAGGAAACAATACGGCTGCGTCTCACATCAGATATTCAGAGGAGATATTGATCTGAAGAAGTACTAAGGTATGTTCTGTGTGAATGAATGTGTGGATTTATTTTCATCTTCTAGAGAAATGACATCTTTCAGGAGCTTTTAAATGAGGAAAACACATTATCCTGAGACTCATGATTGTAATGCTTGTATGAGTGATCTGAGTTTGTCATATTGTTGAATCAGGAGCTGATGGAGATTTGCCTGATATGAAACATCATCATCAGCTTCTGCTAACAGAAGAATCCAGAAACACAGTCTCTGGGAAGAACATCAATTATTCCCTGTTTCTAACTCTATCAGAAAGAGAAACAGAGAGATCTTCTGTGTGAAACGACAGATGAAGCACATGATGGAGAAAGCGGAGAATAAAAGTGATTCTGTCATAAACTCATCATCATAATCACAGGCTGCTTTATGATATTAAAGCTGGAAGCGTCACAGAATTCACTGGAACTAAAGAGATCTTGATTCTGATCAAACCATTCAAACCTTCAGAATAATATCAAAACAGCAGAAGTCATATTTTATAGTGACGCACATTTGACATCTTTGTGTTTGACTTCAATAATGATTCCCTTCAAATTACAACTTGTTGATTTTCATATTCCCTGATGAACTGAAATCTGTAAGTGTTTTCATTTGTTGCTGTAAAACACATTTTCATCTGTAGCTTCTTTAACTCTGCTGTGATTCTGATGATCTCCTGTAGAGGGAGACACGAGACTGCAGGACAGGGTCAAAGGGCAATCTGGAGCCGCTTTATTTCACATGTTTAGTTTTATTTTCACTTTTACGTTTATTTGTATAGAGCTTATACATACTGTGTCAAAGTAACGTCCATACATCAGAAATACACAGATAATACAATCATGAGTTACAGTGGTTAACGGCTCATATTCATTATGGCAGAAACAATGAACACATTAAAGATGATTACAGTATATTATCTTACAGTGTTGTACAGATTACAGTATATAGATGATGATGTGTTGACTCAGAGTTATGATCATATGAAGTCTTCACAACTCAAACTGGTGTGATCTCTAGTTACTGAGACTGAACACACACACACACACACACACACACACACACACTTCTGTCAGAGATCTAGTGTTCTTGCGTTATTCAGCCTCAAGGTGGCGCTGTAGAGCTGGAGAGACTCAGACACGCTCTGCATACTTTATTCAGTGGATCTCGTGGATCTGTCTGTCACACGCTCTACCGTTCACAGCGTTACTGAATCAACAAAATAACTTAATAATGATCAGAAAACAGAAATAACCCACATACACAACCACATCACACTCGAGGCGCACAGACTGTTGAACAGGAGCACACACCTTTATATATATATATATATATATATATATATATATATATATATATATATATATATATATATATATATATATATATATATATATATACTGTATAGATGTGCAAGTGTTCACTATCAGAGGCAGAGAACACTGGTGTGTCTGTGAAGCAGAAGTGCAGGATTGAGACACAGAGTCTGTAAGAGTCCAGGAGCTGAACAGACTGATGATGATGAAGATGAAGATGATGATGATGATGAAGATGATGAAGATGTTCAGGTCTTCAGATGCTGATAGATGTCAGTGATGATGATGATGATGATGAAGATGATGATGATGTTGTGTGATCTTGAGAACATGATGAAGGGTTTGATGAGAATCTCTTAGTTTTGACATCAGAATCAAACTTTACAGGCTCGTCTGGTTCACAGGAGACTAGAAATCACAAATATATTGAGTTATGGGATATTGTTCTCCATCACAACAATCACAAGCTTCAATAGTCTATAGCTTTAATAGTGCAGAAAGTCTGAAGAATCAGTTTGAATAGTAAATCTACTCTCTTAATAATTAATGGTAAATGGACTGCATTTATACAGCGCTTTCAACAGACCCACAGAGCGCTTTACATATCGCCTCACATTCACCCTTTCATTCACTCATTCATACACCGACGATTATATTAAGAATAACCTTAACAAGTAACCCAACTATGGGCTGGTGTAGCACTTTCCCAACTGTGGGTTATTTGTAAGTCTTACAACAATAATAAGATGTGTTGAAGAATTAAAGTTCAATAATGATCAAACACTCACAGTTTGGCTTTAGTATCTCCATACTGTCACATCTATCACGTCTCTGTCCTCTTTCCTCTGGTGATTCACTGGTTTGTGTCTCATTTCTGTCCTCCATTTTTCTCTCAGTCTTCTTGTTTTCTGCTGATCTGTGATTTCTGCTGATTTTCTTTCTCCTCTTCATTTGAATCTGTTCAATCACACAGACAGAGTTTCATTAAAGCGATATAACATCATATCACGAGACATCAGATCAACTCCTGATCAACATCTGCATGAGCTCAGTGTTATTACAGCATCTCAGATTAACTCTACAATATTCACAATAATCAATGATGATGACAAATGACAAATATAGAAATGTGAGTTTATCAAGAGTCCTGATCGGATACAAAACTGGTTTTCATCATAATTATAATACAGTGGCTGAACTGATGTTACAGGTGTTGGGTTCAGATAACAGATTGACTAATGTTATTGTTTTAAAATGTTTTACCTAACCCTAATCTTTTAAGAGGATCTTATTATAATATTATCGCCCCTTAATCTGTACGTTTCCACCCACGGCGCCGCCATTTGGTTTCGCAAGTGACACCAGTGTAACCAGCTCTAACACAATGGCAAAGTTCCAACAAAGCATGAAACTGTCCTGTCAGACGAGCTCTGAACACTATTCAGAGTCCCAGCCTCAGGTGAGAAGACAACAACTATAGACCATCAGAAACATATAGAGAATTATTTTAAAAAATGTTTAGTTTTTATTTATTTATGATATGACTATATAACACGACCAAGGGAGCTGTTTGCTGACTAATCTTACTAATCTTGTATTGTAGGGGAGTTTTTTTTTTTTTTTTTTTTTTTAATGAAGCAGTGGTGCATCGTTCAATTTTAAAATGGTGGCACAGATATTGTGCCACACAGCTGGGTGACTGGAAATAAGCTTCTTTGGCCAACATCCACCCAAAGACACAGCCAAGATCCAGGCTGCAGTGAAAAAATATGAGGAATGGTTGTCCTATGAACCTGTTAGACACCTTGCAAGTCGGGGTAAGTGTATCAATTTATATGAGTTGGAATTCGAATTATTGTGGACTTTATTACAACATATAACTTGCAGCCACATATGAAGACGCTGAGAAGGGTTTGATATCTACAGGAGAACTGCGACACAAGTGAAATTCAGTCTGAAGTAGAAACTGAGACATTTGAAAAGAGAAAATCCAGGTAACACAATTAATGAATGGCAAGGGGAAAGAATAATCATAACATGAAATTCCTAGATGTATCTGAAGTTTTATTTCTCTATTAGACCCAATCCCATTTACAACACACAACATCTGATACAGAAGAGGAAGTTAAAAAAAGAAAGCTCTGCCCAGCTCCTAGACTTCTATTTCCAGGTATAACAGTGATGTCATGTAACTGAGTGGCACAGTATATGCAATTGTTCCATTTACACGGACGTCCCAAACTGTAATTTTGTTAACGTGCAAAATCTGTTTCACTGCAGTCTTCAATAAAATGCAGGCTCCTGTTCAATCAGCTTCCAGAGTCCAGACCTTTGTCCAGCCCTCTATTAACCTCTGCCTAACCATCTCTCTGAGTCCTCTGACCAGATGTGCAGCAGTTCTCCATACGTGACTGAGTCCTGCCTGCCCTGTACCCCTGCCCTGTACCCCTGCCAGCCCTGTACCCCTGCCAGCCCTGTACCCCTGCCTGCCCTGTACCCCTGCCAGCCCTGTACCCCTGCCAGCCCTGTACCCCTGCCTGCCCTGTACCCCTGCCTGCCCTGTACCCCTGCCTGCCCTGTACCCCTGCCCTGTACCCCTGCCCTGTACCCCTGCCAGCCCTGTACCCCTGCCTGCCCTGTACCCCTGCCTGCCCTGTACCCCTGCCCTGTACCCCTGCCTGCCCTGTACCGCTGCCAGCCCTGTACCCCTGCCTGCCCTGTACCCCTGCCTGCCCTGTACCGCTGCCTGCCCTGTACCCCTGCCCTGTACCCCTGCCTGCCCTGTACCCCTGCCCTGTACCCCTGCCTGCCCTGTACCCCTGCCTGCCCTGTACCCCTGCCAGGAACAAGGATCATGAGGGTATCAATTCCAGAAGTGCTTTGGCAGTTTTGCAATGAGACCAATATTTGCTTTGATTTTAATGTCCAGCTTCCTAATTTCAGACAGTTTACACCAATCTACAATACTGTTACTTTATCCTAAAATATAATTTGGTTGCTAATGTGCGAGTCTGTTCACTAGCAATAGTTTTTCTTGTTGCAGATGCAGGGGATTCTGCAAGACAGTTAATGAAAGGCAAGTGCAGAGAAGTTTTCCTACTATCCTTATACAGTATACATGTTAAATATGTTTTGACCTGTAAGGTTTTTTAAGTGCTCGATGTGCACCGTACCGTGTGGACAGAACTGCACTTCAGACAAGTGCAACTGTTCCGTTGGTGCCTCCAGATACAAATTAATTAGTTTTTTTGTTCATTGGTTTATTGGTTTATTGGTTTACTTTTGAGTCTGTATGATGTTTTTTTTCTTGACATGGAATTGAGTGCTTTGAGTTGAATGAATTGAAAGGACAAAGACTGTAAAATAAAGAAGAATGTGATTGAAACTGTGTGATGTGTTTTTAATTTTTTATTAATATAGTTGCTTGAATATTGATTCAATGTTATTAGCATGTTTTTGTCTTCAATATTAATAATGTTTAAACAAATGTGGGTGCAAAAGTGACGTTGAAACATCACTTTGTAATGTGGAAGCAATATTAACACTATTAATTTGTGGTTGAAATCTGAACATTATTTCAATGGTTACATGCTAGGTCACTTCACCATGCACTCGCCACAATGAATAGCTTATTATACCTATATGACTGTTAAACGTAACTGGTATCACCACAAACGTTATTCTGTGCCCTAAAAACTGGCATATTTCATGGTATTGTGTCATGAAAGGTCATTGCAAAATCTAGAGAAATGTGCGAGGTGGCGAGGAGACACACATCTACTGTACCCCTGATAGAGCTCTATAGGTCACACACTGTTTAGTTGTTCAGTGTTATAATAACAGGTTAAACGTCGTAATTAGCCAGTATAGGACGCAAATGAAAATAAAATTTTATATTTGTGATTTAAACTGTGTATTATTAATAAATATTGTTTCATATCTTCTTGTTCCTGCTTTATACATTTTAACCAGTGCTAATTTAATATATCTAAAATAAAATGAATGAATATAAATGGATGAATAAACAAACATGTTGCCCAATTGTTATTTTCTTTATTTGTCTTTATTTATTATATTTGCAATGAACGGTTAGTTACCTTTACATCATTAAAAACGGGTGTCTCAACTGTACCATGCACTGTCTCAACTGTAGGCTACCACATATGGGTGCAGTTGAGACAAAGACAAAAAGTACCTTATATTTATGAGCTAATTGTGGAAAATATAAACTACTTGTGGGTATTATTGATTGATAATGTCTAATGTGTAGTGTAATGTCATGTGGAAATTCACCTCTTTTCAGTGTCTATTTTTGTGTGAAAAATCAAAATGCAAAAACTGTACTCACTCTACCCATGTCATAAAGTGTCAGTATCATGTGCACGCATAACACCATTTTCAGCGTAGGCTATAAATGGCACAAGAGATACAATTTTTGGTGTAGAAACGCACTTTCATTAGATCGGGCTGATATATCTTATGTCAAGATGATATAAAAACACAATCCAAAGAAAAGAGTACCTTATTAGGAAGATGAGCAGCTGACGTTGACTGTCCCAATAGATTATCCAGATCGTAACTCTGAAGAACCAAGATTATAGGCACCTTGATTCAAGTAGATATGAAGTGGATCTTCTGAATGACAGCTCAGGGTTGTCGTCATACAACCGAGAGGCGTATAATGCGAAAAGAGCAAGTGTTTTCAGTTCTCCTCCTCCAACAGTTTTCTGTAACGTCTTTTTCTTCTAAGCCACAGTTGCAGCGCAATAGACATTTGATAGAGCCGTTGTTGTAATGGATAAAGTAGATTATCCTTTTTCCTGTAGCCTATATTCAGTAAATGAAAAGTTATAGTTTAGAATTGATTTTACACATTCAGACACCAGAGAAGATGATGATGATGATGATGATGATGATGAATGATATATAACAGTGTTTGATCTTAAACATCAGAAATACTCAGTTTGGTTTGTCACTATTAATGCTGTTTTGTCGACTATCAGCACTTTTATGTTTGTTTTTGGTTCAATATATTGTATTAGATCATGTTTAGCATATTTAGTCTTTTTTTGCTTGCCATTTTTATCTTTTTTCTTCCATATGTGTCTGTGGTTTATGATAATATGTGTTATAACCTATATTCTCAAATGCATTCATTTATCATGAAAAAGCTCCACTTCAGTTTCACTAAAATAGAAAGACAAATGTCCATATTTAAATAAATGAATACAATCTTTTCTCAAAACTAAAGAGAAAGTGTTAGTCACCTTGAGATGTGCAGAGAAGAGGAAACGTGCAGAGAGAAACACTGATCAGAGAGATAATGTTCTCTGAGCTCTTCCCCTCGCTCTTACACACGCCTCCTCTTGTAATGTTATACGAGTGTATGGGACGCTCAAGGGGTGTAGTCAACATTTCAGACAATATTGAACAAACCAGGTGATCTTTAACTAGGAAATTAATATTTTATCATATAATCTAGTATAACTAGGGGAGATCGGGACAGTTGCAACACTTTTTGTATTTCTCTCAGTTACTCAGAGACTTTTGGACTAGACAAAGCAAATTTGTATATATTAATAAAACATAATATAATTATTATCAGTGTTAAATCATACAGTTCTGTAAAGCTTCATTACAGAGATTATTCAAAACATGCTCAATATGAACAAACAGTGAATTTGGTGAATATTCTGCTGTTAGACAAATATTCACGCATCTTTCTAAAGAGAAAAGTTTCTGTCAAAATCACGCGTCACAAGAACTCTCTGATTATGATATGTGAAACATCAGAATGAATCACTTTAGACCAAACCTGACTGTGCTGCGTATCTGCAATAAACAATAAATGCTGAGTCAACCTTTCTTAAACGGAAGCTGGAAACCAGAAACTGCACATCAACATCACAACTCTTATTTTTTAACTCTTATTTTAACACTTTAATTCTTATTTTAATACTTTAACACTCTTATTTTAATACTTTAACACTCTTATTTTAACACTTTAACACTTTTATTTTAACACTTTAACTCTTATTTTAACACTTTAACTCTTATTTTAATACTTTAACTCTTATTTTAACACTTTAACACTCTTATTTTAATACTTTAACACTCTTATTTTAACACTTTAACACTCTTATTTGAACACTTTAACACTCTTATTGTAACACTTTAACACTCTTATTTTAAGACTTTAACACTCTTATTTTAACACTTTAACACTCTTATTTTAATACTTTAACACTCTTATTTTAACACTTTAACACTCTTATTTGAACACTTTAACACTCTTATTTTAACACTTTAACACTCTTATTGTAACACTTTAACACTGTTATTTTAAGACTTTAACACTCTTATTTTAACACTTTAACACTCTTATTTGAACACTTTAACACTCTTATTTTAATACTTTAACACTCTTATTTTAACACTTTAACACTCTTATTTGAACACTTTAACACTCTTATTTTAACACTTTAACACTCTTATTGTAACACTTTAACACTCTTATTTTAATACTTTAACACTCTTATTTTAACACTTTAACTCTTATTGTAACACTTTAACACTCTTATTTTAATACTTTAACTCTTATTGTAACACTTTAACACTCTTATTTTAACACTTTAACACTCTTATTTGAACACTTTAACTCTTATTGTAACACTTTAACACTCTTATTTTAAGACTTTAACACTCTTATTTTAACACTTAAACACTCTTATTTTAACACTTTAACACTCTTATTTTAACACTTTAACTCTTATTGTAACACTTTAACACTCTTATTTTAATACTTTAACTCTTATTGTAACACTTTAACACTCTTATTTTAATACTTTAACACTCTTATTTGAACACTTTAACTCTTATTGTAACACTTTAACACTCTTATTTTAACACTTTAACACTCTTATTTTAACACTTTAACACTCTTATTTTAACACTTAAACACTCTTATTTTAATACTTTAACACTCTTATTTTAATACTTTAACACTCTTATTTTAATACTTTAACACTCTTATTTTAACACTTTAACACTCTTATTTGAACACTTTAACTCTTATTTTAACACTTTAACTCTTATTGTAACACTTTAACACTCTTATTTTAATACTTTAACTCTTATTGTAACACTTTAACACTCTTATTTTAATACTTTAACACTCTTATTTTAATACTTTAACACTCTTATTTTAACACTTAAACACTCTTATTTTAACACTTTAACACTCTTATTTTAATACTTTAACTCTTATTGTAACACTTTAACACTCTTATTTTAATACTTTAACACTCTTATTTGAACACTTTAACTCTTATTGTAACACTTTAACACTCTTATTTTAACACTTTAACACTCTTATTTTAACACTTTAACACTCTTATTTTAACACTTAAACACTCTTATTTTAATACTTTAACACTCTTATTTTAATACTTTAACACTCTTATTTTAATACTTTAACACTCTTATTTTAATACTTTAACACTCTTATTTGAACACTTTAACTCTTATTGTAACACTTTAACACTCTTATTTTAACACTTTAACACTCTTATTTTAACACTTTAACACTCTTATTTTAACACTTAAACACTCTTATTTTAACACTTAAACACTCTTATTTTAATACTTTAACACTCTTATTTTAATACTTTAACACTCTTATTTTAATACTTTAACACTCTTATTTTAACACTTTAACACTCTTATTTGAACACTTTAACTCTTATTTGAACACTTTAACTCTTATTGTAACACTTTAACACTCTTATTTGAACACTTTAACACTCTTATTTTAATACTTTAACACTCTTATTTGAACACTTTAACTCTTATTTTAATACTTTAACTCTTATTGTAACACTTTAACACTCTTATTTTAATACTTTAACACTCTTATTTGAACACTTTAACTCTTATTGTAACACTTTAACACTCTTATTTTAACACTTTAACACTCTTATTTTAACACTTAAACACTCTTATTTTAATACTTTAACACTCTTATTTTAATACTTTAACACTCTTATTTTAATACTTTAACTCTTATTGTAACACTTTAACACTCTTATTTTAATACTTTAACACTCTTATTTGAACACTTTAACTCTTATTGTAACACTTTAACACTCTTATTTTAACACTTTAACACTCTTATTTTAACACTTTAACACTCTTATTTTAACACTTAAACACTCTTATTTTAATACTTTAACACTCTTATTTTAATACTTTAACACTCTTATTGTAACACTTTAACACTCTTATTTTAATACTTTAACACTCTTATTTGAACACTTTAACTCTTATTGTAACACTTTAACACTCTTATTTTAACACTTTAACACTCTTATTTTAACACTTTAACACTCTTATTTTAACACTTAAACACTCTTATTTTAACACTTAAACACTCTTATTTTAATACTTTAACACTCTTATTTTAATACTTTAACACTCTTATTTTAATACTTTAACACTCTTATTTTAACACTTTAACACTCTTATTTGAACACTTTAACTCTTATTTGAACACTTTAACTCTTATTGTAACACTTTAACACTCTTATTTGAACACTTTAACACTCTTATTTTAATACTTTAACACTCTTATTTGAACACTTTAACTCTTATTTGAACACTTTAACTCTTATTGTAACACTTTAACACTCTTATTTTAACACTTTAACACTCTTATTTTAACACTTAAACACTCTTATTTTAATACTTTAACACTCTTATTTTAATACTTTAACACTCTTATTTTAACACTTTAACACTCTTATTTGAACACTTTAACTCTTATTTGAACACTTTAACTCTTATTGTAACACTTTAACACTCTTATTTGAACACTTTAACACTCTTATTTGAACACATTTACTATTATTTGAATACTTTATCACTCCTATTTTAATACTTTAACACTCTTATTTGAACACTTTAACTCTTATTGTAACACTTTAACACTCTTATTTTAACACTTTAACACTCTTATTTTAACACTTAAACACTCTTATTTTAATACTTTAACACTCTTATTTTAATACTTTAACACTCTTATTTGAACACTTTAACTCTTATTTGAACACTTTAACTCTTATTGTAACACTTTAACACTCTTATTTGAACACTTTAACACTCTTATTTGAACACATTTACTATTATTTGAACACTTTATCACTCCTATTTTAATACTTTAACACTGTTATTTGAACACTTTAACTCTTATTGTAACACTTTAACACTCTTATTTTAACACTTTAACACTCTTATTTTAATACTTTAACACTCTTATTTTAATACTTTAACACTCTTATTTTAACACTTTAACACTCTTATTTTAACACTTTATCTCTTATTTGAACACTTTAACACTCTTATTTGTAACACTTTAACACTCTTATTTGAACACTTTAACACTCCTATTTTAATACTTTAACACTCTTATTTGAACACTTTTTTTTCTCCATTAGGTCACCTGATGGAGTTTTTTCGGTTCCTTGCCACTGTTGCCTTTGGCTTGCTCAGTTGGGGATATTTTGGGAATATTTGATTTGATTTTATCAATCAATAAATTTCACTAGAAACAAACCTTGTTGTATTATTTTAATTTAATACTGTGAAGCTGCTTTGATACAATCTGTATTGTGAAAAGCACTATACAAATATACTTGACTTGACATTAACACTCTTATTTTAATACTTTAACACTCTTATTTGAACACTTTAACACTCTTGACGTGTCTCAAATACGTGTCTCAAATAAACTTGTTAATTTAACACTGGAGGTTTTGCTGTGTGCTGTATTTTTATATTTATTGTATTTATTTTATTCATATCTGCTCACTATTTACTCAGTTGTTTGTGCGTGTTTGAAGTTTTATATCATCAGCTCAAAGTCATAACTGATCAAAAGTAAATCTTGATTATATTCTTTAGTTTTGAGATGCAAAGCAACATTAGTTAGTCCATATTTGACCCAACTTTGGGTTAAAACAACCCTGCACTGTACATCTGTAGCCATCAGTCCTGTATCATGTAGGAGACTAAGATGAGACAGAGAAGTCACTGGTGCTAAAATAAACTAGTCAGAAATGTCTGTGTCATTATTTTACAGAGTTCTTTAAAGCTGCTCTAAGTGATGTTTGGTGACGTCACTTCCTGTTGACGTTCAAAGTATTGTCAAACAAAACGGAGGCTAGCTCCACCCTCTCTCCTCCTCATCCGCGCACTAACCCCCCAAACCACACCTTGTCAGTTATTGGCTGGAACAGTTTGTTATGTTTCGTGGTCCAGGCTGGGCCAGTTTGTTTTTGTTGCCATTTGTGGAGCCTGTGGTGTCTAGAGAGACCGCGTGTCTCACAGTGTGTTCAGGGGACAGGCAGGTAGCGGATGGTGAGGAGATGTTTGCAGGATGTGACATAAAATGTTTTGACCTAAAAAACGTGCGACATCGCTTAGAGCACCTTTAAAATCATTCAGTTTTACTTTCAAAACATTTACATATTATAAGGGGTTTTCAGAAATGTTCTGTTTAACTTTAGTCACACTTGTCCAAGAAAATGAAACCCTGACTACCTGACAGAATTAGAAAAAAAATAAAGTTTTACTAAAGCTGAACTTCTGCTGATGAAACTGCAAACTATCTTCAGTAAAACTTTTCATTAATTTATTATGATTCTGACTCTTTTCTTAATAAATAATTTCTGCTTCTGGGTGTTTGACTGTAAATCCTCTTATAATTGATCTGTGATTTTATGTATTTCTTCAATTATGAGATTAATGAGATTTAAAACATCATCATTCATCATCGTCTGCCAGAGAGATGTCTGATCCTCTGGTAAGATCTCTGTTCATTTACTGTCTCAATGTATCAGGATCACAAATCTGCATGATCAAGATTAACACACATCTGCTCATATTCATAGTTCAAAAACATCTCAAGATACTCATATATACAAAATAATCAGTTTAATTAAAGTTATGAATTGGCTTTTTTTTTATACTGTTTTTTTTTTTATATTGTATTTTCTTGAACACTTACACAACAATGTACATCACATGTCTGTAACAACACATATAATGTACAAAAACAATCAAACAAACTCCAGAGCTCATATTACATGAAAAGTGCAATAGCACAAACCAACACTGGATAATACAGTATTTATTTTGGAAGTCCAAGTTATCAATACATTGCAATCAATAATAAGCCACAGATATAAGCAATAAAATAGGGTTAATATAAATTTCAAAGTTCAAATTAAGGGCGCTTTCACACTAGCACTTTTGCTGCGCACCAGGGTTCGAATGACGTCAGAGTTCGGTTCGTTTGGATGATGTGAATGCTGTCTTGGGTGCGCACCCGCAAACCGTACTCGAGTTCGCTTAAAAAGGGTGGTCTGGGGTACGGTTCATGTGAACTCCAGGGGTGCGTTTCCCGAACAATGACGTAACCCGCTGCTTAACTACTATAGTACGATGCATCATTGAAGAAATCAACAAGCTAGTCACGACTGTTTCCCGAAACTATATTGTCGCAAACTGGTCGTTCAACTACGTTGGTTCATGACGTCACGCACGTGGTGGAGTAATAACTTCTTTTAATGAATCTGTTTGAGATCGAATTAACGCTAAATGTTTTGATATAAATTAAGACATGGCATCTGAGGACTATTTCTCATTTTTCTCAGTTATTTTGCTTTATTTCCAGATTCAATCATAGGCTCGTTCTTACTTAATAGAGCTCGTTCGCACATGCGCACTCTTCAGAAACGGTGCTTTAAATCTCTTGACAAACTAAAAGACGTAAATGACATTTGTATGTATTCTAAATAAAAGATACAGGTTGCACTGAATGTCAGCTTGCTTATTTAGCTCAAGATAAGAATTTATTGAGTCCACATGTCATGCAATCTAGAAACTGCGGTAACACTTTAGAATACTGTATCTTACTTACTGCATAACTAATAAGGAATTATTGAGGAACTAATAGATAATTATTTATTAACACTTAAGTCACTACTGTTAACTACTAAGGAAGATGTGTTAACTAATTAGTATGTAATAGAATTGTATGATTGTGTTAAGTTTCAGTTAGTTAATCAATAACTAATGAATTATGTCATAACTCTTGAAGAACTATTATTAATTATCTATTAATTAATGTGCAAGAAAAATAACTAAGAAGTAACTACTAATGAACAGTCATACACAGTGGTTACTACAATAAACCGTTTTATTTTAGCAGTGGAGTGGTGGATGAAGTACACAAATCAAGTACTTGAGTAAAAGTACAGATAACCCAATAAAATATTACTCCAGTAAAATGATAAACTATTGGCCTATTCATTTTCAAAATTACCTTAGTAAAAGTACAAAGGTAATTACTTGAAAAGTAAAAAGCACTGATCAATGTTTTTTATTTTATTTTCTAGCCAGTTTTAGTCATTCTTCAGCACTAATAAGAAATATAAGTGCAGACATTTACTAGGCTATATATTGATCTGCAAATAAGCAAACTTTTTATTTAATTAGCAAAATGTATCATAATGTATGATAACTTATCTATTTTACAAAGGTTTAGATAATACCGTTAATAATGTGTTTTTTACAGTAAGTTTGATTTGAGTCAGAAGTATGTGGTAATTCTGTATTAATTACTAATGAGTTCCCTATATTCTCACTTTAGAATACTGTTCCAGGTTCCAAGTAATTCTTGAAGAATTATCTAATAATTATTTGTTAATTACCAATTAATTTCCTTATATGTTCACTTTAGAATACTGTTTCAGGTTATAAGTAGCCTAATTCCTGGATAATTATTTGATAATTATTTATTAATTACTAATGAGTTCCCTATATTCTCACTTTAGAATACTGTTCCAGGTTCTAAGTAATTCCTGCAGAATTATTTGATAATTATTTGTGAATTACTAATAAGTTCCCTATATTTTCAGTTTCCCTCAGTCATTGCCTCAAACATGAATTTACTCAATGGCATTCTATGCTGAGGAAAACAGACACACACAGTACTGTATATAAAATATAAAAACTAATCTGAAGTTAGTTTTGTATGACTGTTCATTAGTAGTTAATTCTTAGTTATTTTTCTTGAACCTTAATTAGTAGATAATTAGTAGTAGTTCTTCAAGAGTTATGACAGAATTCATTATTTATTGATTAACTAACTGTTACTTAACACAATCATAAAAATATATTACATACTGATTAGTTAACACATCTTCCTTAGTAGTTAACAGTAGTGAAGAAGTAGTTAATGAATAATTACCTATTAGTTCTTCAATAATTACTTATTAGTTATGCAGTAAGTAAGATACAGTATTCTAAAGTGTTACCGGAAAACCTAAACCGGTTTACAGGGTGTAGAACTTTGGGTGTGGTACGTATAAGATGAAGGAGTGCCTGTTGCGGAGTGGCGTGTGTCGTTAGTAAGTGTATAAAGTCAGTCCTGCTCCTCAGACTCTCAGTAACACTGGAGCTTCTCTCTGTCCAGATCATCACAAGGTAATTAAACACTTTCATCTTTAAACATTTTGTAAGAGTATTTTTAGAAATTAATTATGAACAGAGATGTTAGTGTACAAAGTATTGGAGTGAAACTGAAAGATAAATATGTATTTAAAAATTGTGCAGAATCTGAACACAAGAGAAATGAATGCATGACAGGAATATATCTGGACCATCACAAACTACAGAAGAAGGACTTTATCTTTATATATTCAGTGTGATTTAATAAACTCTGGATTATTCTACATCTCTCTTCTTCTCACAGGCGAGAAACATGTTTCATATTTCATTTCTCATCTTTACTGAGGAGCTTTATCTTCATATGATGACTGGATTATTTGCTATTTTATCACAAATGTTTTAAATTCTATATTTTAAGTGCATGTTATCCGTTAGATGATCTGAGTCTATATCATCAGTTCAGTCTCTGTATTATAATTATGATGATAACGGGTTGTTTTCTTCATTTACAGTCTCTGTTGATCCAGTCGGAGATGTAAAGTGTCGTTCTGATGAATCAAATATGATCAAACATGAGGTGAGAAGAGAAAGATGTTTATTATCAGGACTCACACATAAACTCACATTTCTATATTTGTCATTTGTCATCATCATTGATTATTGTGAATATTGTAGAGTTAATCTGAGATGCTGTAATAACACTGAGCTCATGCAGATGTTGATCAGGAGTTGATCTGATGTCTCGTGATATGATGTTATATTGCTTTAATGAAACTCTGTCTGTGTGATTGAACAGATTCAAATGAAGAGAAAGAAAATCAGCAGAAATCACAGATCAGCAGAAAACAAGAAGACTGAGAGAAAACTGGAGGACAGAAATGAGACACAAACCAGTGAATCTCCAGAGGAAAGAGGACAGAGACTAAAGGACCTAAAGGTTGAAGGACCTAAAGCCAAACTTGTTAGATGTGAGAGTATGGAGAAAATAAAGCCAATGTGTGAGTGTTTGATCATTACTGAACTTTAATCTTCATCATAGTTTAGTTTTACTGTCAGATTTACTGTTGTTTTCTCTCCTGTTATAAAGAGTCACATTCAGACAAATTCATCAGACTGACTTTCTGCAGTCATTAAACATTTACAGATTGTGTTTAATTGACAGAAAGGTTATTGATTAACAATATTAAATATATAAATTCAAAGTAATGTCTATGAGGATAATCTAATATGTATATTTGTAGTCTAATGATCCAGACGAGCCTGTAAAGTTTGATTCTGATGTCAAAACTGAGGAGAGATTCTCATCAAACCCTTCATCATGTTCTCAAGATCATCATCTTCATCATCATCATCATCACTGATCTTCATCATCATCATCATCATCACTGATCTTCATCTTCATCATCATCACTGATCTTCATCATCATCACTGATCTTCATCTTCATCATCATCACTGATCTTCATCATCATCATCATCATCATCATCATCATCGCTGATCTTCATCATCATCTTCATCGGTCTGTTCACTCGTGTCTTCTGGAATCTTCTACACACTCTTCTGAACACAAACACACTCATCAAGATCTTCTTTCTCAGTCTGACCTCTCATTGTTCTCCATCAGTAATCAATAGTATTGATCTACTGAAGCCACAGAAACACTTCAGGACTCAAACTGGGATTTTCTGACTGTGAGGAAACATTGTTACTCTCAGACACCCGTTATTTTTCATGTATATATGAAGAGTTCAGATGCAAAAGCCTCTAACTGCATCTGAAATTTTCTTCTAGAATGATCATTTTTATCAAGCTTGTATATTTAAGTTCAGTTATTTCACTTAAATGACAATTGATAGGTCATTTTCATTGCCATTTAAGTGAAATGACTGAACTTTATACAAGCTTGATAAAAATGATCATTCTAGAAGAAAATTTCAGATGCAGTTAGAGGCTTTTGCATCTGAACTCTTCATATATATATATATATATATATATATATATATATAAAGGTGTGCACTCCCTGTTCAACAGTCTGCGTGCCTCGAGTGGGTTATTTCTGTTTACTGTTTGATGCTCATTTTTAAGTTATTTTGTTGATTAAGTAGGCAAGGCAAGTTTATTTATATTGCACATTTCATGGCAATTCAAAATGCTTTTTCATAGAAGAAATTAAAATAATAAAAAGAAATAAGAATAATTTAAACAGTTTAGAAAAATAAAAAAATAAAATACAGTACAGATTCACCATGCTTAGAGTGATCCCTTGGTATCTCTAGCTGATATGATCCTAGTGATCTGAGTGATCTGTTGGGTTTATATTCTGTGAGCATATCTGCAATGTATTGAGGTCCTAGGCCATTAAATGATTTATATACCAGTAATAATACTATAAAATCAATCCTAAATTTAACTGGGAGCCAGTGTAAAGACCTGAGGACTGGTGTGATGTGTTCATGTGTTCTGGTTCTGCTCAGCTTTCTGTATGAGCTGCAACTGTCTTATGGTGTTTTTGGGAAGGCCAGTGAGGAGTCCATTACAGTAATCCACCCTGCTGGTGATGAAAGCAAGTAGTGAAAAGCAAATCGCCTCTGAGAGTTTGTCTGACCTCTAATAACTCACTGAGCTTTCCATATTTCCTCCGGACACAACTGAAGCCCCACCGAAATATTCATCCACTAGAAAACATAGAGCTCTGTATACACACACACACACACACACACACACACACACACACACACACACACACACACACACACACACACACACACACACACACACACACACACACACACACACCTGTTATTCACTTCTCTAGGGCCGTTAAAAGAAGATGCAGAGCGTGTCTGAGTCTCTCCAGCTCTACAGCGCCACCTTCAGGCTGAATAACTCAAGAACACTAGATCTCTGACAGAAGTGTGTGTGTGTGTGTGTGTGTGTGTGTGTGTGTGTGTGTGTGTGTGTGTGTGTGTGTGTGTGTGTTCAGTCTCAGTAACTAGAGATCACACCAGTTTGAGTTATAAAGACTTCAGATTATCATAACTCTGAGTCAACACATTATCATCTATATACTGTAATCTGAACAATACTGTAAGATAATATACTGTAATCATCTTTAATGTGTTCATTATTTCTGCCTAAATGGATACATGATGTGAACTACTGTAACTCATGATTGTATTATCTGTGTATTTCTGACATATGGACGTTACTTTGAGTCATGTCTGATAACAGATCGATCTTAATTGTAATGCAGAAATTCCATTTACCATGAAACTGCTTTGAAACATTATGTATTGTGAAAAACTCTATTCAAATAAACTTAAAAGTGAAAATAAAGTGAAAATAAAACTAAACATGTGAACTAAACCCAGATTGCCCTTTGACCCTGTCCTGCAGTCTCGTGTCTCCCTCTACAGGAGATCATCAGAATCACAGCAGAGTTAAAGAAGCTACAGATGAAAATGTGTTTTACAGCAACAAATGAAAACACTTACAGATTTCAGTTCATCAGGGAATATGAAAATCAACAAGTTGTAATTTGAAGGGAATCATTATTGAAGTCAAACACAAAGATGTCAAATGTGCGTCACTATAAAATATGACTTCTGCTGTTTTGATATTATTCTGAAGGTTTGAATGGTTTGATCAGAATCAAGATCTCTTTAGTTCCAGTGAATTCTGTGACGCTTCCAGCTTTAATATCATAAAGCAGCCTGTGATTATGATGATGAGTTTATGACAGAATCACTTTTATTCTCCGCTTTCTCCATCATGTGCTTCATCTGTCGTTTCACACAGAAGATCTCTCTGTTTCTCTTTCTGATAGAGTTAGAAACAGGGAATAATTGATGTTCTTCCCAGAGACTGTGTTTCTGGATTCTTCTGTTAGCAGAAGCTGATGATGATGTTTCATATCAGGCAAATCTCCATCAGCTCCTGATTCAACAATATGATAAACTCAGATCACTCATACATGCATTACAATCATGAGTCTCAGTATAATGTGTTTTCCTCATTTAAAAGCTCCTGAAAGATGTCATTTCTGTAGAAGATGAAAATAAATCCACACATTCATTCACACAGAACATACCTTAGTACTTCTTCAGATCAATATCTCCTCTGAATATCTGATGTGAGACGCAGCCGTATTGTTTCCTGAAGAGTTTCAAGAGTCTGAATGTTAAATGTAAAACTCAGATCTGATAAACTCCATCAGCTGCTCATTTAATCATCTCTGATTTATTAACACTGATTTCCATCAGCAGAACATTAGTGACTTTAACAGACGAACTGAAGCTGTTCAGAACAACAACAGATCAACACTTACTCAATACTCAATATCTACTGTTCACAAACACATCATAGTATACATTAAAGCAGAAGTTGCTAGAAGTTCAGTCATTCACACAACATGTAAAATCACATTATTATTTGTGAGTTGATAATGAATGACATTCAGTGAATTAAACTGAGAGAATGTCACTTGTTTAAAATAGAAATGAAGGCATTGTAAATAAATCTGTATGAGTGTGTGTTTTCTATTCCTCCTAACACACAGAATATGATCTGCAGTTTTCATCTTTGTCCACTAGATGTCAGAAGTAGATTTGAGGTGAAACTCAAAGGCCTTTAGTTTCAGGATCAGTGTTTCTAAAACACACACTTGCGGTCTTTGCTCTTGAACACTTGTACATGATGTATTTCCTCTATTTGACCCAAGTGTTCATGTATAAGCATAAAGACTGCAAGTGTGTGTAGAACCTTTGATTACTCGAGGGGACACACTTATAGTCTTGCAAAAAATGCAAGTGTTTATAGAGCTTTTATTTATTATATTTTCAATACTTTGCATTTTATAATAAACTTGTACATGTCTGTTCAGTAGTCGATATAACTAACAGAAGACACACATTTAAAACACATTTTTACATGTGCTTCTAATAAGGGATAAAAACAGTTGCAAATGTTGTACAAAATAGGCCTACACACACTATACTCATCTCTGCACCAATAACTTGTGCAACATTTTGTTTTTACTACCAAACTATATATATATATATATATATATATAATTATTTTAAATTACAGTGGAATGTGTTCCTCAACATCTTTCAATTTTGGGGCACATGAGTTCCCAAACATGATGCATGATGGGATACGCTTAGCCTTACCGATGGAAAGCGGTATTGTAGATGTAAGAGGAACTGTGTTTAGAGCGCATTTTTTCTTTTCGCATTTTCGGGAAGTGTACTTTGGCATTCTTAAGACATTGGTAGCATATGTAAGACTTCTCGCCAGTAAACAAACAAGCTCTGATGTGGCCAAGACCACAAGTGTGTGTATATGGACAAGGCAAGTGGAAAGAGATTAGAAAATCTGAAAGAAGCTCTGTGAGAAACATCATGAAGCACAAACTCACTGACACAAACCCATCAGATCTTATTCCATCAGTTTTATGAGGAAACTAGTTTAGAGAACAGAAAAGTGCAGACAATGCAAACTAGCTGATCTTAATTAAACTGTCATGAAACTGGGATTGATACTGAATGACTGTATAAAGACTGAAAGGCATGTAAGACTAAGACAGTTTTAACTTAAATAGTAAAGGTGACAGAAACTATGGACTATAATGTAAATGTTCTGGTGATAGTGATTCTACAAGAAACATCACACACATTTTGAGAAATAATAGTGTAATAATATCTAAATTATATTTTAAATCTTCTCATTAGATCATTATACAACATTAAGCCTTTAATGACTCTGCTTTCCAACAAACACAAATAAAGCTTTAGAAATGAATCGTCTGTTCTTCTCTTCTGGAAAGGGAATCATTTTACAGTCTAACCCATCACTGATTCTCATACTGATCTACAGTAAAATAATAAAGTCTAATCAGCTGTTGATCATTACAATAATAACACACTTGTGATTCAGTGTGTTCAGAAGAGCTTTGGTGGATTTATAAATATAAATAAATTTAGTTGTGAAATCCTGCTTTTTTCAGCTAAGACTATTATCAAAAGTAAAGACATTTCTTTCTTTTAAAAATTTTGAGAAAGTAATACATGTATTTATTTCTTCAAGGCTGGATTACTGCAATTCTCTTTACGTTGGGATTAGTCATTCAGCAATGCCACGATTACAATTAGTACAAAATGCGGCAGCTAGACTTTTGACGGGTGCAAAAAAACGGAATCATATCACGCCAATCTTACGTTCTTTACACTGGTTGCCGGTATATTATAGAGTGGAGTTTAAACTTTTACTTTTTGTTTACAAATCTTTAAATGGTTTGGCTCCACCCTACTTGTCTGCTCTATTGACTGAGCATCATCCAACTAGATCACTCCGGTCATCAAATCAGAGACTCCTGTCTATCCAGAAGTCAAAACTGAAGTGTAGGGGGGACCGTGCCTTCTCTGTAGTTGCCCCTAGATTATGGAATGACTTGCCCATTTCAGTTAGAGTGGCCTCATCGGTATTTGTTTTTAAATCCAAGTTGAAAACATTTTTGTTTGATAAGGCATTTAACACATGCTGATGTGCCATTTCATTGTATCTCATCATTATTTTAAATTGGTGAAGCACTTATTTTATGATATTTTACTCAAATTTATATTTGTACTGTGGTTTTATTGTTGTTTGTTTTATATGATGTTTTTCTTTTATTAATACTGTAAAGGACATTGGACAATGTAAATTGTATTTAATTGTGCTATATAAATAAATTGCCATTGCCATTGGATTTGAGAATGTTGGAGCTTAAAGGAGAGAAATATTAAGAATATGAGAGAAAAACTGTTGAATCGGCTTTCCTTTAGCTGGAGAAAATCAAATAAAGAAATAACTGGTTGAGACAGGTCAAACTGTTGACAGAATGATTCTGCTGGTACTTACACAATAATGACAGCCAGCCCAGACATTAAAATGCAGAAGTAGGCCTACTCGAATTCAGTCAAACATAAAGGAAAGCAGAACCACTGAAGCTGAAACATGCTTTAATCCCCTGTTTTAATCTGTTATACTTATATTGTTCAACAGACAGAAGAGACCGTTTGTTTGTAAAGCATCATGTGATGCAATGAGATCATCTAAAAAACAGATAATTAAGTGATTAATTGAGTGATGATTGAGCATTAATAAATATGAGCCATTCACATTTCCGAGAGTATTTTGGTAAACAGGAGACGACAGCAAATATCATTATTGTATTTTTATTTGCTACAAAAAACAAAACAAATGACTTCTTATAAGTAATTTGCATTTACTACCATTAAAGTGTTAGTTCACCCAAAAATGAAGTTTCTGTCATTAATTACCCTCACGTCGATGTCAGGATTGTGGGTGAGGGATGGAGCGAGGACTCAAGTGCAGGAAACAAGGGCTTTTTATTAATAATAAAAATAAAACAAAATACAAACAAAAACTACTTGACTTGACACAGGAGAAACATAACAGGGTAGAGTTACGACGATGAACCAGCACAGGACTTTGACTTTGACTTCTTGCAGTCGGCATCCAATAAGTCGCATTGCTGCCATCTATGGAACTACAAGGACCTCAAGTTTTGAAGACAGACAAGAGTGACATGTCTCACTTTTTCCAGATGAATGTTTTTCCAGATGAACTTTGTGTGACCTAATCTTATTCTGTTAAATAGACACTGTTCTCTCTTGCTCTTCCCTAATGACTTTTCCTCCCCCACTTTCTGCTGTATCTTATATAAATGTCTTCCTTTATTTCCATTATCCCATAAACTCTGCCACTGTATCTTAATTTTGCTCCTTACATATGATTTGATCTCTACTTTGCGAACTGGTACTGCCACCTCTACCTGATTTACTTTCAACCCATTTTTAGCTAAAGTATCTGCCATCTCATTCCCTTGGATGCCAGTGTGTGCTGGGACCCATAAAAACTGAACATCAATCCCCAGACTACTTACTCTGTATAAAGATAATACAATTTCATTTATTGTATTTATTTTATTTATTTATTTATTTGATGGGGACAATGCACATTAATGAACATCTGCATTGAAACAACAAAAACAGACATAAACATGCCAGATTATAGCCACAGGGCTAATTTACATCCGTAGTCCCTAGACAAATTACAGAAATACAAAGATTATAACATACAATTCATACATAATATCCTCCCTACATTTTGAGACTAGCCAGAGCAGCACTTGAATCTGAACAAATTAGCATTGTCATGGGATTGACTTCCTCTATCCACAGTAATGCAAACAAAACATACACAGATAAATGATCGTTTAATCTTTTAAACACCTTACTTTTTAATTCTGGAATGTAAAAAGCACAGCTTGATTTTCTGTTCTCTGGAATTTTAGACCATCTGTGAATAATTGTACATAATACCCATATCTCTCATGCAGCTGAGTGTTCACATAAGCTTGCATATCAAAAATGTTTTTACTTAAACTAACCTGTTTCAGTAGAGAACGATCAACTCTAGGCTGAGGTGATAACCATGGTGGAACAGCTGGCATTAAAGAAGTTAGACTATAGCGACCCAGTCGTTGATTCCTGTCTCCTTTGTTATATCCAATAAATACCTCCTTTTTAATTTTGCTGCTTTCCCAACTTTCATTTATAATCTTTTTTGTAGGATGTGTGTCCTTTTGACTTCGTAAATAAGCCCAATAATTGGCCCTCAACTGTTTCCTTCTTAGAGTCAGTGGCATTTCTCCAACTTCCACCTGAAGCGCTGATATTGGTGTTGACTTTACTCTGCTCCACAACATAATCACAATGCTTCAGCCTGAATTTTATCCAACCTTTTTAAAGATGTACTAGCAGCAGCTGATCCAAAAACAAGACATCCATATTCTAGAACTGATCTAACTAATGCAATATAAATATTTCTTAAAGCCACTCGATCAGCTCCTCAAACACTGCTGTTAAACATCTCATAATATTCAGTACTTTCTTACACTTATCCTCCACCTTATTAAAATCTAATATATCAAACCACAACCCCAAGAATTTAAAAATGGTTCACTCTTTCTAACCATTGATTGTACAATTTCAAACAAATATCTTCTTTGATATTCTTTCTTGTAAAAAAGATGGATTGGGATTTCTCAACAGATAACTTAAATCCCCAATTCAAAGACCATTCTTCAACCACATTAACAGCTTCCTGAACTTTCTTTACAACAAAGTCCATATTCCTCCCTCGTTTCCAAATTGCCCCATCATCGGCAAAAAGAGATTTCCCAATGTCAGGATTAACATTATTATAAACATCATTTATCATGATTAAAAACAGTACTGGACTTATGACGCTCTGCTGAGGGGCTGACAAAAGACTTCTTCTTCTTCTTCTTCTTCTTCTTCTTCTTCTTCTTCTTCTTCTTCTTGTGTTTAATGGCGGTTGGCAAACCATTTAACGGTGCATTACCGCCACCAACTGGACTGGCTGACAAAAGACTGAACACAAGAGGATCTAAAATAGGGGAGAATAATGAGGGATTAATTAGCAACAGGTGTGACGTGAAATCAATAGATAATTAAGGGAATGGGAGGGGAACGCCACAATGACAGCGGAGCACATGGCGAGCTGTCAAAATAAAGCACATGTACTCAAAGACAACAAGGCACACAGACACAGAGAAAAGACAAACACACAGCAGATCAGACTGAAGTCATGACAATGGAGACAAGTTCATTTCACAAAGATTAGAGACACAGAATAAGAAACAAACAGATTCTGCACTGGATCATAAACCATGGAGGTGGATGTGGTGTGGCTTGAATAACTGTGCATTAACATGTGACGACAGACTGTTTGCTATTGGATACTGATACTGTCTCTGCCCAGAACAACCAGAGGAGTTTAACACAGTATAAGCTGAACTGATCTCTCAGCGCTGCACTGGATGTCTCCTCTCTTCTGCTCATCACAAGGTAACTAAACACTTTATTTTTATTTGTTCTGGAAAGAGATTTTTATTAATAATTTAAATTTATGATTTACTATTATAGTGAAACTGAAATGTAAACCTGTATTGCTCAACAATCATTAACTGATGTCAAACTTCACTCTGAACTGAACTACTGTATTCTCTTGCACAGATATTACCAAAGTCAGAATATATGAGAAATTACAGCATGAACATGTGTTGAGCTTCACAAACTACAGGATAATTACACACAAGAGAGAAAGAGAAGAATGGGGAACAAAAAGGACAAAAAGTTACGATCTAATTAACCAAAACCGAAAAATACACTGAGTCTAGTCAGACACAACAGCTTTAATAGCAGTGAACCAAACTGAGAGTATTTATGATGTTTAATATCAAAAATCTTTTATTTTTCACAACAGTGAACAGTGTTTCTGTTATGATGAGGCAGGGACAAAGCAGAGAGAATCCAAATGCAGCAGTCATTTGTTTAAACAAACAGGTCCAGGGCAAATAACAGACTAATTAACATAACGGGAACTGCTAAACACGGAACAAGACAGAGGAACACAGACATGAATCATTACAGTTTCATCTTCTAGAGTCGAAATGTGCAAAATCAGTTTAACTCTAACTTTTCATTCACTCTATATAGGAAGAGCATTATTTACATTATATAAATGATTTACATTATTCACTCTTCATAAACTATAACTCATATAGACTGGTCCCCCACTGAAGCTGAGCAGGGTTGAGTCTGGTCCGTACTGTATAAATATTAATGTTTTCTATTGATTGATTTTTACAGTTGTTTTACCTGTATTTTTAATTACACATTGCATTAGGTTGTGTTTTAAGAGTTACTGGAAATTTCCATAAAATTACTAGATAATGTCCTGGCAGAAAATTACCAGTAGTGCAATATAAGTGCCTCATTTCAGCTCATTGTCATTATATAGGAAAAGCATAATTTACCTTTACAGTTGTGATCATAAGTATCATAAATCATAGAGATTTAGTTATTTTTTTGCCTCATGGACTATATGTAAACATATGTTAATATGTGAAATTATGTTTATTAAGGGTAAAACTGAATGTATGTCCACAACTGTATGAATTTGGCAGATTCTTTCATCAAAATTAATGCTGATTTATGAATCGGTTCATGCATATGAAACCATGATACGAATTATAATCAGATGTTTGTGTTCTTCATTCCCAGTGTATGTTTGGATTTCATGATTAATGTTTTTCTGAACACATCTGAATATTTTACAGTAATCATTGATGCATCAGTGTGTATGTTACTGTACTGTGTATATATATATAGACTTTGAGCCTCTTTGAAGCATTAGTTCACCTGTCCTGACTTGATGTAAACCAAACCTAAACTAATCCTGCCTGAACTGGTTTAAGCCTCTCTCTCTCTCTCTCTCTCTCTCTCTCTCTCTCTCTCTCTCTCGATTCTCCAAATACAAACAGATTTAAAGAGGAAGAGAAACACAAATTACTTGTAACATTCACAGAACAGAGATGTATCTGCAGCTTCTGCTGACTAGGGTTTTTATAGGCTTTAATAACTGACAAACATAACATTTAAAACAATAATGTGAATCTATTATCTGAGTCTATATCATCAGCTCAGTCTCTGTATTATAATTATGATGATAACGGGTTGTTTTCTTCATTTCCAGTCTCTGTTGATCCAGTCGGAGCTGTAAAGTGTCGTTCTGATGAATCAAATATGATCAAACATGAGGTGAGAAGAGAAAGATGTTTATTATCAGGACTCACACATAAACTCACATTTCTATATTTGTCTTTTATCACCATCACTGACTATGTTTACAAGCTGTCAATATTCGGGTTATGGTCGGGTTAAGGTCACTTTTTGGGTTTCTGAAACATTCGGAATAACCCGTTTACATGCGTGAGCAGAAAGAGTTACTCCTGTATACATGGAATTTGTAATCAATTGGCAATATCCCGATGTAAACGGTGACGCACGGTTAGCGTCTGGACGTACGGACAACCTTAAGACGCAATATGCGTCATTTCCGATTCTTCTTCCTGTATCCAAAGACAACAACAACAGCAGCAACACGCGGATAATGAATAGTTCGGGGCAGATAGCGATCGCCTTTGTTTGCGCTTTCCTCCTCGCTCCAAAAGTGTGGTGCTGTGCTGCGTCTCGCCATGTTTACCTCTACTTCTTGTTTACTTCCGGTATACTGCACGCGGGTTTCTGTATGTGCCGTCTCGCCTCAAAAGACCAAGATTCCCTGCGAATAGAACATGCGCAGAACACAAATCAATGTTCCTTTTGATGGGGATATGCCAATACGCGTTTACATGACCAAATATTCGGGTTAGAAAAGGGGTACCCCAGGGATCATATCCGGGTTTTTAAAAACCGGGATAGAGCATATTCGGGTTTTTGCCGGTGTTTACATAGCCGTGCGCGACCGGGTTATTGCTAATATTCCGATTTTGAACGGGTTATTGGCTGCATGTAAACGTAGTCATTGATTATTGTGAATATTGTAGAGTTAATCTGAGATGCTGTAATAACACTGAGCTCATGCAGATGTTGATCAGGAGTTGATCTGATGTCTCGTGATATGATGTTATATCGCTTTAATGAAACTCTGTCTGTGTGATTGAACAGATTCAAATGAAGAGGAGAAAGAAAATCTGCAACAGAGAGACACTTGATAGATGTGGCAGTATGGGGAAAAGAAAGCCAAACTGTGAGTTTTTGATCATGTGATTTTTCCCTAAACCTAACTATCTGGGACGTCTCCAAATCGACTCCCAATACCTTTATACTCTAGCTCTTGCGTCTTCAGTCGACAATTGGCCGAGTCTTACTCTAACTAACTTGCTTCCCTAACCTACTTGTTTTCTTGCTGCGCAGCAGAAATGACAGACAAACTCCAGCAAATGTCCTTTAAATGCTTTAATTACGGCCAGGAGAGTTCTCGAGCATTTCTCAGAGAATCTCAGCCACATAGAATTATACATCAGGTTTTGTAGGATAAAAACCAAATCACCTGACTAACTCATGACTTTAATATTATCACCTTCTATTAATATGAAGCATGCCCCCCCCCCCCCCCCCCTTTCACACTCTGTTAGTGGCCTAGTGGACATAATTAACTATTGAGAGTGATGTTTAGATGAATATGTGAATATGTGCTGCGCTTTCCTCTCAATAACTCAATAAACACACAATAAAAATGAGAAAACTGCAAGCTTTTTTAATAAACCATGAGAAAAGCTTCTGAACACGTCACTACTATTTTATAGCAGCTTTACAGTATTAAAGATGAAAACAGTGTCAGTGTCTCGTTTCATCAGAAGTAAAACTTCATTTGCCTGTCATCAACAGATTATCAGCTTTATCATCATCATCATTATTATATTGTATATGTGTGTGTTCTGTCCCTCTTTAAACTGAAGATAATATTATGTTTCTTCATGGACAGTTTCTGTGGATCCACACACTCCTGTAGAGAGTGGATCTGAATCATCAGAGAAGATCAGACATGAGCTGAGATCATGATATCTGAATGGGGATGAGTGATGAAACGCGTGAAGAAACATGTATCTCACCTGTGAGAAGAAGAGAGATGTAGGACAATCACACTGAATATATAAAGAAAAGGTCTTGCAGAGATAAAGGAGTGAGAATACTAGAGTCAGTAATCTAGTCAAGTCATCTTCATTTATAAAGCGCTTTTAACAATGTAAACAACTCGAACAGGACTGTGAGGAAAGTCTGTTTAGCTGTGCATTCACTGAACGAGCACTGTATCACTTTATCTTCTATCTATGTGCCTCTTTTTAACTGTTTTAATACATTAATACAACACAGTTAATCAATATCTTATCCTTTGTTTTTCTTATTTCCTATGCACTTGTGATTCTTTTATGATATTTTTTAATCCTTTTTATGCAAAGCACTTTGAATGACCATTGTGTATGAAATATGCTATATACATAAACTTGCCTCGCTGCCTTACTAGTTTTATGTGGTAATGTAAAAAAGCAAAAGTGTTCCAACTGTGCATGATCTATACTTACATAATAGTTTCATTAAATACAATCAGCAATGTTCAGATTTAAATAAAACAACAAATACAACAAACAATTAAATATAAGTGTTTTGTCACTTTGTAATGAGGAGTGGGAAGCAATAACCTCGACTTTATCTTGAGATCTGTGATGTGAGGTTTTTAACCCTCGAGATGAAGCATTTCCGTAAACAGAGTCGACACTTTTCTCAAGTGCTTAAACCTCAATTCCACAAACTGTCATTTAAAAAAAAAAAAATATATATATATAAATGATGGAAGGCAAATTGTCAAGAACAGCATTCATTATGTGAATCTGGCAAGCCCATCGTGTGTTGGGCAGATGCACCAGTTCTCATGATTACAATCACAGTTTTGTTTGTGCTTCTTTAAACTTGTGGAGGCTGACCAAGGAGACAATGCAATTAATAAAGACATTCCAGCAGACTAAACAACTCCTCTGAATGATTCCTCTTACGGTGTGAACATGCCTCAGTGTCTCTCCCTGAAAACAGATTGAGAACAGCTCCACTCATCACTGCTCCCTTTATTAGCACTTTCCCTGCTTCATCACGACTCCTGATGAAAGCTCACAGCCTCAACACATCGCATGTCTTTGTCTAATGTCATCAGCATTTACTGCTTCAGTCTCCTGTATAACATTTATCTGTAATGCACCAGCCTTGTAGCTTTTCCAGGGGACATTACAATCCTTGTGTGACTGAGTCTCCTCATGTCTGTGAAATGCGAGTCTAAACAGAACAAGAGTGAATGAAGAGAAAAGGGTATATGCAGGCTATTAATAAATCTGGACTATTCATGGTTTCCAACTGTTCCGTATAACGAGTCTACATCGGACGGAAGATTTGAGCGACAAAGCAAATCAATGTGTGTTCCTCATATATAAGAAGAATATATATTTAATGTTGTATTTTGAGATTTTATGGTACTAAATAATATTTCTGGAATAATTATGATCCATTTAAAATATTTTTTCTAATATCTTTATTATTTATATTGCAATAAATTTAGTATTTAAGGGTAAAATATGCCATGTATTTAAATTCAAATACAAAGAGGCAATTTAGAAGCATCTGTTTGCAGTTTTCATCTTTGTCCACTAGATGTCAGAAGTAGATTTGAGGTGAAACTCAAAGGCCTTTAGTTTCAGGATCAGAGACAGTGAAGAGAAATCAGAGAATCTGATCTGAAGCTCAATGAGGATCATCATGTGTCTCATATGAAGCAGAAAGAGACTCTCATCTGGATCGTAGCCTGGTCAACGGATTCACATACTGATCAATAATAAAATATGCAAGTATGTGATTATAATTAGTGATTGACGTGAGTAGCCTAGTTAAAAAAATATTGTATAGGTCTTCTGTTTTTTTTTTTGTTTGTTTGTTTTTTGTACAATTTATGTTAGAAGGAAGTTATTGTTAAATTGTTTAAATAAATAATGCCTCCTTGATAATCATTTTCCTTTTATGCATCAGGTGGAGTTGCAAAGAGTTTTTCAAACCAGCTGTGAAGCTTCAAATGTCATCAAACATGTGGTGCTGTCATTGCAATACAAGCATACATACAATACAAGCATTCAATACAAGCATCGATTCAGTGTGTGATACAAAAGTGCTTTGAAAACTGTGTCGGAGCGTCGGTTTCAAGCGTCCCATCACTGCAGATAATAAGACCGGCATCAGGCTCTAATGCAGGGGTGTCAAACTTACGGCCCGCGGGCCGGAACCTGCCCACCAGGCGGCAGGGCCGGCCCGAGGCATAAGCGAACTAAGCGGCTGCTTGGGGCCCCCTGCATAGATATCATATAAAGGCTAGATGTCTCGTGCGCGCTGCTGGCCAATGGAGATCGATGTCCGCACACGGCGGCCATCTTGCGACAGTGGACTCGCTCACTCGTTTAATGGTGCATATACGTTTAAATAACCATAACTTGCTCAATTTTCTACCG
This sequence comes from Vimba vimba, assembly GCA_022828995.1. Classification (NCBI taxonomy): domain Eukaryota; kingdom Metazoa; phylum Chordata; class Actinopteri; order Cypriniformes; family Leuciscidae; genus Vimba; species Vimba vimba. The sequence continues at coordinate 2,741,813 of CM040829.1, read as the reverse complement.
ATTTTCAAACGGTTTGGTTTGTTATGAACGTCAGAGATGTAGTTATGACACTACATACATAAACTGCATACATATGAAAAATTATAACATACATGTTTAAGCATTCGGAATTATAGCCACGTAATAACGTTTGTAAGAAACCAAACCATTTGTAAATCCGTCAATATTTCAGCGAGATAAGAGGATTTGTGTGCGTGCTGATCATTCACCTTAATGCACAGAGCACTGACACAAGATGGCCGAACGGCGATGCCGGAAGTGAATGTGCCATAAGACATCTAGCGTTTATATATGATATCTATGGCCCCCTGCCCCCAATCGAGTTTTTTTTGTTTTTTTTACTACATATTAATTAACTTAAACAAGTGACATAAATGAGTGAATGAACGAATAATTCAAGACAAGAAAATTCTGATTTCATGATCAATATACCTGCCTACAACTGCTGCTGTGTTTGCCAGTGTTTGAGTCACGCGCACCTCGCGTGCATTGACAATTCGTGTGCAAAGTCACGGTAATGTTAAGCCATGCCACAAAAATTTGATTTGCCTCACATGATTGACATTTAAATCAATGATTTATCCTTTAAATTGAATGATATTCAGAACAGAAGAATAAAAAAATAACTATAAACAAGCCAAAATGAAATAATTTAAAGCGAAAGTGAAAGTAGGCGTTGGGCTCACGTATCGCTCTCGTCATTAGAATCAAAATGTTTCAACATTCGCGATGTATTTGGATGTTAAACTATTCTTTATTATAGGCTTCTTTGTACTTCACTCACGTTTCAATATTGATGGAAAAAATCATCCTCTTCACACGCGAAAAAATGTGCTTGGAAACATCACAGTTGAGCGGTGCTTACGCTGAATTGTACGAACTGTACTACTGACTATTTGAACAGAGCAGTGTAATTTTTATATGTTAGGTTGACTATTTTATTATTATATTTTATTATGGCTATAATGAACAGGCTGCGATGTCAAGATTGCAATGCTGGAATAGGCTATGTTGTGTGTGTGTGTGTGTGTGTGTGTGTGTGTGTGTGTGTGTGTGTGTGTGTGTGTGTGTGTGTGTGTGTGTTTGTGTGTGTTTGTGTGTGTGTTTGTGTGTGTGTGTGTGTGTGTGTGTGTGTGAGGCCCGGGCGCGATCGAACAGTGGAAACATAAAAACATACTCCGTCATGTTCATACAAGACATCATTCAAACTGCAAAGTGTTGCAAAACGTTGGTGGATATTTTGCAAATAATTTAATGTTTTGTGATATGTTTTACAGTTTGTTTCAGAAGTTTCAAAGAGTTAGTAAAAGAGTAAAGAAAAAGTTAAAACTTTTTTATTTAAGTATCTATTTTTTATTAAGTAGCCTATTTATTTTGAATTAATACATAACCTCATTGTATTAATTTATAATGTAACACTATAGTGTGACATTTGTGTCAATAATCGTAAAGCACAGGTGACTCGTGGTGGTGACTCTGCGTGGTGGGAGGGGGCCCCCAAATCAAATTCTGCTTAGGGCCCCCAAAAGGCTCGGGCCGCCACTGCAGTCCGGCCCGGGGGATAAATCTGCTATATGAAAAAAAACATTTTCTTTTTCAGCGGAACTAACAGCAGATGGTAGCACTGAGCTTCAGGGTCTGATTGGCGTTTGGTTCTATCAGTTCCCTTTCGTAGTCACTCCGAGTTACGTCGGATGACGACGAATGGGGTTTCGCCTAGAAAGCCAATCATCTTCGAGTATATAAAACGAGCCAATGGCAATGAAATGCCATGGGTCTGCGGAATTTGCATAGCGTATCTCCGCCCCACGCAGGGGGTATATAAGGAAGTGCGTGAGCAACATGCAGATATGTTTTCGCTTCGGAGCCAAGTTGATTCTTCACTCCACAGCCAAACTCTGAGTTATCTCTTTACTCTCTTCGAGACGAGCCTCTCTCCAAGTGTTGGTGTGACAGCGAGTTCCAGCGAGTGCACATTCCCTGCTTATCTGTGCAGTGATTTGCCAGAGTGTGTGTGTTCATCTCCCTGGTCGCTTCAACATTTGCGGAGAAATCTCCTTTCACAAAAAGAGCATTGCACGCGGCACGTCTTTTTAAAGATGCCTCGCCCGTGCATTTCTGGTTGCGGTCTATATGTGTCTGACTCTGATGGGCACAATCGCTGTCTTGTGTGTCTGGGTGTCGAGCACGCTAAGGCAGCGTTTGTGGATGAGTCATGATCCCATTGCGGGAACATGCCCATCGCACGGTTGCGGTCGAGACTCAATGACCTTCGTGGTAGAGTCCCCTCACCCGCACCCCGATCTACGAGCTCCACGAGAGCTGGTACTTCGGCTGGCGGCCAGGGTGACCTGAGGGTTACGGTGTGGAACAAAGCGCCGACTATTCCACGCTCCACACCGTCCTCTAGCGCCGTGCAACCCGCGAGTGGTTCAAATGAGCCTGCAGTACAGTCCACTGGCTTGCCGCAGGTTTCATTTGGCGCTCAGAGGAAGACCGTATGTCGATCGCTGCATCACAAGGTGGGCAGGAGTCCTTGGGAAGTGACGATTCGGCTGTGCTGCCACCCTCGGGTGTCCCAGCATTGGCCGAGTCTGATCCCGAGCTGACGGCCATGCTTTCCCGGGCAGCCGCGGCCATTGGGCTTGAGTGGTCCCCGCCACCTGGTCCAGTGCGCTTGCGGCTGGATGATTGGTTTTTGGGAGCGGCCGCTGACCCTCGTCGCCGCCCAACCCCAATACCTTTCTTCCCGGATGTGCATGAGGAGGTCACAAGGTCCTGGAAGGCACCATTGTCTTCCCGTGATCGCTCGGCGACCTCCTCCACCTTTCCTCCTCTCGATCAGGGGGCTGCTAAAGGGTACACTGGGGTTCCCCAGGTTGAACGCTCTGTTGCGATGCAACTGTGTCCTCAGAGTGCTTCGTCCCGTGGCAACCCAAAGCACCCCTCCAAGGCCTGTAGGTTCTCCTCCACCCTCGTGGCGAAGGCTTACAGAGCTGCGGGGCAGGCAGCCTCCTCACTGCATGCCATGGCGACGCTGCAGGTCTACCAGGCCCAGATGTTGCGTGACATGCACGAGGGGAGGACTGACCCAGCACTCTTCGATGAGTTGCGTGCCTCCACCGACCTCGCTCTCTGGGCGACGAAGGTGACCGCACGCTCGCTGGGTCAGGTGATGTCCACTTGTGTGTCTTCCAGGAACGACACCTGTGGCTTAACCTGGCTGATATGCGGGAGGCCGAGCGGACCCGGTTCCTCGACACCCCCATATCCCAGGCTGGCCTATTCAGCGGTGCAGTCGAGGACTTTGCCCAGCAGTTCTCGACTGCTCAGAAGCAGACTGAGGCTTTAAAACATGTCCTGCCCCGGCGGCCCGCTGCTCCGGCAGCGCAGTCGTCGGCACAGGTGCCTCAGCCTGCTCGCTGCCGAGGGCGCCCTCCTGCGGCTCCCGCCCCTCCCGATCGGCCCCAGCAGTCCGCTGCTTCCGGGTCGCGTCGTGGAGGAAGCCGCAGGAAGGCGCCACAGCCCTCTCCCGCCCCGCGCCCCGCTAAACGCCAGGCCAAGCGGCGCTCCTGAGACGGGCTGCTCAGAGATGGCGCTGAGTTCTTTTCAGGAGACGGTAGCAGGGCCGCTCCTTCCCCTGGTGGAGGGCCGGGGGAGAATCCTTGGTTGTCCCATTCCCGCTGCTCGTCCCACGACGAGCAGCACCCTAATGTGGTCAAATAAAGAACTCACTCTCCCATCTCTGAGCACACAGAGTTCTCGGATGACAGTGCGCACCGCTCACGAGCCTCGCCACTCTCGTCCCCCTCTGTCGTCAGACCCCTGCCAGAGCACGCCCCTGTGGGACGCTGGTCCTCCCCTGGCCTCCTCTGGCAGGACGCGGCTAAGGACCGTGCCCCCGCACCGGGCCGCTATGCCACCCTCGCCTTGGCCGGTCATTCCGCTTCGCTGCACCACCAAGGGTACGTCTGTGGTCCGTATGACCCCGCTGGTTCAGTTTCTGGGAGCCTGGTTAGAGCTTCCCAGTCTGTCCCGCTGGGTCGCGAGGACCATCAGGCTCGGCTACGCGATTCAGTTCGCGCGGTCTCCTCCCCGCTTCAGGGGAGTTCGCTTCACTATGGTCGGTGGCAATGCCCCTGTCATGAGAGCGGAGGTCGCCACCCTACTGGCGAAGGGTGCGATCGAGACTGTCCCTCCAGCCGAAATGAGGTCCGGCTTCTACAGCCCTTACTTCATTGTACCGAAGAAATCCGGTGGGTTACGACCTATCCTGGACCTGCGCGTCCTGAACCGCTCCCTTCACAGGCTGCCGTTCAGGATGCTCACGGCCAAACGCCTTTTCGAATGCGTACGGCCACAGGATTGGTTTGCAGCGATCGACTTGAAGGACGCCTACTTCCATGTCTCCATTCTTCCTCGACACAGACCGTTTCTTCGGTTTGCTTTCGAGGGGCAGGCATACCAGTACGCGGTTCTCCCTTTCGGGCTAGCCCTGTCTCCTCGCGTCTTCACGAAGGTCGTCGAGGCAGCCCTTGTTCCCCTTCGAGAACACGGGGTTCGCATCCTGAACTATCTCGACGACTGGCTGATCCTAGCTCACTCTCGAGACCAGGTTTGCGAACACAGGGACCTTGTGCTCCGGCACCTAGCTCGTCTGGGCCTTCGGGTCAACTGGGAGAAGAGCAAACTCTGCCCCGTGCAGAGGATCTCTTTTCTCGGTATGGAGATCGACTCGGTCGCCATGTGCGCGCAGCTTACGAGCGAGCGCGCGCAGTCACTGCTGACTTGCCTTCGTCAATTCGAGGGCAAGAGTGCAGTTCCACTGAAACTCTTTCAGAGGCTCCTGGGGCATATTGCATCCGCAGCCGCAGTAACGCCGCTCAGATTGCTTCATATGAGACCGCTTCAGCTTTGGCTTCGCGATCGAGTCCCGAGGTGGGCATGGCAACACGGCACGCTCCGAGTCCCAGTGACTCCGACCTGCCGTCAGACCTTCTCCCCGTGGTCGAACCTCAATTTTCTACGGGCCGGAGTTCCCTTAGAACGAGTTTCCAGGCATGTTGTTGTATCAACAGATGCCTCCACCACGGGTTGGGGCGCCATGTGCAATGGACATGCTGCTGCGGGCTCCTGGAAAGGACCCCAGCGCCTTTGGCATGTCAATTGCCTCGAGTTGCTGGCTGTACGCCTTGCCCTGCACCGCTTCCGTGCGTTGCTCAAGGGTCAACACGTACTAGTCTGATCAGACAATACTGCCACAGTAGCGTACATCAACCGTCAAGGTGGTCTACGCTCCCGCCGTATGTCGCAACTCGCCCGCCACCTCCTCTTATGGAGTCAGAAGCATCTGAGGTCGCTTCGAGCCATTTATTTCCCGGGAGACCTGAACCAGGCGGCCGACGAGCTGTCTCGGCTTTGGCCTGTCGCTGGAGAATGGAGACTCCATCCCCAGACGGTTCAGCTGATTTGGGATCAGTTCGGGGACGCTCAGGTAGATCTGTTAGCCTCCCACTACTCGTCCCATTGCGACCTGTTTTATTCCCTGACCGAGGGCACACTCGGCACGGATGCACTGGCGCACAGCTGGCCGCAGGACCTATGCAAGTATGCGTTTCCCCCAGTGAGCCTTCTTGCGCAGACCTTGCGCAAGATCAGGGAGGACGAGGAGCAGGTAATATTGGTTGCCCCGTATTGGCACAACCGCACCTGGTTCTCAGAACTAGTTCTCCTCGCGACAGCACCTCCCTGGCCTATTCCTCTGAGGAAGGACCTGCTTTCTCAGGGACGGGGCACCCTTTGGCACCCTCGTCCCGATCTTTGGAACCTCCACGTGTGGCTCCTGGACGGGAGGAGGTAGGTTTGAGTACCCTACCACCAGCGGTGGTGGCTACCATCACTTCCGCTAGAGCATCGTCCATGAGACATGCCTATGCGTTGAAGTGGAACCTCTTCGTCAACTGATGTTCTTCTAAACATCAAGAACCCACGAAATGCCCGATCAGTGTCGTGCTTTCCTTCCTGCAAGAGGGGTTGGAGCGAAGGCTGTCTCCCTCCACCCTGAAAGTGTATGTTGCCGCCATTGCCGCACATCACGACGCAGTCGATGGTAAGTCTCTGGGAAAGCACGACCTGATCATCAGGTTCCTGAGGGGAGCGAGGAGACTGAATCCTCCTCGTCCTCCCCTCGTACCCTCTTGGGACCTCTCAGTGGTCCCTTTGAGCCTCTGCAATCAGTGGAGCTTAAGTTCCTGTCAATGAAGACAGCGCTCCTGGTTGCATTGGCCTCCATCAAGAGGGTAGTGGACCTGCAGGCATATTTGGTTGACGAAGCGTGCCTGGAATTTGGACCGGCTAACTCTCACGTGATCCTGAGACCCCGGCCTGGATATGTGCCCAAGGTTCCCACCACACCCTTTCGAGACCAGGTGGTGAACCTGCAAGCGCTGCCCTTGGAGGAGGCAGACCCAGCCTTGGCACTGCTCTGTCCAGTACGCGCCCTCTGTGCTTACGTTGACAGAACGCAGTGTTTCAGGACCTCAGACCAGCTCTTTGTCTGTCATGGTGGGAAGCTGAAGGGAAAGGCTCTCTCCAAGCAAAGGCTGTCTCACTGGATAGTGGACGCCATTGCTTTGGCTTACCAGCAGCAAGGTCGACCATGCCCCCTTGGTGTGACGGCCCACTCCACTCGGAGTGTGGCATCCTCTTGGGCTCTAGCGCATGGCGCCTCTCTAACAGACATCTGCAGAGCTGCAGGCTGGGCGACACCTAACACGTTTGCGAGATTCAACGCCAGAGTTATGCCACCGGCAGCTTTTGCGCTTGGCTAGGTGCCTCCATGTGCATGGTTCCCCCTCTGGGCAACCCCCACATGTGTATTTCCACTGTAAGCCTCTCTGAGCATGTGTCTTTCCCTCGGCAAGCCACCTTGCCACCCCTGGAGTTGAAATATTCCACCTGCGGCTGGACACCCCAGTGTTACTCCCTATGCAGCCCTTCGCGGTCATATGTGTATTCCAAGTCCCCCCCTTCGGGTTGGGCATGATTGCATATTTCCACTGAGATATGCTTCCCAGTGTACCTTGGTATTCCTGTGTTGGGTAGGAGTCCTTCGTCCGTGCCAGTCTCACGACAGGGAGCTCAGACTTACGCAGGGCACTGGAAGACAGTCGAGAGGTGGCGTGATTACACTGGGAACCCCATTCGTCATCATCCGACGTAACTCGGAGTGACTACGAAAGGGAACGTCTCGGTTACGTATGTAACCCTCGTTCCCTGAGTAGGGAACGGAGATGTTACGTCTCCCTGCCACTCCGCTGTACCGCTGGAACGCCTGAGTTCAGTCTCGGCTCCTCAGCGAAGAAACATATCTGCATGTTGCTCGCGCACTTCCTTATATACCCCCTGCGTGGGGCGGAGATACGCTATGCAAATTCCGCAGACCCATGGCATTTCATTGCCATTGGCTCGTTTTATATACTCGAAGATGATTGGCTTTCTAGGCGAAACCCCATTCGTCGTCATCCGACGTAACGTCTCCGTTCCCTACTCAGGGAACGAGGGTTACATACGTAACCGAGACGTTCTCTTTCATAGGTTCACTCAACGCTGCGTAGCTTTAAGACACAGTGGGAACGCCCTCTGGGTGTGCCGATTGTCTGAAGCTCTTATAGAATCATGCCAATTCATTGGCTGATGGCGCGGGCGCCGCCCCGACGCTCTTATGTCGTCAAATTATACAGGCACGCGTGCACCTGAGCTTCACTGCTCTGAGTGGCATTTGGTTCTATTAGTTTACCCGCTTTTCTGTTGGCCCTGGCACTCTCATCAGCGAAATGTCTTTGTCAAAAAAAAAAGAGAAAAGTGGACACAGAGTGTCGGATTTTTCAAGAAAAATTGACTTCTTATATGTTCACGGAGGTGAATGGGAAACCCGTGTGCCTGGTGTGCACGCAGCAAGTTTCGGTGCTTAAGGAATATAATATTCGGCGCTACTATGAAACTCAGCATGGCGAAAAATACAACAGCTTGCACGGAGAACTGAGAAGACAGAAGGTAAATTAAATGATGGTGGGTCTGAGGAAACAGCAATCTGTTTTCACCCGGAGCCGAGAGGCCAGTGATGCTGCAGTGAAAGCCAGCTACCTAATTGCTAGCGAAATCGCATTAGCATCAAAGCCGTACTGTGAGGGGGAGTTAGTTAAAAATTGCATGCTGAAGGCTGCCGAAATTGTGTGTCCTGAGAAGCAACAAGCTTTTGCCAAGCTTTTAGGGCCCCTGCTGACCAAGCAAATTAAATCACTGATGACCGCAGGCACAGCGCTGTTGACCTCACTTATTACATTTAAAGCTGCCGTCTGCAATTTTTTTTTATCATATTCAGTGAAATCGACACTATAATCCGACAGAACAACATAAATAAAGTGGTTTTAGAAAAAAAAACGAGCTTCTAACTCCAACCGGAGCGTGTTATTTGTTTTGCAAAAATCCACCGCTACCGGATCATCGGATCCAATCAGCGCAGGGGGGTGTGAGATCTGACTGTCAATCACAGGTCGTGCTCATGCCACAGATCCCCCCTCCCTCGCGCACATTACAATATCACACGACACGCCTGAAGTTCGCCTGAAGATTGCATGAAGCGTGATGGTGGAGAGAAAATCTACTAACAAGCTTCCAATTCCTCTGTTATTGCTATCTATGGGTAGATTAGCCAGGGCAGCCTACCTCCGAGTCCATAGTGCTGATCGATGCTGAAGAGAAAATCAGGTACACACGCACTGACGAGCACGCGATGGGAGGGTGCTCGCTGGTAGTGGGGGAGGGGCATGAGAGATGTAAACATTCAACATTTTGGCTAAATTGACCCAATCTGCCAGACTTGCCAACTGCAGCTTTAAACATTGCTTCAGTGACCAAATTAAGAATTCTGCAAACATTGTTCGTTGATCAAGGTTTATATGTGAATAAGTCTAAATTAAATCTGCTCAAAATTAAAGCAATCGGGTCTCTTCTTGGATTAAATTACTTGATTCATGATTCTTAATGAACAGAAATCTCCCAGATTTCATTAAAGCAGAACTTTTTTAACTTAATAAAACTGTCTAGAAATCATTTGGATGGTTAAACAACCTGTTCTGGTGATATTGGTGACTTTCCCCGCTCCCCCAAGCGTTCCCAGGTGGAAAACCAACCTTGCAACTTGGGGACTACTGTCCCGGCAAGATAGAAATTGGAAGTCTTGTGAGAAATGAGAACGAGCACGAAACACGAATTGCTTTACGGCAATTCGACATAAACACACACGCATGTATGATGTATTACCAGATTACCCACCTCGGTAGACATAGCTCCACACGATACAGCTTGCTCCGATCAAAACAAACGCACATGAGCAGCGGTAGGGAGGGGGAGGAGGCCGCCGCAAGTGAGTTTTTTACGACCGTGTTGTGAAATATACGCCCCCCCCCCCACAGCTGTAGGGGGAGCTTGTGGGGAAAACATGCGACAACAAAAGAGAAAAGCAGCGAAGAAGTGACTAGAGTTCACTAGAGTTGCAGAATTCTGCTTTAAAATAGGCTCTCTTCACAGGTGTCCTGAAGATCCATGGGTATTGAACGACATATGGTTGAATAAATGACGGCATTAATCTAACCATCAGATAACACTAACCATATCAGCGATCCAGAAACGGACGTGCTTGTGCATGTCATATATATATACAGTATATGGGTGGATTAAGGGTGATTGGGACAGTTTTTGAATTTCCGCCTTGTGCAAAGTTCCTTGCCATAAATTAAAAACATCAGCCCGACACATGATACATTTGTGTAATACTGAAGATGTTACCTAACCATCTGAACAGGAAAAAACTTTTTATTATAATGAAAGGATGTGCGACATCCTCTTTTATGTAAACTGAGCCATACCCATTTTTTTGGGTAACATTTGGGTGATTGGGACACAACGTTTGGGACATCTTTTCATTAATTTAGGGTGTAAGCATATTTACTGTATTGCACAAGTTAGTTCATACTTTGATATAGTTTTATATGCAATTTTGCTTTTCCTGTTCATTATTTAGAGTCATGTTTATTTCTGTTTAACTTTATTTCTCAATGTTTATAAATCCACCCACAATTCATACAGTACAATAGAGTCATAACCTGTTCCCCTCATCTGTGAACTGAACAATATATATTATACAGTACTTTGGCCTACTGAATACTGCACATTATACTACAGGGCCGTTGAATGCTTGAATCTGATTGGTTGACGAACGTTCTAAGGTGTGCATTATTTTCAGGGAAACGCACGGCTAAAGTAGTTCCAGGCAGGTCTTGACCACATTACAGTTCCATATCACTTCGCGTAGTTAACTGTAATAACGGAAAATAGGATACAATTCATAACAAGAAAAAACATTTAGCCCCATGCGCTTGATCTGCAATTTTCAATGTCTAGCTTCACAATCAATGGAAACATGCAGTTTAATTTTAATAAATAAAGTATATTCCTATTTATAATCAATAGAAAATTAAACTGAATATAGGCTAAATAAATGGATAGTCCTGCATCATGGATTTTTATTGCAGATAATATAACAAATAAATAATTATTGATAGGCCTTACTTGTTAAAAGGCTTCTTTTTTTCCCATTTATTTGGCTATAGTCTACTGTCATCTGTCAATAATAGAAAAAAAGAATGAACGAATTAATTAAAACGAATTGAATTAATAAATAAATAATAATATTGACGCACATGCTTTTCTGTCTCATTATTGCAACATCTCTCTCTAATAACTGCATAAAGCCGAGGACACACTTTAAGGCCGGTTATGAATGTAATTTGATGACTGATCATGCCCAAACGCGTGTTCAGCGCGTTCAGTCTGTGTTCAAAGTCGGTGTTTAAAATCTGCAGTCGATGAAAACAGTCAGAGAATGTGTCAGCTAGTCGTGTGTCCAGCATTAGTCTGCTATCAGTGGCTCAAACCTCCGTTACTAACTCTAAAATGACGTTTTGGAATTAGCAACGGAGGCATGGGATTAGATGCGTAAGAAATTAGTCCTACATACAAGAGCGTTTTAATGACAAAAACTTTACACACGTCTTGAAATACATAATCTGAACACTGTTTCGAGGTGTGGTAACTGTAGTATAAGCGGAATAATTGACTTCAGGCCGTTGAATTATTAGAAAATAATGCACACCCGAAGTGTAACTCCGCTTCGCGTCGTGACCGCATTACCACCTCGGGTGTGCATTATTTTTCTAATAATTCAACGGCCTGTTGTCAATTATTCCTTACGTATACACTTGGCATGCAAAACAATACAAGCAATATTTTTTACAATTCATTCTAGACTCAATATTACACATTTTGACATTTATACACAAAATTTGTGCACAACAACTGTTTGTGTGTGTGAGTAGTTAACTGGATATGCCTGAATAAGCATTAATGAAATATTTTTCTGTGAAGCTGCTGACACACTAAGAGCAGAAACTTGTGTAGCAAATGTAAAAATAAAATGCTATATAAACAAACAGAGGATTGTGTGACATTATTTCCTCATAATAAACAGGACTCAGGACTTCCAGACAGTGTTGTTCTTATTCTGCATCTTATCTGAAAACATCCAATCAGAACAATCAACAGAAAACTTCCTAAAGATCAATAATGATGGTTGGAGCTGTAGACATACAGTAAAACACAGATGAAAAACTACACGCACACTAAAGTGAACAACTGAAAGAACATGTACAAAAATTATTTGTAAATGAAATACTTAAATCAAAATAAGAAAATACTACAGACTATATTAAAACAAGAAGCAGAAGATGATTTTAGTGTAGGCTATAGTGTAAATAGTTTCTGTATATGAAACAAATAATGAAATTTGGCCATTCACAATATCAGTATGAATGGCCATTCACAGTGTCAGTATGTACTTCTCTAGGGGACAATGGACATTTTTGTGAGAAAAAAACAAACAATAAACGTATAGATAAAATTATTGTGTATTGTGCAAACCCCAGGCAATGTTCTGTCCAAACTCAAACTCTTGAAGTTGAGATGATTATAATCTCAGCATAACATCATAGTCCACACTTCTGCTACGCTGAATATGACAGACATGCTTTAATAACCTTTGAACCAAAAAAAAAAAAAAAAACATGATGTGCAGAAGCTCACGCCTGTTTTGGCACTGAGGTTGTGTTAGGCAATGCACAATGTTGCGTTTGAGTTTCTACACATCGCACAATGTTGCGTTTGAGTTAGATATTGCGATGTGTAGAAACTCAAACTCAACATTGTGCATTGCCTAACACAACCTCAGTGCCAAAACAGGCGTGAGCTTCTGCACATCATGTTTTTTTTTTTTGTTTTTTTTTTTTCAAAGGTTATTAAAGCATGTCTGTCATATTCAGCGTAGCAGAAGTGTGGACTATGATGTTATGCTGAGATTATAATCATCTCAACTTCAAGAGTCACAGATTCAAGCTCATCTCAAGGTAATTAAACACTTCTATCTTTTTTGTAAAGAGCTTTTTTATTATTTATTTTGAGCAGTGCATGTTAGAGTACAGTATTACAGTTTTTGCCTGTTGCTTGAACACTATAGACCCATGCTTAGACTAAAGTAACACAACTTGAAGCTTTTGTTACCATACCTCAAACACATGTACCCATACCTTAAACAAAAGCGCTGCTTTGCACTCTAGTTGCAATTCTGCAACACACTTACTCCTTTATGCAACGCACTTGGTCCTGCATACTTCACTCTATTTCATACATAAGACACTTCGTTCAAAAATGAAATCTCAGGGTGCCATTTGGAAAACACATGTATCCAAAATACAAAACACATCGGGTAATTGCAACCACTCAGGTCTTGATGCCCAATTCTGATTTGTTGCCTATATCCGATTTTTTTGACTGTCTGTTTACACGTTCTTTAAATTGTGACCCATATCCGATTCATGTGTTTACACTTGCCATAGGCTACTATCTGAAACATATCGCGCATGCTTAAAGGGTTAAATTCTCTTGCACAAATAGACGAACACAAAATATGTTTCATGCTCTGCGATATGCAAAGTTGCCAAACACCACTTTTGAATAAGAAACAATGTCTATAAAACTCGTTAAAACTCCACGAATCACAAGCGTGTCGGTGAGAACACTCGTTAAAACAACATACACACACCTGAACTTGACTGCACATCACATATTTGACATTATTGATACTGCTTTCATTCATAATGCAACGGACCGATCTACGGCACATACATTAAGGGCTGTTCACTGTTATACAATAAAGAGCCTGCACAGCGACAAGAAATAGAAATTAACACAAAAAAAAACTGCCTAGAGCCTGTACTTACACAACACTGACAGTGGAGTTGCGCTCAGGAGTAGAGCAGCTGTGGACAATTTTCTTTTTCTTTTTTGAGCGGCTGCGGACAAATTCTTTCTATGCACACACAATATTACATCACAATCTGCGCGTATGTTTTAAAAATATAATTGAACATGTAAATAGTCCTAGCACTTTTTAAATTTAAATAGCCCACTTAAAGCGTTTATTACAAATAAATTACTAATTGCTTGAAATGAATTTATGTAAATGAACAAAAATTTTCGTTAAATTTACAATCATGTGAAAACACTTCCCGTGCCCCTCTCCACATTCCTCTCCTATGATGACAACGTTTCGTCGGGCCATCCGTCCCTTTGCAGATGTGCATCGGGGTTTCTCTCGTCATTAAACCGCGGAGACGTCGCCTAATGCCTCAGAAAATCCGATCTGCCTGTTTACATGACAGTCGCATTGGCACATATCCGATTTATTTCCACATACTGTATGAATGAGGCCTGAAACCGATCTGGAAATATCCGAATGCATGCGTTTTTTTCATGTTTACACTGTCAAAGAACACATCCGATCTGTGTCACATGTGAGCAAAAAATCGGAATTGGGTCACATTTCACTGGCAGTGTAAACGGGGCCTAATACACACCTGAAGACACTTACTTGCAAAACTGAACACCAATCAGCCAGCTACAAAAAGCCCTCAGTTTAGCCATTTCAAGAACTTTGCAAGCATGGATGGAGGGAGAGCAAGAGGAAGAGGAAGATGAGGAGGATGAGGAGGACGAGGAGGACGAAGAGGACAAGGTCAAGGTCGAAGAGGCCATGCACGGACCCCTATTTCTGATGATATAATTCACTTAACTTCACTTGGATCGATCTCCAGTAGTGGTTTTAGCAACATCTGACACACATCACTATACTTATGACACTCTCTCTCTCTCTCTCTCTCTCTCTCTCTCTCTCTCTCTCTCTCTCTCTCTCTCACACACTTACTTTGTGGGGACTCTCCATAGGCGTAATGATTTTTATATTGTACAAACTGTACTTTCTATCCCCTAACCCAAACCAGACCTCTAAACACACACACACACACACAAGTGATTGAGTTGTGTGTGGTGATGGAAGAGTTACGTTATCTTATGAAAAGATAAACTGTTGTTTCTCTGAGACTAATAAGGTGAATAACCTAATTATGCATCAAACAAATAAAAGAAAGATTATTTGTTATTAACTAGCATCAGCTATATTACATATAAGGCAAATTAGAAAATCATATACTGATAATATACAACAATGCCAAGGTCTGGAAAGGTCTGATATTTGTACGGTCCTCATGGTTTAGTGAGCATCTGATGGCGGTGACGTCTTCCACTGGATGTGCCGGCCTATAACCTTTTTTTTTTTTGGCCTAACATGCCTAAGAATTTTGCACAATACTGTATATCATCAGAACAGCCACTGTATTTAAATTATGATGATAACGAGGGTGAGAAGAGAGATGTGTTTATAATCAGGACTCACACATAAACTCACATTTCTTTCTCATCATCAAATACTTCAACTGCTTTATTAAGAAAGAATATTGTAGAGTTAATCTGAGATGCTGTAATAACCCTGAGCTCATGCAGATGTTGATCAGGAGTTGATCTGATGTCTCGTGATATGATGTTATATCGCTTTAATGAAACTCTGTCTGTGTGATTGAACAGATTCAAATGAAGAGGAGAAAGAAAATCAGCAGAAATCACAGATCAGCAGAAAACAAGAAGACTGAGAGAAAAATGGAGGACAGAAATGAGACACAAACCAGAGAATCACCAGAGGAAAGAGGAGAGACACGTGACAAATGTGACAGTATGAAGAGAATAAAGCCAACGTGTGAGTGTGAACTTTTACAGTTGCTTTCTAAAGACTTCTGTCATAAAGTGTCAGATTCAGACAGATTAATTAAACTGACTTTTCTGCAGTCAAAAATTATGCTTTTTGCAATTGTTGATATACAGAGATGATGATAATCTGATATATATTTGTGATTTCTAGTCTCCTGTGATCCAGTCGAGCCTGTAAAGTTTGATTCTGATGGCAAAACTGAGAAGAGATTCTCATCAAACCCTTCATCATGTTCTCAAGAACATCATCATCATTATCTTCATCATCATCATCACTGATCTTCTTCATCTTCATCATCTTCATCTGTTCACTCGTGTCTTCTGGAATCTTCTACACTCTTCTGAACACAAACACACTCATCAAGATCTTCTTTCTCAGTCTGAACTCTCATTGTTCTCTGTCACTAATCAATAGTATTGATCTACTGTAAATATCTCACACACACTGTTTCTCTTCTCTGATGACAGTGACTGATGAAGCTTACACACACACACACACACACACACACACACATTCATATATGTTATTTATTTATACTATATTTTATTTTTTATATTGTACATTTTTGTAAATAATAGCTACAAGTAATATTCACCTCATATTAAAGGCAACATTATATTTTGGATGTTGTCTTTAATGCATACTGTAAAGAGTTCTGCTGTTCACAAAAAAAACCCCACAAAAATAAAAACTTTTTTGTTCTGAAGATGAACGAAGGTCTTACGGGTTTGGAACTTTGGGAGAGTAATTAATGACAGAAACTTCATTTTTGGGTGAACTAACCCTGTTACCTGTCAATCATCACTATAGCGCCACCTTCAGGCTGAAGAACTCAAGAAAACTAGATTTCTGACAGAAGTGTGTGTGTGTGTGTGTGTGTGTGTGTGTGTTTGTGTGTGTGTGTGTGTGTGTGTGTGTGTGTGTGTGTGTGTGTGTGTGTGTTCAGTCTCAGTAACTAGAGATCACACTAGTTTGAGTTATGAAGTACTGTAATCATCTTTAATGTGTTCATTATTTCTGCCTAAATGAATATGTGACATTAACCACTGTAACTGCATGACTGTATTATCTGTATATTTCTGATGTATGGACGTTACTTTGAGTCACGTCTGATAACAGATCGATCTTAATTTTAATTCAGAAATTAATTTTCCATGAAGTCGCTTTGAAACAATATGTATTGTGAAAAACCCTATACAAATGAACGTAAAAGTGAAAATATAACTAAACATCTGAAATAAACCCGGCTCCAGATTGCCCTTTGACCCTGTGCTGCAGTCTCGTGTCTCCCTCTACAGGAGATCATCAGAATCACAGCAGAGTAAAAGAAGCTACAGATGAGAATGTGTTCTCTTACGAGAGTATTCTCGTGTTGCGTAAGTTTAGCTTACGCTACGGGAAAACTCCTTTTCTCGAGAATACTGAAGCAAAAAATTATCCTTTAATTTTTAGAATGTAAAACGCATTTGCTGCAGCAGGCAGACATAGGCGAGACAGCTCGCCGAAGCAACGCCGTCGATCAGCATATCAGCGGGACGAGCTCGAGTCAAGGACCCGGCTGGATATTCGCCACCTTCGCTCGCCGTACCTGCTGCACTCCCGGCGCTCATATCCTTTTACAATCTCTCCGTGTGTGTTCGCCGCTGCGACACACACGTTTTTTCCTCTAAAAGACATTTTTCAATGCCCATCATGTCCTGCGGCTCGTGCCGAGCCGTTCTCAGCGATGGGGACCGCCACGAGCTGTGCGCTTCCTGTCTGGGAAAGGACTACACGGATCACGCGCTCGCCGAGGGCGGCTGCCGTGAGTGCGAATCTTTGCCTCTCTCGACCTTGCGGGCTCGACAGGCTTTGTTCCCCATCAAAACCGCTATCTCTACGCCTTCTGCTGGGCCGCGCCGTAAAAAGCGCCGCTCACAAAGGCCACCAGAAGTCTCTGTGAAAGAGCACTCGCCGGCGGCGTCCCCGCGAGCCTCTTTCTCTGAGTCCCCCGTCTCTTTTCTTGACGGCCAACGCCCCGCTGTTGTGGCGCCCGACGAGATGGAGCGGGACATCGCGGAGGACGACAGCTGTTCGATTCTGGCGTCCGAGAGTGAGGGCTGGTCAGGCTCCATCCCTGACCCCGCCCCGTCGACGCAGGAATCCAGTGTGAGGGCTTCTGTCGACGCCGAGCTTCTCCGTCTTATCACTAAGGCCGTAGAAGACCTTAGCCTCGAGTGGTCAATGCCCGAGGAGCCCGCGCCTAACAGGTTGGATGGCTGCTTTCTGCCTGGCGCCACTCTGCACCTGTTTCAAGGCCCGCTCCCTTCCTCCCCGAACTGCATGACGAGCTCTCCAAGTCATGGGGAGCTCCGTACTCAGCCAGGCTAAAATCCTCTGTCTCTTCGACGCTCTCCGTGGTTGACGGCGCGAAAGACAGGGGATATCTTTGTGTTCCTCACTGCAAAAAATGCTGTTCTTACTTAGTATTTTTGTGTTGTTTCCAGTCCAAAAATCTAAAAATTCTTAAATCAAGAAGCATTTACTAGAGAAGTAAAACTACATAAGAAATTCTTTTTTGTTTTCAGATAAACAGTAAGTAACTTAAGTAATTTTTCCTTAAAACACGCTAAATTATCTGCCAGTGCAGTAAGAAAAAAAAACTTAATTCAAAAAAACTTAATAAAAACATAATCTTAAAACAAGATTATTTTCCTTACTGCACTGGCAGATAATTTAGCTTGTTTTAAGCAAAAATCACTTAAGATACTTTCTGTTTATCTGAAAACAAAATAGAATTTCTTATGTAGTTTTACTTCTCTAGTACAGTGGTTCTCAATTCCAGTCCTCGGGACCCACTGCTCTGCACATTTTGTATGTCTCCCTTATTTAACACACCTGAACCAGATCATCAGCTCATTAGGAGAGACTCCATGAATTGAACTGAGTGTGTCAGATAAGAGAGACATACAAAATGTGCAGAGCAAGGGGTCCCGAGGACTGGAATTGAGAACCACTGCTCTAGTAAATGCTTCTTGATTTAAACATTTTTAGATTTTTGGACTTGAAACAACACAAAAATACTAAGTAAGAAAAGCATTTTTTGCAGTGCTCCCGTCGAGGAAGCGGTAGCGACTCACTTGTGCCCGTCCTCTGCGGGATGGCGGTCCAACCCACTAAAGCCTGCCGAACGACTTCAACGCTGATCGGTCGTGCCTACGCCGCCGCCGGTCAAGCTGCCTCCGCTCTGCATACCATGGCCGTTTTGCAGATCCACCAGGCCAACCTTCTCCGGTCACTGGACGAGGCTGGCTCATCTACGGAGTGCGTGACGGACTTGAGGAGCGCAACAGATTTAGCTCTCAGAGCTACCAAGACCGCTGCTCAAGCTATAGGCCGCAACATGGCCGCTCTCACCGTCCCTGAGCGTCACCTGTGGCTAACGCTGTCCGACATGTCCGAGTCTGACCGCGCCACTTTCCTCGACTCCCCCGTGTCAGCAGCGGGTTTGTTCAGTCCCTCGGTGAAGGGCTTCACGGAGCGTTTTACAGAGGTGCAGCAAACGTCTCAGGCCATGAGACATTTTCTGCCACGCCGTTCTAGTTCCGCAGCAGGCCGCGCTAGGAAGCAGCCTCCCGCTCGGAAAACAGCGCCCCCACCGCCTCCTCCGCCCACCTCACAACGCCAGGGTCAGGATGCACGTCAGCGTTCGCGCTCCGCCAGCCGCCGCCAGCCGCCACAGACCGCCTCCCGCCCGGGGAACCAGGCACAAGCTCGTGCCGAGCTTTGAGCCTCCCAAGTCTTCCTAGCCACTCTAGGAAAACACCGATGGTCAAGCCCCGCTGCGGCCAGACCGCCATCAAAGTATGCACGAACCGCTCTCTCAGTTCCCTCAGCAGAGGCGACTCGAAGGGTGTATCCAGCAGTCAACGAGTCAGTTCCACAACTCGCTCGCCTGCACACAAACGCCGTTCTCACGGCGACCCACATATCTCTCAAAAAGAGCATTATTTCGGGTCATATTCCAGCTCAGGCCGAAGGTGTCTTAAATGTAGGACAGGTGCCCACTGCCCAGTGCCCACCCCTACACGAAAACACTACCCTCACTGTGTGTCACACTCATTCAAGGTCGAAAACAATAAAGCTGGCTCAAGCCGCCCGACCGCTAAGTGTAAGAATTGTGCCCACTCCCCAGTGTTCACTCTTACACACAAGCACTACCCATGCAGTGTCCCACACCACCACAGGGTCCATATCAGTCAAACTGGCTCACGCCGTTCATGTTCTAAATGTAGGAAATGTGCCCGCTGTACAGCGCTCACCCCCGCTTGTGAATATGACTGTATCTGCGCCGCGCACACACATAAAGCCTCAATGTGTGAGCGCGCGCGCTGCCAGTGTGATGAGTGCAGGTCACGTGTCTGCCTCTCAGCGCACACACTTTGTGAACAGAGCTGTATCTGTATCAAAGCAGCTGCCCGCGCTCACGACTGGGCCACCAGTTACAGAAATACTGCGTGAAGCACTGTATGCCCCACTCGAAATGAACATGATGAACGAAGTACGTTATCATGGCTGGGTCTCCGGGTCCCCGAATATGAGCGACCACAACCCAGATTTCATTCAACCCCTGGCCATTCACGCGAAAGCGTGGAAAAGCATTCCAGGGGCTTCGAAATGGGTGCTAAATATAGTGAAACGGGGGATACTCGCTACAGTTCGCTCGCAGACCACCGCGCTTCATAGCCCGCGTCGAAACCTCGGTGAATTAGGAAGTAACACCTACTTCGCACCAAAATAGCGAATTTACTGAGAAAAGGGGCTGTGGAAGCAGTCCCCTCGGCAGGAAGCGAGTCGGGGTTTTACAGCCGTTACTTCTTAGTACCAAAGAAGGATGGTGGGCTCCGCCCTATACTAGATCTCAGACACCTGAACAAAGCACTGGTGAAGCGCTCGTTCAAAATGATTACAACCAGACAAATTCTCACTCGAATTCGACCCGGGGACTGGTTTATATCAGTGGATCTGAAGGATTTTTTTTTTAGATCCAAATAGCAGCCCGTCACAGGCCCTTCTTGAGGTTCGCCTTTGAGGGCCGGGCTTATCAGTACACCGTTATTCCCTTCGGCCTGTGTTTGGCACCTCGCACATTTACGAAGTGCATGGACACGGCCCTCGCGCCCCTCAGACGAAGGGGCATGAGAGTCCTGAACTATCTGGACGACTAGCTAATTATAGCACAGTTAAAAGAAGAATTGGTGTTACACAGAACACTACTGCTGACCCATCTCGAGCAGTTGGGTCTCAGAGTCAACTGGGCCAAAAGCATTCTACTCCCCAGCCAGAAAATTTCCTTTCTGGGGATAGAACTGGACTCCAACTGTATGGTGGCGCGCCTGACGCAAGAACGCACGGCAGTGATACAGCGCCTGGCAGCGACATTCACTGTGGGGAAAAATCTCCCCCTCAGAGTGTTCCAGAGGATGATGGGTCTCATGGCCTCAGCCTCGTCAGTACTACAGTTGGGTTTGATGAATATGCGCCCTTTTCAACTATGGTTGAGACGGCGAGTACCAGCGCAAGCATGGACCTCAGGTCTGCTCCGTCTCACGGTGAATCAGACATGCGTTTCCGCCCTGAAACCGTGGACAAGACCCGGCTGGTACCGGTCAGGCGTGAACCTGGGCATCGCTTCACGAATCAAAGTGGTCTCGACAGATGCGTCCAACACGGGTTGGGGCGCGCTCTACGAAGGGAGACCTTCTATGGGCCTGTGGTCAAACGCAGAAAAGCGTCTCCACATAAACTGTCTAGAGATGAAAGCGGTCGACAATGCCCTTCAGTTCTTCCTCCCTGAAGACAAGACGGCAAACCGTTTGAACCACTGCACACGGTAGGGTTAAAATACCTATCACTTAAAACCGCTTTTCTGTTGGCGCTAGCCTCAGTAAAACGGGTGGGCGACCTGCACGCGCTTTCAGTAAGCGCTACGTGCTTGGAATTTGGGCCTAATGTCTCCGGATGACTCTGGATTCTGGATGGTCATCCTCAAACCAAGACACAGTTATGTCCCTAAAGTGCTTACGACTCCCTTCAGAGCGCAAGTTATCTCCCTCTCGGCCCTCCCTATGTCTAATAGTGAGGCAGGGGTTAACCTTCTCTGCCCGGTGAGGGCATTAAGGATTTATGTGGAGCACTCCGCCGCTTTCAGGCAATCGGAGCAGCTTTTCGTTTCGTTCGGTGGCCGCATTAAAGGGCTAGCCATCTCGAAACAGACCCTGTCCAGATGGATAGTGGACGCTATCGCGTCAGCTTATGCATCCAAAGGTCTAAACTGCCCTTTGGGGGTGAGGGCCCACTCAACTAGGGGCATGGCCTCGTCGTGGGCATGGTCAAGTGGGGTTTCCATCCATGACATTTGTATGGCAGCAGGCTGGGCCTCGCTGTCTACATTTATAAGGTTTTATAACTTGGAAGTACCCGCATTACAGGCCAGACTGCTCTCAGTCTGATAATGCTATATTAACGTTGTCTACCCAACTCGGTTTGACTAGACTGTTGATATACTGCAAGTCCTGTGGCCTATGCAGTTTAAGGTGGTCATACTGCCTTAACTGTATGGATACACGTTAATGCACCTATCTCATAACACCGAGTTGTCCCGCCCTGTTATGCCGCTGTGATTGCTTCACTTTACATGAACCCCGGGCACTGCCCTTGGGACGTAAGTGTTTGAAATTCAGCACGCACGGCGTTTTACATAGGGTTCCCGTAGCGTAACACGAGAGTAGCTCGTAAGCTAAACTTACGCAACACTCATTCCCTCTCTAGAGAGAACCGAGGTTATGTTAGTAACCGAGTGTCGTTTTACAGCAACAAATGAAAACACTTACAGATTTCAGTTCATCAGGGAATATGAAAATCAACAAGTTGTAATTTGAAGGGAATCATTATTGAAGTCAAACACAAAGATGTCAAATGTGCGTCACTATAAAATATGACTTCTGCTGTTTTGATATTATTCTGAAGGTTTGAATGATTTGATCAGAATCAAGATCTCTTTAGTTCCAGTGAATTCTGTGACGCTTCCAGCTTTAATATCATAAAGCAGCCTGTGATTATGATGATGAGTTTATGACAGAATCACTTTTATTCTCCGCTTTCTCCATCATGTGCTTCATCTGTCGTTTCACACAGAAGATCTCTCTGTTTCTCTTTCTGATAGAGTTAGAAACAGGGAATAATTGATGTTCTTCCCAGAGACTGTGTTTCTGGATTCTTCTGTTAGCAGAAGCTGATGATGATGTTTCATATCAGGCAAATCTCCATCAGCTCCTGATTCAACAATATGACAAACTCAGATCACTCATACATGCATTACAATCATGAGTCTCAGTATAATGTGTTTTCCTCATTTAAAAGCAACTGAAAGATGTCATTTCTGTAGAAGATGAAAATAAATCCACACATTCATTCACACAGAACATACCTTAGTACTTCTTCAAAACAATATCTCCTCTGAATATCTGATGTGAGACATTTACATTTACATTTTACATTTATTCAATTAGCAGACGCTTTTATCCAAAGCGACTTACAAATGAGAACAATAGAAGCAGTTAAACTAGCAGTAGGACAACAAAATGTAAGTGCTATGACCCTTCTCAGTTTAATTCAACGCAATTTTTTTTTTTTTTTTTTTGTTATAGAACAGAATAGAGTAGTAGAGAGAAAGTGTTAGTATTACTGGATCAAGTGCTGAGACGCAGCCGTTTTGTTTCCTGGAGAGTTTCAAGAGTCTGAATGTTAAATGTAAAACTCAGATCTGATAAACTCCATCAGCTGCTCATTTAATCATCTCTGATTTATTACAGTTTTTTCTCGATTGCTTAAACACTATAACCAGGCTTTTGAACTAAAATTTCAAAACCATAATGCCATTTATCAAGAAGCACACCCATTTCACTAAACTATAAACACTATTCCCTGTTTTGGCACATGAGTCAGATTTGTTGAACTGTCACTGCAAAACTCTACACACAAATCCCTTCATTTCTCACTGCCTAGACCATGTTGTCATTTAGAAAGCACTAGCATTCAATATTGCTCACTCAAATCAGCACAGCTTCAGCTCAGTTAGACACAATTACGCAAGTGGAAACACTAAGACTGATCACACACCAATCAGATACTTCAATAGATAAAAGGGCCCAAATCAGTTTATTGAGTTTTGGAACAGTGGATCCAGAAAGACATGAAGGAAGAGATCGAGGAGGGATAAGAATGAGGAGGAGGATGATGAAGGGAAAGAAGACAAGCAGTCTCAGATGGAGTTCAAGCCACTAGTTGCCCATGTCTTTATCAATGGTATGAGTATGAGGGAGGCTGGGCTATGAGTAAGGCCAAATTTGAGTCGCTTTACCGTCGCCTCGAGAGCCTTCAGGGAGGAGTGGAGGCAAACAAAACTATATCACTGAATAAGAGACAAACATTTCCAATAGTCTTTGATGAGGTTTATTTTCTTGCAAGAAAAGGCCAGTAGTCGTACAGTCACACAGTGTGGCTGCAGAGCGTGACAGTGAAGGAGGGCATCCTTTCTCCTTTATAGTCTTGACTCCCAGAATGTTATCTTTCTAGGCCAGTGATGGTATTTCAACCATATGTGGACGGATCACAAGCAACATAACTTACCAGTTTTGGAAATGTTGTTTTGAATTTATTGCACCAGTGTCTTAGACTATGTTGTAGTGTGTGTGATTTTGAGGGCTTGTGTGTCCTGTCTGAGGGCAAAGTTTGGTTTTTCAGCAAGAGTGAATGGTTTTGAGTGTAGAGCTTCATTTTGACCTGAAAATAGGATGTTTGGGGAATTGGGTGAGACGTTGTGGATTTGTGTTTATAGTTTTGAGAATACGAGGTATAGTTTCAAGAAATGTGTTTAAGCAATCGAGAAAAACTAACTACTGAGAATTGAGAAAAACTAACTACTGAGAATTAAACATGTGCACAGTCACTCATGCCACACTCTTCCATTTCCTGTTTACACAGAATCTCATATTGTAAGGAGCTTCTACCCGTTTGTACATTCTTCAGTTGTTTCAAGGTCTGTATCTGGTCTCTTCTTCTTCTGATTCATCTTCTAATGCTCCTTCACTGCATCTCCTCCTCCTCGTCACTAATGTCTGGATCAATGATCTGATGAAGAACATCGTGCACAGAGAGCTTCTTCTCCATTGAGCTGCTACAGAATAAACACTGTGAAGCATTTATATGTGTCTGTGCTAATAAGTCTGTTTTTGCACATCCTTTTCTGTGTGAGAACATCAATATCCCAAAACACAATGTCACAATATTTTGTCTGAAAACAGTGATGAAACAAAGAACATGAAAGAAATATTCTTCTGAAACAGAGTCACCGTGGACTTAAACCGTGCACGCAAACACACACACACATATGTGCACATGAACACACATCACTTGACTATAGCCTTTGACTACATACACTATATTTCCAGAAGTATTGTGACTTCCTCCATTCTGCACAGCTTCTCCAGAGCGGCTGCACAAGCTCTTACACACTTCATAACGGATCTGTGTGTGGTGTACACACACACACACACACACACACACACACACACACACACACACACACTCTCTATTTGAGTGTTTATTTTTATCCAATTTTTTGATTACTGATTTCCATTTGATTCTGATTATTGTATATAGTTTTTAATTGGAAATACAAAGGTTTTTAAAACTAAAATTAGTGTAAATTAATAAGTGTAATAAGCCTATGAGTAATATGAATAAGTTTTATCAGTGCTACTCAATACAGTTTTTTTCAATTGCTTCCACACTAAAATTAAAACTTTCCCATAATTAGCAAAACCTTACACTCAAGGAGCAAAACACTGGCCTAGATTTGCACAACTGTAAGCACATGGTCAGCTTCACACTTTTTGCAAAACATTACACACACTTGCATTTGACACAGAAATGTATCATGATGTAATTTCCTTGCAATTTCAAAGCAAAGGCTTTCAAATGAACACACCCATGAACCAACTGGTTAAGCACAGCCACCAGGAGTGCACACACACTGGTGCTTACAGTTTTTTTCAATTGCTTTAGCACAAGTTTGAAAACAGGGCCCGGTTTGTCACAACACTACACACAATTAGCACAACCATACACCAAAGTAGCACAACATTTCAGATCATTTGCAAAATGGAACACTTTTGTCAAAACTATACACAACTTCATAACAACAATATTTTGTTACCATACGAAACACACACATTTCATATGACTTCCATCTTTTTGAACCAGTTACACACTGCTGTTGCTAACCTAAAACACTTTTAGCAAGTCTAATTCTCAGTGATTAGAGTACTGTAAATGAAGTACACAGAGAAAGTGCAACTATACAATAGTTCACCAAACACTACACAAGACCAATGCTGCAGACTGAGGAAAATATCATTTATTGCTCTCCATATACCCAAATCAGTCAACATGGAGAATCACAACAAAACATGTCCCAGTTTTCATGCTACTACAGTAGTGTGCATAACACTGTTAGCTCAGCAAACAGACAAACGTAAAATACTGTATCCAGTACAGTTACAATTACAGTAAATAACAACAACAACAAACAAAAAATAATCTGAAAAAAACTGACAATATTGTAGCCTACAGAAAATACTACAGTAAACATACTATACATTATCTCTTCGCCTAGTTGGATCTGGGCAAAAAAATTTACATCAACATCACAAGCAATATCCTCATTAGCAAGACAACGCGGGAAGAACCGTCTTGAATGTCGAATCCATCCTTGCACAGCTGCGGCGTCCTCCATGGCCTGAATGAGGGGTACCTGAGCCTGTGGCTGGAGATCGTAAACCTTCCACCACCATGCAGAGAAAAACTCTTCCATAGGGTTTAGAAACGGAGAGTATGGTGGAAGGTATAATACTGTCAACTGTGGATGGTGTTGAAACCAGTTCTGGACCAAAGCAGAGCGGTGGAATGACACATTGTCCCAGATGACAGTGTATTGCATCTGGATAATTTCATTACCTGCTGTGACGATGTGGTGCAATCGGTCCAAAAATGCGAGAATGTGAGGTGTGTTGTAAGGGCCCATTTTGGCATGACGGAGGAGAACCCCATGCTGTGAAATGGCAGCGCAAAGGGTGATGTTACCCCCCACGTTGCCCTGGGACATTGATTATATTTTATATATTTTATCACATTTTATAGTGCTTAAACCTGATTGGTGTGTCTACAATTTAGCAATCATGTGTTTGTGCACCTGATGGCTGAGTTTAACAGATTTGACAGTCAGTGCTTTGGAATTGCAAGGAAGTGACATTATGATATACTTCTGTGTCTGATGTATACAAGTGTGTGTAATGTTTTGCAAATAGTGTGAAGCTGACAATGTGCTTACAGTTGTGCAAATCTAGCCTTGTGTTTTGCTCCTTGAGTGTAAGGTTTTGCTAATTGAGGGAAAAGTTTAATTTTAGTGTGTAAGCAATCGTAAAAAACTGTAATTGTAGACACAGCAGTCAGGTTTACGCACTATAAAGGCAACAGATAAGTTCACCTGTCTTCAACAAAAATGGACGGTGTCAGAGGAAGAGGGAGAGTGCGGATGAGAGGGGGAATCCGGAGAGAACAAGGGAGAGGGAGAGGAAGAGGGAAGGCAACCAAATCCGTGTAACGAAATTTGTTTTCATTTTTGGAAACAATTGTGGACCATGTAAAAAACCACGGACTAATACTGGGGGAGGTGAATTCGTCACTCCAAAAGATTCTTCTCACGTTGCCTTGCAAATGACAAGGCCCTGTGGCCAGATCCAGCTAGGCGGAGAGATGTTTAGGTTTTTTTTTTTTTTTATTCGGTACTGAACTGGATTTGTATTTTTATGTAACAGTATTACTGCAAGCTTTTATGAATGTTTTGTTGAAATGTTCAGTATTGGCTGACTTGAGTACATGAAAATAAATAAATATTTTCATTAGTCTGCACAATTGGTGTCATGGTGTTTACACTCTCTGTGTAAATGCTAAAAGTGTTTTAGGTTGAGCACAGGAGTGTTTAACTGATTCAAACAGAATTAGACCATATGATTGTTGTGTTTATGTTATGACAACAAAATAAGGTTTTATAAGACATTGTATAGTTTCGACGAAAGTGTTCCATTTTGCAAATGATCTGAGGTGTTGTGCTACTTTGGTGTAGTGTTGTGCTAATTGTGTGAAGGGGTTTGAAAACCCGGGCCCTGTTTTCAAAATTGTGCTTAAGCAATTGAAAAAAACTGTAAAAACATGTAAATTCAGCAGGTTTTTGTCATCTTTGTGTCACGGTGCACAACACGTTTAATGGAAACCTCAATATCTCGACTCAGGATGGTTTCAGCTCCTGGAATAAAAACTGATCTCGAGTTTCAGAGTACAGAAACATTCATGTCCCGTCGGCTTAGAGTTTAAGACCAAATGATCAAGATCTCTTAAAGCTGCACTTTAGGGTCAGTTTACACTGAGAGGGTTACAGTGAGTCTAACTCTTTAAAGGGTCCTGGTTAACTTTTGCCTCTTGTGTTTACTGTTTTACAGCACTAGTGCAAAATGTGGTTTAGTGGGTGAGAATGTGTTTAGAGTTTTACAGAAAGAGTGCATGAGATTGAGCGAATATATAAACGGAAACCGGACATGAGGTTTAAGCTGAACTTTAACTGGATCTGTTTCTCCCTGTTGAAGAGTGAGTCTTTTCTTGTGGTCAACTTGTTGTCGGGTGGAGGGCTTGTGTGATTAAGGGTAATTCCCAGAAAGGCTGTTGTTGCTCAACACTGAAAATGAGCCGTTAATGCTATATTTAACTCTAGTTTTTTGTACTTTTGATGCTTGAGATTCTTATTTTGAGGAATATGTTTTATCCTCAGTGAATTTCGTAAAGCATCTGAGAGTTGTGTTTGAGAGCAGTTCATGTGTAAATGGAGAGTTTTTCGAGGGAACTGGTTTTAATTCAGTATTGAGGTCATCCTGTGGTTTAAACACTTCAGTGCATTATATGTTTGCCCGGTTTCACAGACTAAAATGCAAATTATGAGTGTAAATCTGTTAAACCGCAAAAAGTCCTTAAAAATTTCCACTCTGAATGCAACAATATGCTTTAAAAAAAGGGTCATAATGAGATGATATTATTCTACTGCCAGTTCAACCATCAAACGTCCCCCAGAGGCGAGTGAGAGTGAGAACACAAGTGTAGTTTATCTGAACCACACAGACTCTCCAACAGCGGTTACACAATCAATACTAGAGACAATGACACATGAGGGCTCTTTACACACACTGAACAACTCCTGGGACACTAGCAACAGTTTGTTAATGTGAAAATATATTTTGTTAGTTTCATTTCCCAAATAACCAGTGGAGGAATGTACCGACACACATTTACTCTGGATTAAAGTATAAATTTGAAGTATGTTAGATTGTTACTCGACTCCACTTCATCTCAGAGGCAAATATTGTATGAAAAACGTCTCGGGTTATGACTATAACCCTTGTTCCCTGAGAAGGGAACGAGACACTGCGTCGTTGAAAACGACTCTTTGGGGACGCTCCCTTAGCGTGCGCCTCTGAAGTATGAATGAAACTAATCCAATCCTGATTGGTGTTGCGTCATGACGTAACATGTGACGGCATAACCGGATGCATAAAAGTGACGCTGACACACACACACATTAGCCTCGCGATGAAGCAAGCCGCTCTCAGGCATTGAGGGGCGTGGCAGGACGACGCAGTGTCTCGTTCCCTTCTCAGGGAACAAGGGTTATAGTCATAACCCGAGACGTTCCCTTTCGAGGGAACTCGCACTGCGTCGTTGAAAACGACTCTTTGGGGAACGAATGCCCACTAGGCCACGCACCGAGAAAAGGCCTGCCCTAGAGTGAAACTGAACTCAGGCACCCATCTAGGACGAGAGCACATGTGCGCCAGGCGTACTAGGGAGGTGCAGACTATAAAACCTGATAAAAGTGTGTGGGGTAGCCCAACCGGCTTGCCTCACAAATCTCCTGGAGGGGCACTCCCAAGAGGAGGGCTCTAGAGGACACCATGCCTCTAGTAGAATGAGCCCTTACGGCCAGAGGTGAAGGCAAATTGCGCACCTTGTAGGCCTACTTATGGTTTGTTTAGCCGGGAGCCCCTATTAGGTGATCCAAAACACACTGCAGTAAGTCCGACCTCCTCCAAGAAGAGGACCTCTCAAGGTAATACTTGGAACTCTGACTGGCAGAGCAAGGAACCTCTCTTCTGCCGACACATGTGGTGGAGGATGAAATGCTTGCAGGACCATGGACCTAGCCATGTTAGATTGCACTGAAGGCACATAGCTGGATCGCAGATGCAAGATGGCCTTAACTCCGCCAGGGGCAAACCCCAAGCAAGCTGGTACTAATGCCAGGGCTTGGAGATCTCCCAGTCTCTTTATAAGTAGCTAAGAGAAAGGCTATCTTGAAAGTGAGGTCCTAGGCAAAGCCAACTTAAGGGATTCGAAGGGAGCCAGGGATAGGCCTTCGAGAACCACCGCCAGATCCCAGGAAGGAACCCTGGACCTGACTGTCAGTCTCATCCTCTGTGTACCAAGAAGAAATAGTATGACCAATTGGTGCCTCCCCAAAAGGCCCAATATTCAGTGGTGCATGGAACGCCGCAATGGCATCCATGTGCACCATACATGTGGACGGGGAGAGATTCGTAGAGAACGATCTTGGAGAAACTCAGAACTGAAGCCACTGGGCAGTTAACTGAGCCTAACTCATGTTCTCTATACCAAGCGGAAAAACATTTCCACTTAAGGTCATATAATCTCCTAGTAGACGGAACCCTAGAGATAAGTATGGTTCCGTGCACCCCAATGATAGAACAGCATCAAGGTACTGAGCCCCCTCAGAGGCCAGACCCAAAATTTCCACAGCTCTGGGCGAGGATGGAATATACTGCCCTCCGCCTGAAACAACAGATCCCTGCTCAGAGGAATCTGCCATGGCAGAGCTATCTGGAGTGAAAATAAGTCCGAAAACCATACTCGGGCCGGCCAAAACGGGGCTACCAGAAGAAGACTGATGCCCTCCTAACGGACCCTCTCCAGGACTCCCGGGAGCAAAGCGATCGGGGGGAAAGCGTACAGGCGAAGCCTCGGCCAGGCCTGTACCATGGCATCCAACCCCAGAAGGGCTGGATGAGTGAGGGAGAACCAAAGTGGACAGTGGGACGTCCCTCGAGACGCAAACAGCTCCACTTCCACTGGTCCAAACCTCTGCCATATCAGCTCCACCACCTCTGGATGGAGTCTCCATTCCCCGGGCCTCAGCCCCTGCCTCGACAGGATGTCTGCTCCCTGATTCTGAACCCCCGGGACATATATTGCTCTTATAGATAATATTTTCCCTTGGGACCATAAAATAATTTGATGCGCCAATCTGGATAGAGGGCACGATCTGAGTCCCCCTTGTCGGTTCAGATACACTACCACTGATGTATTGTCCGAACGTATCAAGACGTGGTAAGCATTGATGTCTGGGAGGAAGCTCCTCAGAGCCCTGAACACAGCCAAAATTTCTAGGCAATTTATATGCCAAGAATGATGATGGTCCTGCCACAGACCCCTGGCAAAGCGGCCGATAACCGCGCCCCAGCCAGTGATGGAAGCGTCTGTCGAAACGGTTTTCCGGCGACATGACGCCCTTAATACTGGCCCTTGGGACAAGAACCAAGGATTCTTCCATATTAATAGGGAACGAAGGCATCTGCGCGTAACCTTTATTATACGGAACGGATTCCCCTTGGGGGAAAAACCCTTGGCTTTGAGCCACCACTGAAGGGGCCTCATGTGAAGAAGGCCCAAAGGAATTATGTTGGATGCCGCTGCCATGAGGCCCAGCAGTCTTTGAAATTGCTTTACAGTGATGGCCTGGCCTAGCTTTATCCCTGACACCATGGTCAGGATGGATTTCGATACGTGCGGGAGACATACATGCCTGCATCGTAACCGAATTCCATACAATGCCCAGAAAAGTAGTTTTCTGAGCTGGTTCTAACACACTTTTCCTAGTGTTGAGTCTCAACCCCAATTTCTGAATGTGGCCAAGAACGACATCTCGATGCCGAATTGCCATTTCTCGAGACTGGGCCAATATGAGCCAGTCATCGATATAATTCAGAATACGGATGCCCTGAAGCCTCAGTGGAGCCAGAGCTGCATCCATACACTTAGTGAACGTGTGGGGAGAGAGTGCTAGGCCGCACGGAAGAACCCGATATTGGTACGCTTCGCCCCCGATAGCGAACCTCAGGAACCTCCTGTGACATGGAAGGATGGAGACATAAAAATAGGCGTCTTTTAGATCTATCGTGACAAACCAATCCTCGGATCTGATTTGATTCACGATGATGGGAACAGTGAGCATCTTGAACCTGAATCTCCTCAGAGAACGATTCAACTGCCTCAAATCTAAAATCGGCCTCAGCCCGCCATCCTCCTTTGGAACTATAAAGTACCGGCTGTAAAACCCGGACTCTTTCTCTGGTAGGGGAACAATTTATATGGCCCCTTTGACCAGTAGAGTTCTGTACCTCTTGTTCCATAACCCGAGCCTGTTCTGGAACCACTGCAGTCAGTACCACCCCAGCAAACTTGGGAGGTCGGTGACCGAACTGCAGTCTTTACCCATATTTTATAATATTCAGGACCCATATAGATATATTCGGAAGGCGTTGCCATTCTTCTACAAAATCTACTAAGGGAACCAGCCCCTCGAGACTGACCTCGGGTGTTTTTCGAGCACTATTCTCGACCTCCTGAAGCGGAGGACCGACAGGAAAAAGTCGAGAAAGATTTTGTGACCATAGACGTTGCCCTATTGCAAGCTTTTGGGGTGAACGACACGGTGTGCGTTCGCTGGAAATCATTGTGGCCCGAAGCGCACTTTACGGCGGGATACAGATATCGATTTCCTGAGGGCTCCCCCAGAGGGGAGATTCTTTGGGTTTCGTTCTCGACACCCTGAAGCGGAGGACCGGCAGGGAATAAATCGAAAACAGTTCCGATGGGCGAACGCGAACACTGGCCGCAAGCCTTTTGGGCGCCTTTTACAGCGTGCATTCGCTGAAAACCGATGTGTCCCAAAGCGCACTTGAAGCTGGATACAAACATCGATTTCCTGAGGGCTACGCGGAGGAGCGATTCTCGCTCATACCTCCACGGGGGGGGACAGCCATCTTCGTCTCGTTTTCGATACCCTGAAGCGGAGGACCGGCAGGGAAAAATCTTAAACGATTTTTGACGTTCGCTGCTCATCATTTTAATTCTTCAGAATTAAATGCAGCCAAAAACACTCGATAAGTGAAACACGGTCTGGATGGTAGGTTGAATTAAAATATCTAATTTCTTAAAGTCAGATAATATATTCCATCATTTCAATTCCATCATATTAATTCATAGAATTGAATGCAGCCATAATCACCAGACAATACTGTTTTAATATTTATTTATACGGTCTCGTAATCTACACGCTGCCTCGGCAAATGCGAGATTCGAGTCGTTACAATATATTTGGCTTTCATCCCTCGAGAAGAAAGTCATCAGGTGCGAGGTTGAAACATCCGACAGCGCACGGATTGCACTCGCGCTGATAAATTTCTCAATGAACACTGCCAGCACCCTCAGGAGCTGATTGTGAATGCCTCGCACCCAAACAGTATTATTTCACAGATCGCGTATGTCCCCTTTTATTGCAGACTCGTAATCTAAGCGCTGCCTCAACAAACGCGAGATTCGAGTCGTTCACAATATATTTGGCTTTCATCTCTTCGAAAAGAAAGTCAACGGGCTCGAGGCTGAAACACCCGAAACGCACGGCTGTGTGCGTCGAGATATTTCTTAAAAACCACAGCCAGCACCCTCAGGAGCTGACAGTGCATGCCTCGCACCCACACAGAATCTTTATTGCAGAGTAGCCGTCATCTACGCGCTGCCTCGACAAACGCGAGATCCGAACTATAGATTCTGTATTGCAATATAGTGGGACAACTCTTTATTTTTTATTTTGGGTTACAACAACACAGGCGAGTGTGACTCATGTTCCTCGTTCCCGATGCTGAGCACATCCACTTCCTCAGAAGCAGATAGCTCGAGCATCGGGCACTCGTCACGGGCAGAAGAAGCCACATCGCGGGCTTCTGCGTCGTGAGCGAGCGTTATAGAATCTGCGGATGATGAACATGAAAGTGCCTCGGCAGTCTTGTTCTCATCCGCGAGATCCTTCTGCGATCCCCACGATCTAAGCCACCGCGCCGCCTCAACGGACGCGGGACCCGAACCGCGGGGATTGCGAGCCAAGTGGGAGCGCAGCACTCTATAGTACTTTCACAATGTTCACAGGCAGCCCCCTCGAGAACTGCCTGTGCGTGCTGCGCTCCTAACAGTGTACACACAACTGATGCGTGTCTCCACCCGTGAGAAATATAGGGCAGGGGTGCACACACTTAGTGTATCTTTCACTCGCCAAAATATAGAGGATTTCACTGACAAACAACATCAAATAAGACAGACAGTTTCACAGAGAGCGCTTGCTGAAGAGCGAAAGCTAATGTGTGTGTGTGTGTCAGCGTCACTTTTATGCATCCGGTTATGCCGTCACATGTTACGTCATGACGCAACACCAATCAGGATTGGATTAGTTTCATTCATACTTCAGAGGCGCACGGTAAGGGAGCGTCCCCAAAGAGTCGTTTTCAACGACGCAGTGCGAGTTCCCTCGAAAGGGAACTGACTTTTTACACATGGATATTAGATTTTGATATTATAAAATATGAACAGTATATAATAGAAATACAAAATATATAAAAATATAAAATATAAAATTGAAAAAAAAACATAATATGCATCATAGATCAGGGATAGGACACATTGGTCCCGGATGGCCGCTGTCCTGCAGAGTTTAGCGCTAAACGGTTATGCATGTTACAATATTTTATGGTTCGATTTTTTAAGATGTGAGTTAATTTAATTTATTCTTCCCTCTTTCTGAGAACATGTCAGTGACTGGCAGCCGTCGCCTGAGTCCGCCCTGCAAACCTGTTAGTGGACAGTGACCTTTCCTGGACCTCTCATGTAGATTATATCTGCAGCAAAGTACCGCAGAGAATCTACTTTTTAAGGAGATTTAGGTCATCCGAAGCGAGCAGCAAAATCCTGTCTCTTTTCTTTGTGTCAACCATTCAAAGCATTCTCAGTATGGAGGCGCAGTGGTCTGGGGGTCTCTCCGCTCATCTGAAGGCCAGGACTCTACGGCTCCTGGGAATCTGTTCCAGATCGGTGGGACACTCAGTGGAGAACGCGTTCACTGAAAGCCGTGTACTGCACACCGTCAGACTGGATGACCAAATCTCCCAGGACTCTTCCCATGTGTTGCAGCGGGAGTATCGACTCCTGTCCTCCGGGAGGCGCTATAGGGTCCCAGAATGCAGAAAGAACAAATATAAACACTCATTTATTCCTCAATATCTCTGCTGGATCAACACGGGAGAGTAAAGAAGTGATAGTTCCCACCTACTTTAACTTTCATCTATATAATATATTTATGGCTATTGAAGACCACTCCCCCATCATATTAATGATCTATTCATGGTTTTACTGATGCTTCTATGTTTTTAGCTTTTTTAGGTTGTTGTGTTGTAATTGTTGGAGCTTGTATTGCAAGACAAATTTCCGTGTACACGGAAAATAAAGTGCCATCCATCCATCTTATCATGCAAATGTATGGAACAATATATTTTGTATCATTTACAAATTAATTGACATGCCAAAAAAAAACAAATTTACAGAATAATTTCTTTATTACATTTACAAGTTATAACTTTACAAAAATAATGCACAGAAATTATTTTTTGTTTCATTTAGAAATTATAACTTGTAGATAAAAATAATGTGGTCCTATACGATTGTTTCATTTACACATTTTAATTCACATAACCAAAACTTTATTCCTCTACTAATCTGTCAGGAAGAGAAAACACTCTGTCCATTCTCTCTGAGATCTCCTCTCCTCTGTCTCTGAACCCTCATGTCCTCTCGCTGGTCTGAGATGCGCTGAGAGAAGAGAGAGACTCAGGAGGAGAGAAAGAGCAAACCGGACAGATTCTCTGATTTCTCTTCACTGTCTCTGATCCTGTAATATAATCTGATCAGATGAGAGTCTCTTTCTGCTTCATATGAGACACATGATGATCCTCATTGAGCTTCAGATCAGATTCTCTGATTTCTCTTCACTGTCTCTGATCCTGAAACTAAAGGCCTTTGAGTTTCACCTCAAATCTACTTCTGACATCTAGTGGACAAAGATGAAAACTGCAGATCATATTCTGTGTGTTAGAAGGAATAGAAAACACACACTCATACACATTTATTTACAATGCCTTCATTTCTATTTTAAACAAGTGACATTTTCATCTGTAGCTTCTTTAACTCTGCTGTGATTCTGATGATCTCCTGTAGAGGGAGACACGAGACTGCAGGACAGGGTCAAAGGTCAATCTGGATCAGGTTTATTTCAGATAATGTTTTCTTTTCACTTTTACGATTGTTTGTAAACTGCTTTTCACAATACATATTCATTCAAAAGCATCTTCACAAGAAAATTAACTTTTCTACATTAGAATTAAGATTACATGATTACATGAGCTGATCCTGATGATGACAGTATATTATCTTACAGTGTTATACAGTATTATACAGATTACAGTTTAAAGATGATAATGTGTTGACTCAGTTATGATCATCTGAAGTCCTGCAGGGTCAGTATCTTCTCTTCACAGCTGTTATGATCATCTGAAGTCTATTCACACGAGCACTAAAGGTGTAATACTTTCATTAATCTGATACGCTACTTCACATAGGAAGAATAGATTAGTGACTGATCTGATGCCGACTGTAATGAACACACACTGAAGCGGACTGACATCAGCTGATATAGACTGAGGTTTACTTCACGCTAGAACCATAATATTAGTTGCTGAATTTTGAACGTATTTGATTGATTACTGATTCAGTTTGGCCCTTCCAGCAGTTCTCCAGTGAACTGAACACATCAAGTGTCTTTGTATGAATGCGTTTGTAACCCAGGCTCAAAACCATTTGTAGTCTGAGTCAGTTTTATGAATACAGTAGACCAAATAACCAGGCAATGTAAAGAAAATAATACATGGATTTCTCCGCGACGTCATCACTGCTTGCGCATGCAACCAAGAGGCAAAAGACCCGCGGTCTTCGTACTGGAGTAAAGGGTTTAGGCTAGTAGCATGGTGGTGGTGTTGTCGCTAAGTCAAAATGCCAAGGAGTTGTTACCAACCGAGCCAGTGCTGGGTGCCTGATGTTCAACATTCCTAGGGGGAAGCATGGTTTTGCCAAAATAATGCCTTAAAATCATAAGGCTTGGCTTTAATGCCCTGCCTTTGACTAGGGAGCACATCCTCAACACGCAAAAATCCGGTGCAGCATCAAAGTATTTGACGAGCTGCACATGACCACATAGCACGTACCTGTAGTTGTATGCATCAAGGGATTTGTACGCTCTAATAATTTCTCTTGTATACACACTTGGTGTCTGAATAAGATAATTATATATATCAGGCCATACAATTGCTGGCCACTTCTTGTCATCCACAATCCAAAGATCGTCAGGTATTGCATAGGGATCCGGCTGTCACGTTCACCGTCTGTTTCTGTCTAATACTACAATTCCCAGAATCCTCTTTTGGCACACCTGCATTCACCCTCCAGTTCATTGATCACCCGCACCTGTTCACCATCAGCAACCTCGTCATCAAGCACTATAAAACTCTCACTGTGATTTCAGTCTGGGTCAAGTCTCCAACAGGAACAGATCATATGCTGTTGTCTCTGTTACCGCTGATGCATCAAGACTCCAAGAAGTATGTATACTTACCTGAAACACTAACCTCTATGTCTGGTTGTGCCGTCTTCAGAATTCCTGTCCGATTCCATGCTGTCTGAGATCCTATGTTCCTTTGAGTGTCCAGTGTTTCATCCAAACCTGATTACTGCCAACCGCATCTGAAAGAGAAGAGACAAAGTTACTGAATTGTGATTACTTGACATCAGCTTATCTAAAGTGAACTTGCTTACCTGCTATCTGCCTCACTTCGACTCATCACGAAATCTGCACTTGATTTGAATTAATACTCACCTCGCACTCTGATCATCTGTAAATAAAGCTGTGTTTGATTCACTTACCTCTGTCTCCTGGTCTGTATCCTGACAGAAGACTTGACCATACTGCAATGGATCCAACACAGCCCGCAGACCGCGCTTCCGCGAATACCAATGAATTCACTATGTTTGACCAGAATGGTAGAACTTTGGAGGAATTTGCTAAAGTTTACCTTAACCTTTACCAGGCTGGGAACTGGGATGAGGAATTCCTTCAACAGGAGTTCTGGACCGGATTGAATGATCCACTCGCCCAGATGCTGCTGCTGGATGATCTCGAACTACCTCTCATCAAACTCCTTGACCGCACGCTGTGGGTGTGTGGTTCATCACTCACTGTGGAAGACATCCAGTCTGATCTCCACGTCCAATCTGCTTCCCTCATCAACGCAACAAAACCCAGGCATCCAGTCAGCCCAAGCCTGCCCGAAAAGGTAACGGTCCTTCACCGCTCCGGACCCATAGCGGAGATCACCTGGCCTAGGTCACGAAAGCTGGTTTCAAACAGTGCTGATCTGACGTCCAAGTTATTTGACCCCGCTTTAATGTCAGTCCGGGGAGCTCGCAGATCTGCTCTACGTTTCACCAAATCCACCAAACCAGTCCTCTGCCCAGTCAAACCAGCACTTCACGCCAGTCCAGCCGAGCCTGCACTTCACGTCAGTCCAGCCGAGTCTGCACTTCACGCCAGTCCAGCCGAGCCTGCATTTCACGCCAGTCCAGCCGAGCCTGAGGCCGAGAGCGTCATGCACGCCGAGCCTGAGGCCGAGAGCGTCATACTCGCCGAGCCTGAGGCCGAGAGCGTCATGCACGCCGAGCCTGAGACCGAGAGCGTCATGCTCGCCGAGCCTGCGTCTGAGAGCGTCATAAACCCAGAGCCAATGATCGGCACAGATGTTCCGAGTCCAGTTCCGAGTCCAGTCCTCGAGCAAGAGCCAGAGCCAGTCCTCGAGCAAGAGCCAGAGCCAGTCCTCGAGCAAGAGCCAGAGCCAGTCCTCGAGCAAGAGCCAGAGCCAGTCCTCGAGCAAGAGCCAGAGCCAGTCCTCGAGCAAGAGCCAGAGCCAGTCCTCGAGCAAGAGCCAGAGCCAGTCCTCGAGCAAGAGCCAGAGCCAGTCCTCGAGCAAGAGCCAGAGCCAGTCCTCGAGCAAGAGCCAGAGCCAGTCCTCGAGCAAGAGCCAGAGCCAGTCCTCGAGCAAGAGCCAGAGCCAGTCCTCGAGCAAGAGCCAGTCCTCGAGCAAGAGCCAGAGCAAGAGCCGAGTCCAGTTCCGAGTCCAGTTCCGAGTCCAGTTCCGAGTCCAGTTCCGAGTCCAGTTCCGAGTCCAGTTCCGAGTCCAGTTCCGAGTCCAGTTCCGAGTCCAGTTCCGGAGCAAGAGCCAGTCTTCAAGCAAGAGCCAGAGCCAGAGCCAGTCTACGAGCAAGAGCCAGTGCCAGTCTTCCTAAAAGCTCTTCCTTCGCCGCTGGTCCCGCTTAGCTCAAAGCCCTCTTCACCGCTGGTCCTACCCAGCCCAAGACCCTCTTTGCTGCCGGACCCCCACTTTCCTGTCAATTTCCCCATTAAAATTTTGGGGGGGCGCAGTATACCTGCTAGGGGGACCGCGGAGGTCTCTCCGACGAGGTTTCCAGTGTCACCATGGCTACCAGAAAAAACATCTCCGCCATGGCCGCCTGAAGGGTCATCTCCACCATGGCCACCTGAAAGGTCATCTCCACCATGGCCACCTGAAGGGTCATCTCCACCATGGCCACCCGAAGGGTCATCTCCACCATGGCCACCCGAAAGGTCATCTCCACCATGGCCACCTGAAGGGTCCTCACCACCATGGCCACCCGAAGGGTCACCACCGCCTTGGCCACCCGAAGGGTCACCACCGCCCTGGAAGTCCGAGGGTCCGACAGCTCCGCCCTGGCCACGCCCACAGCCTGTTC
The DNA here is from genome assembly GCA_022828995.1 of Vimba vimba. Taxonomy (NCBI): domain Eukaryota; kingdom Metazoa; phylum Chordata; class Actinopteri; order Cypriniformes; family Leuciscidae; genus Vimba; species Vimba vimba. The sequence continues at coordinate 2,702,338 of CM040829.1, read as the reverse complement.
CGCCCTGGTCTCCTGACCAGCCTGCTCCGCCTGGACCGTCCTGGAGTCTAGGATGCCCACCCTCCCACCCCTTTGGATGTTATATGGCGCGAGGACGCGCCTTCGAGGAGGGGGAGGTACTGTCACGTTCACCGTCTGTTTCTGTCTAATACTACAATTCCCAGAATCCTCTTTTGGCACACCTGCATTCACCCTCCAGTTCATTGATCACCCGCACCTGTTCACCATCAGCAACCTCGTCATCAAGCACTATAAAACTCACTGTGATTTCAGTCTGGGTCAAGTCTCCAACAGGAACAGATCATATGCTGTTGTCTCTGTTACCGCTGATGCATCAAGACTCCAAGAAGTATGTATACTTACCTGAAACACTAACCTCTATGTCTGGTTGTGCCGTCTTCAGAATTCCTGTCCGATTCCATGCTGTCTGAGATCCTATGTTCCTTTGAGTGTCCAGTGTTTCATCCAAACCTGATTACTGCCAACCGCATCTGAAAGAGAAGAGACAAAGTTACTGAATTGTGATTACTTGACATCAGCTTATCTAAAGTGAACTTGCTTACCTGCTATCTGCCTCACTTCGACTCATCACGAAATCTGCACTTGATTTGAATTAATACTCACCTCGCACTCTGATCATCTGTAAATAAAGCTGTGTTTGATTCACTTACCTCTGTCTCCTGGTCTGTATCCTGACACCGGCAAGATCTCACCATTGCTGAGAGTAAGTTTCTTAATATAATCGCCACGGTCGGAGGTACTAAGGCTTCCCACATAATCCATCGTCAAAACTCTGATTTACAGTAAAGAAACGTTATATGTGTGCAGTCATGAAATGTTGCAGGTCGTAAAGTAACGTAAGGTTTACTTATATATAAGCAAATTCGGGCTCTATAGATGCTGCACTGCTAACATTGGCTATTAGCCTACATTACTACATTACTATAGTCTAACATGATAATTCATACATGCATCACAGTATGTCCGGATTTTGATTCGTAAACAGTTGGACGTTTTACATAATGTTATATTAATATGAAACACAAACAAACAGATCCAACTCTGAAATTGCAGTTTATTATTGAGTCAACAAGAAATTACAAACAATGCGAAATCTATGTTAATTACAATGTTCTTTTACAGAATTCGGCATAACAGATAGCGGTTTTTTGCCTCCTGGCGCATCCGGTATTGTTTGTATACAAGAAACCCGTGTATAAGATAAAAGATGAAATACAAAATAGTTCATGTTAGATATGGTTTATTCACAACATAAGGCAACATGTTTATAATTACAGAAACTTTGTTCCATCTTTGAGTTTGAGCTTTTGATCTAAGCAGACTCCAGCCCTGAGATAGAGAAAACACGAGAAGAGAAGTGAGCAAGAAGTAGCGCAAAATCTTGAGTTATTAGATTTTATTGAGAAATATATTTGCAAGGATCAAACTCTGTATATCTTGTAGATATTTTGTTGAGAAACAAATATCAGTAGTTTTTGGAAAGGACTTCCCTTCTATCCTGTTGATCCGTGTGACCGACGTCACGCTGAAATCCAGTGGAGTAGGACCCTGAAACCTTGAAAGAAAATAAGAAATATCATTAATACACAAGGGAATCGGTGAGTTAATATGTTTATTTTAGTATAGATGTTGAAATGTGGTGATTCAATGGTGTATTGATGTGTTTTGAGGGGGAAAAAAATCCATTTTACATGGAGTAAATGTATATAGGCCTACTGTTATAAATATATGCAAAGAGCTGAAAAGATGTAAGTTAAGCAAAATGTATGTAATGTGGCTTGATTGAGAATATCGTTGTGTGTGCGCAGGCTATCTCAAAATCTAGATTCTGGATCTTTCTATTCGTGACTTCATTGATATGAACACTTTAAATGTAGGCCTACACCGTTGAGGATGGCGAGACAACCGAGGATGAAGAGAGACGCTTCATTTTTGTCTCCATGGACATCTGCACTGCATCGCTCCAACTACATATATCATTTGGTTCTTGAAGGTTTGGAGTATTTACTACTTTTTGAGTTCTGGATCTTTCTTTATAAGTAACTGAGGAAAGAAAATATCAGTCGGACTGACATTATTGAACTGTGCATTATACTTGAACCTTGTATTGCATTCTAAGAGTTGCTGAACTGACACGCATTCATATGATTTTGTCCATATTACAGTTTTTCTCGATTGCTTAAACACATTTCTTGAAACTATGCCTCGTATTCTCAAAACTATAAACACAAATCCATAACTTCACACCCAATTCCCCAAACATCCTATTTTCAGGTCAAAATGAAGCTCTACACTCAAAACCATTCACTCTTGCTGAAAAACCAAACTTTGCCCTCAGACAGGACACACAAGCCCTCAAAATCACACACACTACAACATAGTCTAAGACACTGGTGCAATAAATTCAAAACAACATTTCCAAAACTGGTAAGTTATGTTGCTTGTGTTTTCCCCCTCACAAACCTTTTCACATGATGAACACAAAATACACAACCAATGCATACATTGGCACATTTTTATTCATACACAGAAAACACACACACACAAAAATATTTTTTTTTCCTGTTTTACTCTTTTCTTTTTTTTTACTTTTTTTTTTTTTACTTTCTCCTCTAATTTTTCTTTTATATTTACTTACAGTAAGATGTGTGTGACCAACATATGACAGTAAAAGAGCACACACAAACCTTATTCTAATATGAAAGTGTATTGGAGTGGTAAAGAGTGTTGGTCGTGACAGGAGGGCCTCCACTCAAGGATACAATATGATGGATACGTCTAAGAATGTTCCACATATGCTTGAAATACCATCATTGGCCTAGAGAGATAACATTCTGGGAGTCAAGACTATAAAGGATGAAGGATGCCCTCCTTCACTGTCACACTCTGTGCCACTCTGTGTGACTGTACGACTGCTGGCCTTTTCTTGCAAGAAAATAAACCTCATCAAAGACTATTGGAAATGTTTGTCTCTTATTCAGTGATATAGTTTTGTTTGCCTCCACTCCTCCCTGAAGGCTCTCGAGGCGACGGTAAAGCGACTCAAATTTGGCCTTACTCGTAGCCCAGCCTCCCTCATACTCATACCATTGACTAACACATGGGCAACTAGAGTGGCTTGAACTCCATCTGAGACTGCTTGTCTTCTTGCCCTTCCTCCTTCTCCTCCGTATCCCTCTTCCTTCATGTCTTTCTGGATCCATTGTTCCAAAATGCAATAAACTGATTTGGGCCCTTTTATATATCTATTGAAGTATCTGATTGATGTGTGTTAAATTTTGACTCTTAGTGTTTCCACTTGGGTAATTGTGTGCTAACTGAGCTGAAGCTGTGCTGACTTGAGTGAACAATATTGAATGCTAGTGCTTTCTAAATGACAACATGGTCTAGGCAATGAGAAATGAAGGGATTTGTGTGTAGAGTTTTGCAGTGACAGTTCAACAAATCTGACTCATGTGCCAAAACAGGGAATAGTGTTTATAGTTTAGTGAAATGGGTGTGCTTCTTGATAAATGGCGTTATGGTTTTGAAATTTTAGTTCAAAAGCCTGGTTATAGTGTTTAAGCAATCGAGAAAAACTGTAATGGTTATGGTGTTTGTATATGTGATTCCACACAGATATTGCTATTTGGGTTTATTGCTTTATTGATTTGTTTTACCTTGAGAATACATATTTGAGTTGTGTGTATACAAGTTTGAACTCTAAAGTGCTAAATTTGAAATAATATTGGCATAAGGTCTTCATAAAAAAGGGGGAATCAAACTGATAATTTGAGTCATATACAATTCAATTCATTTTGGTTTATTCTATTTGGTTAAAAGTCCAAATACCTTATTTTATTTATTTTGTTTGTTTTTGCTTCTACAGTGTCATTGATGCCCTCAGTTTGTGTATTCTGTTAAATCCCAACAAAATATTCTACCTTACATTAATACAGTAAGTGCATTTAAATCATCTACGTGTGTGTGTGTGTGTGTGTGTGTGTGTGTGTGTGTGTGCGTGTGTGTGCGTGTGTGTGTGTGTGTGTGTGTGTGTGTCCTTGTGTCTTCTGATTGGTATTAATCTGGTCTACAGTGTTCTTAGTGAGCTATTGTCCCTTTTACTGTGAATTAACCCCTAAATTGCCTGTGGTTACATGTTTCTTTGTCATATAATGTCAGTAAAGCAGGAGTGCAGGATTGAGACACACATCTGAGGAAGAAACTGTTCATGAGTCTGTAAAAGAGTCCCAGAGTGATGAAGATGATGATGATGAAGATGATCTTGAGAACATGATGAAGGGTTTGATGAGAATCTCTCCTCAGTTTTGACATCAGAATCAAACTTTACAGGCTCGTCTGGATCACAGGAGACTAGAAATCACAAATATATATCAGATTATCCTCATTGCTTTCTCATCTCAATTTATAAGACATTCTGTCAATTAAACACAATCACACATCTGTAAACTTTCAATATTGTAGATCTATCTTCAGACGTCAGAAACTGATGAATCTCTGTGAATGTGCCTGAGTTTAAAACAGTAGCACTAGCTTCATCTATTCTAGAAAGATCATAATAATCAAACACTCACAGTGTGGCTTTAGTTTCTCCATACTCTCACATCTATCAAGTCTCTGTCCTCCTTCCTCTCGTGATTCACTGGTTTGTCTCTCATAATTTGCCCCCATTTTTCTCTCAGTCTTCTTGTTTTTACAGTTTTTTTTTTCTGTAAAATAAATGCAGTATCTCTGTGATTATTTAAATTTACAACATCTTTATGGTTACTTTAAATTCACTCTTTTTGTACAAAGGCATAAAATAATAAATGCATTACATTAAATGATCTGTAAAACAAGCAAACACTTTAGAAAGGATATAAATCAAAATAATAATTTAAATAATAATTATTTAAAAGAGCAGTCAACATTCAACAAGGTTTCTAAACCAAAAATAGATGACCCATGCAGAAAAGAGAGAGAGAAAAAAAAAAAACCAGAGAAGCAAATGAAACCAAATAAAACCTTAAAAATAAAAACAATGGCTGTAAAAATGTTCTAAAAAACTGCACTACTATCATGCAACAAATGTAACATTTTACTGAAAAAATTATTATCAGAAAGTGTCCCACTTTACCAGTATTCACCCTACATACAGTGTTTGATATTAAACATCATAAATACTCAGTTTGGTTTTCTGCTGTTGACTAGACTAGTGTTTTTCTGGTTTGGTTTATTAGATTGTAACTTTTGTTCTCTCTCTCTGTTGTCACATGTGTAATTATCCTGTAGTTTGTGAAGCTCAACACATGTTCTCCATGCTGTAATTTCTCATATATTCTGACTTTGGTAATATCTGTTCAAGAGAATACAGTAGTTCAGTTCAGAGTGAAGTTTGACATCAGTTAATGATTGTTGAGCAATACAGGTTTACATTTCAGTTTCACTATAATAGAGACATAAACGTCTGGATTTAAATAATTATTAAAAATCTCTTTCCAGAACAATTAAAGATAAAGTGTTTTAGTTACCTTGTGATGAGCAGAAGAGAGGAGACATCCAGTGCAGAGCTGAGAGATCAGACCGCTCAGCTTTATACAGTGTTAAACTCCTCCTCTGGTTACTGAAGCAGTTTTATTCTTTCCCACTTTACCTTCTAACTTGTAAACCCACTTACTTTTCTGACTTCTAAACCCACTTACTTTGCTAACTTCTAAACCCACTTACTTTGCTAACTTCTAAACCCACTTACTTTGCTAACTTCTAAACCCACTTACTTTTCTGACTTCTAAACCACAACCACTTTTCTAACTTCTAAACCCACTTACTTTTCTAACTTCTAAACCACAACCACTTTTCTGACTTCTAAACCACAAACACTTTTCTAACTTCTACACCCACTTACTTTGCTAACTTCTAAACCACAACCACTTTTCTAACTTCTAAACCCACTTACTTTGCTAACTTCTACACCCACTTACTTTGCTAACTTCTAAACCACAACCACTTTTCTAACTTCTAAACCCACTTACTTTGCTAACTTCTAAACCCACTTACTTTGCTAACTTCTAAACCCACTTACTTTGCTAACTTCTAAACCCACTTACTTTGCTAACTTCTACACCCACTTACTTTGCTAACTTCTAAACCACAACCACTTTTCTGACTTCTAAACCACAAACACTTTTCTAACTTCTACACCCACTTACTTTGCTAACTTCTAAACCCACTTACTTTGCTAACTTCTAAACCCACTTACTTTGCTAACTTCTAAACCCACTTACTTTGCTAACTTCTAAACCCACTTACTTTGCTAACTTCTAAACCCACTTACTTTGCTAACTTCTAAACCCACTTACTTTGCTAACTTCTACACCCACTTACTTTGCTAACTTCTAAACCACAACCACTTTTCTAACTTCTAAACCACAACCACTTTTCTAACTTCTAAACCACAACCACTTTTCTAACTTCTAAACCCACTTACTTTGCTAACTTCTAAACCCACTTACTTTGCTAACTTCTAAACCCACTTACTTTGCTAACTTCTAAACCCACTTACTTTGCTAACTTCTAAACCACAACCACTTTTCTAACTTCTAAACCACAACCACTTTTCTAACTTCTACACCCACTTACTTTGCTAACTTCTAAACCACAACCACTTTTCTAACTTCTAAACCCACTTACTTTGCTAACTTCTACACCCACTTACTTTGCTAACTTCTACACCCACTTACTTTGCTAACTTCTAAACCACAACCACTTTTCTAACTTCTAAACCCACTTACTTTGCTAACTTCTACACCCACTTACTTTGCTAACTTCTACACCCACTTACTTTGCTAACTTCTAAACCACAACCACTTTTCTAACTTCTAAACCCACTTACTTTGCTAACTTCTAAACCCACTTACTTTGCTAACTTCTAAACCCACTTACTTTGCTAACTTCTAAACCCACTTACTTTGCTAACTTCTACACCCACTTACTTTGCTAACTTCTAAACCACAACCACTTTTCTAACTTCTAAACCACAACCACTTTTCTAACTTCTACACCCACTTACTTTTCTAACTTCTAAACCACAACCACTTTTCTAACTTCTAAACCCACTTACTTTGCTAACTTCTACACCCACTTACTTTGCTAACTTCTAAACCACAACCACTTTTCTAACTTCTAAACCACAACCACTTTTCTAACTTCTAAACCCACTTACTTTGCTAACTTCTAAACCCACTTACTTTGCTAACTTCTAAACCCACTTACTTTGCTAACTTCTAAACCCACTTACTTTGCTAACTTCTAAACCACAACCACTTTTCTAACTTCTAAACCACAACCACTTTTCTAACTTCTAAACCCACTTACTTTGCTAACTTCTAAACCCACTTACTTTGCTAACTTCTAAACCCACTTACTTTGCTAACTTCTACACCCACTTACTTTGCTAACTTCTAAACCACAACCACTTTTCTAACTTCTAAACCACAACCACTTTTCTAACTTCTAAACCCACTTACTTTTCTAACTTCTAAACCACAACCACTTTTCTGACTTCTAAACCACAAACACTTTTCTAACTTCTACACCCACTTACTTTGCTAACTTCTAAACCACAACCACTTTTCTAACTTCTAAACCCACTTACTTTGCTAACTTCTAAACCCACTTACTTTGCTAACTTCTAAACCCACTTACTTTGCTAACTTCTAAACCCACTTACTTTGCTAACTTCTACACCCACTTACTTTGCTAACTTCTAAACCACAACCACTTTTCTAACTTCTAAACCACAACCACTTTTCTAACTTCTACACCCACTTACTTTTCTAACTTCTAAACCACAACCACTTTTCTAACTTCTAAACCCACTTACTTTGCTAACTTCTACACCCACTTACTTTGCTAACTTCTAAACCACAACCACTTTTCTAACTTCTAAACCACAACCACTTTTCTAACTTCTAAACCCACTTACTTTGCTAACTTCTAAACCCACTTACTTTGCTAACTTCTAAACCCACTTACTTTGCTAACTTCTAAACCCACTTACTTTGCTAACTTCTAAACCACAACCACTTTTCTAACTTCTAAACCACAACCACTTTTCTAACTTCTAAACCCACTTACTTTGCTAACTTCTAAACCCACTTACTTTGCTAACTTCTAAACCCACTTACTTTGCTAACTTCTACACCCACTTACTTTGCTAACTTCTAAACCACAACCACTTTTCTAACTTCTAAACCACAACCACTTTTCTAACTTCTAAACCCACTTACTTTTCTAACTTCTAAACCACAACCACTTTTCTGACTTCTAAACCACAAACACTTTTCTAACTTCTACACCCACTTACTTTGCTAACTTCTAAACCACAACCACTTTTCTAACTTCTAAACCCACTTACTTTGCTAACTTCTAAACCCACTTACTTTGCTAACTTCTAAACCCACTTACTTTGCTAACTTCTAAACCCACTTACTTTGCTAACTTCTACACCCACTTACTTTGCTAACTTCTAAACCACAACCACTTTTCTAACTTCTAAACCACAACCACTTTTCTAACTTCTAAACCACAACCACTTTTCTAACTTCTAAACCCACTTACTTTGCTAACTTCTAAACCCACTTACTTTGCTAACTTCTAAACCCACTTACTTTGCTAACTTCTAAACCCACTTACTTTGCTAACTTCTAAACCACAACCACTTTTCTAACTTCTAAACCACAACCACTTTTCTAACTTCTACACCCACTTACTTTGCTAACTTCTAAACCACAACCACTTTTCTAACTTCTAAACCCACTTACTTTGCTAACTTCTACACCCACTTACTTTGCTAACTTCTAAACCACAACCACTTTTCTAACTTCTAAACCCACTTACTTTGCTAACTTCTACACCCACTTACTTTGCTAACTTCTACACCCACTTACTTTGCTAACTTCTAAACCACAACCACTTTTCTAACTTCTAAACCCACTTACTTTGCTAACTTCTAAACCCACTTACTTTGCTAACTTCTAAACCCACTTACTTTGCTAACTTCTAAACCCACTTACTTTGCTAACTTCTACACCCACTTACTTTGCTAACTTCTAAACCACAACCACTTTTCTAACTTCTAAACCACAACCACTTTTCTAACTTCTACACCCACTTACTTTTCTAACTTCTAAACCACAACCACTTTTCTAACTTCTAAACCCACTTACTTTGCTAACTTCTACACCCACTTACTTTGCTAACTTCTAAACCACAACCACTTTTCTAACTTCTAAACCACAACCACTTTTCTAACTTCTAAACCCACTTACTTTGCTAACTTCTACACCCACTTACTTTGCTAACTTCTACACCCACTTACTTTGCTAACTTCTAAACCACAACCACTTTTCTAACTTCTAAACCCACTTACTTTGCTAACTTCTAAACCCACTTACTTTGCTAACTTCTAAACCCACTTACTTTGCTAACTTCTAAACCCACTTACTTTGCTAACTTCTACACCCACTTACTTTGCTAACTTCTAAACCACAACCACTTTTCTAACTTCTAAACCACAACCACTTTTCTAACTTCTACACCCACTTACTTTTCTAACTTCTAAACCACAACCACTTTTCTAACTTCTAAACCCACTTACTTTGCTAACTTCTACACCCACTTACTTTGCTAACTTCTAAACCACAACCACTTTTCTAACTTCTAAACCACAACCACTTTGCTAACTTCTAAACCCACTTACTTTGCTAACTTCTAAACCCACTTACTTTGCTAACTTCTAAACCCACTTACTTTGCTAACTTCTACACCCACTTACTTTGCTAACTTCTAAACCACAACCACTTTTCTAACTTCTAAACCCACTTACTTTTCTAACTTCTAAACCACAACCACTTTTCTGACTTCTAAACCACAAACACTTTTCTAACTTCTACACCCACTTACTTTTCTAACTTCTAAACCCACTTACTTTGCTAACTTCTAAACCCACTTACTTTGCTAACTTCTAAACCACAACCACTTTTCTAACTTCTAAACCCACTTACTTTGCTAACTTCTAAACCCACTTACTTTGCTAACTTCTAAACCCACTTACTTTGCTAACTTCTAAACCCACTTACTTTGCTAACTTCTAAACCCACTTACTTTGCTAACTTCTAAACCCACTTACTTTGCTAACTTCTACACCCACTTACTTTGCTAACTTCTAAACCACAACCACTTTTCTAACTTCTAAACCACAACCACTTTTCTAACTTCTAAACCACAACCACTTTTCTAACTTCTAAACCCACTTACTTTGCTAACTTCTAAACCCACTTACTTTGCTAACTTCTAAACCCACTTACTTTGCTAACTTCTAAACCCACTTACTTTGCTAACTTCTAAACCACAACCACTTTTCTAACTTCTAAACCACAACCACTTTTCTAACTTCTACACCCACTTACTTTGCTAACTTCTAAACCACAACCACTTTTCTAACTTCTAAACCCACTTACTTTGCTAACTTCTACACCCACTTACTTTGCTAACTTCTACACCCACTTACTTTGCTAACTTCTAAACCACAACCACTTTTCTAACTTCTAAACCCACTTACTTTGCTAACTTCTAAACCCACTTACTTTGCTAACTTCTAAACCCACTTACTTTGCTAACTTCTAAACCCACTTACTTTGCTAACTTCTACACCCACTTACTTTGCTAACTTCTAAACCACAACCACTTTTCTAACTTCTAAACCACAACCACTTTTCTAACTTCTACACCCACTTACTTTTCTAACTTCTAAACCACAACCACTTTTCTAACTTCTAAACCCACTTACTTTGCTAACTTCTACACCCACTTACTTTGCTAACTTCTAAACCACAACCACTTTTCTAACTTCTAAACCACAAACACTTTTCTAACTTCTAAACCACAACCACTTTTCTAACTTCTAAACCCACTTACTTTTCTAACTTCTAAACCCACTTACTTTGCTAACTTCTAAACCCACTTACTTTTCTAACTTCTAAACCCACTTACTTTTCTAACTTCTAAACCCACTTACTTTGCTAACTTCTAAACCCACTTACTTTGCTAACTTCTAAACCCACTTACTTTGCTAACTTCTAAACCACAACCACTTTTCTGACTTCTACACCCACTTACTTTGCTAACTTCTAAACCCACTTACTTTTCTAACTTCTAAACCACAACCACTTTTCTAACTTCTAAACCCACTTACTTTTCTAACTTCTAAACCCACTTACTTTGCTAACTTCTAAACCCACTTACTTTTCTAACTTCTAAACCCACTTACTTTTCTAACTTCTAAACCCACTTACTTTGCTAACTTCTAAACCCACTTACTTTGCTAACTTCTAAACCCACTTACTTTGCTAACTTCTAAACCACAACCACTTTTCTGACTTCTACACCCACTTACTTTGCTAACTTCTACACCCACTTACTTTGCTAACTTCTAAACCCACTTACTTTGCTAACTTCTAAACCCACTTACTTTGCTAACTTCTAAACCCACTTACTTTGCTAACTTCTAAACCACAAACACTTTTCTGACTTCTACACCCACTTACTTTGCTAACTTCTAAACCACAAACACTTTTCTGACTTCTACACCCACTTACTTTGCTAACTTCTAAACCACAACCACTTTTCTGACTTCTAAACCACAACCACTTTGCTAACTTCTACACCCACTTACTTTGCTAACTTCTAAACCACAACCACTTTTCTGACTTCTAAACCACAAGCACTTTTCTGACTTCTAAACCCACTTACTTTGCTAACTTCTAAACCACAACCACTTTGCTAACTTTTAAACCCACGCACTGCGCTTCAACACTTCACCAGACTGTTTCCTGAACTGAATTTTCTCTACAGAATCTCACAGTGAAATGAGTGTGTCACCGTCTCTGCTCAGGCATCATCATCATCATCTTTTTAATTCCAGTAAATGCTGAAGACTCTTTACTGAACAACAGCACATTAAACCAAAAAGGCACTTACAACAACAACAAATAAATCTCTATATTTCTCCTCTGTTCTTGCTTGTCTCCTAGCATTCTAAAACCTGATATTATATACTATAAATATTGAGGCAAATTACTTGTGATATTCCTTGTTATAAGTGGATAAAAACATCTGCTAAATGAATAAATGTAAATCTACAGTAAGGTATATTTATAGTATTTTGTCGTTGCTGTGTTTGTATTTTCAGGGTTGCCAACTTTGGGACTTTGGCTGGAGTGAGACTCTGTAAAACATCAGTGCGCGCGCGTAACCCTAACCCTAACCCTAATTTTAAAAACATCAGTCCTTGTATACTTATATAGCCTAAACTTAAGATAAACCCCTGTATAACCCCTGATTTATGAAAAAAAAAGTTTTCAAAATGTACAATTAATTTATTGATTGCACTATAAAAAAATAAACATGTAAAACAACAACATCAAAACAATAAGAAATCTCAAAACCAAAGGGACACATAATAGTTCCTCCACCTCCGCAGAAAACCACAGCACAAGTTCCCCACATGAGGCCTGTTGTAGCCTGTGCCACAGTGGCAGTGTTGGCCTGCTTCACCTCCTCTGCAGGAGCTCGTATCTGAAGCAGGGTTCAATCCGGTCATGAACGTTCATTGCGTCTGTCACGTGACAAATGAACGAAAGTCTCGGAAGGTAAAGTAATTATTTATGTTCCCTGTAAATTATTTTTGACTGCATTATGATGATTTCTTCATTCAGAATATGATAAAGACTGCGTGGGTGGATGTGTTCGTGAAATTTGGCTGTTAAAAGTATAACATTTAAAGCCCCTTAAATGAACGAAATGACTCGAAAAAGATTTGTTCATTTTAATGAACGAGATCGAACAAACGAGTGAGTAAAATGATCCGAACTTCCCATCACTCACAGGGTGCATCAAGTGACATTCTGTTCCTGGTGCCAGTCTTGTTTAGGCCAATGACTGAAAAGGTTCGCTCAGCATCGGCATTTGACTGTGGCCGACTCAACACAATTTGGGCAACCTTGATCATTTTTTGATCATCACACAAAATGGGGGAAAAAGTTTTTGCACTTTTAGAAAAAGCAAAAATGTTTTTCACAATTTTAATCACATTTCCTGCATTTACATACCTTTAGAGACTATGGTGATACAAAATCCAGGAAATAATTAAGTTGATTATAATGATAAATTCTGTCAAAAAGAATATAGTAGGCTACTAAACTATGTATAAGAAAAATATGTCTTACTTTCTTTATTGTTTAATAGGGGCCAATTGCCAAGACTTGAGAGAATCATTTTATAAAGTCAAAAATGTTCACCATTAATGTTTTGTGTGCAAATAAATTTTAAATAATGTGAGACTCAATTTCCACTGTAATATGGAAATAACATAAAGACAGAATATTTTAAACAATCGTTTAATGCCATTTTTTATGAATGAAGGCCAGTATCACTGTAGCTACTGATGTCTCCATGAAAATGATTTTTTACTTTTGAAAATTACAACAACTTTTAATATAAGTGAACTTTCCTCACATAAACCCAAAAATAAATGTAATATTTACATGTGCCCTTCCCGTCTAACAGGTATGAAATATACAGAAATTGAATTAGGTTATCAAACAGTCCGCACTGCATATGAATTAAATTAGATTAATCCTTATTAAAGCTGCAAGTGTTCTTTAGTCAAGAGCAGTGAGTGATTTTCAGTGTTGTGCAAGTTACTTCCAAACTGTAATACATTATACATTACTTGCCACTGTTATTTAAAAGTAATTTTTTACCTTACAATATTACTGTCTCAGAATTGTAATGCGTCACATTACTCCTGTATTACTTTTGACTTACTTTCACCAAAACAACTACAGAAGTAGAACTTAACATTCTAAAATGACTAGGGCTGTAAAGATATGCGATATGAAACGGCGACACTCAGATGAACGAACCTGTGTCACGGTGCGCGGTGTGAGAAGGCAGAACTTCCCCTTCCAATTCCCAGAGTTATCCTTCCCGTCCAGATCCAAAGCTACCACATCTTTGAATTACTATTAGTATTATTTGAAATTAACATTATAAAATACGGACCTACACCACAAAACTAGTTGAGAATAAATTCTTTAAAATTGAGCAATTCCAGCGTTATGGACCTGACATTTGCTGTAAAAACGTGAAATATAAATTCTCAGAAAATGCATTTAATACCAATATATTGAAACGACTGTTTATATATCCATAGGCTACTCCCTTAATAAAGGAGACCAGATATTAGAAAAATATAAATCTACACACATGCATTTTATATTTAATATGAGGGAAATAGACATGCATGCATGCGTGACACAAAAAAATATTTAACTTTTAGGTAGCAAAATATTTTTTAGTAATTCTGTGAATTACGCTAAGCAAACCAAAATTAATACTACCCACCGGATGAAGAAGGGTTGGCTCTCCACAGAACATAATATATTCATTTTATTTAATTTAATTTTTCGTGTTCGCATTTATGAGGAAAAAACAATGGTCGTGTCAGTTCTCAGTTACGGAAGTGAGCGCTCTGAAAGCGGCACTAAAAGACTGCTTTAAAGCTTTCACAGAGACCTCAAACAGAAAGCACAAAGCCTTTCTTTAAAGTGAATTTCGTTTTGTATTACAGTTTTTTCTGAATGCTTAAGCGCTAATCGTGATTCTTGTAGCACAATTTCTAAAACTATTAATATGTATAGCAAAACCACTCACTGAGTTTGCAAAACTAAAAGCACAAACACTGCTTTGCACTCAGTTTGCAATTTTGTAACACACACTTTGCAAAACTGTAGGCACAATTCACTGCACAACACTCTTTTTGCAGAACTTTAAACACAACTCACTGCTTACACTCAATTACCAAATTTCCAACACACTCCTAGCAAAATTATACACATGTATGGCTATCATTAACACTATTTTGCCAACTGTCTGGCACACTTTCACATGTGAAAACTGTTTTAGATAATTAGTTCACTTTGCAATCAGCCTAAGCACTATAAATAAGCCACAGGTAAGCTGTCTGTGTGGAGTACAATGGAGAGAGCAGTAAGAGTGAGAAGACTGAGAATCAGAGGAGGACGAGGAGGCCGAGGGAGAGGACGTGGAGGTAGAGGTGAAGAAGTTGAAAGAAGAGGACGTGGAGTTGAAGAAGCGAGAGGGTTAGAGGAAGTTAGAGGAAGAGGACAAGGAGGAGCAAGAAGAGGACGAGGAGGCCGAGGGAGAGGACGTGGAGGTGAAGAAGTTGGAGGGAGAGGACGTGGAGCTGAAGAAGTTGGAGGAAGAGGACGTGGAGGTGAAGAAGCGAGAGGGTTAGAGGAAGTTAGAGGAAGAGGACAAGGAGGAGCAAGAAGAGGACGAGGAGGCCGAGGGAGAGGACGTGGAGGTGAAGAAGTTGGAGGGAGAGGACGTAGAGCTGAAGAAGTTGGAGGAAGAGGACGTGGAGGTGAAGAAGCGAGAGGGTTAGAGGAAGTTAGAGGAAGAGGACAAGGAGGAGCAAGAAGAGGACGAGGAGGCCGAGGGAGAGGACGTGGAGGTGAAGAAGTTGGAGGGAGAGGACGTGGAGGTGAAGAAGTTGGAGGAAGAGGACGTGGAGCTGAAGAAGCGAGAGGGTTAGAGGAAGTTAGAGGAAGAGGACAAGGAGGAGCAAGAAGAGGACGAGGAGGCCGAGGGAGAGGACGTGGAGGTGAAGAAGTTGGAGGGAGAGGACGTGGAGCTGAAGAAGTTGGAGGAAGAGGACGTGGAGGTGAAGAAGCGAGAGGGTTAGAGGAAGTTAGAGGAAGAGGACAAGGAGGAGCAAGAAGAGGACGAGGAGGGGAAAGAGGAAGGGTAAGAAGAGTAAGAAATAGAATAACTGATGACATCAGAGCTACAATTGTGGATCATGTCATCAACCATGGGATGACCCTGAGGGAAGCTGGCCAACGGGTTCAGCCTAATTTGAGCCGCTACACTGTGGCAAGCATCATAAGGACATTTCGAAATGAGAATCGGTAAGTACTTTGTAGCACTGCCATACTCTAATGAGAAACACAACAGTACCATACATGCAAAAATACTGAAATTGTTACTTTACAGAATTGCTAGACATCCAGATGTTGGGGGCAGAGGAAGAATGTTCACTCCAGAGCAAGAGACCCATATAGTGAACATGGTGATTGCCAATAATGCAATAAGACTGCGCGAAATACAGCAGCGCATAATTGATAATGACACAATCTTTCAAAATATACACAGTGTAAGCATTTCTGCACTAAGTCGTGTACTTGCGCACCACAGAATAAGAATGAAGCAAATTTACAGAGTTCCTTTCGAGAGAAACACAGAACGTGTAAAGCAACTGCGATATGACTATGTGCAGGTAAGCTATAGTGTCATTGGTTCTGAATATGGAAGTGCATACTGTAGTGCTGTGCATGGGCCTGATGTGTTGCATTTGTTTTGTCTTGTCCAGAGAGTGATGGAACTAGAAGCAGATGCCATGGGACATGAGCTACTTTTTGTAGATGAGGCCGGTTTTAACCTCAGTAAAACTAGGAGACGTGGCAGGAACATTATTGGACACCGTGCCATCATCAATGTCCCAGGACAACGTGGTGGTAACATAACCATGTGTGCAGCTATAAGCCAAAATGGTGTTGTTCACCATCATGCAACCATAGGCCCATACAACACTGCACACATTATTGCATTCCTGGACACCTTACATGACATGCTCACTGTTCAGAGACCAGAGCATACCCGATATGTCATCATATGGGACAATGTTAGTTTCCATAGGGCTGCTTTGGTCCGCAACTGGTTTACAGACCACCATTCTTCATGGCACTCAACCTCCCCCCATACTCTCCATTCTTAAATCCCATCGAGGAGTTCTTCTCTGCCTGGCGCTGGAAAGTGTACGACCGTCATCCTCATCAAAAGGGTAGCCCTTTTACAGGCAATGGAGGAGGCATGTGGAGATATTGACCAGGCATCATGTGAGGCCTGGATACGGCATTCAAGGAGATATTTTCCCCGGTGCCTTGGACTGGAGGATATCGCATGCGATGTGGACGAAATTTTGTGGCCGGACCCAGAAAGACGACATGATGTAGACTGATTGTCTTTTTTTTTTCTTTTTTTTGGTGAAATTACTATTTTGTGTTCTGACTTTGTCTTGGTTTTGATGAGTGTGAATAAACACCAATACTTGAAGCTTGGATCCTTGAATGTTTACATGACATTATGACAAAAGTATGACCTCAAATTGACATCTGTACACAGAGAAAGCAAAAGCCAGATGTGTTTTGTATTCATACCATCAGTGTGTAGTTGGCACGTTGTGTGCTTAGTAGATGATAGCTTGTGTTTACTGTTTGATACGAAAACACCATTTTTACGAAGGTGTGAAGAGTTAATCTAGCTGTGTTCGCTTTGGCAAGAGAACTACAATGTTTTGATAATTGGGTGAAAGGTTTTCTTATTTGTGTGTAGAGTTTTGCAAAAATAGCCAAAAGTTACAAAAAATGTGCTTAAGCAATCAGAAAAAACTGTAAGTCGTGGCCACAAGATCATTTTGTTGAAGTAACGACATCATTATGTCGTGGCCACGCGATGCAAAGTCGTGGCCTCGAGATCATATGTTGAGGGAACGATATATTTTTCTCGTGGCCACGACTTCATATTTTGAGAGAACGACATCTATTTGTCGTGGCCACGAGTTGAGGGAGCCACAGCGGCCAATACTGTAATTTAGCAGTTTATTGTTAGAAATATCAAAAATCTAAAAGGTGTGCATCATCCATGAGACCTGGGTGAACAATGTACAGTTGGTTTTATGACTGTAAGTCATTGTCTTCAAATGCTATTGAAGTTAGAAACGTTTATGCCAATGTTGCATGTCATTTTGGGACGGTCCCTAAATATGCGTGCGACAAAAAAAGTCTAAGAATGCGCTTCATGTGTCTTTCACTTATAAGTTAACGTGCCCATGTCTTAATGCCAAAGACCGCACTATATCTTTATATGTCATTCCTAATTTAAAGTAAAATGTTATTTCTTCTGCCATCTCCATCTCTGCTGTAGCCCAGTCTATGCTATGGTACGGTTACAGTATTGGCCGCTGTGGCTCCCTCAACTCGTGTATATATATCGTTAAATATATCGTTCCCTCAACATATGATCTCGAGGCCATGACTTTGCATCGCGTGGCCACGACATAATGATGTCGTTACCTCAACAAAATTATCTCGTGGCCACGACTTAATATCACGTTCCCACGAGTTTATATGTTGTGGCCACAACAAAAATAAGTGAACCGAACATGTCCCCTCCCGGTCACCGTAGTTTTGCCCATTGTGTGTGTGTTTTTTTTTTTATTTATGTGTAGAGTTCTGAGAATATGAGGCATGCTTTCAGAAAATGTGTGTAAACAATCGAGAAAAACTGTAATAGAAAATAAACTCAAATGAACTATGTTGGAAGATCCAGTAGCCAACAACTTGCTGAATTGTATCATGTCTCATGTAATCACTCAATCAGTGCTTCAAAATAAATAACTAGGCCAATAAAACGTCTGGAGAACAATATGTCACATAACATTTACCTCAGAAAGGCCATTAATGACCACAGCATTGGCTGGAAAAATGAACTTGGCCTATAGAGAGGGTATTTTTACTAAATATATGCACTATATTATATATTATAGTTTTACTCATATCATTAAAAATATTATAACGTTATTATAAAAAACGCATTATATTTGAGTTGTTAATTTTAACCTTTAATAATAATAATATCAACTCCCTGTATGTTTACAGCATTAGTGAGGGATTTTTAACATGTGAAAAAAAATGAACATGTAGCTATATACGGTACCTGATATTTAACCAAATTAATTGATGTAAACATTGTTACATGATGTTGTTACTAAACTTAATGAAATTCTGTGTGGTCACCAAATGTTTTGAGAATCACAATAAACTTATTGCATAGCGGGTATAAAGGCGGAAGCAAGCGCATACACAAACGCATTTAACTTCGGAGCCGACCGATTGTGTCCTCTCTGAGTGAATGAGCTTTAAGATTGTATTTATCTTACGCTCTATGAGTCTGCTGTTTCGGGAATGGACCTCTCTGTGTTGGTGAGACGGCGTTTCAGCGACCGCGCGATTTCCTGTCTGTCGCCTGCGTCTACACTGTTAATTCAAAAGCTGTTTTTACAGCTGGTAAACGGTTGAGTGCGCACAGCGGGCTTGCAGTTTCCCCGCTGTGTCGCCGCGTTGGGTCCCTGTGTGCTTCAGCACAATAAAGAGAGTATTTTCTTCCTGAAAGAGCAACACGAGTAAAGATCGCGTCCTTTTCAGGATGACGTTTCACTCGTGTGTTTCTGGATGTGATCGTTTCCTGTCCTCATTGACGGCCACGATCACTGTTTCACATACCTAATCAGTGTGTGAGACTACGTTCGTGGGTGGTTCATGTTCTCTCAGGAGTGCATGACCACGTCGGCACGTTGTTCGTCTCCCCTTTTTTAAAAGGCTCGAGCCGCTCAGCGTGCCGTGTGCCGTCGAGCGCCGGCTGACAGCGCGGGTTGTCACGGCAACCCAGCGCGCGTCATTCGGCGCTCTAGATGCGCGTGTACCTCTACGAGGTTGAGTCCCTTTGCTTATTCCCCATCTAGTTCCTTTTCAAAAAAAGAGGACTACTTTGGCTAATAGCATTGGTGATCTGGGGGTTACAGTGCGGAACGTCTCGCCAGGTGAAAGACCCTCACGAGCTTCCCACTCCTCTAGCGCATCGCAAACATGCTGAGACTGTGTTCGTGGGTGGTTAATGCTTTCTTATGAGAGCATGACCACGTCGGCGCGTTGTTCGCCTTGCCTGAAGGCTTGAGCGCCCAGCGTGCCGTGTGTCATCGAGACGATGGCCACGTTCACTGTCTTGCATGCCTGGTTGACGGCCACGATCACTGTTTCACATGCCTAATCAGTGTGTTGAGACTGCGTTCGTGGGTGGTTCATGTTCTCTCATGAGTGCATGACCACGTCGGCACGTTGTTCGTCTCCCCTTTCTCATAAGGGCTTGAGCCGCTCAGCGTGCCGTGTGCCGTCGAGGCTTTCGGATGGGATTCTGGTCTTTCTCATGAGGGACCAAGCATTTCATTCGGGGCCCCAGGGGAGGGCAGATGTCGATCGCTACATCGGAGAGAGGGCTGTTATACTCTGAAAATGATGCTGAGTTCCTACTATAATGGTGTGTTCTCATGCTGAAGATTCAGACTTGACAGCCACACTTTCCTGGGCTGTTCTAAAGTGCCTGGATGGGTGTGAAAATTTTTTTGGCAGTATGGAAGCATTTTGGTGCCAAAATGGCAAGCCAAACATGCCTAAATCTGCCGAAGTTTTTCCTCTCTCACTACCCCTGCACATTCAGTGCACGTGGGTAGTTCTGACTCGGAGTAGAGCTGCACTTTATGACTGACTGTGATTAGTCACAGCGCTGGCCTTCTGTCAGACGATGTCCACACTGGTGGTCCAGAAGCGCCCCAGAACCAGCCCGCTCGGAGTTCGTTTCCCCCCAGCAAAAGGAAGGGAAATGACCCTGAGAGGAGCGACCCAGAGTATGTGACGTCTGCTCTTCGGGAGTGCGTGTCATCACCACTCCTTCCCCCGGAGGAGGGCCGGGTGGAGAATTTCGTTTCTGTTCCGCCGCTGATCATCCAGTCAGCAGTACCCAAAGTTTGAGCAGTCCACTTCCTCTGAGTCACTCACGGGCCCCAGCGCTCAGATGACAGTGAGGGCTACGGCCTTGTTGCCCCCGGGCCTTGCTCCTCGTTTCCCCTTACGGTCGAGACTGGCAGTAAAATAAGGCCAGTCTCCTCCGTTCGAGAGGGTCAGAATGGCAGTGCGCGCCGCCCCCGAACGGCGCCACTCCCGCTCCCCTCTCCCCAGCTTGCAGATAGCAGTGGCGCCACCTCGGTCACGTCACTCCTGTCTGCCGCTGGGCGGGAAGGCTCGGAGACCAGCAGCCGCCCTTTGGCCTCGCTCCTCGTCTCCTCCCCTTCCCTCGCCAGCCCACAGTAGAACACTCTCGGGTCTTCTCTGCTGTCTGTCCCCCGGTGGAAGCAGGTAGGTGTTGTCCAAGTACACACCCTGACCCCGCTCTTGGCCGCTGCAATTCCACCAGAGCCGTGTCCCTGCCTTCCACCTCGCTGCCCCTCCGCGGGTACGCCGGTGGTGCGGGTGGGCTCGTTGTGGCGGTTTCTCGGAGCCTGGTTTGGGCTCCTGAGGCCGTCGCGCTGGCTCATCCGCACCATCCGGCTTGGCTATGCAATTCAGTTTGCACGCCGGCCTCCCAAATTCCACTTCACCCGTGTGCGTCCGGTGGATGCTCCTGTCTTGCGGAAAGAGATTGACGCCCTGCTGGCGAAGGACGCGATTGAGCCGGTCCCTCCAGCCGATATGAGGTCAGGGTTCTACAGCCCTTACTTCATTGTACCCAAGAAAGGCGGTGGGTTACGGCCAATCCTGGATCTGCGAGTATTGAATCGGGCCCTGCACAAGCTCCCATTCAAGATGCTCACGCAGAAACGCATTTTCGAATGCATCCGTCCCCGGGATTGGTTTGCAGCGATCGACCTGAAGGACGCGTACTTTCATGTCTCGATTCTTCCCCGACACAAGACCATTTCTTCGGTTTGCTTTCGAGGGTCGAGCATATCAGTACAAGGTCCTACCCTTCGGGCTGGCCCTGTCGCCCTGTGTCTTCACGAAAGTCGCGGAGGTGGCCATTGTTCCCATGAGAGAACAAGGCGTTCGCATTCTCAACTATCTCGACGACTGGCTCATTCTGGCACACTCGCGAGATGTGTTGTGCGATCACAGGGACATGGTGCTCCGGCACCTCAGCCAGTTGGGGCTTCAGGTCAACTGGGAGAAGAGCAAACTCTGCCCCGTGCAGAAGATCTCTTATCTCGGTATGGAACTGGACTCGGTCGCCCAGACTGCGTGCCTCACGGAGGAACGCGTCCAGTCAGTGCTCAACTGCCTCAAGTCTTTTCGAGGCAAGTCAGCAGTTCCACTGAAACAGTTTCAGAGGCTCTTGGGGCATATAGCAGCCGCAGCCGCAGTAACGCCGCTCGGTCTGTTGCATATGAGACCGATCCAGCACTGGCTTCACGATCGAGTCCCAAGGTGGGTGTGGCAGAGTGGCACGTTCTGGGTCAAAGTCACCCCGCACTGTCGCCAAACCTTCACCCCTTGGTCGGATCCTGTGTTTCTACGGGCCGGAGTGCCCCTAGTCCAGGTTTCCAGGCATGCTGTGGTATTCACAGATGCTTCTGCCAAGGGTTGGGGGGCCACGTACAAAGGGCATGCAGTCTCGGGTCTGTGGACGGGGCCCCAGCTGCATTGGCACATCAACTGCCTAGAGTTGCAAGCAGTACGCTTAGCCTTGTGTCGCCTCAAGGGGCTTCTCAAACACAAGCACGTACTGGTCCGTAAGGACAGCACTGCGACCGTTCCTACAAAAGTATGACCTCAAATTGACATCTGTACACAGAGAAAGCAAAAGCCAGATGTGTTTTGTATTCATACCATCAGTGTGTAGTTGGCACGTTGTGTGCTTAGTAGATGATAGCTTGTGTTTACTGTTTGATACGAAAACACCATTTTTACGAAGGTGTGAAGAGTTGTTCGTCTCCCCTTTCTCATAAGGGCTTGAGCCGCTCAGCGTGCCGTGTGCCGTCGAGGCTTTCGGATGGGATTCTGGTCTTTCTCATGAGGGACCAAGCATTTCATTCGGGGCCCCAGGGGAGGGCAGATGTCGATCGCTACATCGGAGAGAGGGCTGTTATACTCTGAAAATGATGCTGAGTTCCTACTATAATGGTGTGTTCTCATGCTGAAGATTCAGACTTGACAGCCACACTTTCCTGGGCTGTTCTAAAGTGCCTGGATGGGTGTGAAAATTTTTTTGGCAGTATGGAAGCATTTTGGTGCCAAAATGGCAAGCCAAACATGCCTAAATCTGCCGAAGTTTTTCCTCTCTCACTACCCCTGCACATTCAGTGCACGTGGGTAGTTCTGACTCGGAGTAGAGCTGCACTTTATGACTGACTGTGATTAGTCACAGCGCTGGCCTTCTGTCAGACGATGTCCACACTGGTGGTCCAGAAGCGCCCCAGAACCAGCCCGCTCGGAGTTCGTTTCCCCCCAGCAAAAGGAAGGGAAATGACCCTGAGAGGAGCGACCCAGAGTATGTGACGTCTGCTCTTCGGGAGTGCGTGTCATCACCACTCCTTCCCCCGGAGGAGGGCCGGGTGGAGAATTTCGTTTCTGTTCCGCCGCTGATCATCCAGTCAGCAGTACCCAAAGTTTGAGCAGTCCACTTCCTCTGAGTCACTCACGGGCCCCAGCGCTCAGATGACAGTGAGGGCTACGGCCTTGTTGCCCCCGGGCCTTGCTCCTCGTTTCCCCTTACGGTCGAGACTGGCAGTAAAATAAGGCCAGTCTCCTCCGTTCGAGAGGGTCAGAATGGCAGTGCGCGCCGCCCCCGAACGGCGCCACTCCCGCTCCCCTCTCCCCAGCTTGCAGATAGCAGTGGCGCCACCTCGGTCACGTCACTCCTGTCTGCCGCTGGGCGGGAAGGCTCGGAGACCAGCAGCCGCCCTTTGGCCTCGCTCCTCGTCTCCTCCCCTTCCCTCGCCAGCCCACAGTAGAACACTCTCGGGTCTTCTCTGCTGTCTGTCCCCCGGTGGAAGCAGGTAGGTGTTGTCCAAGTACACACCCTGACCCCGCTCTTGGCCGCTGCAATTCCACCAGAGCCGTGTCCCTGCCTTCCACCTCGCTGCCCCTCCGCGGGTACGCCGGTGGTGCGGGTGGGCTCGTTGTGGCGGTTTCTCGGAGCCTGGTTTGGGCTCCTGAGGCCGTCGCGCTGGCTCATCCGCACCATCCGGCTTGGCTATGCAATTCAGTTTGCACGCCGGCCTCCCAAATTCCACTTCACCCGTGTGCGTCCGGTGGATGCTCCTGTCTTGCGGAAAGAGATTGACGCCCTGCTGGCGAAGGACGCGATTGAGCCGGTCCCTCCAGCCGATATGAGGTCAGGGTTCTACAGCCCTTACTTCATTGTACCCAAGAAAGGCGGTGGGTTACGGCCAATCCTGGATCTGCGAGTATTGAATCGGGCCCTGCACAAGCTCCCATTCAAGATGCTCACGCAGAAACGCATTTTCGAATGCATCCGTCCCCGGGATTGGTTTGCAGCGATCGACCTGAAGGACGCGTACTTTCATGTCTCGATTCTTCCCCGACACAAGACCATTTCTTCGGTTTGCTTTCGAGGGTCGAGCATATCAGTACAAGGTCCTACCCTTCGGGCTGGCCCTGTCGCCCTGTGTCTTCACGAAAGTCGCGGAGGTGGCCATTGTTCCCATGAGAGAACAAGGCGTTCGCATTCTCAACTATCTCGACGACTGGCTCATTCTGGCACACTCGCGAGATGTGTTGTGCGATCACAGGGACATGGTGCTCCGGCACCTCAGCCAGTTGGGGCTTCAGGTCAACTGGGAGAAGAGCAAACTCTGCCCCGTGCAGAAGATCTCTTATCTCGGTATGGAACTGGACTCGGTCGCCCAGACTGCGTGCCTCACGGAGGAACGCGTCCAGTCAGTGCTCAACTGCCTCAAGTCTTTTCGAGGCAAGTCAGCAGTTCCACTGAAACAGTTTCAGAGGCTCTTGGGGCATATAGCAGCCGCAGCCGCAGTAACGCCGCTCGGTCTGTTGCATATGAGACCGATCCAGCACTGGCTTCACGATCGAGTCCCAAGGTGGGTGTGGCAGAGTGGCACGTTCTGGGTCAAAGTCACCCCGCACTGTCGCCAAACCTTCACCCCTTGGTCGGATCCTGTGTTTCTACGGGCCGGAGTGCCCCTAGTCCAGGTTTCCAGGCATGCTGTGGTATTCACAGATGCTTCTGCCAAGGGTTGGGGGGCCACGTACAAAGGGCATGCAGTCTCGGGTCTGTGGACGGGGCCCCAGCTGCATTGGCACATCAACTGCCTAGAGTTGCAAGCAGTACGCTTAGCCTTGTGTCGCCTCAAGGGGCTTCTCAAACACAAGCACGTACTGGTCCGTAAGGACAGCACTGCGACCGTTCCTACAAAAGTATGACCTCAAATTGACATCTGTACACAGAGAAAGCAAAAGCCAGATGTGTTTTGTATTCATACCATCAGTGTGTAGTTGGCACGTTGTGTGCTTAGTAGATGATAGCTTGTGTTTACTGTTTGATACGAAAACACCATTTTTACGAAGGTGTGAAGAGTTGTTCGTCTCCCCTTTCTCATAAGGGCTTGAGCCGCTCAGCGTGCCGTGTGCCGTCGAGGCTTTCGGATGGGATTCTGGTCTTTCTCATGAGGGACCAAGCATTTCATTCGGGGCCCCAGGGGAGGGCAGATGTCGATCGCTACATCGGAGAGAGGGCTGTTATACTCTGAAAATGATGCTGAGTTCCTACTATAATGGTGTGTTCTCATGCTGAAGATTCAGACTTGACAGCCACACTTTCCTGGGCTGTTCTAAAGTGCTTGGATGGGTGTGAAAATTTTTTTGGCAGTATGGAAGCATTTTGGTGCCAAAATGGCAAGCCAAACATGCCTAAATCTGCCGAAGTTTTTCCTCTCTCACTACCCCTGCACATTCAGTGCACGTGGGTAGTTCTGACTCGGAGTAGAGCTGCACTTTATGACTGACTGTGATTAGTCACAGCGCTGGCCTTCTGTCAGACGATGTCCACACTGGTGGTCCAGAAGCGCCCCAGAACCAGCCCGCTCGGAGTTCGTTTCCCCCCAGCAAAAGGAAGGGAAATGACCCTGAGAGGAGCGACCCAGAGTATGTGACGTCTGCTCTTCGGGAGTGCGTGTCATCACCACTCCTTCCCCCGGAGGAGGGCCGGGTGGAGAATTTCGTTTCTGTTCCGCCGCTGATCATCCAGTCAGCAGTACCCAAAGTTTGAGCAGTCCACTTCCTCTGAGTCACTCACGGGCCCCAGCGCTCAGATGACAGTGAGGGCTACGGCCTTGTTGCCCCCGGGCCTTGCTCCTCGTTTCCCCTTACGGTCGAGACTGGCAGTAAAATAAGGCCAGTCTCCTCCGTTCGAGAGGGTCAGAATGGCAGTGCGCGCCGCCCCCGAACGGCGCCACTCCCGCTCCCCTCTCCCCAGCTTGCAGATAGCAGTGGCGCCACCTCGGTCACGTCACTCCTGTCTGCCGCTGGGCGGGAAGGCTCGGAGACCAGCAGCCGCCCTTTGGCCTCGCTCCTCGTCTCCTCCCCTTCCCTCGCCAGCCCACAGTAGAACACTCTCGGGTCTTCTCTGCTGTCTGTCCCCCGGTGGAAGCAGGTAGGTGTTGTCCAAGTACACACCCTGACCCCGCTCTTGGCCGCTGCAATTCCACCAGAGCCGTGTCCCTGCCTTCCACCTCGCTGCCCCTCCGCGGGTACGCCGGTGGTGCGGGTGGGCTCGTTGTGGCGGTTTCTCGGAGCCTGGTTTGGGCTCCTGAGGCCGTCGCGCTGGCTCATCCGCACCATCCGGCTTGGCTATGCAATTCAGTTTGCACGCCGGCCTCCCAAATTCCACTTCACCCGTGTGCGTCCGGTGGATGCTCCTGTCTTGCGGAAAGAGATTGACGCCCTGCTGGCGAAGGACGCGATTGAGCCGGTCCCTCCAGCCGATATGAGGTCAGGGTTCTACAGCCCTTACTTCATTGTACCCAAGAAAGGCGGTGGGTTACGGCCAATCCTGGATCTGCGAGTATTGAATCGGGCCCTGCACAAGCTCCCATTCAAGATGCTCACGCAGAAACGCATTTTCGAATGCATCCGTCCCCGGGATTGGTTTGCAGCGATCGACCTGAAGGACGCGTACTTTCATGTCTCGATTCTTCCCCGACACAAGACCATTTCTTCGGTTTGCTTTCGAGGGTCGAGCATATCAGTACAAGGTCCTACCCTTCGGGCTGGCCCTGTCGCCCTGTGTCTTCACGAAAGTCGCGGAGGTGGCCATTGTTCCCATGAGAGAACAAGGCGTTCGCATTCTCAACTATCTCGACGACTGGCTCATTCTGGCACACTCGCGAGATGTGTTGTGCGATCACAGGGACATGGTGCTCCGGCACCTCAGCCAGTTGGGGCTTCAGGTCAACTGGGAGAAGAGCAAACTCTGCCCCGTGCAGAAGATCTCTTATCTCGGTATGGAACTGGACTCGGTCGCCCAGACTGCGTGCCTCACGGAGGAACGCGTCCAGTCAGTGCTCAACTGCCTCAAGTCTTTTCGAGGCAAGTCAGCAGTTCCACTGAAACAGTTTCAGAGGCTCTTGGGGCATATAGCAGCCGCAGCCGCAGTAACGCCGCTCGGTCTGTTGCATATGAGACCGATCCAGCACTGGCTTCACGATCGAGTCCCAAGGTGGGTGTGGCAGAGTGGCACGTTCTGGGTCAAAGTCACCCCGCACTGTCGCCAAACCTTCACCCCTTGGTCGGATCCTGTGTTTCTACGGGCCGGAGTGCCCCTAGTCCAGGTTTCCAGGCATGCTGTGGTATTCACAGATGCTTCTGCCAAGGGTTGGGGGGCCACGTACAAAGGGCATGCAGTCTCGGGTCTGTGGACGGGGCCCCAGCTGCATTGGCACATCAACTGCCTAGAGTTGCAAGCAGTACGCTTAGCCTTGTGTCGCCTCAAGGGGCTTCTCAAACACAAGCACGTACTGGTCCGTAAGGACAGCACTGCGACCGTTCCTACAAAAGTATGACCTCAAATTGACATCTGTACACAGAGAAAGCAAAAGCCAGATGTGTTTTGTATTCATACCATCAGTGTGTAGTTGGCACGTTGTGTGCTTAGTAGATGATAGCTTGTGTTTACTGTTTGATACGAAAACACCATTTTTACGAAGGTGTGAAGAGTTGTTCGTCTCCCCTTTCTCATAAGGGCTTGAGCCGCTCAGCGTGCCGTGTGCCGTCGAGGCTTTCGGATGGGATTCTGGTCTTTCTCATGAGGGACCAAGCATTTCATTCGGGGCCCCAGGGGAGGGCAGATGTCGATCGCTACATCGGAGAGAGGGCTGTTATACTCTGAAAATGATGCTGAGTTCCTACTATAATGGTGTGTTCTCATGCTGAAGATTCAGACTTGACAGCCACACTTTCCTGGGCTGTTCTAAAGTGCTTGGATGGGTGTGAAAATTTTTTTGGCAGTATGGAAGCATTTTGGTGCCAAAATGGCAAGCCAAACATGCCTAAATCTGCCGAAGTTTTTCCTCTCTCACTACCCCTGCACATTCAGTGCACGTGGGTAGTTCTGACTCGGAGTAGAGCTGCACTTTATGACTGACTGTGATTAGTCACAGCGCTGGCCTTCTGTCAGACGATGTCCACACTGGTGGTCCAGAAGCGCCCCAGAACCAGCCCGCTCGGAGTTCGTTTCCCCCCAGCAAAAGGAAGGGAAATGACCCTGAGAGGAGCGACCCAGAGTATGTGACGTCTGCTCTTCGGGAGTGCG
This sequence comes from Vimba vimba, assembly GCA_022828995.1. Taxonomy (NCBI): domain Eukaryota; kingdom Metazoa; phylum Chordata; class Actinopteri; order Cypriniformes; family Leuciscidae; genus Vimba; species Vimba vimba. The sequence goes on along the minus strand of CM040829.1, from coordinate 2,673,736 downwards.
TGTCATCACCACTCCTTCCCCCGGAGGAGGGCCGGGTGGAGAATTTCGTTTCTGTTCCGCCGCTGATCATCCAGTCAGCAGTACCCAAAGTTTGAGCAGTCCACTTCCTCTGAGTCACTCACGGGCCCCAGCGCTCAGATGACAGTGAGGGCTACGGCCTTGTTGCCCCCGGGCCTTGCTCCTCGTTTCCCCTTACGGTCGAGACTGGCAGTAAAATAAGGCCAGTCTCCTCCGTTCGAGAGGGTCAGAATGGCAGTGCGCGCCGCCCCCGAACGGCGCCACTCCCGCTCCCCTCTCCCCAGCTTGCAGATAGCAGTGGCGCCACCTCGGTCACGTCACTCCTGTCTGCCGCTGGGCGGGAAGGCTCGGAGACCAGCAGCCGCCCTTTGGCCTCGCTCCTCGTCTCCTCCCCTTCCCTCGCCAGCCCACAGTAGAACACTCTCGGGTCTTCTCTGCTGTCTGTCCCCCGGTGGAAGCAGGTAGGTGTTGTCCAAGTACACACCCTGACCCCGCTCTTGGCCGCTGCAATTCCACCAGAGCCGTGTCCCTGCCTTCCACCTCGCTGCCCCTCCGCGGGTACGCCGGTGGTGCGGGTGGGCTCGTTGTGGCGGTTTCTCGGAGCCTGGTTTGGGCTCCTGAGGCCGTCGCGCTGGCTCATCCGCACCATCCGGCTTGGCTATGCAATTCAGTTTGCACGCCGGCCTCCCAAATTCCACTTCACCCGTGTGCGTCCGGTGGATGCTCCTGTCTTGCGGAAAGAGATTGACGCCCTGCTGGCGAAGGACGCGATTGAGCCGGTCCCTCCAGCCGATATGAGGTCAGGGTTCTACAGCCCTTACTTCATTGTACCCAAGAAAGGCGGTGGGTTACGGCCAATCCTGGATCTGCGAGTATTGAATCGGGCCCTGCACAAGCTCCCATTCAAGATGCTCACGCAGAAACGCATTTTCGAATGCATCCGTCCCCGGGATTGGTTTGCAGCGATCGACCTGAAGGACGCGTACTTTCATGTCTCGATTCTTCCCCGACACAAGACCATTTCTTCGGTTTGCTTTCGAGGGTCGAGCATATCAGTACAAGGTCCTACCCTTCGGGCTGGCCCTGTCGCCCTGTGTCTTCACGAAAGTCGCGGAGGTGGCCATTGTTCCCATGAGAGAACAAGGCGTTCGCATTCTCAACTATCTCGACGACTGGCTCATTCTGGCACACTCGCGAGATGTGTTGTGCGATCACAGGGACATGGTGCTCCGGCACCTCAGCCAGTTGGGGCTTCAGGTCAACTGGGAGAAGAGCAAACTCTGCCCCGTGCAGAAGATCTCTTATCTCGGTATGGAACTGGACTCGGTCGCCCAGACTGCGTGCCTCACGGAGGAACGCGTCCAGTCAGTGCTCAACTGCCTCAAGTCTTTTCGAGGCAAGTCAGCAGTTCCACTGAAACAGTTTCAGAGGCTCTTGGGGCATATAGCAGCCGCAGCCGCAGTAACGCCGCTCGGTCTGTTGCATATGAGACCGATCCAGCACTGGCTTCACGATCGAGTCCCAAGGTGGGTGTGGCAGAGTGGCACGTTCTGGGTCAAAGTCACCCCGCACTGTCGCCAAACCTTCACCCCTTGGTCGGATCCTGTGTTTCTACGGGCCGGAGTGCCCCTAGTCCAGGTTTCCAGGCATGCTGTGGTATTCACAGATGCTTCTGCCAAGGGTTGGGGGGCCACGTACAAAGGGCATGCAGTCTCGGGTCTGTGGACGGGGCCCCAGCTGCATTGGCACATCAACTGCCTAGAGTTGCAAGCAGTACGCTTAGCCTTGTGTCGCCTCAAGGGGCTTCTCAAACACAAGCACGTACTGGTCCGTAAGGACAGCACTGCGACCGTTCCTACAAAAGTATGACCTCAAATTGACATCTGTACACAGAGAAAGCAAAAGCCAGATGTGTTTTGTATTCATACCATCAGTGTGTAGTTGGCACGTTGTGTGCTTAGTAGATGATAGCTTGTGTTTACTGTTTGATACGAAAACACCATTTTTACGAAGGTGTGAAGAGTTGTTCGTCTCCCCTTTCTCATAAGGGCTTGAGCCGCTCAGCGTGCCGTGTGCCGTCGAGGCTTTCGGATGGGATTCTGGTCTTTCTCATGAGGGACCAAGCATTTCATTCGGGGCCCCAGGGGAGGGCAGATGTCGATCGCTACATCGGAGAGAGGGCTGTTATACTCTGAAAATGATGCTGAGTTCCTACTATAATGGTGTGTTCTCATGCTGAAGATTCAGACTTGACAGCCACACTTTCCTGGGCTGTTCTAAAGTGCCTGGATGGGTGTGAAAATTTTTTTGGCAGTATGGAAGCATTTTGGTGCCAAAATGGCAAGCCAAACATGCCTAAATCTGCCGAAGTTTTTCCTCTCTCACTACCCCTGCACATTCAGTGCACGTGGGTAGTTCTGACTCGGAGTAGAGCTGCACTTTATGACTGACTGTGATTAGTCACAGCGCTGGCCTTCTGTCAGACGATGTCCACACTGGTGGTCCAGAAGCGCCCCAGAACCAGCCCGCTCGGAGTTCGTTTCCCCCCAGCAAAAGGAAGGGAAATGACCCTGAGAGGAGCGACCCAGAGTATGTGACGTCTGCTCTTCGGGAGTGCGTGTCATCACCACTCCTTCCCCCGGAGGAGGGCCGGGTGGAGAATTTCGTTTCTGTTCCGCCGCTGATCATCCAGTCAGCAGTACCCAAAGTTTGAGCAGTCCACTTCCTCTGAGTCACTCACGGGCCCCAGCGCTCAGATGACAGTGAGGGCTACGGCCTTGTTGCCCCCGGGCCTTGCTCCTCGTTTCCCCTTACGGTCGAGACTGGCAGTAAAATAAGGCCAGTCTCCTCCGTTCGAGAGGGTCAGAATGGCAGTGCGCGCCGCCCCCGAACGGCGCCACTCCCGCTCCCCTCTCCCCAGCTTGCAGATAGCAGTGGCGCCACCTCGGTCACGTCACTCCTGTCTGCCGCTGGGCGGGAAGGCTCGGAGACCAGCAGCCGCCCTTTGGCCTCGCTCCTCGTCTCCTCCCCTTCCCTCGCCAGCCCACAGTAGAACACTCTCGGGTCTTCTCTGCTGTCTGTCCCCCGGTGGAAGCAGGTAGGTGTTGTCCAAGTACACACCCTGACCCCGCTCTTGGCCGCTGCAATTCCACCAGAGCCGTGTCCCTGCCTTCCACCTCGCTGCCCCTCCGCGGGTACGCCGGTGGTGCGGGTGGGCTCGTTGTGGCGGTTTCTCGGAGCCTGGTTTGGGCTCCTGAGGCCGTCGCGCTGGCTCATCCGCACCATCCGGCTTGGCTATGCAATTCAGTTTGCACGCCGGCCTCCCAAATTCCACTTCACCCGTGTGCGTCCGGTGGATGCTCCTGTCTTGCGGAAAGAGATTGACGCCCTGCTGGCGAAGGACGCGATTGAGCCGGTCCCTCCAGCCGATATGAGGTCAGGGTTCTACAGCCCTTACTTCATTGTACCCAAGAAAGGCGGTGGGTTACGGCCAATCCTGGATCTGCGAGTATTGAATCGGGCCCTGCACAAGCTCCCATTCAAGATGCTCACGCAGAAACGCATTTTCGAATGCATCCGTCCCCGGGATTGGTTTGCAGCGATCGACCTGAAGGACGCGTACTTTCATGTCTCGATTCTTCCCCGACACAAGACCATTTCTTCGGTTTGCTTTCGAGGGTCGAGCATATCAGTACAAGGTCCTACCCTTCGGGCTGGCCCTGTCGCCCTGTGTCTTCACGAAAGTCGCGGAGGTGGCCATTGTTCCCATGAGAGAACAAGGCGTTCGCATTCTCAACTATCTCGACGACTGGCTCATTCTGGCACACTCGCGAGATGTGTTGTGCGATCACAGGGACATGGTGCTCCGGCACCTCAGCCAGTTGGGGCTTCAGGTCAACTGGGAGAAGAGCAAACTCTGCCCCGTGCAGAAGATCTCTTATCTCGGTATGGAACTGGACTCGGTCGCCCAGACTGCGTGCCTCACGGAGGAACGCGTCCAGTCAGTGCTCAACTGCCTCAAGTCTTTTCGAGGCAAGTCAGCAGTTCCACTGAAACAGTTTCAGAGGCTCTTGGGGCATATAGCAGCCGCAGCCGCAGTAACGCCGCTCGGTCTGTTGCATATGAGACCGATCCAGCACTGGCTTCACGATCGAGTCCCAAGGTGGGTGTGGCAGAGTGGCACGTTCTGGGTCAAAGTCACCCCGCACTGTCGCCAAACCTTCACCCCTTGGTCGGATCCTGTGTTTCTACGGGCCGGAGTGCCCCTAGTCCAGGTTTCCAGGCATGCTGTGGTATTCACAGATGCTTCTGCCAAGGGTTGGGGGGCCACGTACAAAGGGCATGCAGTCTCGGGTCTGTGGACGGGGCCCCAGCTGCATTGGCACATCAACTGCCTAGAGTTGCAAGCAGTACGCTTAGCCTTGTGTCGCCTCAAGGGGCTTCTCAAACACAAGCACGTACTGGTCCGTAAGGACAGCACTGCGACCGTTCCTACAAAAGTATGACCTCAAATTGACATCTGTACACAGAGAAAGCAAAAGCCAGATGTGTTTTGTATTCATACCATCAGTGTGTAGTTGGCACGTTGTGTGCTTAGTAGATGATAGCTTGTGTTTACTGTTTGATACGAAAACACCATTTTTACGAAGGTGTGAAGAGTTGTTCGTCTCCCCTTTCTCATAAGGGCTTGAGCCGCTCAGCGTGCCGTGTGCCGTCGAGGCTTTCGGATGGGATTCTGGTCTTTCTCATGAGGGACCAAGCATTTCATTCGGGGCCCCAGGGGAGGGCAGATGTCGATCGCTACATCGGAGAGAGGGCTGTTATACTCTGAAAATGATGCTGAGTTCCTACTATAATGGTGTGTTCTCATGCTGAAGATTCAGACTTGACAGCCACACTTTCCTGGGCTGTTCTAAAGTGCCTGGATGGGTGTGAACATTTTTTTGGCAGTATGGAAGCATTTTGGTGCCAAAATGGCAAGCCAAACATGCCTAAATCTGCCGAAGTTTTTCCTCTCTCACTACCCCTGCACATTCAGTGCACGTGGGTAGTTCTGACTCGGAGTAGAGCTGCACTTTATGACTGACTGTGATTAGTCACAGCGCTGGCCTTCTGTCAGACGATGTCCACACTGGTGGTCCAGAAGCGCCCCAGAACCAGCCCGCTCGGAGTTCGTTTCCCCCCAGCAAAAGGAAGGGAAATGACCCTGAGAGGAGCGACCCAGAGTATGTGACGTCTGCTCTTCGGGAGTGCGTGTCATCACCACTCCTTCCCCCGGAGGAGGGCCGGGTGGAGAATTTCGTTTCTGTTCCGCCGCTGATCATCCAGTCAGCAGTACCCAAAGTTTGAGCAGTCCACTTCCTCTGAGTCACTCACGGGCCCCAGCGCTCAGATGACAGTGAGGGCTACGGCCTTGTTGCCCCCGGGCCTTGCTCCTCGTTTCCCCTTACGGTCGAGACTGGCAGTAAAATAAGGCCAGTCTCCTCCGTTCGAGAGGGTCAGAATGGCAGTGCGCGCCGCCCCCGAACGGCGCCACTCCCGCTCCCCTCTCCCCAGCTTGCAGATAGCAGTGGCGCCACCTCGGTCACGTCACTCCTGTCTGCCGCTGGGCGGGAAGGCTCGGAGACCAGCAGCCGCCCTTTGGCCTCGCTCCTCGTCTCCTCCCCTTCCCTCGCCAGCCCACAGTAGAACACTCTCGGGTCTTCTCTGCTGTCTGTCCCCCGGTGGAAGCAGGTAGGTGTTGTCCAAGTACACACCCTGACCCCGCTCTTGGCCGCTGCAATTCCACCAGAGCCGTGTCCCTGCCTTCCACCTCGCTGCCCCTCCGCGGGTACGCCGGTGGTGCGGGTGGGCTCGTTGTGGCGGTTTCTCGGAGCCTGGTTTGGGCTCCTGAGGCCGTCGCGCTGGCTCATCCGCACCATCCGGCTTGGCTATGCAATTCAGTTTGCACGCCGGCCTCCCAAATTCCACTTCACCCGTGTGCGTCCGGTGGATGCTCCTGTCTTGCGGAAAGAGATTGACGCCCTGCTGGCGAAGGACGCGATTGAGCCGGTCCCTCCAGCCGATATGAGGTCAGGGTTCTACAGCCCTTACTTCATTGTACCCAAGAAAGGCGGTGGGTTACGGCCAATCCTGGATCTGCGAGTATTGAATCGGGCCCTGCACAAGCTCCCATTCAAGATGCTCACGCAGAAACGCATTTTCGAATGCATCCGTCCCCGGGATTGGTTTGCAGCGATCGACCTGAAGGACGCGTACTTTCATGTCTCGATTCTTCCCCGACACAAGACCATTTCTTCGGTTTGCTTTCGAGGGTCGAGCATATCAGTACAAGGTCCTACCCTTCGGGCTGGCCCTGTCGCCCTGTGTCTTCACGAAAGTCGCGGAGGTGGCCATTGTTCCCATGAGAGAACAAGGCGTTCGCATTCTCAACTATCTCGACGACTGGCTCATTCTGGCACACTCGCGAGATGTGTTGTGCGATCACAGGGACATGGTGCTCCGGCACCTCAGCCAGTTGGGGCTTCAGGTCAACTGGGAGAAGAGCAAACTCTGCCCCGTGCAGAAGATCTCTTATCTCGGTATGGAACTGGACTCGGTCGCCCAGACTGCGTGCCTCACGGAGGAACGCGTCCAGTCAGTGCTCAACTGCCTCAAGTCTTTTCGAGGCAAGTCAGCAGTTCCACTGAAACAGTTTCAGAGGCTCTTGGGGCATATAGCAGCCGCAGCCGCAGTAACGCCGCTCGGTCTGTTGCATATGAGACCGATCCAGCACTGGCTTCACGATCGAGTCCCAAGGTGGGTGTGGCAGAGTGGCACGTTCTGGGTCAAAGTCACCCCGCACTGTCGCCAAACCTTCACCCCTTGGTCGGATCCTGTGTTTCTACGGGCCGGAGTGCCCCTAGTCCAGGTTTCCAGGCATGCTGTGGTATTCACAGATGCTTCTGCCAAGGGTTGGGGGGCCACGTACAAAGGGCATGCAGTCTCGGGTCTGTGGACGGGGCCCCAGCTGCATTGGCACATCAACTGCCTAGAGTTGCAAGCAGTACGCTTAGCCTTGTGTCGCCTCAAGGGGCTTCTCAAACACAAGCACGTACTGGTCCGTAAGGACAGCACTGCGACCGTTGCGTACATCAACCGACAAGGTGGTCTGCGCTCCCGTCGTATGTCGCGTCTCGCCTCCCACCTCATCCTATGGAGTCAGAAGCATCTGAGGTCGCTTCGTGCCGTTCATGTCCCAGGGGAGTTCAATTGTGTGGCCGACGAGCTTTCACGTGTGGGCGACTCCATCCCCAGGTGGTCCAGCTGATTTGGCGAATCTTCGGAGCCGCACAGGTAGACCTGTTTGCCTCTCCGGACACGACCCATTGCCAGTGGTATTACTCCCTGACCGAAGGAACTCTCGGCACGGATGCCCTGGCACACAGCTGGCCCCGGGACTTACGCAAATATGCGTTTCCCCCAGTGAGCCTTCTTGCACAGACACTGTGCAAGGTCAGGGAGGACGAGGAGCAGGTCCTTTTGGTGGCCCCGTATTGGCCAACCCGGACTTGGTTCCCAGAACTCATGCTCCTCGCGACAGCCCCTCCTTGGCCGATTCCTCTGAGGAAGGACCTACTTTTTCAGAGACGGGGCACTCTATGGCACCCGCGTCCAGACCTCTGGAAACTCCATGTCTGGTCCCTGGACGGGACGCGGAGGTTCTAGATGGCCTGCCACAGGCAGTGGTGGACACCATCTCTTCAGCTAGAGCCCCCTCTACGAGGCGCCTCTACGCTCTGAAGTGGAACCTGTTCGTCGGCTGGTGTTCTTCCCACGGGGAGAACCCACAAACTTGCCCGATCAGAGTCGTGCTCTCCTTCCTACAACAGGGGTTGGAGCGAAGGCTGTCTCCCTCCACCCTCAAAGTGTATGTTGCCGCAATAGCCGCACATCACGATGTATTTGAAGGTAAGTCCGTGGGGAAGCACGACCTGGTCATCAGATTCCTCAAGGGTGCTAGGAGGCTAAATCCACCTCGCGATTTGCACCATGTACCCTCTTGGGACTTAACTTTTGTGCTTAAAGCACTCCAAAGTTCTCCCTTTGAGCCTTTGCCGACAGTTGAGCTTAATTTTATGTCCATTAAGACAGCGCTCCTGTTAGCATTGGCATCCTTCAAGAGGGTAGGGGATCTGCAGGCTTTTTCGGTCGACAGATCGTGCCTAGAGTTCGGGCCTGGCCTTTCTCATGCTATATTGAGACCCCGGCTCGGATATGTGCCCAAGGTTCCTACCACTCCCTTCGCGGACCAGGTGGTGAACCTGCAAGCGCTGCCCCTGGAGGAGGCAGACCCAGCCCTAGCTTTTCTCTGTCCCGTCCGGGCCCTCCGGGTTTATATAGACAGAACGCAAAGCTTCAGGACCTCAGATCAGCTCTTTGTTTTTTACGGAGGCCAGCAGAAGGGGAAGGCTGTCTCCAAGCAGAGGTTAGCCCACTGGCTAGTGGATGCTATCACCAGGGCTTATGAGTCCCAGGGTGAGCCCTGCCCACCCAGGTTGCGGGCTCACTCCAGTAGGAGTGTTGCCGCCTCCTGGGCTCTGGCATAGGCGCGCTAACAGACATTTTTAGAGCTGCGGGCTGGGCGACACCAAACACGTTCGCTAGGTTATAGCCTACGTGTGGAACTTTTTTCCTCCGGAGTACTTACTACGGCCAGTAATTAGAGGGAATAGGTGTGTCGGCTTGCGACGCCATTCCGTGAGCGGATACATGCGTCTTTTTGCTCCGTTGGTTACCCAACAAACGGCTAACCTCGTGAGTTCCTCCATCACCCCCTCCGGTGCCAGGCGTTGCGGACCGCCCGGCACCAGGTCTGCTACCTTCAGTAAGGAGTTGCTAGTAGACTGGGTGCCTTTTCCAGTGGTCCCTGCGGCGAGCCATGATTGCCACGTGCAGTTCAGCCGTGTCTTCCCCTTGACAGACTCATTCTGTCGTCCCTGTTGAGTACGCTCCTCACTCCTCCGGACTGGGACTACTTTCAAGGACTACCATATGTTTCACTACCTACATGGTTAGTACATGTGTGTATTTGAGGGCCTTCCTCTAGGCTGCCTCAGCTTCCGCAGCGTTCCCCCCCATTATTATTCCTTGGGGTCGGGCACGCTTTCCCAGTGTTATCCAATATCCACTGATTGGGTCTTGCGGAACAGCAGTGTGATTCCCTAGCTAGCTCCCGCAAAATTTCTGGAAACTGCTGCAGGGCTGTAGCTTAGCTGGGCGCTGGAAGGGGCCAGCACCATGGCGTTTTGGTAGGGATCCCAATTCGTCAGGGGAACTCCCCGACGAGGCGTCGGAGTTCCCTGCTGACGAAAGGGAACGTCTCTGTTACGTATGGTAACCCTCGTTCCCTGAGTCCAGGGAACGGAGACGCCTCGTCCCATCGCCATGCTGCTGTACCTTCGCGGAGGACTGGACACCGTTCGGCTCCTCAGCGAAAAGCGTTTGCTTCCGCCTTTATACCCGCACTGGTAGGCGGGCCGCGGAATGCAAATCTTGCATGCCAATGTTCATTGGCTCGTTTTAATTCACTCGAAGGCAATTGGTCTCCCTAGCGTGATCCCAATTCGTCAAGGGAACTCCCCCGACGAGGCGTCTCCGTTCCCTGGACTCAAGGAACGAGGGTTACCATACGTAACCGAGACGTTTTTCTCGATTGTTTACACACATTTTCTGAAAGCATGCCTCATATTCTCAGAACTCTACACATAAATCAAAAAAACACACAATGGGCAAAACCCTTCAATTCTCCTGCAAAATGCAACTTTACATTTAAAATAATGTTATTTCTTCTCAAAATGGTATTTTGTTTTCAAATGACACACACAAACCATCATATGAATAGACATTTATACTAACCAGTTAAACACTGATGTGCTCAATGTAAAACACTTCTTCTTCATTCATCATAATGACTTAGGCCTTTTTTTGTTCAGTGTTCACTTGCTACAGACAGTACATACATAAGTGTGTTGTAAAATATTTGAGAATATTGTTTTTATACTCAGAACACACAAATACACGGTAACAAATATATTTTATTTTTCCCACAAAAACAATGTACAGTGTACATACCAACCAACACAAAGTTGTACATACAGTGGTCTACATACAAAACAACAGAAGAATTTACTGTATACAGTTGCAGTAAAAAAAATTAAAAAATCCAATGTTGGCATCCATTGCTCCATTGAAGAGCTCACCTGTGGCCCTTTTATGCTAAAGCTCTGATTGCTAATTGTAAAACTGTGTGACGGGTGTTTGCCCATGTGATGAGTCAGTGTGCATATTTGAATGGCAGTGTGTTCCTTGTGAAAACAAGATATTTTCTGCATGAAAATTGTGCCAAAAGCAGAGAATTGTGTGTAGTGTTTTGAAAAAAGTGTGTTTTAGAAGTGCAATTTGAGTGTAAAGCAGGAATTGTGCTTGTAGTTTAGCAGGATTGGTTCAGGGGGTTGGTGAATAAGTTACATGTTATGGTCATTATGTCTCAAGTACCAGTGTTTGTGTGTAAACAACTGAGAAAAACTGTAAAAAAAAAAAAAAAAAAATCCATTCATAGGCTGCCTGCTGAACATGGATTTGAGCTCTTATATTTCTTTTCTTGCCCCTGGATCTAGAAGAACTGAGGTCCACCCCTCACAGTCTCACATAATCCTGTGGATCGGTCTGATGTCACCGTCTAGTGGTGATGGGTATTACCAGTGGCGGCGCCAGGGAGGAGCTAGGTGGTGCTGTAGCTCCCCCTATAATAGCCATAGCACCTGCCCAGCACCCCCAAGAAATGTCTGTAATTTTTTTATATTTATATTTTAATGTCATGTTTGAATAGTCTTTTTCATGTTGTTAAAAATAGGAATTAAATAATAATTTAAAAATCGCGAGCGGACGCGCGCTGGCGGGGGCGGGCACGGTCGCTGTGAGTGCTGAGTGAGCAGGAACGAGTGATGTAGTGAGTTGTCGTCGAAAAAGATGGATAAAGCAAAAAAGCTGTCGGGGACTAAAAATAAAAAGAGAAAGAGGGAAAAGGAGATGGCATGTCAATTGATGCGACAGCAGCTACTGTAAATAAGTGGATGGTGAAAGCCAACAGGTAGGATTTAAAGTGTGACGTCATGTAGGCTACTGGCCATCGGGACTACCGGGACATTCCCGGTGGGCCGACGTGCTTTTTGGGCCGATACATCTCATACTTTTTTTTTTTGTCTTAACGGCCCATAAAACTCGTAGGCCTACATCGGCGGCCCATTCGTTTTGTTTTGCTTAATTTTGCTTAATTAACAATATATGGCTATTACTATCATGGGATTAATTAACTATTATTATGTAGTAGTGTAATGTAGACTGACACTAACTAAAAGAGGTTTGAATTTTTCTTTGTTTAATTTGCACACTGAATATGGGTTGGAGCTTTTAATTTTTAACTCTCAAAGTGCACCAGATTGATGATTGCCAAAATTGTTGCTGCATACCCCTCTGACACTGGGTAGTTGTGTCCCTGTCTATAGCCCTTGCGTTGAATACTTTTACATATATATACAGTATATATATACTTATAGTCACAGAACGAGTATAGTTAATGTGGGCATGTACGCATGTGTATACTTTCATTATGGTGTTGTTCATGATGGCGTTTCATTATGGTGGTCCGATGCGAGCATGCGACCTCCATAATTTAACGCCCCAAAATTCAAAGCACCTTCTCTTAAGTGTTGAGCATCCCCATAGCACCTGCAACAGAAAATCTCTGGAGCCGCCACTGGGTATTACATTCTGATTGGACCATTTCTTTCGAGTGCTGTGGTTACTAAAATCTTTTGTCAGGTGCATCTTTTATGAGGTCATGCACAAAAGACCATCAACCACCTAATACACCTAATACATCATTATGTTTCTTTCCTTCTTTGTAAGTGAGAAAACCCTCCCCTGGGCACTGGCCTATAGGCCTGGTCAGTAATCCATCTGGTCTGGGTTTCAAAAGGTTCGTTCTTTATAAACTGAACACCAGAGACAATACACAAAACACTTTATTACACTTGTAATACTATCACAGAGATTTAGTTCATCTAGTTTTCTTTTTCACACAGCTGTTATGCCTATATAAAGGACTGTGAAAGTGTGTGAGATCAGCAGTGTATTCTCTTGTATCTACTGTTGACACTAGGACTCTCACAGCACGACTTTATCTTTATAGTCATCTCTCTTCTTCTCACAGGTGAGAAACATGTTTCTAAACACATGATTTAATTATTCATTCAAGCCTACTTTACTGAGGAGCTTTATTTTCTGACTGGATTATGTGCAATTTTACCATAAATGCTTTGATCGCTGCTACTTGTAAATTATTGAATGTTTGTAATATTGTAAAAGTGTAGAAATTGTTTGTCTCTAAATTCCTTGTAATTGCTTGAATTTGATGTAAACCAGGAAGAAACACATGGTTCAGTTCATCAGACGGAGCAGCAGGAGCAGTGCTCGAAGTGGGGCGGTAGCCTACTCACAGGTACCGGCACTTCTACATTTTACTCTTAAGCGTACCTGCACTTTTTCTTGGGTACCGCTACTTCTCTTATTTAGCCGGTACTCTACCACTGACAGAAAAAGCATCAGTGTCACGCCCGTTTCACACATACTCCGTTTGCAGTGCACTTGCGGTGCGTATTTTTTCAGCACCCATGTTAACAGGTCAGACAGGGGCGTAGTTTGTGGGGGGTTAGGGGGGAGATAACCCCCCCAATATTTAAATCTATGCATTACAGCCCCCCCAATATTTATACCATGATCACATGAAAAATATGCAGAATAATTTTTCAACCCCCCCAATATTCAAACCAAATCTACGCCATTGAGGTCAGAGCTTTCACACTGCTCGCGGATGCGGTCCGGCGATGCGTCCCAGGAGCGGTGCGTATACAGTAGTGCAGCGATCGTTTCCACCGAGTCTATTTCTGCTGTGCTGCACGCGCTGAATTAAAGTTGTCACTTCGCTCATGGTTCGTGGTCAAAATGAACACAGATTAACATGAAAATATAATAATCTCACTATAAATGCATTTAATTAAATTAAATGTAGGCTAGTAATCTCACCATAAATGTATTTTTGGACTTTTTTTTCTGGACACACACACACACACACACACACACACACACACACACACACCTTGTTTAAATAAATTTACACTACTGGTCAAAAGTTTTAGATCGGAAAGATTTTTAATGTTTTTAAAAGAAGTCTCTTCTGCTCACCAAGGCTGCATTTATTTGATAAAAAAAAAATAAAAATAAAAAAAAAACAGTAATATTGTGATTTGATACTAAAAAAAAAAAAAAAAACATTCATTATTATTTTCAGTGTTGAAAACAGTTGTGTACATTTTTTCAAAATTCTTTGATGAATAGAAAGTTGAAAAGAACAGCATTTATTTAAAATAGAATATTCTATAACATTATAAATGTCTTAACTGTAACTTTTGATCAGTTTAACTCATCCTTGATGAATAAAAGTATTGATTTATTTTATTTCTTTCCCCCCAAAATTAAATTAAAATTCTTACTGACCCCAAACTTTTGAACGGTAGTGTTTAATGTTACAAAAGCTTTAGATTTCAGATAAATGCTGTTCTTTTGAACTTTCTATTCTTCATAGCATCATGAAATAAAAATGTAAAAAACTGTTTTCAACACTGATAATAATGAATGTTTCTTGAGCATCAAATCCTCATATTAGAGTGATTTGTGAAGGATCATGTGACACTGAAGACTGGAGTATGCTGAAAATTCAGCTTTGATCACAGGAATAAATTACACTTTACTGTATATTCACATAGAAAACAGATGATTTACATTGTAATAATGTTTCACAATATTACTGTTTTTGTATTTTTTATCAAATAAATGCAGCCTTGGTGAGCCGAAGAGACTTCTTTTAAAAACATTAAAAATCTTACCAATCTAAAACTTTTTGACTGGTAGTGTATGTTGTTAATAAATAACAATAAATTGTTGTTGTACCAGCAATAGCCTATCTCCAAGTTTTGTTTTTCACTGTAGAAATCTCAAATGTCATGATTTGCCAATGCAAGAGAGAGTACCGGCACCTTTCCCCCCCACTTCAAGCACTGAGCAGGAGTGCACACAGATCAGACTGTGATCAGGGGTGTGTGAGTGTGATACCATGATTAAAATGTCTCCACAATCAGCTTTTGAAGAAATATCGTAGTATTGTGTTACAGTGCATTCTTTCAGTTCAGTTCTGGCACCTCCGTATCATCATAGGCTACAACACGACGCCTTTCACATCACATGTTAACGCAGAGATAAAGTTACACTCACGGGAAACTGCAATTCACAAAAGTCCATTATTTGCATGTGCTTTAAAGCCTTAAACACAGTTAAACATTTCATTCGCGTGTTGATGTGCTGGTCTAACATGCGCTTTTCTGAGCGCACACCCGAAGCTCAGACACTAAAAGCAAACATTTGATGTTAAAGCGAAATGGGGTCTTGCGCACCCAACGCGCACGACCGCCCACATCGCAATGACGTCATTTTTGCTGCGTGCATCTTCGCGCTCGTACGGACGCGAATTAATTTTTGCCTCTTGTTAAATTCAATTAATTAAAATAAGCAAAAGTAACATGATTTTTAAATATTTTGTCACAACTTAATTTAATTGTGTTCAATCAACCTAATATATTTAAAACTGAAGTTTACTTAATTAATTTGTGTGAAAACTACATGAATCATGGTTGTTGACAACTAACTGGGCAGTGGATCTGTAGTTCCCAGCATGCTTTGCAAGGGACTGCATTAAGAGGGTAAATTTTGGGATTAAAGTGTTATTTTATGTGTTTTTCTGTAAATGGAAAGATGTTGTTAGTTTATGTTAGTGTTTAATATTCAGTTATGGTAGAAACTTAGAAGACTTTCTGTAATGTTTTTGAATTTTGTGGTTACCATTATGCAGAAGAGTGGCGACTGTGTTTAGTTTAGGGCTGTGGGACTCAGTATACACTATATACGCATTAAATCTCACGGACTTGCATAAATAATATTCAATATTACTATGCAAAAAGAGGTTTTAAAATGAATATTAGTGACTAGTATTGGAAATAACTGTATAGTCAAATTATCTAAAATTATTATGTTGGTGATTTTAGGCCGGACAAAGATTAATTGTAGTTAACCTGACAAAACTTTATCTAGCAGGAATGACTAAATGAATGTAAGTTCATACAACAAGATTACAAAAAATCATTTCCAACAAATTAGATTTTGTTGGAAAAATGTAATTCATTCTCGTGGAAAAGTTTTCCTTAATTTAATCAAGTTCGTTAAACAGCAAACTTGCGAGTGTAGCTTTAGAGATAATTCAATGAAAAATGAAAATTCTGTCATTGTTTACTCACTCTAAAGTTAATTTCTTTCTTGTACTGAACACAAAATAAGATATTTTGAATGTTGCTAACCAAAGAGTTGCTGGTCCCCATTGACTTACATAGTAGGAAAATATTTTATGGAAGTCAATAAGACACAGAAACTGTTTGGTTACACATTCTTTAAAATAACTTTTATTTTCAACAGAAGAAAGAAATTTATTCAGGTTTAAAACAGCTTACCAAAAAAGTAAATGAGAATTTTCATTTTTGGGGCAACTATCCCTACACACACAGTTACACTGACACACTTTTACTCTGTAAACTCTAGAGATGTTGTTTGTGAAAATCCCAGTAGATCAAGAGTTTCTGAACTCAACAATAATGACTCAAGCAAAGCAATAAAAGCAAAGGTTTAAATAAACCACATTTCTTCCCCATTCTGACGTCTTTACAAATCTGTGCGTTTTGAATAACAGAATATATGAAATATATGAAACAGGTGTGGCAGGACTGACATGTCTGAATCTGACTCAGATCCAGTGTTATTCTCTATGATCAACTTCATGAGGATAAAATGAGTAAAATGATGTTAGAGCAGAGGAAGAGCTGATGACACAAATCTGACTGAATAATAAAAGATTCATGAAAACTGTCAATAATACAGTAACAACTTACAACTTTACTCTGATGTGTAAATATTTCCTGCTGATAAAGATTGAGCAGAAAGAAGAGCTTGTGTTTGAATGTAAAGTGTTATTGTGTGTCAAATGTGGGTCTGTAAAATTATTAGAAAACATGAGATTAGTTTCCACTGTTATGCTTATAAATAATCAACTATATATTTCTTACAGACAAAATTATGTTTGTATATTATTCAAGTTACCAGAGTGTGTTAAAGATATGGATGACCAGTAATGTTCTTATAATAAATGATGATAATCATAAATAAGATGATATTATTGATTGTCCATAATCCTGTCCACAGAATCTCTTGTAAACAATCTGCATCAGTGTGTGTTTCTTCATCATGTCCAGTTAAAGATCTGGCTGATCCTTCAGCGTTATTCACCTCAGAAACACCAAAATACAGAACATGTTTCTGATGCAGAAAAGCTCATAAAGCGTTCATGACTGGATTACTGTAATGCATTACTAGATTATCCTGATCATTATCAATCAACAAACTACAGTTATAGTGCAAAATACAGCAGCTAGAGTTATTACCAGATCAAGACAATATCATCATATAACATAATTTACCATCTCCACACTGGTTATCTGTTACTGACTTAATTTGTGAAATAAGATAATTTGCAGATAAAAACAATGCTCAATTAACACAGAGAACGAAACACAGGGAATGTGTGTGATGCTCCATTGGCAGAGAAGGCCCAGCCTAACAGTGCTTTGTTCCTCCTACATCTGTAGGTCTTATATAAACGAGTGTGAGCTGTGAGATCAGCAGTGTGTTTTCTGTATTCAGTGTGTTCTCTACTGTTGACACTAGGATTCTCACTGCATGACTTTATCTTTATAGTCATCTCTCTTCTTCTCAGGTGAGATACATGTTTCTAAACACATGATTTAATTATTCATTCAAGCCTACTTTACTGAGGAGCTTTATTTTCTGACTGCATTATGTGCTATTTTACCATAAATGCTTTGATCACTGCTACTTGTAAATTATTGAATGTTTGTAATACTATAACAGTGTAATCATCATGTCTCTATTCCTTGCCATTGTTTAAATTATGTAAACCAGGAACAAACACATGAAGACAGAGAGTGAAAACATTGAGAAGACAGAGCAGGAGTGAACGCAGATAAGTGAGACTAATATAGTAGACTGATATCAGTATAATTAAACCATGTGAAAACCAGCTTGAGCTATTTATTCATGAGTGTTTTGCATGAAAGGCTTTAATAGCTGACACACATAACATTTTACAGCTATAACACGAGTGAATCTATTATCTGAGTCTATATCATCAGCTCAGTCTCTGTATTATAATTATGATGATAACGGGTTGTTTTCTTCATTTACAGTCTCTGTTGA
Organism: Vimba vimba; assembly: GCA_022828995.1. Classification (NCBI taxonomy): domain Eukaryota; kingdom Metazoa; phylum Chordata; class Actinopteri; order Cypriniformes; family Leuciscidae; genus Vimba; species Vimba vimba. The sequence goes on along the minus strand of CM040829.1, from coordinate 2,656,246 downwards.
TCCAGTCGGAGCTGTAAAGTGTCGTTCTGATGAATCAAATATGATCAAACATGAGGTGAGAAGAGAAAGATGTTTATTATCAGGACTCACACATAAACTCACATTTCTATATTTGTCATTTCTCATCATCATTGATTATTGTGAACATTGTAGAGTTAATCTGAGATGCTGTAATAACACTGAGCTCATGCAGATGTTGATCAGGAGTTGATCTGATGTCTCGTGATATGATGTTATATCGCTGTAATGAAACTGTGATTGATCTCTGAATTCAAATGGAGTGTAGAAAGAAAATCTCATATCCAGAAAACTGCTGGAGCTTCAGAAACACAGATCAGCAGAAAACAAGAGGACTGAGAGAAAAATGGAGGACAGAAATGAGACACAAACCAGTGAATCACCAGAGGAAAGAGGACAGAGACTTGTGAGACGTGAGAGTATAGGAATAAAGCCAAACTGTGAGTGTTTGATCATTATTGAACTTCAATCCTTCATCATAGTTTTACTGTTAGATTTACTGTTGTTCCCTTTCAGTCGGTCTCTCGACGTTACGGTGGACCAGCGAATAGGAATCTCGCCAGAGAGCCAATCTACTTTGAGTGTAACTAAACGAGCCAATAGACATTGGCATGCAGTGATTTGCAGCGGCTGCTCTGCCACTCAGCGTGGGTATATAATGAGCAGAAGGTGCAACTGCATCTTTAGGCTTTTATGCTTCTGAAAAATCGAATCATTTCGAGCCAAGGGAAGAAGCTTCTGATTGCGGTGTTTTGGCGATACGGTGCTTGCAGCGGTGGTCACACTCAGAGCAATTCATTTCCCCTGCGGAGAATAGCTGGGGTGATCTCAAGATCAAGGGGGATCTTTGGAAAGCCCCTCCCTCTTCCACACCGCAGCCAGTTGAGCTTCCGAGGGAGAGTGCTGGACCGTCTAAACGATGGGCACCAGTCGTTTCCTTCGGGGCTCCAGCCGATGACCGGATGTCAATCATCGGCTGGTGAGCTTGAAGTGAGCTTGAAGTTTCTGGGGAAGAAGATTCGCTGCGCTGCCCCCTTTGGGGACAGTAGCGTTGTTCGAGTCTGACTCAGAAATGATGGGTTTGCTTTCTCCGGGCCACCGAGAGCGGGGGGCTCATGTGAAATCCTCCACCGTGTCCCGAACCAGATTGGATGTTACGCGGAGGTTCTAGGTGACCTACCTCATAGGGGTAGTGAACACCATCACTTCTGCGTGAGCACAGTCTACGGAGAAGACCCCTGAACTTGCTTGATCAGAGCCGTGCTTTCCTTCTTGCAGCAGGGGTTGGAGTAAAGGCTGTCTCCCTCCGCCCTGAAGTCGATGCTGCCACCATTTCAACTCACCACGACTTGGTGGAGGGTAAGTCAGTTGGAAAGCATGACCTGGTCATCAGGTTCCTTAGGCCGGGGGTCGAGGAGATTAAATCCACCCACCCTCCTTCTTTACCCTCTTGGGATTTGTCTCTGGTGCTCAGAGCACTCCAGAATGCCCCATTTGAGCCCTTGCAATCAAATGGTAAATGGACCAAATGCGTAGCTTTAGGACCTCAGACCAGCTCTTCGTCTGTTACGGAGGCCAGCAGAAGGGAAAGGCTGTCTCAAAGCAGAGGATGGCCCACTGGTTGGTGGATGCCATCGCCTTGGCTTATCAAGCACAATGCAAGCTTTGCCCACTCAGGTTGGGTGCTCACTCTACTAGGAGTATTGTATCCTTCTGAGCACTGGTGCATGGCGTAACGGTTCTGTTCCTTCCTTCTTGCAACAAGGGTTACATACATAACTGAGACGTTTTCTCTCCTGTCATAAAATGGCACATTCAGACAGATTTATCAGACTGACTTTCTGCAGTTATGAAACATTTACAGATTGTATTTAATTGAGAGATTAGTTACTGATCAAGATTTACTATCATTATACAGTGAATATGTGCGCTTTCCTCTCAATAACTAAATAAACACACAACAAAAATGAGAAAACTGCAAGCTTTTTTAATAAACCACAAGAAAAGCATCTGAACACGTCACTATTATTTTATAGCAGCTTTACAGTATTAAAGATGAAAACAGTGTCAGTGTCTCGTTTCATCAGAAGTAAATCTTCATTTGCCTGTTATCAACAGATTATCAGCTTTATCATCATCATTATTATCTTGTGCAGTTTTAGTGTTGTATGTGTTTGTTCTGTCCCTCTTTAAACTGAAGATAATATTGTGTTTCTTCATGCACAGTTTCTGTGGATCCACACACTCCTGTAAAGAGTGGATCTGAATCATCAGAGAAGATCAAACATGAGCTGAGATCCTGATATCTGAATCAATGATGTGAGGACGCCTGAAACTAATGTAAGATCATGTTTGGCCATCATCTCTGAGATCACTGCAGCTCTGATGATCAGATGATCAATATTTTATTTATATTTCAGTGAATATTGATGAAGATGATGATGAAGACGGCATGTGTCTCTTTATAAAGTTTCTTCTGGACTCTGGAGATCCGGACAGCATCTTCATTCATAACAGAACATGATGAACTAATGTTTCCAGACCTTCAATCTTCCTCGAGAACAAACCAGCGGGAGAAATCAACTGTGTCCGTTTATTAGGCTTTGGAATAAGTGTAAATAGTGTAAGTGTGTAAATGCTGTTATATTTTCATATAGTTGTATAGTTTTTTTGTTCTGAATCTAAAATTCTATTGATGTCAGTTATCAGTGAAATACTGCATTTTCATCTGCTGTGTGACAGTATTGTGTTTTCCATGTTAAATATGATCCTCCTTCTCTGACACACACACACACACACACACACACACACACACACACACACACACACACGTTTGCATCATTTACTCCTGCTGTTTTCTGTCTTTTGTTTTCCCCGTTTAAGATTCTTTGTCTTTTCATCAAGTTTTTCATTTCTTTGACACATTTACTGTAACAGTAAACTAAAAACTGAATTAATCATGGCAATAAAAGTCCAGATACAAACACACTATTATAAATAAACTGCATAAAATGATCAGTTGTGTGTTTGTACTGAACACTTTCTGAACTCATTTTCTCCACGGCTCATTCAGTGCCGGTTACACTCATGACCTTTATTCTCCTGACACACACAAGATCATCTTTTACAGTAAAATAACAGATCTGAGTATAACTTACAGTCTAATCTCACACAGCAGATTATTTAAAGTGTGTGTTCACCCATTAATGAAGTTTCTGTCAGTAATTACTGTCCATCATGTCGTTCCAAACCTGTAAGATATTTGTTCATCTTCGGATCACAAGTGAAGATATTGTTGATGAAATCTGAGAGGTTTCTGATCAGACTATTGTTCATGCGCTGCAGAAAAGACAGAGAGACTAATCAGAGGCCAAGCATTACAATAATAATAATGTGTAATGTAATGCATTCAGGCCTGCAGAGATTAAGACATTTATGGGTTAGAAAACAAAGTCTCTGAATCATGTGTGAGAAAACCTGTTTATCCAGGGGGGCTTTTGAGAGACGAAACGCGTGACCATACAGCAAAACTCACTGAGACTCACTGGTGATATTTATTTCTGATCTTTCTGCATGAGTTTAATATGTTTAGAAGGAGAGGAGGCTCGTGGCCTTCAGGTGTTCCTGATGTTCCTGTTCTGCTGCGGTTGCAGAGAGTTTGTAAAGTCCACTGTGGTTCAGTGTGTTTCTCAGCCTGATGTCGATGAGTGTGTGGCGCTAAACTCTAGATGACAACCTGACATGTAAAAACAGAAGAGGTTGTTTGGGAACAATGAAGTCTGAGAAATATTCTGTGTGATAAGTTTAAATAAAGTTGGTGTTCAAAGTTCATAGACTTACTTTAATCCTTAAGTTTGTTCAATTACTCCAATGAAATGTAAAATTGTTGTGCAGCAAAGACTTATTTTCATGTTTCTATTATCAGGTTAAATGTCATGCTAAAGAGGTTCCTGTGGCACTGCCCCATCCACACTACTGCGTTATAGTTTAGAAACGGAGAATTAAAACGAATACGATCTCCGTCCACACCAGCGTTTTAGCTGCGTATTAGAATTGATCTAAGTCCACATTAAAACGACTGAAAATGCGGATCACGTGACCATTCACCAACACTGGACATGCGCGTGCGATGTAAACCTAGAGACGTTCAAACATAGACTGTATTTTGTATATACAAAATGTCATTTATTAATATGTATTTGTGTCAAAATGACATAAACATCTTTTCCTATTCTATTTTGCCTTGAAACGCTTCCAACACACTTGCGTGTCGCATGAAAAATAGGCATCGGTTCTATTTCTAGCATGTACGCGTTTACCGCGCCTGAGACGCGGCAGTTTCTTACTGTAAGAAACTGTTCCAGCGGGTGGAGTTTACTGGTACTGAATGTTACCTGTGTATACGCCATGACTGATGACACCCAATCATAGAGCCGAGCGTGAGCCTCTGCGTCATCGTCAGCCTCTAAAGTCCTCCGTTTTGACCCGTCCACACTAAAACGCCCTCCGGAGATTCAAAACGCGAAATGGGGTCGGCAGCATTTCTAAACTTCTCCGTTTTAGGTCTTCGTTTTTGCCGTTTTAGTGTGGACGGGAGGTGCAAACGTAGCAAAAGGTCTCCGTTTCTAAACGAAAACGCAGTAGCGTGGATGGGGCCTGAGATGCATGTCATGTCTCTGCTCTGTGGGAAAGCACTGCAACCACATTGTGGCATTATTGATTCAAAGCACTCACTGCTGTACCTTGAGCTTCAAGACAGTCACAGCATGTCAGGACACATCCAGAAAACACCTCAGACCAGAGGAGGAACCTGACTGCATTAAAGTCGTTATTCTTGACCGTCTTGTACAGGTAAAGTGTTTCTCAGAGCTGATAGGCGAACACATGTTTAGATGATGACAGTAACAGGAGACATGAGCGCAGGGAGACACAGGGAGTGTGTGCTGGTGGAAAGGACCAAAAGGGAAAAGGTTGTGTGTGTGTGTGTGGTTTGTGTTAACTGTGTAATGTCTTCACAAAGAGGAAATCGAATGATATGAAACTACAAGACCAAAAGCCAGACGAGTGTGCTGATAGAGAAACACATTTAAATTCCTCTTCATTGCTTGTTTGAGCAATATTTCCTAGATTGTACATTAGTATTTTAATATCTCTATTATGTTCACCACAACTCTATTCAGTAGGCTATATAAGCTGCCAGAAGAGACCAAACATGATGTAGTAACATGTTAGAAACACTAGATAATTACATGAGGTGTGTAAGAGACTCCAGACAGAATCATCCTGTGCTTTAATAAACCAACAGTATATATTAATCTCATATATATCAATCCTGTGTATCAGACAGACATTACTGTGAGGATGAAGACTGTTGTTAAAAATATTACTGATAAACTGATGTGAGTATTCGCTCAGAGTGAATCTGGAACAAAACACTGCAGAAAAACTACAGAAGATCCAATCAGGATCACGTTTACTCTGTAAACCCGAGAGATGTTGTTTGTCACAAGATACATGAATCTATTACATGAAAACTGAATAATACAGTAACAACTTACACCTTTACTATGTGTAAATATTTCCTGCTGATAAAGATTGAGCAGAAAGAAGAGCTTGTGTTTGAGTGTAAAGTGTTATTGTGTGTCAAATGTGGCTCTGTAAAATTATTATAAAACATGAAATTAGTTTCCACTGTTATGCTTATTAATAATCAGACGAATTACATTGATATCCAAGTTGCCAGAGTGTGTTAAAGATATGGATGACCAGTAATGTTCTTATAATAAATGATGATAATCATAAATAACATGATATTATTGATGGCCATAATCCTGTCCACAGAATCTCTTGTAAACAATCTGCATCAGTGTGTGTTTCTTCATCATGTCCAGTTAAAGATCTGGCTGATCCTTCAGCGTTATTCACCTCAGAAACACCAAAATACAGAACATGTTTCTGATGCAGAAAAGCTCATAAAGCGTTCATGACTGGATTACTGTAATGCATTACTAGATTATCCTGATCATTATTAATGAACAAACTACAGTTATAGTGCAAAATACAGCAGCTAGAGTTATTACCAGATCAAGACAATATCATCATATAACACCAGTTTCACCATCTCTACACTGGGAATCTGTTAAACTACTGATGTGTCAAACAAGCATTTATAGAGAAATGTGCAAAACAACACAGAGAACAAAACCAGTGTGTGATAGTCCAGATATATATAGGCTATTATTAGTGCTAACTCACTTGCCTTATGTCAGACACACAGTACAAGCCAACATGAAAAAACTGACAGGTCAGATGTAAGGGAGGTACAGTACAAATAACCTGTAAGACAGGATTCAGGTCATAATATATCCCAGGAGGATGCGGAATAGAATGGAATGAGGTAAAAAGATATTTCAGGAGGTTTTGTACGGGTATAAAAGTCACAGTCCTGCTCCTCAGACTCTCAGTAACACTGGAGCTTCTCTCTGTCCAGATCATCACAAGGTAATTAAACACTTTCATCTTTAACATTTTGTAAGAGTACTTTTAGATATTAATTATGAACAGAGATGTTAGTGTACAAAGTATTGGAGTGAAACTGAAAGATAAATATATATTGAAAAAAAATCACTAACAAATGTGAACTTTAATATATTATATCTCTGTATTTTTTTCTAACAGATTTATGCAGAATCTGAACACAAGAGAAATGAATGCATGACAGGAATATATCTGAACTATCAAAGAAGGACTTTATCTTTATATATTCAGTGTGATTTAATAAACTCTGGATTATTCTACATCTCTCTTCTTCTCACAGGCGAGAAACATGTTTCATATTTCATTTCTCATCTTTACTGAGGAGCTTTATCTTCATATGGATGACTGGATTATTTGCTATTTTATCACAAATGTTTTAAATTCTACGGAAGCCCTGAACCGCAAGGTGAGAAAAAAAAAAAAAAAGAAAACTTATCTCGTTATTTCGACTTAATAAGTCGTTATTTCGACATAATATCTCGTTATTTCGACATAATATCTCGTTATTTCGACTTAATAAGTCGTTATTTCGACATAATAAGTCGTTATTTCGACATAAATATCTCGTTATTACGACATAATAAGTCGTTATTTCGACATAATATCTCGTTATTTCGACATAATATCTCGTTATTACGACATAATATCTCGTTATTTCGACATAAATATCTCGTTATTTCGACATAAATATCTCGTTATTTCGACATAATAAGGGGACATTCTAATATGCATTAAGCTACATTTAGCGTTCTTATAATGAGTTTCTATGGGAGGAAAATGCTTAACGTCAAATTAAACGCTTTGCGTTCATATTCTGGACTTATCTGATTTTTGTAGTAGCCTATACTTTATTATGATTTTAGTATCATATTGATTAATAAATGCACGCACAATTATCCGTGAACTTGATAAATGTTGCAGATATGTTTTAGGCTACTATCCACAAACAAATTGCTTTCAATTATGTGTGCAAAATTCAGAATTCAACGAATGCAGTGCAACAACAACAATAATAGTTAAATTAATATTAGTATTATTAATAATAATAATAATAGTCGCAGTAGTGCTGGCTAAGGCAGTGCAAGCCAAGTCAAGTAAAACAGAGTTTCTTTGCGTTCATAGTCTGGACTTATCTGATTTTTTTGTAGTATACTTTATTATGATTTTAGTATCATATTGATTAAGAAATGCACGCACAATTATCCTTGAACTTGATAAATGTTGCAGATATTTTAGGCTACCCATAAACAAATTGCTTTCAAATGTGCAAAATTCAGAATTCAACGAATGTGCAGCAATTTGTACAAATAGAGACATTTTTGTGTATAAAAGACATTTTTGTTTTATTTTGTATTAGTGATTATAATTTGCGCGTCCATTTATTGACGTCTGAGTCGATCTCATTTGAGTGTATTCGGCAATTTGCTTAACGTGGAATTAAACGCGTATATTCTGAGCTCATCAGATTTTGTTGTACATATACTTTATTAGTATGATTATTTACTGTGTTTGGTCTGTTAGTAAATATGTTAAGGTTTGTATTCATTTCGATAAGCCACTAGAGGGCAGAATAAGACCGGGAATTATAGAATGCATTGTAGTTATGTTGACGTACGTTGTTCCGTTACGTTGCATATTAATGGCAATTAACTTTGGCAATTACACTAATAATAATAAAAATGATAACAGCCGCAGTAGTGGTATAAGGCAAGCCAAGTCAAGTAAAACATAGTTTCTGATCTGGCCAATAATGACCAAGCATGAAGCAAAATAGGCTATCTGCGATTGAGTTGTGTAAAGTTAACAAATAAACCAAATCTAGATAAACTATAAAGCTGGCTGAAAGAGCAATACTGACAACAAAACTAGCACAAAACTATGTGTAATTGCCAAATGTTAAACAGTTTGAGAATTCATGAGTAGGCCTACGGTTTATAAACTGAGCGGACGGGATGGGTACTTTTCAATCAACATCTCTACTACATTCATAATCTGGACACCTGTTGGGTACGCACTGCGCAGTGTAACGAAATATTGTCTCTGCTAGTGTCTCAAGGACACTTCTCTTCACTTCAAAATCTTTTGTTTATTTGTGATAATCTTAGCACTTTATTATTATTGTCTAACCTGTATTATGACTGATATTTGACGAATTGCCTTGTTCCTTTTTTTGTAAGTTTTGGACAAAAGTGTCATCTAAATATGTAGCCTAAAATGTTATTATTCATATTTGAGTTTATAACTATAAATGAGTTAACTTAAGACAGTAATATGTTTATCATAAAATAGTTTATGAATGCTATATTTGTAAGCAAAAATTATGCAAAAAATGTAGGCCTATTTTATCCAAAACTGTAAAAGCGTTTATAAAAATAAAGCATTGATAAATCATATTATTAAATTATATTATGACAAACATATTACTCTATTACTAAGTGAACTCATTTATAGTTATAAACTCTAATAATAATAATAATAATTATTATTATTATTATTACTACATTTTAGTCTACATATTTAGAAGACGCTTTTGTCCAAAACGTACAAAAAAGGAACAAAGCAATTCGTCAAATATCATAATACAGGTTAGACAATAATAATAAAGTCCTAAGATTATAACAAATAACGTACTCGGTTACTAACGGAACCTCGGTTCTCTCTAGAAGAGGGAACGAGTACTGCGTTTATCAAAACGCTACGGGAAAAGTCTCTTTTCACGAAACACTGAAGCAAAAATTATCCTTTAATTTTTCATATATGTAAAACGCGTTGCGGCAGCAGCAGACAGCTGAAGCAAGACGGCTTGTCTGCTCATTGGCTGCTCTGCGGCAACTGCATAAGCCTATCGAGCGCAGGCTGATGCAACATCAGACCAATGAGGGCGCTTCCCGCCCTCCTCGCCACTTCCCGCCGAGACGGGCGTGGCTTACCTCTATAAAAGGAGCTCGAGAAGGCTGATTCACTTGATTTTGATCGCCGAAGCGAACCAGAGTGAACCAAACGCACGGCAAGGGAACGCAGTACTCGTTCCCTCTTCTAGAGAGAACCGAGGTTACGTTAGTAACCGAGTACGTTCTCTTACGAGAGTTCTCTCGTACTGCGTTTATCAAAACGCTACGGGAACCCCTTGCAAAACGCCGTGCGTGCTGGGATAAAAACACTGATCACCGGAAGCTATTTCAGGCATACAGTGCATAATCACCAGATAGACTCACACAGAGTCAGGGAATAAGGGGGGGAAGCCTTAATTCCCTATATTGTAGCGTCCGCAGGCTTAACATGACCTCACAGGGAGGGTCTAAAGACAGGAGGGGTTTCCTCCGTCCTTATATAGACATGTCCACAGACGCGAATATGACATCACATAGCCAGGGTAGGGAGCCTGCACTAATGTGGGAAAACGTGGGTCTTACACAGTTCTGCCCAGTATAGTCGGTAGCGCATTGCGCCTGTAATTAGATTACACCGACAAAAGCTTAGCCTGTAAGGCGGGAACCTCTAGGTTATAAAACCTGATAAATGTAGACGGAGAGGCCCAGCCTGCCGCCGTACATATATCCTGTAAGGAAATCCCGCTGGACCAAGCCCACGAGGAGGCAACGCCTCTCGTAGAGTGCGCTCTGACTCCCAACGGGCATTGAATGCCCTTGGCAGTATAAGCCAGCGCTATGGCGTCAACTATCCATCTGGATAGACTTTGTTTCGAAACAGCCGTTCCTTTGGAACGTCCGCTGAACGAGACAAAGAGCTGCTCTGTCTGTCTAAAGGCAGCAGAGCGGGACATATAAGTTCTTAAAGCCCTAACAGGGCAAAGAAAACTCGAGTCCCCTTCCTCACTCGACGCCGGCAGGGCAGCCAGGGAAATGACCTGAGCCCGAAAAGGCGTGTTGAGGGATTTCGGCACATAGCCGTGCTTAGGTTTGAGTATGACTTTAGAGTCATTAGGACCAAACTCCAAGCACGTCGGGCTCACGGAGAGCGCGTGCAGATCGCCTATGCGCTTCACTGAAGCGAGAGCCATCAAAAACACTGTTTTGAAAGACAAATGTTTGAGGCTGATTGACTGGATAGGCTCGAAAGGGGCACCTTTCATGGCCGCCAGGACCGTAGAAAGGTCCCACATAGGGACTGACGGAGGTCTGGGTGGATTCAGTCTCCTAGCTCCCCTGAGGAAGCGGATGACTAAATCATTCCTTCCTAGTGACTGACCCAGCGTTGAACCGGAGAACGCTGAAATAGCCGCCACATACACTTTGAGCGTGGAAGGGGATCTGCCCTTATCCAACAGCTCTTGTAGGAAGGAGAGAACCTTCGTTACCTCACATTCGAGGGGTGAAAGGCTCCGAGCTGTACACCAGCCGGAGAAAACCGACCACTTTGAAGCGTAGAGTCGCCTGGTAGACGGCGCTCTAGCCTCCGTGATGGTATTCATGACTCCCTCTGCGAGACCAACGGGTATCCGTTGAGCGCCCACACATGAAGGGACCATAGTTCCGGGTGTGGGTGCCAGATCGAGCCCCTGGCCTGCGAAAGGAGATCTCTCCTCAACGGCACTGGCCATGGAGCGATGTCTGCTAACTGCATCAGAACTGGGAACCATGCCTGGTTCTTCCAGAACGGCGCTACAAGCAGCACTGGGCATTTCGTTTTCCTGACCCGTTCCAACACCTGATGCAGGAGGGAGACGGGGGGAAAAGCGTATAGCGGGCAGCGCGGCCACCTTTGGGACAGCGCGCTGTCGGTCTTTGAAAAGAATGCGGGACAGTGAGCGTTTTCGCGGGACGCGAATAGGTCCACCTCCGCTTTGCCGAATCTCTCCCACAACAGCCGGACTGTTTGTGGGTGTAGAGACCATTCGCCCGTAGGAACGTTGTTCCTGGACAGTCTGTCCGGGCCCACATTCAGCAGCCCGGGCACATGTACTGCTCTCAGCGAGCGCAGGTTGTGCTGAGCCCATAGCAGGAGGCGTTTCGCCAGCCTGTACAGGGGTTTGGAATTCAGACCGCCCTGGCGATTTATGTAGGACACCACTGCCATGTTGTCCGAACGGACTATGACGTGTTGGTCCTTGATGTGGGGACAAAAACGCGTCAGCGCGTTGTGCACTGCCAGCATTTCTAGGCAGTTTATGTGTTGGAGCTTTTCCCGTTCCGACCATAGGCCGAAGGACGGTCTGCCCTCGAGCAGCGCTCCCCATCCCGAGGTGGATGCGTCCGTAGACACCATCCTCACCCTCGAGGAAGTCCCCAGGCTTACACCTGATTGGTACCAGTCGTTCGCCATCCAAGGCACCAGGGCTGTGACACAGTCCTGATCGACCTTGAGGCGTAAATGACCGGACACCCACGCTCTGCGCGGAACCCGCGCTTTCAACCAGAACTGCAGCGGGGGCATGCGGAGCAAGCCCAGCCGGAGAACTGACGATGCTGAGGCCATGAGACCCAGCATCCTTTAGAATTTTCTGAGCGGGGTGAAAGCGCCGCGGCGGAAAGACATCGCTGTGGCGACAGCCGCGCTGTCATAGACTGTGAGTCCAGAACTATACCCAGAAACGGAATCGTTTGGCTGGGGTTCAGTGAACTCTTCGCCCAATTGACCGTGATACCAAGATTCTCGAGGTGATCGAGTAAAATGGCTCTGTGCTCTATGAGCTGAGATCGTGATTGGGCTAGGATCAACCAGTCGTCCAAATAGTTCAGCACTCGCATGCCTCTGAGTCTGAGAGGAGCGAGCGCTGCGTCCATGCATTTCGTAAAAGTACGAGGTGCCAGGGACAAGCCGAAAGGCAGGACTGTATACTGGTATGTCTGACCCTCGAAGGCGAATCTCAAGAATCGCCTGTGATGTGACGCTATCTGTATTTGAAAATACGCGTCCTTCAGATCTATCGACATGAACCAGTCTTCTCGGCGAACATGCGCGAGAATTTTGCTGGTTATGAGCATTTTGAAACGGCGTTTCACTAATACTCTGTTCAGTCGTCTTAGATCCAGAATGGGTCTGATACCGCCGTCCTTTTTGGGGACTAGAAAGTATCTGCTGTATATCCCCTGTTCGCTTTGAACTCGGGGAACAAGCTCTATCGCCCCTTTGCAGGCACGTGCACACATAGACATCAAAGGGGGCTTGAGCACCTGCCCTTTTTATTCTTGGAGAGAAAGTGCCCTTTTTTCTGGGGTGCTTTTTTCCTATTTTTGACAAATAATATATATTCCTGTTTGCGCACAGCTTCCCTGTCAAACAAATATATTTATTTAATTAATTAATAATAATTTAGCCGTAAATAAAATGACCCACATGATGACCTTTCACCTCATTCCTCACGCTGCACGCACATTTTTTATTTTATTTCGCGCGGCTATGCGCACTACCAGAGGATGTCTTCAAATCTGCGGCTGCTGGTAAGTGGTGTTTCATTCTCAGCGAAGTGATTTTGATGTTCGTTTACTTATTATTATTTTACAAGGACGACGTGAAGAGTGCATGCAGAGATGTTGTTTATATTGCTGTGTGTAACGTTAGGCTATATGTAGCAGGATGCAGTTGTTTGGATCATGCCTCCTAAGTGACGCTTAATTTGCTGCAGCTGTGAGTGATTCTGGGCAGTTAACTTTGAGCCAATCGCGAGGGCTTCACCCCTTTATAAACCGGGACTTTTCTTTTGACAAATGATGTCACCGGTATGCGACTTGTCTCGTTTACCTGCCCAGAGACCTGATGTCTGCCTGGTTATCTGTCTACCGTAGCGCCGCAGAATCCCCGGTGTGGCAGCAGCCCTTTCACCAGCTAAGTGTGTGCCCTGCGATCAGCAATCAGAGCTTAGGGCCTGTGACGCAGCGCTGTTAATCATAGGGAGTGCTATTTAACCGGGGGTGCGGCCGCCAGTTGGCTACATCGACGCTGAACATCTGCTGCTTTGCTTATATTCTTCAAGTTACATGTTCACGGATTTGTCGTATCCGACTGCCTTGTCACACTGGACCAAGGAGTATTGCCCTCAATTAGCTCAAGTTATCAGGTGGCTGGCTAGCGTGTTACATCGCTGCCTGTTTAACTTTGTTTGATCATTCTTGTCTTTGTTGTGAATCAGTGTTTGAGTGTAGTGTGTTTGGACTGACACCATTTTGATTGGTTTGTTTTGTGTTTATTATTTTAACTCTTGTATGGAGGCCTTTTCTTGCTGTTGATATCCAAGAGGATTGGCCTAATTTTTATTTCTTTTGTTTGTTTTTTTTTATGTGATCTGTTCAGGTTTAATTGTTTATTTTTGATTTATTGTGTGACTGAGTCTCTGTTCATATTGCTGACCCCAGTATCACCTTGGGCCTCAGAACGGGTGGCTTATTAGACCTTGTGTATTGTAATTGTTTAATTTCTATGTGTCTGTTCATTGTCCAGGTGCTGAGAACTGCCAGTGGGAGCAGTGCCCCTTGCGGTGGTGGGTCCCTTGGTGTGCTGTGGCTGCGTGTTCACCAAGTGTGGTCATATCTCTTGCTGTGTGTATGAAATTTGACACGTGTGATTGGGGTGTTTTTAATGGATGCTCATTGCTCGAGTCACTAGCCTCCCACTGGTAAGATTCCGCCCTATTGCCCTCCTCCCTCGTATGTGTGTGTTGCGAATAGAGTATAGTGAGTGGAGTGAATATTGAGTGTACGTGTTTTGTTATTTGATTTGGTGTACAGTGCATGTTTGTTGTGAAATCTCAATCATTGTCGAAGTGAAAATAAATTCTATTTTTGTACTGGACCACTGTCTCTGGCTATCCATCCACGAACTTGAGTGCCTTGGTTGAACAAATTAGTTAATTCTTTGGGTGAAAGTCCCATCGTGGCGTAGTCTGCAAACTGCCTGGGCTTAAGCCCTATTAAGTGTATCCCTTATGCCACATTTGGCGTATAGTCGGCAGGATCGCTTGGTAAAGCCAGAGACGTGTTCCAATTTTGTTTTTTGTTTTTCTTTGTTTTTTTTCTTTTTCCTTTACAAGCAAAGCAGCAGCTGTTCTTTGGTGGACCGGTAACAAGGCAGGTAAGGTGGGGATTGTTTTTTTTTTGCCAATTGGATTGTGCATTGGCAAAATATGGAACGGGGTGGCCGAGGGGAATGAGTTACAGGAGTTGAGGGACTTGATAGCTCAGCTGAAAGCGCATAATGAGCGCCTACGTCAGACCCCAGGCCCTGTCCCTGCCCCGGCTCCTGGCCCTGCTCTGGTGTTTCTCGTCGAGTAGCCGTTATGGCCAGAGGACTTGCACCAAGTATCTCGTGTTTCTCGTCGAGTAGCCGTCATGGTAAGAGGACTTGTAACAAGTGTCTCTGGTGTTTCCTGTTGTGTAGCCGTCAAGGCCAGAGGACTTGTACCAAGTGTCTCTACTGTTTCCTGTTGTATAGCCATCATGGCAGAGGACTTGTAACAAGTGTCTCTGGTGTTTCCTGTTGTGTAGCCGTCAAGGCCAGAGCACTTGTAGCAAGTGTCTCGTGTTTATTGTGTAGCCATCATGGCAAGAGGACTTGTACCAAGGGTCTCTCTGTTCGCTCTTCTAGCGTCCCACAGCGAAGGTGAGTGTCTTGGGGTCATCGTCGGGGCGCCGATTTAAAAAAAACCGGGGCAGATTGTAGCAGGATGCAGTTGTTTGGATCATGCCTCCTAAGTGACGCTTAATTTGCTGCAGCTGTGAGTGATTCTGGGCAGTTAACTTTGAGCCAATCGCGAGGGCTTCACCCCTTTATAAACCGGGACTTTTCTTTTGACAAATGATGTCACCGGTATGCGACTTGTCTCGTTTACCTGCCCAGAGACCTGATGTCTGCCTGGTTATCTGTCTACCGTAGCGCCGCAGAATCCCCGGTGTGGCAGCAGCCCTTTCACCAGCTAAGTGTGTGCCCTGCGATCAGCAATCAGAGCTTAGGGCCTGTGACGCAACGCTGTTAATCATAGGGAGTGCTATTTAACCGGGGGTGCGGCCGCCAGTTGGCTACATCGACGCTGAACATCTGCTGCTTTGCTTATATTCTTCAAGTTACATGTTCACGGATTTGTCGTATCCGACTGCCTTGTCACACTGGACCAAGGAGTATTGCACTCAATTAGCTCAAGTTATCAGGTGGCTGGCTAGCGTGTTACATCGCTGCCTGTTTAACTTTGTTTGATCATTCTTGTCTTTGTTGTGAATCAGTGTTTGAGTGTAGTGTGTTTGGACTGACACCATTTTGATTGGTTTGTTTTGTGTTTATTATTTTAACTCTTGTATGGAGGCCTTTTCTTGCTGTTGATATCCAAGAGGATTGGCCTAATTTTTATTTCTTTTGTTTGGTTTTTTTTATGTGATCTGTTCAGGTTTAATTGTTTATTTTTGATTTATTGTGTGACTGAGTCTCTGTTCATATTGCTGACCCCAGTATCACCTTGGGCCTCAGAACGGGTGGCTTATTAGACCTTGTGTATTGTAATTGTTTAATTTCTATGTGTCTGTTCATTGTCCAGGTGCTGAGAACTGCCAGTGGGAGCAGTGCCCCTTGCGGTGGTGGGTCCCTTGGTGTGCTGTGGCTGCGTGTTCACCAAGTGTGGTCATATCTCTTGCTGTGTGTATGAAATTTGACACGTGTGATTGGGGTGTTTTTAATGGATGCTCATTGCTCGAGTCACTAGCCTCCCACTGGTAAGATTCCGCCCTATTGCCCTCCTCCCTCGTATGTGTGTGTTGCGAATAGAGTATAGTGAGTGGAGTGAATATTGAGTGTACGTGTTTTGTTATTTGATTTGGTGTACAGTGCATGTTTGTTGTGAAATCTCAATCATTGTCGAAGTGAAAATAAATTCTATTTTTGTACTGGACCACTGTCTCTGGCTATCCATCCACGAACTTGAGTGCCTTGGTTGAACAAATTAGTTAATTCTTTGGGTGAAAGTCCCATCGTGGCGTAGTCTGCAAACTGCCTGGGCTTAAGCCCTATTAAGTGTATCCCTTATGCCACATATAGAAGTAACTGTTTTCCTGAATGCCATCAAGATTGAAACCGAGACTGATTTCATAGCAGGTCAATAAACAAATAGTTAAAATTAAGTCATTTACATTGTAGACGCAATGACTATTTTTGTTATGTTTCAGCAGCGAAAATAGTTCCAAACAAAGATCACTGCAGAACCATCGCGAATCTCACAGCAACACTTGTTGCATTACTGAATGATTCAGCATTTTGAACGAATCGGTTGAGTCAAAGATTCAATTACCCATTCATAAACTGCCTCATTCTGAATAAATCAGCCGTTTGAATGAATCGTTTGATTGAATGACTCAATGACTCGCTCATTAAGACGGTCGCCTGCCGCCTCCTCCTGGCGGTTTAGTTTTATAAAGTATCATTCTTTTCAACATTCCTTATTTGTATATTCAAAAATATTTAAAATAATCCAAATTAATACAGTTATAATTTTTCAATGTTAATTATTTAATTTGATTGGTAACAGCGCCTAGTGTCTTATTATTTTAATTGAATATATTGATCAAATTTGAGAATTTGAAATGAAAGATGGAGCATACATTTAATAAAATTAGTGGAAAAATGCCCTTTTTAAAAGGTACAAAAAATTAGTGTTTTCAAAGTGATGTAATGAAACATTGACAATTTAAGTTTGAAGGGAGTAAAGCCTCTGTTTAGGCTATTAAGGAAATGCAATTTTGCCAAAAGAAGAACTTTTATTTTAAATAAATGTTCGTTTTAAATCAGCCTACTTCAGTGTGATATGTTACTATATTATCATGCTTAACACAGAGAATTTGAATAATTGTAATGTGATGATCAGATGCAGATATTTAAATCAAAGAATATGGGCGGTTTTGCGGGTGGATTATTTATTTTTAACAGTGGATTCGGGTGACTCAAAGTGCACCAAATTAATGAATTTATCTTTAAAATGTACAAAATTTTCTTACGGGGGGGCATGCCCCCGGACCCCCCTAGAGATACCAAACTCCACCTACAAAAATAATGTGGGAAACACATTAGGCTATATGATGATCTACAAAAAAATACGAATTTAATTATCTTATTATTAAAATACATTATTAGGATTTTTACCACCTCCGCCTCATTTTGAGGCTGTAAAAACCCTGTTACTGTATTTTGATCACAGCCCTATTTAAAGCCTTGTTCCATGTGCCCCCTTTTATACTTTGAGCACCTGCCCCTCCAGAGGTCTCTGCACGGCCCTGCCCCTTTGCTTATCAGTTTTGATATTTCGGCGCGAAGTAGGTGTGCTACATTCAGCGGTACCGAAGTTTCGACGCGCGCTGTGAAGCGTGGAGGGCGTCGATAAAACTGTAGCGAGAAGCCTCTCTTTATAATGCCTAAGACCCAGTCTGAAACCCCTGGAAGCGCTGCCCATGCATCTGCATGGTTGGCTAAGGGCCGGATACAGAGCGCGCTCTGTTCGCCGTGCGACAGAGGTGCTACGGGGCTCACAAACATAGGCGTTATGCCTGCGGCATTTGAGGTGGGGGGCGCGCTTAATACAGCGGGCGGAGCGCTCGCCCTCGACCTTACAACAGTGTTTGACTGAGTGAGGGAGAGCTGCGCGAGCACCATGGGACTCATGTGTGCGAGTAGATGTGGGCTGGGAGCGGGCACATTTACTGCTTGGGGCGCGCTGCTTGTGTAAGCAGCGCGCGCGATCACAGGTCTCGTTTTTACAGAGAGCCTGTGATCTGATAGACATAGTGTTCGTGGGCACTGAGTAGTGTGCACTTTTACTATGTGGGGGGCGCAATCGACCTGAGTCGATTTTATTTGCGCGAGCCCTGAGTGCAGGGCTGTGCTTATGTGTAGAGATGGGCACAGAGGAGTGGGCATCGACACTACATTTATAGCACCATCGGCCGTGGGCGCCGGGCGCTCGATCGAGAGCGGGGTCTCGAGCTGCGCTGTTGAGGCTGCTGCGAAGAGGAGGCCGAAGGCGGGGGCTGAGGCTGTGAGGTTCGCGGGGTCCGTTTGTCTCGACCCGCCGCGGAACCAGAGCGCTTCGGTAGGAAGTGCTTGAAGGCTTGAGACGCTTTCTGGGCTTCGGTAAATCTCTCCACGAACTCGGAGAGAGAAGAACCAAAGAGGCCAGCGGAAGACAGCGGGGCGTCGAGAAACGCGATGCGCTCGGAATCGGCCATCACCGTGAGCCTCAGCCATAAGTGCCTCTCAGCGACAGTGGCGGAAGCCATACAGCGTCCCATGGCTTGTGCGGCAGCTTTGGTGGCTCGGAGCGTGAGGTCCGAAGCACTCCTCAAATCCGCATTGTACAAAATAAAAGTTTTTCAAAACAAAATTCCTGGTGAAATATTAAAGTAGACTAGTGTGATCAACAGTGCCAATTTTCTTCAGATTTTATTTAATATTTCCAAAATTATTAAAAAATAATGTTTTTTTTACTCAAAAAATGAGATGCCTACTGTGAAATAAATGAGGCCTACGATTAATCAGATACAAATAGAAATATAAAATCAGTCCTAATTGAAAGAAAACAAGTTGACAAAAAGATTGAATCCAAAATTGGGTGATAATATTGCATAACGAGTGATTTATAAGCAATTTTTTGTAGGCCGTCATTTTTGACCGGGAAGACCACAAGTGTGACAATGTGCCATTTTGTACAAAATAAAAGTTTTTCAAAACAAAATTCCTGGTGAAAAATTAAAGTAGACTAGTGTGATAAACAGTGCCAATTTTCTTCAGATTTTATTTAATATTTCCAAAATTATTCAAAAATAATGTTTTTTTTACTCAAAAAATGAGATGCCTACTGTGAAATAAATGAGGCCTACGATTAATCAGATACAAATAGAAATATAAAATCAGTCCTAATTGAAAGAAAACAAGTTGACAAAAAGATTGAATCCAAAATTGGGTGATAATATTGCATAACGAGTGATTTATAAGCAATTTTTTGTAGGCCGGTCATTTTTGACCGGGAAGACCACAAGTGTGACAATGTGCCATTTTGTACAAAATAAAAGTTTTTCAAAACAAAATTCCTGGTGAAAAATTAAAGTAGACTAGTGTGATAAACAGTGCCAATTTTCTTCAGATTTTATTTAATATTTCCAAAATTATTCAAAAATAATGTTTTTTTTACTCAAAAAATGAGATGCCTACTGTCAAATAAATGAGGCCTACGATTAATCAGATGCAAATAGAAATATAAAACCAGTCCTAATTGAAAGAGAACAAGTTGACAAAAAGATTGAATCCAATATTGGGTGAAAATATAGTATAATGAGAGATTTATAAGCTATTTTTTATAGTCCCGGGGGTTATAGGGTTTTGAACACCACACAAGGGTTAAGCAAATTGCTGAATACACTCAAATGAGATCGACTCAGACGTCAATAAATGGACGCGCAAATTATAATCACTAATACAAAATAAAACAAAAATGTCTTTTATACACAAAAATGTCTCTATTTGTACAAATTGCTGCACATTCGTTGAATTCTGAATTTTGCACATTTGAAAGCAATTTGTTTATGGGTAGCCTAAAATATCTGCAACATTTATCAAGTTCAAGGATAATTGTGCGTGCATTTCTTAATCAATATGATACTAAAATCATAATAAAGTATACTACAAAAAAATCAGATAAGTCCAGACTATGAACGCAAAGAAACTGTTTTACTTGACTTGGCTTGCACTGCCTTAGCCTAGCACTACTGCGACTATTATTATTATTATTATTATTAATACTAATATTAATTTAACTATTATTGTTGTTGTTGCACTGCATTCGTTGAATTCTGAATTTTGCACACATAATTGAAAGCAATTTGTTTGTGGATAGTAGCCTAAAACATATCTGCAACATTTATCAAGTTCACGGATAATTGTGCGTGCATTTATTAATCAATATGATACTAAAATCATAATAAAG
The DNA here is from genome assembly GCA_022828995.1 of Vimba vimba. Taxonomy (NCBI): domain Eukaryota; kingdom Metazoa; phylum Chordata; class Actinopteri; order Cypriniformes; family Leuciscidae; genus Vimba; species Vimba vimba. The sequence continues at coordinate 2,635,782 of CM040829.1, read as the reverse complement.
TATAGGCTACTACAAAAATCAGATAAGTCCAGAATATGAACGCAAAGCGTTTAATTTGACGTTAAGCATTTTCCTCCCATAGAAACTCATTATAAGAACGCTAAATGTAGCTTAATGCATATTAGAATGTCCCCTTATTATGTCGAAATAACGAGATATTTATGTCGAAATAACGAGATATTTATGTCGAAATAACGAGATATTATGTCGTAATAACGAGATATTATGTAATAAAGTACTGTGGAAGGAGCAATCACTATGCAAAAGTTCATGGAGTTGATGAGGAAGAAGAGGATGATGAGGAGTTCATTGTGGATGTGGTGCAGGCTCGTACAACTGAAGAAGAGGAATGGATCGTGCCAATCGAGGTGAATGAGACATTAATACCATTCATGTTAGATACAGGTGCTCATGTAAACCTTCTATCTTTTGAAGATTACAAAACATTGACAGTGAAAAGCAAAATTCATCCTATTAAAACAAAAGTGACAGGATACACTGGAGAACGCGTTCCTGTTAAAGGCGGATGCTTCGCAACCTTCAAACACAGAGGCCAGCAGATAAGAGCATTGCTGCTGATCGTGGATACGAGTGCACAACCAATCCTGGGACTCAAGGCATGTACAAAGCTTAATCTGGCCAAAAGGATGTTTGTAGTGACATCATCAGATACTGCAAATGATCATGACTCACTCATGGAGGAGTATAAAGACTGTTTCGAAAGGACTTGGATGTCTACCTGGAAAACACAAAATTTGTGTGGATAAAAGTGTGTCTCCTGTTGTGCATCCTTGTAGGAAAATTCCTTTTGCATTGCGTGGAAAACTAAAAGAGGAACTAGCACGCATGGAAAAATTAGAGGTCATCAAGAAAATAGATGAGCCAACTGAATGGGTCAGCTCGCTGGTTGTTCTGCAAAAGAAAACAGGTGCTCTGAGAACGTGCTTGGACCCAAGGGACCTAAATAAAGCAATCAAAAGAGAACACTAAGTTACCAACCAGAGAAGAAATCATGGCACATTTTGCTGGAGCTAAATGGTTCAGTAAACTAGACGCTTCGTCAGGTTTCTGGCAGCTAAGGCTGGACGAGGAGAGTTCGAAGCTGTGCACGTTCAACACACCTGAGGGCAGGTACAGGTTTCTTCGTCTGCCGTATGGTATCTTATCAGCGCCTGAAGTCTACCATAAGACTATTCACATGATCTTCGAGCACATACCAGGAGTAGAGACAATGATGGATGACATCATAGTCTGGGGGTTGACTCGAGAAGAACATGATGAAAGGCTGAGAAAAGTGCTAGACAAGACAAGGGAAGTGAATCTGAAGCTTAACAAAGACAAATGTGAATTTGGAGTGAAAACACTTACCTTTGTGGGAGATATTGTCAGTGAAGAGGGGGTGAAGCCAGACCCGAGAAAAACGTCAGCAATCAACAACATGGAAAGACCAAACAACAAAGATGAGGTCAGACGTTTTCTGGGAATGGTCACCTATCTTGCCAAGTTTGTGCCACAGCTGTCAGCACAGTCAGCACCTCTAAGGAGTCTTCTCGAACAAAAGAATGAATGGATCTGGTCCCATGAGCAGGAACAATGTTTCATGAAACTGAAAAAGACTCTAACACAGGAGCCCATGTTAAAGTTCTATGATCCAGAGAAGCAAGGTACTAGCAAGGTGTAGCCTACCTAATAAAGTGGCCTGTGGCCAGTGCTTGTATTATATATTACTCATACACATATGTACACACATACACATCTGTGAACTTCATTTACATGGTGGTCGGGAAAAGCATGAACCTTCTTCAGAACTTTTCCCATTGCGATCCACTGTCAGTTTTTTATATAATGATGGTGGGAAAATTATGACATTTATTTTTTGGTGCACTATTCTTCTGAAAATAAAAATGCTGTTTAAATTAAAGGAATGTTAAAATTGTATGATTGTTTGGCTTATTAGTCACATTAGGCTAAAGAATAATAGATTAAAAAAAAAAAAAAAAAAATCTGTTTTATCAGACCTCAAGTAAAGTACAAATTCCCCAAAATAATACTTAAGTATAATAGTGGAGTAATATTACTCGAGTACTTTACACCTCTGGTAAATATAGACCCATAATACGTGATTTTGAATTCTCTTGTTATATGCATTTATAGGAGATAAATCCTTATATGTCCTAGGCTGTGTGCCTGCTTATTGAAATCTCATTTTGTTCAGGTACACAATTCACCTGTATGACCTGAAGATTCCTGGGAAGATAAAGAGGTCTGTCTCACACAGACTTTGTCATGGAGATGCGTATTCTTTTCCTAGATATGATGCATCTTATCCATATGCTGGTAAGACTATCATCTTTTTTTCACTTTTATGTTAAAAACAATTCATTTAATGGACCATTTAAACAGTTTTTTTTTTTTTTTTACTACTAAATAATAGAAACATTTGCATTTTTCTTGTCTTTTGCCTTTTCCAGCTCTATGGGAATATTTGGTTCTCTGTGGCTGATTTGATTATATTGACAGACTTACGGTTCTTGTCTCAGGAAATGCAACACAAGTTACTTCACAAAAACTACCTGCATATTTATGATGTTATGGACATGAGGTAGGTGTTATGGGACCTTTAAGCCTTGCAGCATATAGTTAAATGTCTATAGTGGTGAACTATAGAAGTGAAAATAGGATTTTTGTGTTCCCATTTGCTCCAACAGCAAGATCATTTTTTATAGCATTTTCAGAACTTTCCAAAAGATGAAAAAAGTATTTGATTTGACTTTTTTTTGTAATTTGGTGCCAAGGTATTATAACTCAAAAGTATAGTGTTATAAATGTAATGTAATGTGAATGCAATCTCCCATGCAGCACTAAGTTGAATGAGTGACTATAAAGTATTCAGTATTTGGAAATAAATAGACAATTTGCTAGGAAACATAGTTTTTACACAGTCTCTAAGATACTGGTGTATGTACTCGTGCTTGCGTACTCGTGCTTGCGTTCCTGGCTAGAGCGGGATATGTCATGTCCCACATGTAGGATGTCTGTAAATATGAGTGGCAGTGATACCAGAAATGAACAGGAGGGGGCATCATTGTCAGTCAGTTTGGGCCCAGCTGCTGTGGCAAATCCAAACAGAGCTCCAATCAATTACCAAAGTCACTTCTTCCATTTTGATGGTACAGCTAATAATTATTTTACACATTGAAAAAATATACACTTCTCAAAGTAATTGCTCATATTTCCCTATCTGAAGACTCAAAAGTGAACCCTCCAAAATGCATTAAGTCATTTTTAAACTAAAGTAACTGCTGACTCAATGGGTTGTTAATGTACACAGTATAGGCACATTTGCTTTTTATTATGCTTTTTAACAGAGTTTGATCATTGCTTCAAAGAATCTTAGACTTTTCCTCTGCAGTCATTCTTAAATAATATTTTAGGATATTTTAGGTATTGAAATATTCCTTTTTCTTCTAACAGGTTCCCAAATTGCTAATTGGCTGCCTGGCATTTCAGTTGAATTTGTGCACTCTCCTAATATGATTGTTCAATATGAAGGTAAAATAGTAGCAAAACTCGAGAGCACGTAGATGTGAATTTGAGAACTTGTACAATAAATATTCGTACTTGTACATGAACATTTACACTCACAGCTCCAATGTGAAAACCTGTAAAATAAAAATCTGAAGTTGAATGTTGAAATTTGCACTCGCATACAATAGTCACAAACCTGTATTCTGAATCTGAAGCTGCAGACAAGTAGACACAAATGTGTAAAATGCCATTCACAGAAATACAACTACAGACACAAACTTGTAATACATATTTTGCGTTTAATCTTACATTCACATTCGCGGTACAGCCTCAATTAGGCACTTGCAACTTCTCAAATCTGTCACTGCAATTTCAAATTTCGCGCCTTGACTTTTGCTACTCTTTTCGCGATATATCAGGTGCAAAACGTCTCGGGTTACGACTGTAACCCTTGTTCCGCGAGAAGGGAACGAGACACTGCGTCGTCGTCGTGACGACACTATGGGAACGCCCCCAGCGTAACGCATCTGAAGTATGAATGAAATCTGTCCAATCCTGATTGGTGCTGCGTCATGATGTAGTAGATGACGGCATACCCGGAAGCTACAAAAGGACGCCGGCTCAACACACGTTAGCTACTTTGCGATGAAGCAAGCGCTCTTAACGTGATAGGTGTGGCGGCGAGACGCAGTGTCTCGTTCCCTTCTCGGGGAACAAGGGTTACAGTCGTAACCCGAGACGTTCCCCTTCGAGGGAACTCGCACTGCGTCGTCGTCGTGACGACACTATGGGAACGCAATGCCCACTATGCCACACCGTAAGCACGCCACCCTAGTGTGAAGCTGGAAGACCAGGCACACTTAGGACGCGAGCACTCTGGCGCCAGGCGTCACAGGGAGTTGCAGACTATAAAATCTTATGAAGGTGTGCGGAGTGGCCCACCCAGCCGCTTCGCAAATATCTTGAAGCGAGGCTCCAGAAAGGAGGGCTACCAAGGAGGCCATGCTCCTGGTAGAATGAGCCCTCACAGCTATAGGTGAAGGCAGATTGCACACCTGATAAGCCGTGGCTATAGCCTGAACAATCCAATTACTGATTGTCTGCTTGGATGCAGGCAGCCCTTTCTTGGGTGAACCAAAGCACACCAACAACTGGTCTGACTTCCTCCACTGAGAGGACCTCTCAAGGTACACTCTAAGGGCTCTGACTGGGCAGAGCAGGTGAAGTCTCCCCTCTTCCACCGTCACGTGAGGTGGAGGATGGAAAGCCTGAAGAACCACTGACCGTGCCACATTAGATGGCACCTTGGGCACATAGCCCGGTCTAGGGTGTAAGATGGCCTTAACTCCGCCAGGGGCAAACTCCAGGCAAGTTGGCATTATAGCCAAGGCCTGGAGATCCCCCACTCTCCTCAGAGAGGTGATAGCAAGGAGAAAGGCCACCTTAAGGGTCAGGTTCTTTGCCTCAGCCGACTCCAGTGGCTCGAAGGGGGCCTCAGCCAACCCTTCAAGTACCACCGCCAGGTCCCAGGTTGGAACTCTGGAGCGAGCCGCAGGCCTCATCCTCCGAGCCCCACGGAGGAAACGTACAACCAGATGGTGCTTCCCCAAAGGGCCATCACCTACAGGCGAGTGGAAAGCCGCAATGGCAGCCACATACACCTTTAGTGTGGACGGGGTTAGACCGGCGGAGAAACGATCTTGGAGGAACTCCAGCACTGAAGCCACTGGGCAGTTAACTGGGTCCACCTCACGCTCTCTACACCAAGTGGAAAACACATTCCACTTCAGGCTGTACAGTTTCCTGGTAGAAGGAGCCCTGGAGCTGAGTAGGGTCTCGACAACATCTGCTGACAGGCCAGCCTCTAGGTACCGAGCCCCCTCAGGGGCCAGACCCAGAGGTTCCACAGCTCTGGCCGGGGGTGAAATATTGTGCCCCCTGCCTGCGACAGCAGATCCCTCCTCAGAGGGACCTTCCACGGGAGGCCGTCTAGCAGTGCTATAATGTCCGAGAACCAAACTCGGGTCGGCCAGCGGGGTGCTACTAAAAGTAGACTGATCCCCTCTCGGCGGACCCGCTCCAAGACTCCCGGGAGCAGAGCGATCGGGGGAAATGCGTACAGACGTAGCCTCGGCCACATCTGCATCATGGCGTCCAGCCCCAGCGGAGCTGGATGCCTGAGAGAGAACCACAGTGGACAGTGGGATGTCTCTTGAGACACGAAAAGATCCACTTCCACTGGGCCGAATCTCACGCACATGGCTTCCACCACCTCTGGGTGGAGTCGCCACTCCCCGGGCCTCAGCCCCTGCCTCGACAGGACGTCTGCTCCCTGATTTTGGTCCCCGGGGACGTACATCGTTCTGAGAGATGACAGTTTCCCCTGCGACCACAGAAGGATCTGGTGTGCCAGTCTGCATAGAGGGCGCGACCTCAGACCCCCCTGATGATTCAGATACGCGACTACAGAAGTGTTGTCCGAGCGTATCAGGACATGGTGGCCGCGGAGGTCTGGGAAAAAGCTCCTCAGAGCTCTGTAGACCGCCAGCATTTCCAGGCAGTTGATGTGCCAGGAAGAGTGCCGGGTCTCCCACAGACCTCTCGCAAAGCGGCCGTCCATGACCGCGCCCCAACCAGTGAGGGAGGCATCTGTTGAAACGGTTTTCCGGCAACATGATGCTCCCAGCACTGGTCCCTGGGACAGGAACCAAGGTTTCCTCCATATGACGAGAGAACGAAGGCATCTGCGCGTTACTCTGATCATACGGAACGGATTTCCCCTTGAGGGAAAACCCCTTGGCTCTCAACCACCACTGTAGGGGTCTCATGTGTAGCAGGCCAAAAGGTATGACGTTGGACGCTGCTGCCATGAGCCCCAGCAGTCTCTGAAACTGCTTCACAGTGAGGTTGTGGCCTAGCTTCGCTCTGGAGACCATCGCCCGTATGGATTCCACCCGTGCAGGAGACATTTGTGCCCGCATCGTCGTGGAGTCCCATACCACTCCCAGGAACGTAGTCCTTTGGGAGGGCGTCAACACGCTCTTCTTTGTGTTGAGTCTCAGCCCCAAGCACCTGATATGGGCCAGAACGACATCTCGATGCCGAACTGCCATATCGTACGACTTGGCTAATATTAGCCAGTCGTCGATGTAATTGAGTACACGAATGCCCTGGAGTCTCAGCGGAGCCAGCGCTGCATCCATGCACTTGGTGAAGGTGCGAGGGGAAAGAGCTAGGCCAAAGGGAAGAACCCGATATTGGTACGCTTCGCCCCCGAAAGCGAACCTCAGGAACTTCCTGTGACATGGAAGGATGGAAATATGGAAGTATGCGTCCTTCAGATCTATCGTGACGAACCAGTCCTCGAACTGGATCTGACTCACGATGGCTGGAATTGTGAGCATCTTGAACCTGAATCTCCTCAGAGAACGATTCAAGTGCCTGAGATCTATTATTGGACGCAACCCCCCATCCTTCCTGGGAACTATGAAGTACCGGCTGTAGAACCCGGACTCCCTGTCTGGCAGAGGAACACGTTCTATGGCCTCCTTGACCAACAGGGATTGAACTTCTTGTTCCATAACCCGAACCTGCTCTGGGCCGACCACAGTCCAGACCACCCCGTTGAACTTCGGGGGAGGGGAGCTGAACTGCAGTCTGTAACCCAGCTCTACAGTACGCAGGGCCCACGCAGATATAATCGGAAGGCATGACCATGCGCCGAGATAATCTACTAAGGGAACCAGCCTCTTTGAGGCTGGCCTCGGGTGTCAACCGAGCCTCATTCCCGACCCCCTGAAGCGGCTGACCGGCAGGGAGCAGTCGAGAATGATTTTCGGTGTGCGGACGCGTTCGCTGCCCAGCCGCAGGTCTTTCTAGAGGCGGCTGGAGCAGCGCGCGTGCGCGGGAAATCAGTGTGGCCCGAAGCGTACTGGACGGCGGGAACACAGCACTGATTTCCTGAGAGCTCCGGGGGGAGGCGACCTTGATCGCTCCACCCCGGGGGGGACAGCTCTGAGTGGTCCGGCCGCAGCTAGGACCATCTGGCAGAAGCCTTCTTTGCCTAAAGGACGGTCCTCAGATCGACCTTAGCCTCAGAAGGCTTGCCGCAAGAGCGCCGTCTCCTTTGCCAGGCTCCCTCGGGAGGGGCGCGGGAGGCAACACTCTTTTTGCACCTGTCGGTGCGAGGCTCAACATTTTAATTCCTCAAAATTAAATGCAGCCAAAAACACTAGATAAGTGAAACACGGTCTGGATGGTAGGCTGAATTAAAATATCTAACTTCTCAAAGTCAGATAATATTCATCATTCATATTTCCATTCCATTAAGAATTAAATGCAGCCATAATCACCAGACAATACTGTTTGTTTAGTTTAATATTTATTTAAACGGTTTCGTAATCTACGCGCTGCCTCGGCAAACGTGAGATTCGAGCCGTCGGTCACAATATATCGGCTTTCATCCCTCGAGAAGAAAGTCAACAATTGCGAGGTTGAAACATCCGACAGCGCACGGCTTTTTTCTATGCACACGCGCCGAGATATTTCTCAATGAACACTGCCAGCCCCCTCAGGAGCTGACTGTGAATGCCTCGCACCCAAACAGTATTATTTCACAGATCGTGTGTGTCCCTTTTATAGCAGACTCGTAATCTACGCGCTGCCTCGGCAAACGCGAGATTCGAGTCGTTCACAATATATTTGGCTTTCATCTCTCGAGAAGAAAGCCAACGGGCGCGAGGCTGAAACACCCGGAACGCACGGCTGTGTGCGTCAAGATATTTCTCAATGAACACACAGCCAGCACCCTCAGGAGCTGACTGTGCATGCCTCGCACCCACACAGAATCTTTATTGCAGAGTAGCCCCGTAATCTACGCGCTGCCTCGGCAAGCGCGAGACCCGAGCTGTAGATTCTGTATTGTAATGCAGACATAATCTACGCGCTGCCTCGGCAAACGCGAGATCAGTCACAGAATCTTTATTGCAGAGTAGACCCGTAATCTACGCGCTGCCTCGGCAAACGCAAGATCCGAGCCACTAGATTCTGTATTGCACTGCAGACCTTTAAACTACGCGCTGCCTCGGCAACGCGAGTAACAGAATCTTTATTGCACAGTAGACCCGCAACCTACGCGCTGCCTCGGCAAACGCGAGATCCGAGCCACTAGATTCTATATTGCAATGCAGACGTTTTTTGGGACAAACAACACCAAATAGGACAAACAGTTTCACACAGAGCGCTTTGCTGAAGAGCAAAAAGCTAACGTGTGTTGAGCCGGCGTCCTTTTGTAGCTTCCGGGTATGCCGTCATCTACTACGTCATGACGCAGCACCAATCAGGATTGGACAGATTTCATTCATACTTCAGATGCGTTACGCTGGGGGCGTTCCCATAGTGTCGTCACGACGACGACGCAGTGCGAGTTCCCTCGAAGGGGAACTAACTTGTGCACTTGAAACTCAGAGGCGGTGAGAGAGAAAGGGGGGCGGGAGCGGGGGGTTCAAAGGAGCCATTTTATTGGTTGTCAGCTAGCCAATAAAATGGGACTTCGATGATGTCACGAAACCCGCGTGCACTGAAACGCTAACATGTCTTAATGCATTAGACTGATATTAAAAGAAATAAACGATATTATCAAACTCAGTAAACACAATGCTTATAATGCATACTGAGCACAGAATATGAACACAACGCGTTTAATTGAGACAGTGGTATTAAAAGACCAAACTCAGGAAACACCATACAAATAAAGCATACAGTAAAGCAATTGAGCTCTGAATATGCAACGAGTTTAATTGTACGTTTTCCTCCCATAGAAAACCAAGAAAACGCTTAATAAGGCTTAATGGACCAACAGTTATAAAATAAATAATTAAACAAAAAAAAAACACATAATTCGTTACATAAAACACAGGCAGCAAGTTTATTTGCACTGAACACACATTTGTACGGTGGCCGAGAGAGCTCAACGCGCTGCAAATGAAGAAAACACATGCAAACAGAAAAAAACGCATGCAAACAGAAAAAAACACATGCAAATAGAAAAAAACACATGCAAATAGAAAAAAACACCAGCGAATAAGAAAACATCTTCATCAGTTTTACAACTCACGTGCGTCCCAATACTCACAACACAACCAAATACGGAAACGTGCTGCAATTACAGAAACGCGCTGCAAAAGTTCACAACACAACCAAACAGAAACGCGCTGCAAATAGAACAGAACACAACGGAAATGTTTCCGGGGAACCCAATAAGTGACGGACGGACGGCTCGCGAGCTTTACCAGAGAGACGCGGGCTCTGGCTTTACCTATGCCCTACTCTCTTAAAAGGGCAGACGGCAGAGCCCTTGAATTGGGCACTTTGGAGGGAGCGGGGCACTTGTGTGCCATTATGTTGATGAAGGGAGCAACGAAAGACAACGTAATTTCCTCATTATTTTCACCTGGGATGTTCCCATGACAACGCAGCGCGTGTCCATCAGCTGAATAGCTGTTCTTACCAGAAATAGTATTAATGCTGTTAACATAACTGTTGCAAATAAATATACATTTTATACAACAAAGTTTTTCAAATATGTGTTATATCTTTGTGTGAGTGTCTCAACTTTAAAACTTGCCGTCTCATATTTGGACCTATAGCTACATTCTAACATTTCTTACGAAACTTATTTTAACATAACATGACAAAATGTGTTCAATGTAACTGATGGATAGATTAATGTCTTTTCCTCGTTCTTTTTCTCTATCTTTTTTATTGATTTATTTATTTTAGTCTTCAGCTCATTGTTCTTTTTAGTATTCTTATGACATTGAACATATCGCAAATACATTTTGTATATTGTATACAAAGTTGTATGTCATAAACGTGTCATCTTTGTATGTTTTGCAAAAAAATATAAAATAAATAATAATAATAAAAGTAGACAGCTGTAAGCACGTCCTAGCCGTCCGTCCGTCACTTATTGGGTTCCCCGGAAACATTTCCGTTGTGTTCTGTTCTATTTGCAGCGCGTTTCTGTTTGGTTGTGTTGTGAACTTTTGCAGCGCGTTTCTGTAATTGCAGCGCGTTTCCGTATTTGGTTGTGTTGTGAGTATTGGGACGCATGTGAGTTGTAAAACTGATGAAGATGTTTTCTTATTCGCTGGTGTTTTTTTCTATTTGCATGTGTTTTTTTCTGTTTGCATGCGTTTTTTTCTGTTTGCATGTGTTTTCTTCATTTGCAGCGCGTTGAGCTCTCTCGGCCACCGTACATTTGCTTTCATTCGTCATATTCTGTGCTCATCTGCTTTTCTGTAGTATGCATTATAAGCATTGTGTTTACTGAGTTTGATATTATCGTTTATTTCTTTTATCAGTCTAATGCATTAAGCCATGTTAGCGTTTCAGTCATAGACTGTAAAAAAATGGTTTCAGTGCATGCAGGTTTTGTGACATCATCGAAGTCCCATTTCATTGGCTAGCTGACAACCAATAAAATGGCTCCTTTGAACCCCCCGCTCCCGCCCCCCTTTCTCTCTCGCCGCCTCTGAGTTTCAAGTGCACAAGTTAGTTTTGCACCTGATATATCGCGAAAAGAGTAGCAAAAGTCAAGGCGCGAAATTTGAAATTGCAGTGACAGATTTGAGAAGTTGCAAGTGCCTATTTGAGGCTGTACTGCGAATGTGAATGTAAGATTAAACGCAAAATATGTATTACAAGTTTGTGTCTGTAGTTGTATTTCTGTGAATGGCATTTTACACATTTGTGTCTACTTGTCTGCAGCTTCAGATTCAGAATACAGGTTTGTGACTATTGTATGCGAGTGCAAATTTCAACATTCAACTTCAGATTTTTATTTTACAGTTTTTCACATTGGAGCTGTGAGTGTAAATGTTCATGTACAAGTACGAATATTTATTGTACAAGTTCTCAAATTCACATCTACGTGCTCTCGAGTTTTGCTACTATTTTACCTTCATAGTTCTATTGCAGACAGACTCACAGATGTGAGAATCTACATTGTCCTTATAAGTTGTTTTCTGTTTAAATAGTGTAAGAAATAAAAGCAAAGAATAAACAAATATTAAAAATGTATATATTAGAAGGAAGTCAGTGAAACTGTGGAAATGTGCATATAGACGTAGAAATAAGTGTGTTTGTTCAACACTAATGGGCATATTCTGCCTATCTCTTCAAATTTCTTGATGATACTGTCAAAAACAAGTACAAGGTTAACAGTTCCAAGTGCTAAGAAGAGGATGCTACTCTAAAAGTAAAATAAAACACATGGTTTATTATATTTCTTTATATAAATAAGGTGTGTGTGTGTGTGTGTGTGTGTGTGTATTATTTATTTTATTTTTAAATTTTAGATATAAATCAGAAGATTTCCTCTCAAACGTTTTAGTATCCTATTATGACATTACATTTGACAATATAATCTTTGTTCCCTTTCGAAAGGGAACTCACACTACGTCAGAATGACGCTATGGGGAACGCCTCAGGCGTGACAGGTGTCTGAAATCACTATCAAATCACGGCAATCACATTGACCGGCGACAGCCCGTGAATCATTAACGTGAATGATTAACGTGCGACCTGCAAGAATAAAAGGGCGCTTTGCAAACATGACAAACATCTTTTTCGTCTTCAGGGACTGTCTGTTTGATATCGCTGGAAAAGTCGGCAAAGAAATGAAACGCACGGAGAAGGCTGAAAGCTTCAGGAAGTGTGCGGATCCGTGCCCAAGGTATTTGACGCCGGGTGATTCACACGAACTGTGCGTTCTCTGTCTGGGCAAAGAGCATGCACAGGCGGCTCTTGAGGGAGCTGTCTGTGCAAACTGTGAGCGTTTTGCGTTGAAAACGCTCCGCTCTCGTCTAGCCCTCTTCTCGAGTGAGGAGGGCTCACCATCTGTACCTCGTGGCTCAGGTCCCACTCGCGCTGAGGCAGAGCGGCGACTCGCGTCATGGGGTTCCCAGAGGGATCTCGCCGATCGTCTTGAGAGGGGTGTTAACCTCTCAGATGATTCGGCGGATGACGAGGGTGAGTTGCAGGTGGATGACGAAGAGGATTTTTCTCCTACTGTCCCTGCAACAGATGCTCTTCAGGACGGGCAGGTGATGGATGATGAGGAGGTCATTCAGGTGGACCCTGAACCCTCTCAGCCACCCTGCCCCGTGTATGCTGAGCTGCTGGATGTAATGGAACGCGCCACTGACAGGTTGCAACTGCCATGGCGGCGCGTTAGGGGAGAAGTTGTTCGTGGCAGGCTGGACGATCGATTTCTCCCCGGCCATAGACCACCAGCTCAGGCGAGCCTTCCATTTCTTCCTGATCTCCATACTGAGATCGAGAGGGCATGGAAGAACCCATACTCTGCTCGGATCCACCAACATCAGCGGGCTAGTTTCGCTGATGTTGAGGGGATCAGCGAGTATGGGTATGTGTCGATGCCGCCCATTGACGAGACGTTTGCGAACCATCTCGTGTCTGGGCGGGCGTCGGCACTGAGTGCTCCAGCCCTGCCATCCAAACCGCTCAAGACCACAGCGCGTTTGAATGGCAGAGCATACACGGCAGCGGGTCAGGCCGGTGCTGCCCTGCACACTATGGCGGTGTTGCAGGCGTACCAGGCCGACCTGCTGGGGGATCTCGACCAGGGGGCAGGGCTGTCCCCTGAGGCGGTGGCTGAGCTGCGCCGCACCACAGATCTTTCTCTCCGTGCCACTAAACAAACTGCCGCTGCGGTCGGTCGATCGATGGCGGCAATGGTGGCCACGGAGAGGCATCTGTGGTTGAACCTGGCTGGCATCGGGGAGAAAGAGAAGGCCTTTCTCCTTGATGCACCGGTTTCGCCCTCTGAACTTTTTGGCACCTCCGTGGAGGCGGTGGTTGGAAAGTTCAGGGAGGCGAAGGCGCGCTCAGCGGCGTTTAAGACCTGTATACCGCTGAGATCCGGATCCGAGCCCAGACAGGCGGGAGAGCCTGGCCCTTCACGACCCGAGGGCCGTAGACAGGGTCAGAGAGCTAGTGTCGCCTCTCGTGCACCCCCTCCATGTAGGAACAGGTCACAGAGGAGGCGTGACTCCCGCAGGAAAAAGAAGGATCTGAGGGAGGTGATCCAGTACAAACGATCACAGCGTTAGTGATGGATCATCTCCTGGAGGGCTGTTACTATCCCAGCCCTCTCCTCTTTTTCCCGACTCCCCAGGCGTTTCTTACACCAGGCCTGGGGCTGGGTCTATGATGAGAACAAGGTTCTGATGGCCCGCCTCGGCTTGGTTGGTGAGAGCGCCTCTTTCAGGCATGTAAAGTGATGGACCCCAGGTTCATAAAGAACTCTCTGGCGAGTCTTCACTCCGCACGCCGCAGGTGAACTGGTTGGTTTTTAATATAATTTCTGTGTGTATACTAACACTGATTTGTATTTCTCTACAGACCTTGTTCCCTGTATAGACCTAGGGAGTCATTCTTAGAGGAGCAATGAGAGGTAAGGTATTGGAACTTCAGGGCCCTGAAGCCCCCCCCAGCTTGTGGCTAGAACGATTTAGGGAGAAGCTCAAAAAAAAAAAAAAAAAGATAATTGCTCCCGTGTGAGTTTGAGATGGCCTTCCTGTCATGACATTTTTATGCGTGGTGGGCCACCACTCATTTCTATTTAGCCTCAGGGCTTTTAGCCACCTAGGGATAGAGTAGTTGGTCTTCCTAAAAAAAAAAAAAAAAAAGCTTTTTTGCTTTAGGTTTAGACTGACGCTGGTGCTTCAGATAGATCTTAGGTCTTACCTATTGGTTTGTGACCTTGGTATCCTGAGTACTTCGCTCCCCTGAGCTCTGCAAAAGAGGTGTCAGTAGATTGAGTGTCTTACAGCCTCTCAATCAAGTAGGCTGTGGCTCCTTCGAGCCCTCAGGTAGATCTATGCTTATAGGTCGGCCCTAACCCGGGCCGCCTCTGTAGCTGGCCTAGGCTATGTTTGGGATTTTGGAGGCGTTCTGCTAAGTATAGCTGCCGCATTCATTATGTGTTAGGCTTCCTCCCCGAGATTTCAGCCTCCTCCCTTAAATGGGAGTTGTTGGCCAAGGCCCGTCCCTTTCACTGCATTCAGGGGTGATAGAGTAATGCAGGGTGGTAGTTGAGGTATGATCCTTCAGGCGGGTCAGGCTGTCTTTCGCTCTGCGATGTGATAGTTTGCCAGACCCTGCCGAACAGAGCTACTTGTTTTTAGGCCTCTAGAGCTGGCTCCACTCAGCCCGTTGAGCTGAACCGCTCGAACGATGGGTGAAGTTGGGGCTTGCAAGCAAGCTCCGCTCCCCCAGGCTGGGCACAGGACAAATCCCTGTCACCCTTTGGAGCCACTTGCAGGCCCGCTCCCTGTCTAACATTTCAGGGGCATATGGTGTTACTCCCCCGCTAACGCAGGGTAGTTTTGAGTAATCCATTCTCAGCTCTGTATTATCTACCTCACACCATGATGGCTCCGGTTGAGCAGGGAGTTCTAACTACATTTCATTCCGGTATTTGAACTCCGCTCCCTTGAAGCCAGAGCATTGCCATGAGCTGATGCCCATGCATTTAGTAGGTAGGCCCTTAAAATGGGGCCTCCACTAGGCAGAGTGGCGTATGTTGTACTCCCCTGCTATGAGGGTATTGCTTTTTGCTGAGTACACTGCCTTTGGCAATGTGATTAGGTACCAGGATGCTGTAAGCGCTGTAGTAACAGTTTTTCTGCCTTGAAGGCTGCACAGTTAGGTAGTAGGCCCCAGCAGGCCTCCTTGACCGGGTAGCCCCTAAAATAGGGATCCTAGGCCAGCTCACCTTCGGTGGTTGGCCCTGGTAGTTCGGGCAGAAGGCTCACTACCAAGTAGTAGGTCTTAACAGGCCCCCTCGGAGGTGGGTCACAACATTGTGAAGCATACACTAGGACAAAACTATAGGTAATGTTTTTTATAGTATGGTTCCAGCAGTGTTCATTAATGTAGCAAGAAGACTCGCTATCAGTTAGTAGGCTCTACCGGGCCTCCCTGTTAGGCGAGTCCCCAGCAGCAGTTACATCCAGCTGATTAGACTGTTTCAGGAAGTAGGCCTCTTCAGGCCTCCCTGAAGATGGGCTCCCACGTTTTTGGTGGTGATCAGGTAGTAGGCCTCACTAGGCCTCCCTGAAGTTGAGCCCCCGCATACTGTGGTTGTCATGTAG
Source organism: Vimba vimba (assembly GCA_022828995.1). Taxonomy (NCBI): domain Eukaryota; kingdom Metazoa; phylum Chordata; class Actinopteri; order Cypriniformes; family Leuciscidae; genus Vimba; species Vimba vimba. The sequence goes on along the minus strand of CM040829.1, from coordinate 2,620,072 downwards.
TAGGCCTCTCCAGGCCTCACTGTAAGTGAACTCCCATGCGCTGTGGTTATCAGGTAGTAGGCCTCACTAGGCCTCCCTGAAGTTGAGCTCCCACATACTGTGGTTATCATGTAGTAGGCCTCTCCAGGCCTCCTTGGAAGGTTAGCTCCCACTTACTGTGTGTTTCCACTTAGCATGGTGTTTCAGGTGGTAGGCCTCGCTAGGCCTCCCTGAAGTTGAGCTCCCACATACTGTGGTTATCAGGTAGTAGGCCTCTCCAGGCCTCCTTGGAAGGTTAGCTCCCACTTACTGTGTGTTTCCACTTAGCATTGTGTTTCAGGTAGTAGGCCTCGCTAGGCCTCCCTGAAAGTGAGCTCCCACGTTTTGTGGTTATCAGATAGTAGGCTTTACCAGGCCTCTCTGAAGGTGAGCTCCCACATTCTGTGGTTGTCAGGTAGTAGGCCTCTCCAGGTCTCCCTGAGTAGTTTTACTGTGTGCTGGGTTTTGTAAGCTAGTGGCCGCTTACTTTCAGTTTAGCAGACCTTATCAGGCAGCTACCGAAGGTGAGCTTGCGCCCTGGCTCGACTCAAGTTTTATTCTCTGCTACGGGTTCCCTCCTGGAACCTCTTTATCCTGCTACAGCCTGGTTGCCTACCAGGTAGATCTAATGCTTCCCTCACTGAGGGTCAGTATGAGTATGTGGTCTCCTGAGTCTGGTCAGTCGGTCGTAGGCCTCTCATGAGGCCTCCCAGTTAGATCAGTCCTTAGGCCCTTACAGGCCTCCTTAGTGTTTTGAAACACAAACACTGGGTTGATCCGTGGATCGAGTAGAGAAACTCCCCTCGCTGGCAAGGGTTGTAAAGCACTGTGCTGAGTCATACTCTCCAGGATATCCCGTCTCTGAGATCCGGTCCGAGTGGTTCACTGCCTGCTTCGCAGTCCCTCGGGTCGGATGCCTTCCTAAAGGCAAGTATCCAGAGGCTCTGTCTTCGGACAGACAGGAAGTGGCCAGACTGTAGTGTCTTATATAGTGACACCAGGTCAGGCCTGCCTGGTGGCATTTCAGGTGGCACGTTCCCCTGAATAGTGACTGGCTGGGGTTCCTTCAGGTTCCCTAGCCACATTCCCTAGAAGGGACCCCTTCTAAGAAGTTGAAGTTGTGGTCCTAGGCCCTTGAGCAGGCCCAGGTAGACCTTTCACTAAACTGTTTATGTTTATGGAGGTTTTCTGTGGTATCATATAGCTTGGGCTATGACCGTACGGAGTGCTGTCACTGACAGCCCAGTGTGACCTGGGGGTGAGTGGTTCTAGCAATTCTTTTGAATTGCCGGTTCTGACAGTTGTCACTGCCTTGGCATGCACTCCCCTTAGCATGGTGGCGTTGGTATATCGTTCCCCATAGCGTCATTCTGACGTAGTGTGAGTTCCCTTTCGAAAGGGAACGTCTCAGGTTACGACTGTAACCTATGTTCCCTGAGAACAGGGAACGAGACACTACGTCTTCCTGCCATGCCTCGGGGCCTGCCTGCAACAGTCCCTTCAGACGATAGGATGTTTGTCATGTTTGCAAAGCGCCCTTTTATTCTTGCAGGTCGCACGTTAATCATTCACGTTAATGATTCACGGGCTGTCGCCGGTCAATGTGATTGCCGTGATTTGATAGTGATTTCAGACACCTGTCACGCCTGAGGCGTTCCCCATAGCGTCATTCTGACGTAGTGTCTCGTTCCCTGTTCTCAGGGAACATAGGTTACAGTCGTAACCTGAGACGTTTTCTTGAGATAATGACATCTTTTCAGTTTTTGTATATATTTTTTACATTGCCTGTATATAACTAATTAATTTGTTTTGCCAAGTAAGGCTATGTTTGTCAGTGTTTGTGTGCAAACCCTGGTGCCAACTAAGAAATACGCGGAAGGGGCAACATGCATGACCAATGACCAAAGCACAAAAATTTTTACTCATTTTTTACCGGGGTACCCCCGGAACGCGATTGGTCTAGTTTGGGTCGTGATTGGGAGGGTCTTCAATAAAATTGGGCTGGTTTTGTTACGCAAACCTGGCAACCCTGTCATGTTCTGCACAAAAACAAAGCAGATTACACCATTCAGCATTTAACATCTCTTCACGTCCATGAGTACATTTAAGCAAGCCTCATGACTCGGTGAGTAGCAAGTGGTATTTATAATAAACTGTGTATTATACGAATTTCAGGCGTGTTTAATTCAGTTTGACATAACGGAGTGGGGGAGATCTTAGCCGTTTCACCTTTTAGCGTTCACTGCTTTTTATTTCAATTTAACAGACATGGTTCGAATTACGTGGGAGCTGAGCTGCCATAGAGAGATGATGAGCTACCACGAAAACAGTAAAATCACACACCTGTGGGGGTCTCTAAAAATCATCAGCACCATTATTTTAAATTACAAATAAAGCACTTTTTCCTTCAGGCTACTGTTGCATGACTAGGACAAGATGCCAAACACATGGATCTCGGGTCGTCATCACACTACATCCTTATACGCGCAGCAGAGCGTATTTTTTTCGGCGCCCATGTTAACAGATTAGACTCCTGGAGGGCCACTGTCCTACCCAGCAAGCAATAGCCGTCATTTCAACGTCTAGGTTAAATATAGACCTAATATAGACCGGCTATGTGTAACCCACTTTTAGCCCAAATAACATTTTAATCTGGTTTAATGTATTTTTTTCCAAAATAACTTGCGAGATGTATGATATTCCATCATATAAGCAAAGTCAACTGTGATGACAATGTGTTTGGATTGCTTTATTTGTCATATTATAAGTGTAGGCTGTGCGTATCCACGATTTAGCTCATATTAGACCCGGCGGCTATAGTAGCCCACTTTTAGTCAAAACGAATTAATTGTATATTTTTTGTGCCAGACAGTGCATGAGATGGTTGATATCCTATCATGTTCTTATTGGTAATAATATCTACAAGGTGCAATGTGTCATAACGACATGGTCGATGTGGTCATGATTTAGCTCTAAAGTGGACGGGCTATGTGCAGCCTGCTTTAGCCCACCCAGCGAAATCGAGGAAATCTGGTCTACGTATGACCAGCAATTGTATAAGAATAAAATTAAAATTGTTTTCACACACACAGCATAATGTTTGCTGTCACACATAAACATAACATTCATACACAATCTACGATATTATTTGACTGTCTGTCTATCATTTTTAAATAAATAAAATGCAATTACATTTCACAACCGCTAGATGGCAACAGAAACCACTGTTAAATATAGACCCGATATAGTCCGGCTACGTGTAACCCACTTTTAGCCCAAATAACATAATCTGGTTTAATGTATTTTTTTCCAAAATAACTTGCGAGATCATGTAAGCAAAGTCAACTGTGATGACGAGTTGTTTGGTTTGCTTTATTTGACATGTTATATGTGTAGGCTGTGCTTAGCCACGATTTAGCTCGTAGTAAGACGGGCTATTTTCCCTGCATGCAATAGCCGTCATTTCACCGCCTCGGTTATACCCGTAAAATATTATTTATTTATAAATAAAAATCAAATTCCAATTCTCAACCGCTAGATGGCACAAGCGAAGCCCCACTAAGACATGACTACTGCTACTCAGCTGCTACTGGGACCATAGATATCATATAAAGGCTAGATGTCTCGTCCGCGCTGCTGGCCAATGGAGCTCGACATCCGCACACGGCGGCCATCTTACGACAGGGTGCTCGCTCACTCATAACATGGTGCATGTACTTTTAAATAACCATAACTTGCTCAATTTTCTACCGATTTTCAAACGGTTTGGTTTGTTATAAACGTCAGAGATGTAGCTATTATACTGCATACATATGAATAATTATGTTCAAAATGTTTAAGCATTCAGAATTATAGCCACGTTAATAACGTTTGTAAGAAACCAAACCGTTTGTAAATCCGTCCAGATTTCAGCGAGATAAGAGGATTTGTGTGCGTGCTGCTCACTCACCTTAATTCACAGAGCCCTGTCCTAAGATGGCCGCCGGTGATGCCGGAAGTGACTCCGCCTTAAGACATCTAGCCTTTATATGATATCTATGACTGGGACTACTGGCATCGCGCGACTAGATCACTTTAGCCAGATCTCGCGAGAAACATTTCCGCCCTTTCAATTTTATTTTACACGAGCCATACAGCCATTTTGCACCTGTAGAAGAGCAGAGCAATGGACGAGCGAAACTCGTAGCACTTCTACTTCGATCTTGTAAGTATGAGTGTCTTTTTGACATGTTCATTATTTAAATTCATTATTTGTTAGAATGTGTAGGAACCGTGACATATCGTTAGCAAAGAGTTTTTTTTCTCCAACAAGTTAACGTTATCTTCACGTGTAACTTTACTGCACGTGCAACTTTACTACCCTTAAACTAAAGTTTATCTAAATTCAAGCTGGTAAGCATGAAACTTACCATTACTAATTTTTTATTATTATTGAAGATTAATATTGTGAAATATGAGTTTTTGATTTAAGGCAAGTTTTCAAAGTGCTTCACATACAACTTAACAGCAACATAATGCAATATGAAAAGACATGATAAATAATCATTATTCCTTTACAATTAATAAAAGGCAGTGAAAAACAGTAAAGTATTTCTTCTACTCATTTCTCAATTCATCAAACATGAAGTGTGTAAATTGTATTTCAAAACTAGTATTGACCACTTACCAATGACGACTTCTGACTGTGTTTCTTGCAATAAACCCAAGAAATACATGTACTAAAAAAAAAATTAGCAATATTGTTTTTAAATTAAACCATGGATGGAGATATTTTACACTCTATTGGATGAATGGAGAAATTAATGGATGGTGACAGAGCACTGTATATGAAGTCAAATGTTCTCTGTTAGGAGTACAACACTCTGAGAGGCCATATGTTTGGCCAATATTGTTTATTGTGTTGTTTTTTGTTTTTTTAGATTCTCAACAAACACCACAACTCCTGTCTCCAATTCTTGAACAAAGTAAAGAAAAACATTCCAATTTAATAATGATGTTTTAATCATTAAAATGAAGTATAAGTAGTTATGATTGTAGTGTACCAACAAGATAACTAAATAACAGTTCAAGACATCAGACACTTTCAGAATAGCCCTAAGTTGCATACTGTATTTTTTCATCCATTGCTGTTTTAAATTTTAATGCATGTTGCTTTCTGTGACTATAAAGGCACTCCACAGTCTCTGGACTCCACAAGAATTGAAACGCCAAAAAGTAAGATGTGCTTTGATTATTGTTATTTGTTGACTCTAAATATCCTGCATTAATAAATTGCATTCACTTCAGAGATTAACGAGGATACATTATTTCAGAACAATAGAGCTCTGTATTTCTAAAAAAAACTACTTCTCTTTAATTCACAAAAACAGCAGCTTTATTTTTTCTAAAGTGAATGCAATATGATCTTTATGTATATATAATCCAAATATGCTTTTATCAGGGACTAAGCAGGCATTCAGGGGTCGTTTTTTAGAATTGCCAACACGCACCTCAACCCCAGGTAATGGTAAAAACAAAACGGATAAGTCAGGACACAGCATAAGGAAAAAAAAATTTCAGGGGTAAAATAGTAATATATATATTTTTAATGTCATTACAGCTTCCAGGATTGAGAGCCAATCAGCCAGGACTCCTCAAGGCAGAAACCCCCATGGTTAGTACGGACATGTTTTTCCAGAGTTGTCAGGTACTGATCTGAATAGTCCAAATAACATATCTATCGTACATATCATATCATAAGCGTACTAACAGTGTCGCTTGATCTGGCTCACGCTTCATAGTTCATAGGTACAAACTGATAAACGGTCCAGACAAACACAATAACGAGTAGCTCAGTTTCGTTCCGCTTACATTACATTTGCTAGTCAATGGTGTGGTCGCGCCAGCGTCTCTAACATTGATTGTGCTTGTATTTGATATAAAATTTTAGTCAGGAGGAAAAATGGTCTAACGGTTCAATACATCACAATTGTGCAGGCAAAGATTTTCAATTATTAATATTAATAGATGTAAATTATTGTCTATATGGATATAAAATATATAGTCTCAATCTATATTCTGTTGGAAATTATATACATGTATCTTAACTCTATATTGGCCAGCTAGTGTGCATCCAAGCAAAAGTGACAATTTCTGTAATTAGTTAAAAATTATGGTCAACAATGCTTTTCTTGTACAATTATTTTTTTATTTTTCTCGTTTGGCAGATGCAGTGATGACCAATTTTCCTTCAACAAAAGAATTGGAAATAAAAAATGCTATTTCTTCTCATTTTAAGCAGGCACCAGGGAGGGCAGGGGGTGGTGGGTATGGGAGTAAAGGGATCCATTGATTTGTTTTATAAAATTAAATTCTTTATATTTTTATTATCTTGAGTTGTTTTCCCATATTTTTCTAATTTTATTTGCTCATTTTTATGTTTGTATGTTGTCTAAGTTGTTAATATTATTTTTTTAAATAAATCCTTTGTTTTACATTTGTTTGGATGATTGTCATTTATGAAAACCTGTTATATTTGAGTGAAAATAATCTTTTAGCCTCATTTTGTTGTCTATTACATGTATATGTAGTCCTTCAATAGCTGTGTAATTGATGATTAGTCTATTCTTGGGCTATGGTTAGACGTCTATTAGATTTTCACTGACAGCCCAAATTCAGCCTTGTTTTAGCCTAGACCCATATTGACTGTCTATTAGACGTATATATGTAGTCGTTTAATAGCCGTCTAATTTATGACTAGTCTATTCTTGGGCTATGGTTAGATGTCTATTCTTGGGCTATGGTTAGACGTCTATTAGATTTTCACTGACAGCCCAAAATTAGCCTGATTTTAGCCTAGACGTCTAGGCTATGTTTAGACGTCTATTAGACGCAAAATTGCTTGCTGGGTAAAGAGTTTAGCTCCAACCCTGAAAAAATCACCTGCCTGTAATATTCTAGTAATCCTGAGGACCTTGATTAGCTTGTTCATGTGTGTTTGATTCGGGTTGAAGCTAAACTCTGTAGGACAGTGGCCCTCCAGGACCGAAGTTGCCCATCCCTGGATTTGAGCATTCACACCGCACGCGCAGGCGGCGCGGAGCAGAGCAGGAGCTGCAGTGCCGCGATAGTTTCGGCGCCCAGTCTATTTTTGCTGCGCCGCTTACGCTGAATTTCGCCTTCTGCCAGGACTTTACTGACTTTTCTCAACTCACAGAAGTGACGTCAACGTCCGATCTAGCAGTAGCATAACCCTTCAGGCAAGTGTTATTTTAGGAGTAATTTGCGGGTGGGACATGTCCCTAGCACTTTTTGCTAAGGTCGATATTGTCCCCACCACTTTTGAAACATCTCGCGGCACGAATGTACCAATACAAATAAATAAAACATCTCCAGTTAACTAGCAGAGCATTCATTTAGTTCGTTTGTTAAATAAGAGACGATCTAGCGCTGAAATGTGTTTTTTAAGTTCAAGTGATCAAAGTGCTCACTGCCGCTGCGATCAGTGGCGCGGATACTGTGTTTGTTTGTGGCTCGCGCAGACGCCGCAGGCTTCACTCGGACGCGCGCTTCAATCAGTTGTGGAAACTCTCTATTCGTTCCCGTGCAGTGCTTTAAGTGGCCCAAAAGAGGTGCCGGTAGCCTACTCTATTATTATTTTTATTTTATTTTTTTGCTGACTCCCCTCCTCCCCTGAGGTAACAACAACTATGTTGAAGGGGTTTTATATACAGCTGTCAACAGACGACCTTATAAAAAATAATAAATCCTTTTATTAGTTTGTGGATTTGCTTGAGCTAGAGCTGCTGAACATAAATAAAATGTGCAAAAGGGTATTGAAAATTTTTTGAACAAAATGTACATAAAATAAATTATAAAACACAATAACCATAGAACAGTAGAACATAAACATGAGTCTTGAAGATGGTTTATTTCTTTACCCCTGAAAAATATACAAAAGCAGATTCAGCAAAATACAATCACAGTACACCAAATGAAAAATGAGAAATACTGTACAAATCATTTTACCTAGAAAAGGCTCCAGCACGTTTTGGGCTCCACTTTCCTTTCACTTTGGGCTTTGCAGTTTGTGGATGCTGCACTTCTCCTCCCTAGTGCCAGCCATGTCTGCACATATGTTTGTGCATTAAACTGATCCAAGGGTGGTCCGTTGCATTTCAGGAAGATCAGATCAGATTTGTCGGTCCAGCTGCCTGTCGGCTTGATCCAAAGTCATGTCCCATCTCTGAAGCATTCTTGAGAGGTCACTGAGTTCTGTGAGAGCGTCATACATGATGCCAAGATTGACCACAAAAGAAACAGTAGTGAGAACATCATTGAGTCCGTTGTATTTTGCTCTCTCTCTTGAGTCCCTGCTGGTATCAGCAGCAGCACTTGTAAAGTGTACCTGCAGAGCTTGGTAGTTCTCCCATACTGCTTTCACTGTTCTCTCACTTGAAGCAACCCAACGCACTGATAAAACACGGCCTATCACAAGGAGATGCTGTCCAACATTGTGAGCACTCTTGGTTAACTCCCTTTGGTTTTTTGGGGATGCATGGTAGAGGGAGTAAAGCTGATAAAGCTGGTTGATTCCTCCTACCTCCTTCAAAACATCACAAACTGCCAGTTCCAGTCTGTGATTGGAACAATGCCAGACAAACAGGAAAGGGAATTTGGAACAAAGCTGCACAGCAACTCCTGCTTTCCTCCCAAGCATCACTGAGGCTCCATCACAAGCAAATGCCAACAAATGTTCCTGTAGGTAGTGAGGGTCAAAGCCATTATTATGAAGACATCCTAACAGTGCTTTAGTGATGTCCTTTGCTGTGGTCCCCTGCAGCTCAATCAGTTCAAAAAATATTATGTCTGGCGTTTCACTGGAAATAGCTGACCGCAGGCACACGACAAGCACAGACTTTCCACTTATTGTAGTGGATTCATCAATGAGCACACACAATTTCCTTTCATTCATCACTGTCATTGACTACCTTCTTTTTCATTTCAGCTGCAATGTGATCCAGTATATTTGCACAGGAGTTATTAGAGTGCAAAACTCTGCCCATCTTGACACCATTTAAGACTTGCAACTGGACATCTATTGGCATGTCTGTAAAGGGACGCCCATGCTTTCCAATCTTATAAGCTGTTCTAAACACATTGCAAGTTGAAGCGTAGTCAGCCTTTCTCATATCTTCAATGTGTTTTTGCATTGTATTTTGTGTTGCCTTCTCTTTTATTTCAACTGCTTTCTTGTGATAAATTGAGTCTCTGTGCTCTTTTATTTTCTTTCGTAGTGAGTTTTGTTGTGCAGCCTTGTCCCTTCCAAAAGACGAGATTAAGCACCCACTCCACTCCTGCGACACTCTCTGCCCTTGCTGCATGTCCACGCAAGCACAAACTTGACTACACACACTACAACCCAACTTTTGATTTCTGCTGATCAGCCACTTGTAATTTGTGGAGAAATACCGGACTTGTGCTTGGGACCAACATTCTGGCCACTCATGCTCGCTAACGCGGCTGTTGTCATCGGTAGAAGTGGTGTCACTCTCGTCCTCGTCGCCACAAGGGCTGCTTTCATTAGCTTGCGTCTGACCTGCAGCGATATCATTCTGGCTTGGTGGGGTGTCAGCCAGCGAGTCCTCTGATTCTGACCTTGTTCTTTTACTACTCAGAGTCTGAAGCCAGGAGAGCATATTAAGTGGTCATTGTATTTGTATTTTAACCGAGCAGCTGTTTGCGCGTTTTACACACCCTCTCCGGACCACGTTGAGTTGTTGACACTGACAGCGGCAAAAGCGGCGCATGCGCTTTTCACTTGTAAAACACATTGGTGTATGGGTAATGTAGTCTCTGCTCTCGGTGGGACGAATTAGGAAGCGTGCTTGTGAAGGGCGCTCTGAAAAGCGGCAGTGCAGCCAAACGATTATAACAGATGTGCAAATGAGAGTACCGGTACGCTAAAAGCACGTTCTGGGCGCATGGAGAGGTGGCGGTACTCTCAAGAGCTATATTTAGAGGTGGCGGTACTCTCAAGAGCTGTACCGGCCCACTTAAAGCACTGGTGGATATCAGTTACGTGAATCTTGCTTACACTTGCTACAAACATTCAGCGATCTATCCGGCCCAACTTTTTAAAGCGTTAAAGTATGTTGCGTTGCAGACTGCAGAATTCAAAACTAATGCGTCACCATTTAAACTTTACCGCTGATGAAGGGAGCAGTAGAGAAGCAAGTTAATATACTTACCTGAATGAAGTTTAATCATAGTAATAGGGACATGTAAACAGTGGCCGCTGGAAGCGCCTACCAGCGTAAACGCCTTGAAAGTGGAACTTGAACTTGGAAAAAGCTCTGTGAGGAGATCTCTCATGAGATTTAAAGCCGCCACGTGCTTGTTTTCTAGCGTGGTGCACTCGCGCACTGCGAAAGTTGCTGAGATCAAATCAACGATATGACTTGTGTTGTTATGATTGGAATTGAAACGCGAGTGAGTGAACGCCGGTGTCTGTTTCTGCCTACTGAGTCAAAGCGCTCAGCATCTGCGAACTCAGACAAGTGTAAGTACGGGTCCTTTATACTTATAGTTTTAGAACATGATTGGATAGATGAGAAGGTAATAAGTGACGCAACAATTAAGTCTTCCCGGCAGAACTTACGCTAAAGCTTTCATTTTTTTTTTTTTTTTTTACTTTTAATATTGTGATTCTTATTTTGAGGAATGTTTTATTCTCACTGAATTTCATAAAGCATCTGAAAGTTGAGTTTGAGAGCGGCTCATGTGTGAATGGAGAGTTTTGCGAGTGAAGTGTTTACAGTGGTAGTGAGTTCATCCTGTGGTTTAAACACTTCAGTGCAGGACATGTTTATGCCCCAGTTTAAGTTCTTTTATAAGTCTACTGTACATTTAAAAATGCAACTTTTTCTACATACACTAACTATGAAAACACAGCAAACCTGATTCAATTTCTAATAGTTCTGTCAAAACACTAGCGCTAGTTTTCTATCCAACATGAACATATTAGCGCTGGTTAGTATTTTAAAGGGATACTCCACTTTTTTTTGGAAATAGGCTCATTTTACAACTCCCCCAGAGTTGCACCCACCGACAGCAGAACAGCCGCCCGACCCAGACCATTTATATCTTATAAAATATGCTAATTATAAATATTTATCTGTAATGTTTTCTGAAATGTTATTTATATAGGCAAAGAGAGGGAAGACAGACATAGTTTTATAATATTAGTACCAATACCACCATCCCTACTACCACCTTCACCGACAAAAATAAATAGCAATAATATGCAGATTTTATATAGATAAATGAAAAGAAGTATAGCTTATTGAATATTATTTATATATAAGACATCTATCCATAGATAATTGTAGAATGATGTATTCAGTAGTACTCAGAGATTATTTATTAGTTGTTTGTGAACATGTTAACATTGATCTCGCTTGCTGATTTTTATCAAGGATCAAGTACAACAAAATATTAACACACAAAACTAACAGTTTAGGTTATTTTTGTATTTATTATTCTTTACAAGAAGCTTGGAACATGTTTACAAATCTGTCCAACTCCAGGAGAGAATAAAGTAAATCCAAACATGTCATATTTACATATAAAATCCATTCATACACATTCATCTTATATACAGTAACAGTGCATGTCTGAACCATGAACTTATTATTTGTTGAGAAAGGAACATGATGGAGAATATTTATCAGGTTAGATGAATCACACTGCTGCTTTCTGAAAGGAGAAACACAGAAATATAACACAAAGATCAATATAACATCAGATTTCTGCTTCAGTTTCTCTATATTTCTCTGTATTTGTGTGTGTCTCACCTTTTCTGTGACTCTAAATCATCACAATGAATCGGTGAAACATGAGAAACTGTGAATGAAGAACATGAACATCAGATTATAGCAATTCCTGATCAAACAGCGACAAATAATAAATCAGGGTGGGGCGTGGTGTGTGTGGGTGTGTGTGTGTGTGTGTGGGGGGGGGGGGGGGGTGGCTGGGGGGTAATGTGTCAGAGCGAGTGGATGTTGCAGTGGAGTTAAAAGTCAAAAGTATAGGCTAATGTCAAATTTACATAATTGTGGTTGTGATTTATTTCTGTTATAAGTGTCTTCAGCCATTTTTTTTATGTTTGAATTTACATTGTGAGAAACAAGGTTGTGTTCCATATTGTGGTGTTCAGCAATTTTAACATAGTATCGTCATCATATCAGTGTAGATGTAGATGGACCAAAATAAAGCCATTAAAATATCAAGTAAATTACTATTGTGATACTTGGTGCCACAGTGACACTCTTGTCCCAAAGATTATTGCTCTACCACAATACACAATATGAGTCATTTTTCCCTGTTGCACCTTTGAGCGTTCCCACACCTGCCAAATCCCACTTTAACCACAAATAGACAAAATAGAAACTTCTGACCACAAAGTTGCTTGTTGCTTTTCCTATATATACTGTATAGTGAATAAAAAGTTATAGTTTAGAATTGATGTGACACATTCAGACATTCAGATGAAACACTGAAGATGATGAAATATGACAGTTTGATATTAAACATCATAAATACTCACAGTTTGGTTTTGCAAAATCAATACTGTTTCGTCTGACTCGACTCGGCGTGTTTTTCTGTTTTGGCTCATTAGATTGTAACGTTTGTCCTTTTGGTTCCCATTCTTCTCTCTCTCTCTTGTACACATGTGTAATTATTCTGTAGTTTGTGAAGCTCAATACATGTCCTCCCATTTCTCATATATTCTGACTTTGGTAATTTCTGTTCAAGAGAATACAGTAGTTCAGTTCAGAGTGAAGTTTGACATCAGTTAATGATTGTTGAGCAATACAGGTTTACATTTCAGTTTCACTATAATAGAGACATTAATGTTGGATATCTTTGTCTATGGAAAAATCGGTAACACTTTATTTTAGAGTGTCCTTGTTACAGACATGTACTTACCATAGTAATAACAGTAAATTATGCATAATTACATGCAACTCACCCTCATCCAAATCCTAATCCTACCCTAACCCTATGAAAAATCTCTTTACAAAACAATTAAATATAAAGTGTTTTAGTTACCTTGTGATGAGCAGAAGAGAGGAGACATCATTGCAGATCTGAGAGATCAGTTCAGCCTTTGGTTAAACTCCTCCTCTGGTGCTGCTATAGACTGATCAGTTTCAGAATTACACACACAGTTGGTTACTGAAACCACAAACACTTCACCTTATTTCTTCCTGTTAACAGATTTTACTTACAGACTCTCACAGTGAATTTAACTTGTCCCCATCTCTGCTGAGATCATCACAACTTTTGAACTCCAGGAAATGCTGAAGACACTCTTTACTGAACAACACCACATTAAACCAAAAAGGCACTCACAACAACAACAAATAAATCTCTATATTTCTCCTCTGCTCTTGCTGGTCTCCTAATAGCTTTCTAATAAACCTGATATTATATTCTATAAATATTGTGGCTTTGTGGCAAATTACATGTGATATTCCTTATTGTAAGTGGATAAAAAGCATCTGCTAAATTATTAAATATAAATCTACAGTACAGTATTTACAGTATTTTGTCTGTGCTGTGTTTGTATTTAGTATTTTGTTGTTTATTTTATTTGTTGTATTTGTATTTACTCAGTTGTTCATCTTTAGTGTGTTTGTAGTTGTGTGAATCATGACTAACTGATACAGTAAATATTGATTTATTTCTCCTGTTTTTAGATATAATGGATACAGCAACAGAATGTCGAGTCCCATTTGCTTATAGAGTCAATAATGTGACATGAACTGTGAAGTCATTGTTGTGTTGGGAAGCATACAATATTTGATGTTCAATTCATAGTAGAGATGCAGTGGTTGGCAGTTACAGTCGCGGACTCGATCGGGTGGATGACGTGACAAAAAATAATATTTTATTTAAATTCAGGCGGGTGGCGGGCAGTTCAACCAATCAAATGAAAAATATATGTATACATTGTTAAATATTGTTATCTGACTATACCTACATCCAAAAAAAAATCGAGCAGACTTTGAAATAGTCAAATTTCCATCAGGCAGCATCTAAATAAAGCATCTCCAGTTTACTAGCAGAGCATTCATTACGTTCGTTTGTTAAAGGTGCTCTAAGAGATGTCGTGTTTTTTAGGCCAAAACATTTTTTGTCACGTACAGCAAACATCTCCTCACTATCCGCTCACTGCCTGTCCCCTAAACACACTGCAAGACACGCGGACTCTGTAGAAACCACAGGCTCCACAAACAGCAACAAGAATAAACTGGGCTCACCAGCACCACGAAACATAACACACTGTTCCAGCCAATAACCGACAAGAATGGTTTGTGGTGTGGTTGGGAGGTTAGCGCGCGGATGAGGAGGGAGGGTTTAGCTAGCCTCCGTTTTGTTTGATAATACTTCGAACGTCAACAAAAAGTGACGTCACCCAACATCGCTTAGAGCAGCTTTAAATAAGAGGCGATCTAGTGCTGAAATGTGTGTTTTTTTAATCAAGCTGAGTGCTCGTAGCCGCTGCTGTCAGTGGCGCGGATACAGTGTTGTCTTGTGGCTCGTGCACAGTCTTCACTCGGATACGCGTTTCAATCCATCGCATAACGCCGTTGCGGAGACTCTCTGTTCGTTTCTGTGAAATCACAAAAACAAAATACAGACAAACGCGCCCCTGCTTAATATATAACCGCTGATGAACATATTCGGTTTTGCTGAAAAAAAAAACTATCCTATACGAGTTCGGATAAAATCCCAGAACCTCTGACACGCTTGGCAACAGTTCTACCACTAAACCATTGAAGTACACAAGCAAACTATGCGGATCTATGGATTTATTCACGTCAAAATTCCCGGCACTAACAATATATATTTGTAGATGTCATTAAACGACAAATGAAACCCACTGTAGGATACTATTGAAAATTATTTCTGGACATATGTTATTTGTCCGAAAAGTATTATTGTACACACAGCCTATATTGTACATATATCTGATATATTCTATATTCATTCTCAATTACCCCCCACCGGCTCAGAGGAGGCAAGACTCCCACTGTAACTTGTGCTGCTGTTGGAGTTATTTTAGTTACTTGGAGTAATTTTTGTAATATTTGCGCTTTTTTATTTTTGTAATATGGAATATTTTCTCCAATTTTTTGAGGCATTGCCTACCTTGATCAAGTTCACAGACAGAAAATGTTCTTAGATCGAAATTTCCTATAATATCTTCTACAGAGATTATCACATTTTTACATCTTTTAGTACATTTTTAAATAACAATTCACTATAAGGTTATTATATACAGAAGCTTATTTTGCTTATGTACATGTGGTGTGTGAGTAGGATAATGTATTGTTAAGGTTTTGCAGTACACCTACTTGGTTTCCCCTGTTCATCAACACATGTCACAGGATTTCCTGTAGATCTGCTGTGGTTTTCTCATGTAACATATAAAAGGTTCAAGTTTGCATAGACTTCAGGTTCAGGTTTGCTCATGTAGAGTAGGCCTGCACTCTGTGGGTTGTTCATGTAGAGTAGGCCTATAAAAAGGCACAAGTTTCTCCACACCGCAGAGACTGAGAGGGAAGTTCTGTCTTCTGGGTGTGAAAGTCACACTGAACAGTGTTGTTGAGATATTTCTGCAGTAAAAGAGTGTGTTATTAGGAGAGTTACTGAACTAGCAAGGGATTTCTTGAATATCTTTAAATTAGTGGAACATTTCTTTTGTATGGAAGAGGATGACTTTAATTTGTGCGTGCCCTTCTTCTCTTGTTTTTTTCTTATATATTTTTTACTTTTGATTTAAGAAGTTGTTTTCTAAACATGTGTTTTGTTTGGCTGTCATATTTTTATTTTTAACTATTTTTATTGTAGTATTAGGACCTGGAGATGAGATAACTATGCAGTAGTCATAAACAAACAATGAACAATTGTACTTGAATTAACTAACAAAAATGAATATTACAACAAATGTGTTAATGCATTAACTATAAACTTACTCTCACTTACTGTAAAGTGTTTCCATCATGTGAAACTCCTTGCAATGCATTTATGACTGATCTGGGATTTTATTACTATAATTAGAAGATAAAAGATATTTAAAACAAAATGTTTCAAAAGAACAGCATTTATTCAAAATAGAAATATTTTGTAACAATATACACTGTTCAAGAGTTTGGGGACTACCATTTCTTTTTCTTTTTTTTTCTTTTTTTTAAGAAATTAATACTTTTATTCAGCAAGGATGTGTTGAATTGATCAAAAGTGATAGTAAAAGTTTATATTGTTAGAACATTTTGTAATAAATATTTTGAATAAATGTTCTTTTTTTCAAAACGTTTTATTCATCAATGAATCCTGAAAAAGTATCACAGTTTCAAAAAAAATATTAAGCAGCTCAAGTGTTTCCACAATGATAATAAATCATCATATTATACTGATTTCTGAAGGATCATGTGATGCTGAAGACTGGAGTAATGATGCTGAAATAATGATGACAATCACTGAAATATCATTTATACAGACAGTTAAACAGTTATATATCAGTATATATCAGTATATACAGAGGACTGTTGGTCTATTGATTCTGTCTGGAGTCTTTTACTCCTCTCTTACACACCTGTGTCTCATTAACCAAGTGCCCTAATACACCACGCCAGAGCGCCACCCAATGGACAAATATAGAATTGCATAGTGTCAAATCTGTATGAGTGTGTGTTTTCTATTCCTCCCAACACAGAGAATATGATCTGCAGTTTTAAAGTACACTGTAAAAATAAAAGGTGCCTGGAGGAACCTTTTGGGGTTCTTCACTTCGCCACACCGGCGGAACCGTCTGTAGATCCTCTAGGCACCCTTTAAAAAGGGGCGGTTCTCTGAGGAACCACTCAGGTTTCCTGAGGAACTCTTATATGAAGCACTGTGTGGAACCACTGTGGGTGCCTCCAGGAACCAAGTTTCATTTTTTTTTTTTATTATTTGTATTAAATTAATTTCATGTTGTTACTACGGTTACCATAAACTTCTATTATAATAAACAAACTGAACCAAATACAAAATAAGAATTGTTTATTACATATTTTAGATCCATTTTAATACATACACTTCAATGCACTTGGGGAAAAAAGCTAGTAATAGATTAATATCAATGAATACACACAAAAAAATTGTATAATACATAAGTAACATGAATAATCAACCACGTGTATACAATAGTAGGCTATACAAGAAAAGACATCTCAACAAAATGCACAGAAAACACATGTTCCATGTAATAAATCAATGTAAAAAATTAAAATTGACTAATTAGAAATGTCCATCTTCACTTAATTTTAAAACGTGTTTCAGTCCGCTTAAGTCTGACGCCACTGTTTCCAAGTCCAAAAGCTCTTTCAGATGCCAAAAACAAACAACAAACAGTGCTAATATGCACTCATTGTTCTGTAATATTCCTGAAAATGATGATCCTAACCTTTATATCTATTCCGAAATCTCAGATGGTTAGTTATTCAGCTATTTTGAATCATAAAATGTTGAAGTCTGGGATGCCGTGAGACTGTAATGTACACTATGGCTTTTGAAAAGCTTAAATGTGACTTGAATAAACAGTTCCCATAAATGGTTGAGTATTCTCAATATCTAGAAACAAGATAGAGGAAGTAGAAGTAGAGGCTTCGACCTGGAAACAGTATTCCTTATGTCACAACAAGCAGAAAACATTTTCCATTATAACAGAGTTAAGGTGCAGTAAAATTATCTGTTGTTCTGTGAATGTTCACTGGTGAATTCCAGTCATTTCAATAAGAATCCACACGATCAGCAATTTTGTGTGGTGGTTCATACATTACATTGCTACACTGCTGACAATGGTCAATGGACCTTTTTGCCTGTGTAATTTCACGAAATTCACAAATGTGACGCACCTTTACTCACTGCAACAACATGAGGGTGAGTATATGATGACAGAATTTTCATTTTAAAAGTGAACTTCTCCTTTAAATACCACTGTTGTCCACAAGAGGGACAATACATCTTTTTAATCTAATCTTTATCATTATCCAGCATTGGCTGATAAACAAATTTTTAAAACCATAATTTTTTTCAAAGAAAAAACAACTATAGTGGTGCACTATAGCCCAACAGCATAGTTGGCATGACGGTCTTAAATGCTTGAACCCCGTTAATTGCTGCTTGCAGCTATATTTATTATTTGCTGTTGATAACTGAATGTGAGATTCTTGACATGATGATCTGAATTATGAAATCATATGGAATAAAATGACTTGACAGTTCATGTCACATTATTGACTCTGTAAGCAAATGGGACTCGAACTGTTGCTGCATCTGGTTATATCTTAAAACAGGAGAAATAAATCAATATTTACTGTAGATCAGTTAACAAAAAACACACTGTATTCATATGAATAAAACAAATACAACGAAATACTAAATAAAAACACATTCTGCAAATACACTGTACTTTAAGATATACATTTATTAATTTAGCAGATGCTTTTATCCACTTACAAATGAGGAATATCACAAGTTATTTGCAACAAAGCCACAATATTTATAGAATATAATATCAGGTTTATTAGAAAGCTAGATTAGGAGACAAGCAAGAGCAGAGCAGAAATATAGAGATTTATTTGTTGTTGTTGTGAGTGCCTTTTTGGTTTAATGTTGTGTTGTTCAGTAAAGAGTGTGCAAAACTTCAAAAGTTTTGATGAACTCAGGAGAAATGGCGGGAAGTTCATTTCACTGTGAGATTCTCATAGGGAGATTCTGTGAAGTCAAATCGGTTACCAGGAAGTATTGAGGTGAAGTGTTTCTGGTGTCAGTAACTGAGACTGTGTGTGTGTATAATTCTAAAACTGATCAGCCTATCAGAAGCCAGAGGAGGAGTTTAACCTTCACAATATAAAAGCTGATCTTTCTGATCTCTCAGATCTGCACTGGATGCTTACTCTCTTCTGCTCATCACAAGGTAATTAAAACACTTTATCTTTAATTGTTCTCTAAAGAGTTTTTCGGGTTACTCTATATTTTAAGGTGTCATTTTTACAGTGTAATTATATATTTATTATTTTATTTACCTTTATTTTACCAGGAAGTAATAGGCCTATAATAATATATTACAAGAGAGACCTGGCCAAGGCAGCAGCCATGAAGACAACATTAATAATAATAATAATAATAATAATATTAATAATAATTCTATATAAGAACATAGTATCCTCTCAACAAAAACAATCACAAGCCTTCATTACCACTGTCTTTATGATGCCTTTAAATTCACCAATAGACACCAATCTGAAGTTTTAGATCTTTTTACGTGCTGTGTAATATTAAGCAACTACATCTATATCTACTATAGGGTTAGGGTTTGGTTGAGGGTTAGTTGCATGTAATTATGCATAATTTACTGTTATTATTATGGTAATTACATGTCATATATGTAACAAGGACACTCTAAAATAAAGTGTTACAGACTTTTCCATAGACAAAGATATCCAGACATTAATGTCTCTATTATAGTGAAACTGAAATGTAAACCTGTATTGCTCAACAATCATTAACTGATGTCAAACTTCACTCTGAACTGAACTACTGTATTCTCTTGAACAGAAATCACCAAAGTCAGAATATATGAGAAATGGGAGAACATGTGTTGAGCTTCACAAACTACAGAATAATGAAACATGTGGACAAGAGAGAAAGAGAAGAATGGGGAACCAAAAGGACAAACGTTAAAATCTAATGAGCCAAAACAGAAAAACACGCCGAGTCTAGTCAGAAAAAACAGCTTTAATATTGACAAACCAAACTGTGAGTATTTATGATGTTTAATATCAAACTGTCATATTTCATCATCTTCAGTGTTTCATCGTCTCTGGTGTCTGAATGTGTCACATCAATTATAAACTACAGTGGTGGTCAGAATTAATGGCACCCGTGGTAAATAAGATCAAAAATGGTTGTAAAAAAAATAAATCTGCATTGTTTATCCTTTTGATCTTTCATTCAAAAAATTCACAAAAATCAAACCTTTCATTGAAGTAAAGGAATTGAAATTGGGGGGTAAATCACATTATGAAATAAATGATTTTCTCCAAAACATGTTGGCCATAATTATTGGCACCCCTAGAATTTTTTATGCAAAATATCTCTGAAGTATATTCCCATTAATATTTACCTTTATTAGCACACCAGGGTGACTAGGAACATGAAATTGTCCAGCTATGACTTCTTGTTTCACAGGAGTTTAAATATGAGCAAACACAAAGGCCAAATCCCCTTAATCATCCATCACAATGAGTAAAACCAAAGAATATAGTTCTGATGTGCAGCAAAAGATTGTTGAGCTTCACAAAATAGAAAGTGGCTGTAAGACAATAGCTAAAGAATTGAAAATCCCCATTTTGACCATCAGGGCAATAATTAAGAAGTTATAATCAACTAATGATGTTATGAATCTGCCTGGAAGAGGACGTGTGTCTATATTGTCTATTGGACGGTGAGGAGGAAAGTTTGAGTGGCCAAAGACTCTCCAAGGATCACAGATGGAGAATTGCAGAGATTACTGGAGTCTAGGGGTCAGAAAGCCTAAAAAAAAAATTATCAAACAACCCCTACATCCCCACATGTTGTTTGGGAGGGTTTTAAGAAAAGTCATCCTCACTCCTCCAAAAATAAACTCCAGCATATTCAGTTGCAGACACGACTGGATCTTCAAAAGGGACCGGATTCTATGGTCAGATGAAACTAAAAAAGGGCTTTTTGGCAGCAAACCCACCAGATGTGTGTGGTGCAAACAGGGATGAAGAGTACCCCATGCCCACGGTTAAATACACTGCTGGATCTTATATTCAGCAGTGTGGGCCTATTTATTTGCTGGAGGTCCTGGACATCTTGTTCAGATACATGGTGTTATGGATTCTAGCAAATACAAACAGATAAAAAATCAAAACCTTCCATCAGGACAACGATCCAAAACAAACATCAAAATCAACACAAAAATGGGCACAAACTGAAGCTTCTGCCATGACTGTCCCAGTCCCTGACCTGATGAGTGGGCTGAACTGAAGAGAAGAAGAGCCAACATGAACTTGTGAATCTGAAGGATCTGGAGAGATTCTGTATGAAGGAATGGTCTCTGATCTCTTGTCAGGTGTTCTCCAAACTCATCAGGCAGGAGAAGACTCAGAGCTGTTATCAAAAGGAGATTGCAAAAAGTATTTAATAACAGGGTGCCAACAATTATGGCCAGCGTGTATTGGAGAAAAACATTTATTTCATAATGTGATTTACACCCCACTTTCAGTTATTTTACTTCAATGAAAGGTTTGATTTTTGCAAATTTTTTGAATGAAAGATCAAAAGGATAAACAATGCAGATTTATTTTTTGCAGCCATTTTTGATCTTATTTACCAGGGGTGCCATTAATTCTGACCACCACTGTATAACTTTTTTTATTCACTATACAGTATATATAGGAAAAGCAACAAGCAACTTTGTGGTCAGAAGTTTATATTTTCTCTTTTTCGGATTAATGTGGGATTAGTCAGGTCGGGTAACCTTCACATGTGTGTAGGTGCAAAAGGAAAAAATGACTCACCGTGGGACATCATATTGAGTATTGTGGTATAGCAATCCTTTCTGGGACAAGAGTGTCACTGTGGCACCAAGTATCACAATACATATTTACTTGATATTTTAATGGTTTTATTTTGGATTTTTTTCACAATGTAAATTCAAACATAAAAATAGCTGAAGACACCTATAACAGAAATAAATCACAACCACAATTATGTAAATTTGACATTAGTCTATACTTCACCTTTGACCTTTAACTCCACTGCAACATCCACTCGCTCTGGCTAGAACAGCGGCTGGCAGGGGCGGACTGGGGGACAATCCAGCCCTGGCACTATAGACACACCAGCCCACACTCCACCCACAGCCTCTTTCCATCTGACACTGAATTATTTGTCGCTGTTTGATCAGGAATTGCTATAATCTGATGTTCATGTTCTTCATTCACAGTTTCTCATGTTTCACAGATTCATTGTGATGTTTTAGTCACAGAAAAGGTGAGACACACACAAATACAGAGAAAGAGTGAAAACTGAAGCAGAAATCTGATGTTATATTGATCTTTGTGTTATATTTCTGTGTTTCTCCTTTCAGAAAGCAGCAGTGTGATTCATCTAACCTGATAAATATTCTCCATCATGTTCCTTTCTCAACAAATAATAAGTTCATGGTTCAGACACTGTTACTGTATAAGATGAATGTGTATTAATGGGTTTTATATGTAAATATGACATGTTTGGATTTACTTTATTCTCTCCTGGAGTTGGACAGATTTGTAAACATGTTCCAAGCTTCAAGTAAAAAATAATAAATACAAAAATGACCTAAACTGTTAGTTTTGTGTGTTAATATTTTGTTGTACTTGATCCTTAATAAAAATCAGCAAGTGAGATCAATGTTAACATGTTCACAAACAACTAATAAATAATCTCTGGGTATTACTGAATACATCATTCTACAATTATCTATGGATAGATGTCTAATATATAAATAATATTCAATAAGCTATACTTCTTTTCATTTATCTATATAAAATCTGCATATTATTGCTATTTATTTTTGTCTGTGAAGGTGGTAGTAGGGATGGTGGTACTGGTACTGATATTATAAAAATATTTGCCTCTATAAATAACATTTCAGAAAACATTACATATACATATTTATAATGTGCATATTTTATAAAATATAAATGGTCTGGGTCGGGCGGCTGTTCTAGGTGCTGTCGGTGTGACCGGCGTGTCCTGTTGGCATGGGCATTTTTACCGCCGTTGCCCTAAATCTCTTCTCTCATGTAAAATAACTGTGTTGGATTGATATCTGGGTTGGATGTGGTGTCTCTGGCTTCATCTCATAAAATCTAACACTAATAAGAAGTGATACAGAAAATGGCTTTAATTAAACATTTATTGAACAACACAAGCCTCTCCAATCAGTGCACTTTTATAAAATAAATATAATAATTCTGTATAGATAATTATGTTATGTATATTGAAATTCTACATATGTTACATTTATTGTTCAACAAAAAATATTTTAGCAATATGTATAATTTTGTCAGAATTATTGCGCTCCTTCTGTCATGCTCAGTCTGTTTGTCGCGGCGACACTCGTTTATGGAAAGCGGAGATTCACTCCTGACAGCAAAATGGAAATATTTGCACAGATGCTGGTATATTTCAGTCTACTTGCGCTTCAGTATTTAAATAGGTAAGGCTTAAAACATGCAATGCTCAAGAAATCTAATCTTGATGTAATCTTTGTGAGGTCAGAACACAAAATTTGTTGGGTGATCCAGACAAAGTGTCAGGGATCCACCAGATCTGTACACTCCGCTCACTCGTTCACTCTCCCCGGAATACTGTTTCACCACACCTGCACCTCATCATCACCTCATCATTCACTCCCTTTAAATACAACCCTTCACCTTCTGTTCAATGTCTGGTGTCGTCTTTACATGGACGTACAAGACTCACTACCTGTTACTTACCTGATCTACCAACCTGAGATACTCATCTCCATTCTCCATTCCAATCTGCCATCTGCCTTCTCCGTTGATCATCTTCATAATCCGTTTTCCACTCTGGTTTCCACTCCACCTGCAAAGACATTCATATTACTATAATTCAGTTAAGTTCTATCTTCATCTCAAGTTTGCATGACCTACTCACCATTACATCTGCTGGTTCCGTGCTTCTGTTCTCAATAAACATTGTTTATATTTACTCACCTGTTTCAGGTTCAGGTTCAGGTTCCTTTATCTGTACCCGTAGGTTACAAATAAAGTAAGGTAAGACTCAGGTTTGAGTCTTCTCTAAACCTGACACAAAGCTTCATAATAAAATACAAATATTGTACAAGTCATTTTCAAACTGTGAGTATGCTTCAGCATGTAATTATACAATATTTTCAATATGAAAGTGATGGTTTTATGTTTATTTTAAGGTTTTGTTTGTTTGTTTTTTACCGAACATTTCAACATCCAGCACAAAATTAAAGAGATGAGCTTAGGAGGTTTCAACTATTACAATCTTCTTAGACACCAAATAAACAGGGAATGGAATGTTCTAACAAAGCAAAACAATACACAATTATATATTTTTCTTTGTGTGTGTGTGTGTGTGTGTGTGTGTGTGTGTGTGTGTGCGTGTGTGTGTGTGTGTGTGTGTGTGTGTGTACACACAAAAATAACTAGTCTACACTGGTCTGTGTCCTGTTGTGATGTGATGTGCAGTTTGCAGCGTCTGTTTAAGAAAGTGTCAGGTTGACTCAGCTCATGCTTGTTTGTTGCTTATACACAGCACAGGAAGGTTGTGGTTTAAATAGATCTGTGTTTCACGGATGAGACTCACACATCATATAAAGAGAGTTCTTGTGACACGTGATATCGACAGAAACTGTTTTCTCTTTAGTTGTGTGAATATTTGTCTAACAAGCAGAAAATTCAATGTTTTTTCATATTATACATGTTTTGAATTAATCTCTGTAATGAAGCTTTACAGAACTGTATGATTTAACACTGATAATAATTTAATATTAGAACACAATGTAGAATAAGTTTGAAAAAATACACAACTGGAATAAAAAAATTTTTATAAAGACTTCCCAGCTGGCATTTTAACGTCGAGTCAGCGTTGAATCAACGTCAGGTGTCAGTGTTGGATAACCGTTGGATTTTGTTTAGATTTTGCGAATCTAATCAACGATGAACGTTTTTTTTCTACTGATATATTTCAACAAAATGTTTAAAAGTCATGGTTGTAAAAATAATGTTGATTTGACGTACAACTCAATTTTTTTATATATTTCAATGTTGAATCCATAGTTAGTTAACAACACCATTTCAGCCATTTGGTGTTTAACGTTGTTTTGACGTTGATTGAATGTTTTTTCATAAACTGACATTATTTCAACCACATTTAAACGTTTAAGGTCAGTCGAATGCCAGCTGGGTTTTCAGAATGAATTTCACCGTAATGAATCTAAACGAATGTAATAAATCTGTACAACTGAACAAAAGAATAACATTGGTTATACTTCATGTACAAATAAATATGAATATGTGTTTACTGAAATAGTTTGTATATTTTCTTGTTGTATTTTGTGTTTCTATGACCAAAGCTCAGTGAGAATCTTTTTTTTTCCAGAGATCAGTTCTGACTGATATATGCTACCTCTAATAATATTTAGCCATAAGCTGAAGTGACATCCAGTAATTTCCTCAGTGCATAACTTACATTTCACGGACATATTCTCCATCCGTAAATGTTAGAAAGTCAATATTTCCAGTTAGCTGTCATGAGTGGGCGAGCTTTCTGCAAGCTAAACTTCCGTGAACGAGCACCGCCGCGTGCATGCGCCCCGCACAGACGGAGCGCAATAGAATAGGAGCGCAATTATTCTGACTAAAATATACATTAGCACTAAATTATAAATAGGCCTATATTTAGCTAAAATATTTGTTGTTGAATATTTGTTGTTGTTGGTGAACATAAATGTGCTAGAGAATTTCAAACCTACATGCGTATTTTTATATTAGCTTTGTTTTTATTCTATTTATTTTTTTATTTTAAGTTTAGTCAATTTAACTACTTCTTTAAAAAAGCATTATTTTGTTTATAGATTGTAATGTTGCAATGTTAGAATGTAATGTGATTTGACCCATTTTTTGGATAGACTGCAGATAGACAGCACTATGTTTGTTTTTATAACCTTCAATATGAACATTGTTTGTAGGACAATATTGAGCAGGATATTATTATTATTATTATTTTTTTTTTTTAAATAAATACAATTGTTTTTTTATTCAAATAGAAAAATAATTATTAAATACTCAGATTATAGGCTACCATACATCGCCATTTAGCCCAAAAATTCAGATTTATTTGGCAATTGGCTATTTCCCAACCCTACCGGCTTAAGGTTTAGCTGAACTTTAGGCTAATGATAGTTACATTATTATCACTGTTAAATTGTTATTTAACAATTAATAATTCAGTTTGTTGCGTGTTCACATGTCCCACCCAAATTACGGCCATGCTCACGTGTGGACCCGAATCAGAGCAACGTGGGTTGTTGTTTGCATGACATGTGGACTCAATAAATCCTGATCTTGAGCAAAATAAGCAAGCTGACATTCAGTGCAACCTGTGTCTTTTATTTAGAATACATACAAATGTCATTTACGTCCTTATTTTGTCAAAAGATTTAAAAGCATCGTTTTTAAGAGTCCGCATGAGCGAATGAGCGTCGCAAAATGACGCAGACCCGCTCTAAACTGAACCGGGTCATGTGACACACCACGTTTTCTACAGAACCCGTAACTTTAAACACCTCAGGCGGCATACATTATAAATATCGGCTTCTGAATATTACAATTGTTTTTAAATTGAACGAATTCAAATTGACATTAATTTATAACAAAAACATAAATACACATCTCAACAAAAAACATGTTACAGACAGTGATGATCACACATAGTTGACAGTATTTACATTTAGACCCTCAGTTGAATTTAGACAAGGGTTTTTAACCCATAATGGACTTCACAATTCCAATTTACATAAATATTCTTAAACATATTAATCCAGAGACTAATTCAAATCAACATCATAAATGACAATAAGTCAATCATCACTCAATAATCACTTAATTATATCATTAACTTTAACACCGCTTCAGTGTTCCTTTAACACTCTTATTTTAACACTTTAACACTTTTATTTCAACATTTTAACACTCTTATTTTAACAATTTAACACTCTTATTTTAATACTTTAACCCTCTTGAGCGTGTCTCAAATAAACTTGTTAATTTAACACTGGAGGTTTTGCTGTGTGCTGTATTTTTATATTTATTGTATTTATTTTATTCATATCTGCTCACTATTTACTCAGTTGTTTGTGCGTGTTTGAAGTTTTATGTCATCAGCTCAAAGTCATAACTGATCAACAGTAAATATTGATTATATTCTTCAGTTTTGAGATGCAAAGCAACATGTCGAGTCAATAATGTGATTTGATTTGACAAACCCAGCCATTGGGTTAAATTTTTTAATGAATTTTTTATTAACCCAACGGTTGGGTTAGTCCATATTTGACCCAACTTTGGGTTGAAACAACCCTGCACTGTACATCTGTAGCCATCAGTACTGAATCATATAGGAGACTAAGATGAGACAGAGAAGTCACTGGTGCTAAAATAAACTAGTCAGTCTCTATTATTATTTTACAGAGTTCTTTAAAGATGCTCTAAGTGATGATGGGTGACGTCACTTCTTGTTGACGTTTAAACTAAGTATTGGCAAACAAAAAAAACGGAGGCTAGCTCGACCCTCCCTCTTCCTCATCCGCGCCAAACCCCACCCCTAAATCATTCTTGTCAGTGATTGGCTGGAACAGTGTGTTGTGTTTTGTGGTGCGGGTTAACTCAGTTTTTTTTCTGTTGCAGTTTGTGGAGCCTGTGGTGTCTACAGAGACCGCGTGTCTCACAGTGTGTTCAGGGGACAGGCCGCTAGCGGATGGAGAGGTGATGTTTGCTGGATGTGACAAAAAAAGTGTTGACCTAAAAAACGTGTGACATCTCTTAGAGCACCTTTAAAATCATTCAGTTTTACTTTCAAAACATTCACATATTCTAAGGGGTTTTCACAAAGTTTCTGTTTAACTTTAGTCACACTTGTCCAAGAAAATGATCCCCGATCCATAATTTCCTTTACTTGCTTTTTGTAATAATCGTGAGCAACACAAGGCTAAACATTTTTCAGGTTCTTTCTTTGTTTGTAGTCAAGTTGTAGTTTATCTTGCCAATCGTAATAAAACCCTGACTACCTGACAGAATTATAATAAATTAAAGAAAAGTTTAGTGCAATTTAAAATATATTTTCATAGGATATAATACCCAAACATTTTGTTGCTCCTACAACTGTGGCTTTACTGTGACTGAGTGTTCAGGAAGAGTTCATTGTTCTGTTCACTGCAGATAAACTCTGTCCACCGTTTCTTGACTCCTCTCAACATTAAACCAGTGATTTGTTATCAGAGTCATTCCACGAAACCGGTACGATTTGGACTTACACATTTTTGGATTTTTATTTATATGTATTACTTGCTAACTTACAGAAAAACATATTTTCTCACCTCAGGCATCAAATCCCTATTATTATTGGTAATTATTTTGAGATATGGTCACTATTAGTCTTCAACCCTGTTATGGACACTATATGGGAGCTCTCTGAATATGATTATAAAATATATTTGTAATGAAATCAACATTTTCCTATTAATCAGATGTCCCTCACACTAATTCAGTAATTGTAAATGTAAAATTTACATACATTTTACACTTATGCTATACTAAAGTCTGAAATGTGCACTTTTTGTGACAACAACCACATTATTTTTGATCAAAGATGTGGATTAACTTCAGAATTTAAACTAAAATCAGTATTCTTATGATTGCTCTGAACATTTCAGACTAAGTTCAACAAACATTAAATTACTTATTCATAAACTTAAAAAAAATAATTAACCCTTTCATGCATGAATTATGATAACCTCAGTCAGGATTCTTTTCTTTTTATTGCTCTTAGGGCATGAAAAACAAGAATTGATTTTTATTTTATTTTTTTTACAAATTTTTCAAAGAGATCTTCAGATGTCCACTTGAGTGGACAGCATGCGGTTGGTTTAAACTGAAGATATACTGTATTAAATATAAGACAATAATCAAATAGATAAAGTATGTGAATTTAACAAACTAATCAATACAATTATATCAAATCATGTGAAAACTATAAAATATATACAAAAAATATAAATGCGAAATATTGCAATGGCTTCATACAACTTCATACAAGTTGCACTTCGCGTATCTATGATATCAGAACATGAGGACGTGATTCCATCAGAATTTTCTACAGCCTGTCAAGCTACAACTGTGGAAACCACTCAGATGCTCCCTCCAGTGCACCAGAGTATGGAGATTTACCCTTATTAGCTGATCATTCTGATCATGTTCAAGATGGACATGCACATTTCTATCATAGCCCTCCTCTGAGAAAACCTAGCGATACGTTTTTTCAATCTCATCTGAAATGATCAGTGTTGGGGGAAACGCATTACAAGTAACATGCATAACCCATTCATTACTTTTTTGATGTTACAAGTAAAGTAATGTGTTACAAGTAACATACATTACGTAATCATATTTGTTTTTTATGTTATGAGTAATGTATTGTAACATGCATTACCTAATCAGATTACTTTTTGATCTAACAAGTAATTAACTACAAGTTATGTGCATTACCTAATCAGATTACTTTTTGATGTAACGAGTAAAGAAATGCATTACAAGTAACATGCATTACGTAATCAGATTACTTTTTTGATGTTATGAGTAAAAAAACACATTACAATAACGTGCATTATCAGATTACTTTTTGATCTAACAAGTAAAGTAATGCCTTACAAGTGTCATACATTATGTAATCACAACTTTTTTCGATGTCAATGAAAATTACATTCTAATAATACAAATACATTTATTTACAGTAAAAAAAGTCACACAATATTCACATTATAATTATGAATTGTAGCTGAAATATAGCAATTGATGCATGACGTCCACTACAGTGGACATGTGATTAATCAGAGTTTTCTCTCAATCTAAAATCAAAACTTGGGAAAATTTTACTGTGATATGACTCATTAGATATTGCTTGATGCTGCAATATTTTTTTTTACCTACAAGAGTCTGCTAGGATAGAAGGAATGGGTGGATATTCCGGAGCAACTTGGCATGTCTGACTGACCATTGGCCATCTTGGTTTGGAGGGGGAAAAAATCGAAACACAAAGGCTTGCCACTTGGTTGCAATTTATAGGATGATGCACCAGGGTCCAATGAAGAGATTGATGTGCAACTTTGCCATAAAAACCCGTGCAAATTCAAGAAAATGCTTTTTTAATAGCTGTCCACTGTAGTGACCACTATGCGTGAAAGGGTTAATGAAAATGTTGGTGTGATGGGGTTGAGACTAGGGTAACAAGGTTGAAGAGACAAATACAGCTTAACGTATTCACTGTAAGATTTTCTATGAGCACTGTATTTCTTTATGTAACCAAGAAAAACAACAAATATAAATTGCAATTGCAACTCAGTTTCATTAACCCGACTGCAGGGAAAACGTACTCGGTTACTAACGTAACCTCTGTTCTCTCTAGAAGAGGGAACGAGTACTGCGTAATATCTTACGCTATGGGGAAATCTCTTTTCCGCGAGATACTGAAGCCAGAAATTATCCTTAATTTTGGAATAATGTAAAACGTATTGCCTGAATCTGATTATGCGACTGATCCTGTAATATAATCTGATCAGATGAGAGTCTCTTTCTGCTTCATATGAGACACATGATGATCCTCATTGAGCTTCAGATCAGATTCTCTGATTTCTCTTCACTGTCTCTGATCCTGAAACTAAAGGCCTTTGAGTTTCACCTCAAATCTACTTCTCTTTTTTTTTTTTTTTTTGCCCAGCCACCACCCCCCCGTCTTCGGAGGTCAACTTTATTTTTATTCATATAACAAAATAAGAAAATAATAAAGAGTGACAAGCCGTAACAGGGAGACAGGGAGGTACACAGACAGACGGTCAGACAGACAGACACACGGCCAGACAGACAGACAGACAGACAGACAGACAGATAGACAGACAGATAGACAGACAAGCAGAGTTATAAGTGTGGGATTGGTATGTCTGTAAGTGTGTGACTGTTAGGTGTTGTTAAGGCAGATATATTGGTGGCGGGGGTAAAGATGATTGGAGTGGAGGGGAGGGGTGGAGATGGGGTGGAGATGGGGTGAGTGGGAAAGCACGTGGTTTACATTAGCTGTTGAATTTTTAGAAAGGTTATGAGAGGATTCCAGGTTTCTTTAAAGGCAGATATATTGTTCTTTTTATGAGCTATAATTTCTTCTGTCAAAATGAATTCTGTAATTAGGTTAGTCCAATGGGTGAAATTACAGGATGATTTTGATTTCCAGTTTTGAAAGATTATCTTTTTAGCGATTGCTAGAGAGACAAGAACTGGGGTTTTGTATTTGGAGGGGATGGAGGTTTCTGAAGTATCTCCTAGGAGACAGAGTGCAGGAGACAGTGGAACTCTGCAGTCCAGGATTGAAGATAGTGTGTTGGTTAATGTGATCCAAAGGGAGTGAACAGGCTGGCAGAGCCAGGTTGCGTGGAGATAGGTATCTGTGCTCCCAGAGGTGCACTGTGAACAGGTGTCTGTGTCAGATAATTTCATTTTAAATAGTTTACTCTGAGTGATGTGGATTCTGTGGATGGTTTTATATTGTATGAGTTGTAAATTGGTATTGGTGGTCATAGTAAAAGTGTTCCTGCAGATCTGTGTCCAGAAATCCGGGTCGGAAGATAGCATGAGGTCACTTTCCCACTTCCCCTTGGGCAGGGTTATTGTGGGGTTAGATGAAGCGATGATGGTGTAGAGTTCAAATCTACTTCTGACATCTAGTGGACAAAGATGAAAACTGCAGATCATATTCTGTGTGTTAGGAGGAATAGAAAACACACACTCATACAGATTTATTTACAATGCCTTCATTTCTATTTTAAACAAGTGACATTCTCTCAGTTTAATCACTGAATGTCATTCATTATCAACTCACAAATAATAATGTGATTTTACATGTTGTGTGAATGACTGAACTTCTAGCAACTTCTGCTTTAATGTATACTATGATGTGTTTGTGAACAGTAGATATTGAGTATTGAGTAAGTGTTGATCTGTTGTTGTTCTGAACAGCTTCAGTTCGTCTGTTAAAGTCACTAATGTTCTGCTGATGGAAATCAGTGTTAATAAATCAGAGATGATTAAATGAGCAGCTGATGGAGTTTATCAGATCTGAGTTTTACATTTAACATTCAGACTCTTGAAACTCTTCAGGAAACAATACGGCTGCGTCTCACATCAGATATTCAGAGGAGATATTGATCTGAAGAAGTACTAAGGTATGTTCTGTGTGAATGAATGTGTGGATTTATTTTCATCTTCTAGAGAAATGACATCTTTCAGGAGCTTTTAAATGAGGAAAACACATTATACTGAGACTCATGATTGTAATGCATGTATGAGTGATCTGAGTTTGTCATATTGTTGAATCAGGAGCTGATGGAGATTTGCCTGATATGAAACATCATCATCAGCTTCTGCTAACAGAAGAATCCAGAAACACAGTCTCTGGGAAGAACATCAATTATTCCCTGTTTCTAACTCTATCAGAAAGAGAAACAGAGAGATCTTCTGTGTGAAACGACAGATGAAGCACATGATGGAGAAAGCGGAGAATAAAAGTGATTCTGTCATAAACTCATCATCATAATCACAGGCTGCTTTATGATATTAAAGCTGGAAGCGTCACAGAATTCACTGGAACTAAAGAGATCTTGATTCTGATCAAACCATTCAAACCTTCAGAATAATATCAAAACAGCAGAAGTCATATTTTATAGTGACGCACATTTGACATCTTTGTGTTTGACTTCAATAATGATTCCCTTCAAATTACAACTTGTTGATTTTCATATTCCCTGATGAACTGAAATCTGTAAGTGTTTTCATTTGTTGCTGTAAAACACATTTTCATCTGTAGCTTCTTTAACTCTGCTGTGATTCTGATGATCTCCTGTAGAGGGAGACACGAGACTGCAGGACAGGGTCAAAGGGCAATCTGGATCCGCTTTATTTCACATGTTTAGGTTTATTTTCACTTTTACTTTATTTGTATAGAGTTTTTCACAATACATATTTATTCAAAATCAGCTTCACAAGAAAATTAATGTTTCTACATTAGAATTAAGATCAATCTGTTATCAGAGGAGACTGAGTCAGAGTAAAGTACAGTTACAGTAGCTCAGGTCATGAACTCATTTAGGCAGAAACAATGATCTCATTAAAGCAATGACTACATGAGCTGATCCTAATAATGACAGTGTATTATCTTACAGTGTTATGCAGTGTTATACAGATACAGTATATAGATGATAGTGTGTTGACTCAGAGTTATGATCATCTGAAGTCTAAAGGCTACACAAACACTAATAGTGTAATACTTTCACTAATCTGATATGCTACTTCACATAGGAAGAATAGATTAGTGACTGATCTGATGCCGACTGTAATACACACACACTGAAGCGGACTGATATCAGCTGATATAGACTGAGGTTTACTTCACGCTAAAAATATTAGTTGCTGAATTTTGAACATATTTGATTGATCACTGATTCAGTTTGGCCCATCCAGCAGTTCTCCAGTGAACTGAATACGTGAAGATGTTTGTATGAATGTGTTTCTCATGTGCAAGTGTTCACTATCAGAGGCAGAGAACACTAGTGTAAAGCAGAAGTGCAGGATTGAGACACACATCTGAAGAAGAAACTGTTCATTAATCTGTAAAAGAGTCCCGGAGCTGAACATGATGATGATGATGATGATGATGTTCAGGTCTTCAGCTGCTGATGGATGTCAGTGATGATGATGATGATCTTGAGAACATGATGAAGGGTTTGATGAGAATCTCTCCTCAGTTTTGACACCAGAATCAAACTTTACAGGCTCGTCTGGATCACAGGAGACTGGAAATCACAAATATATGTCAGATTATCCTCATTGCTTTCTCATCTCAATCTATAACACATTCTGTCAATTAAACAAAATCACACATCTGTAAACTTTCTATATTGTAGATTCTGTCTTCAGACGTCAGAAACTGATGAATCTCTGTGAATGTGCTTGAGTTTAAAACAGTAACACTGGCTTCATCTAGCAGGGTTGAGCTGGTTATCTGGATGGAGACTCCTGGGAAACCCATGTTTGTGCTGGAGGAGGTGTGAGTGAGGCCAGTAGGGGGCGCTGTTCACCCTGTGCTCTGTGAGTGAGGCCAGTAGGGGGCGCTGTTCACCCTGTGCTCTGTGAGTGAGGCCAGTAGGGGGCGCTGTTCATCCTGTGCTCTGTGTGTGAGGCCAGTAGGGGGCGCTGTTCATCCTGTGCTCTGGGAGTGAGGCCAGTAGGGGGCGCTGTTCACCCTGTGCTCTGTGAGTGAGGCCAGTAGGGGGCGCTGTTCACCCTGTGCTCTGTGAGTGAGGCCAGTAGGGGGCGCTGTTCACCCTGGGCTCTGTGAGTGAGGCCAGTAGGGGGCGCTGTTCATCCTGTGCTCTGTGTGTGAGGCCAGTAGGGGGCGCTGTTCATCCTGTGCTCTGTGAGTGAGGCCAGTAGGGGGCGCTGTTCACCCTGGGCTCTGTGAGTGAGGCCAGTAGGGGGCGCTGTTCACCCTGTGCTCTGTGAGTGAGGCCAGTAGGGGGCGCTGTTCATCCTGTGCTCTGTGTGTGAGGCCAGTAGGGGGCGCTGTTCACCCTGGGCTCTGTGAGTGAGGCCAGTAGGGGGCGCTGTTCACCCTGTGCTCTGTGCGTGAGGCCAGTAGGGGGCGCTGTTCACCCTGTGCTCTGTGCGTGAGGCCAGTAGGGGGCGCTGTTCATCCTGTGCTCTGTGCGTGAGGCCAGTAGGGGGCGCTGTTCATCCTGTGCTCTGTGAGTGAGGCCAGTAGGGGGCGCTGTTCACCCTGGGCTCTGTGAGTGAGGCCAGTAGGGGGCGCTGTTCACCCTGTGCTCTGTGAGTGAGGCCAGTAGGGGGCGCTGTTCATCCTGTGCTCTGTGTGTGAGGCCAGTAGGGGGCGCTGTTCACCCTGGGCTCTGTAAGTGAGGCCAGTAGGGGGCGCTGTTCACCCTGTGCTCTGTGCGTGAGGCCAGTAGGGGGCGCTGTTCACCCTGTGCTCTGTGTGTGAGGCCAGTAGGGGGCGCTGTTCACCCTGGGCTCTGTGTGTGAGGCC
This sequence comes from Vimba vimba, assembly GCA_022828995.1. Lineage (NCBI taxonomy): Eukaryota > Metazoa > Chordata > Actinopteri > Cypriniformes > Leuciscidae > Vimba > Vimba vimba. The sequence goes on along the minus strand of CM040829.1, from coordinate 2,585,029 downwards.
AGTAGGGGGCGCTGTTCACCCTGGGCTCTGTGAGTGAGGCCAGTAGGGGGCGCTGTTCACCCTGTGCTCTGTGTGTGAGGCCAGTAGGGGGCGCTGTTCACCCTGTGCTCTGTGTGTGAGGCCAGTAGGGGGCGCTGTTCACCCTGTGCTCTGTGAGTGAGGCCAGTAGGGGGCGCTGTTCACCCTGGGCTCTGTGAGTGAGGCCAGTAGGGGGCGCTGTTCACCCTGTGCTCTGTGAGTGAGGCCAGTAGGGGGCGCTGTTCATCCTGTGCTCTGTGCGTGAGGCCAGTAGGGGGCGCTGTTCACCCTGTGCTCTGTGTGTGAGGCCAGTAGGGAGCGCTGTTCACCCTGGGCTCTGTGTGTGAGGCCAGTAGGGTGTGCTGTTCACCCTGGGCTCTGTGAGTGAGGCCAGTAGGGGGCGCTGTTCACCCTGTGCTCTGTGTGTGAGGCCAGTTGGGGGCGCTGTTCATCCTGTGCTCTGTGCGTGAGGCCAGTAGGGGGCGCTGTTCACCCTGTGCTCTGTGCGTGAGGCCAGTAGGGGGCGCTGTTCATCCTGTGCTCTGTGCGTGAGGCCAGTAGGGGGCGCTGTTCACCCTGGGCTCTGTGTGTGAGGCCAGTAGGGGGCGCTGTTCACCCTGTGAGGCCAGTAGGGGGGCGCTGTAGGGGGCGCTGTTCACCCTGTGCTCTGTGAGTGAGGCCAGTAGGGGGCGCTGTTCACCCTGTGCTCTGTGTGTGAGGCCAGTAGGGGGCGCTGTTCACCCTGTGCTCTGTGTGTGAGGCCAGTAGGGGGCGCTGTTCACCCTGTGCTCTGTGTGTGAGGCCAGTAGGGGGCGCTGTTCACCCTGGGCTCTGTGTGTGAGGCCAGTAGGGGGCGCTGTTCACCCTGTGAGGCCAGTAGGGGGCGCTGTAGGGGGCGCTGTTCACCCTGTGCTCTGTGAGTGAGGCCAGTAGGGGGCGCTGTTCACCCTGTGTTCTGTGTGTGAGGCCAGTAGGGGGCGCTGTAGGGGGCGCTGTTCACCCTGTCCTCTGTGAGTGAGGCAAGTAGGGGGCGCTGTTCACCCTGTGCTCTGTGTGTGAGGCCAGTAGGGGGCGCTGTTCACCTTGTGTTCTGTGTGTGAGGCCAGTAGGGGGCGCTGTAGGGGGCGCTGTTCACCCTGTGCTCTGTGTGTGAGGCCAGTAGGGGGCGCTGTTCACCCTGTGTTCTGTGTGTGAGGCCAGTAGGGGGCGCTGTTCACCCTGTGCTCTGTGTGTGGGGCCAGTAGGGGGCGCTGTTCACCCTGTGCTCTGTGTGTGAGGCCAGTAGGGGGCGCTGTTCACCCTGTGCTCTTTGTGTGTCCTAACGCCCCAGTGTAGTGATGAGGACACTATACTGTCAAAGAGTGCCGTCCTTCAGATGAGCGTTAAAGCGAGCTCCTGACTCTCTGAGGTCATTAATAACCCCATGGCTCTTCTGGTAAAGAGGACGAGTGTAACCCCGGTGTCCCGGACACACTCCCTACAACGGCCCTCACCAATCATGGCCTCCTAATCATCCCCTTACATTCAACTGGGGCTCTATCACTCTCTCTCCTCTACACCTATAGCTGGTGTGTGTGTGTGTGTGTGTGTGTGTGTGTGTGTGTGTGTGTGTGTGTGTGTGTGTGAGTGTGTGTGTGTGTGTGTGTGTGTGTAGAGATCCCCTGATATGATTGTAAAGTGCTTTGTGTGTATAGTAGTACATATGAAAGTGCTATAAATGCCAAATTCATTCATTCATCAGTTTCATAATAATCAAACACTCACAGTCTGGCTTTAGTTTCTTCATACTGTCACATCTATCAAGTCTCTGTCCTCTTTTCTCTGGTGATTCACTGGTTTGTCTCTCATTTCTGTCCTCCATTTTTCTCTCAGTCTTTTTGTTTTTACAGCTTTTTTTCTGTAAAATAAATGCGTTCTTTGTGATTATTTCAATTTACAACATCATTATGGTTACTTTAAATTCACTTTTTCTGTACAAAGGCATAAAATAATAAATACATTATATTGAATGATCTATAAAACAAGCAAACACTTTAGAAAGGATATAAATCAAAATAAAATGTTAGCAGTCAACATTCAACAAGGAGTCTAAACCAAAAATAGATGACAGGTAAAAAAAAAAAAAAAAAAAAAAAAAAAACAGAAGACAGATTTGCAAATGAAAACAAATAAAAACTTAAAAATAAAAACAATGGCTGTAAAAATGTTCTAAAAAACTCTACTACTAAGAACAGTAACATGCAACAAATGTAACACTTTACTAAAAAAAAAAAAAAAAACATTTGTTCAGGGTTTTTCCCCACATTTAAAAAAAAAAAAATCCTATTGAGAAAGCATGTGTACTCCACAAGAGTCCAGGAGAAATGAACATGTAATAATTTTTCACCCACCCTCTCATGATGAGCATCTCCATGCTGCATGCTGTCTCCTGATCAGGGTCACTGTACAACAGCAGAAAACTGAATATTAGATCAAAATAACTGTTCATAGTACAATCCAGATAAGAAGGAGATTAATAATAGTGTAGACTAACACAACTCTTCCTGCATGTGTCAAGGCAACTCAGCAAACCACAACACTAGAAACATTTCTTTCTTTCATGTTTCTGCTGTTCAGATTCACTGCCGAATGCTCCATGTTTACATGAACACAACATTATTCATAAGATATTACCTTTTGTATAGATGGTGATGACACTGAATAACTAACGCCTGGACAGATGTTCAGCTACACTGCCAATCAACTGTTAGTTTAATTGATTTCATTTAAGGTTTTAGGTTTTCATTCTTTTAGACTCCTGAAACATTTTTAAAGGTTGTATTGCTTTTGTTCTTTTTACCACACTTTTACTTTTTATCAATGTGTTAAAATACACTGATTGTGTTAACACTGCATTACAAAAAATAAGATTCTACTTCTGCAAACCAGCTCTTGTGGTTTAATGGCAACTTGCTAAACATTGCCAGTGTATTACAGGAGACAGTTCACTTATTTTTTAAAAAAATATTGCCATTATAAGGTTTGGAAGAGCCAGGACATTTTCTAATATAACTCAGATTGTATTCGTCTGAAAGAATAATGCCATATACACTTGCAATGACTTGAGGGAGATTTAAATAATTAAAAAAAAAATCTCTTAACTAAAGCATTAAAGATAAAGTGTTTTAGTCACCTTGTGATGAGCAGAAGAGAGGAGACATCCAGCGCAGCGCTGAGAGATCAGACCGCTCAGACAGATCAGCTTTTGTGAAGGTTAAACTCCTCCTCTGGTGCTGCTATAGGCTGATGCAGGATCAGTATCATAAACTCCTCCTCTGGTGCTGCTATAGGCTGATGCAGGATCAGTATCATCACTCCTCCCTCTGGTGCTGCTATAGGCTGATACAGGATCAGTATCATAAACTCCTCCTCTGGTGCTGCTATAGGCTGATACAGGATCAGTATCATAAACTCCTCCTCTGGTGCTGCTATAGGCTGATACAGGATCAGTATCATAAACTCCTCCCTCTGGTGCTGCTATAGGCTGATGCAGGATCAGTATCATCACTCCTCCCTCTGGTGCTGCTATAGGCTGATACAGGATCAGTATCATAAACTCCTCCCTCTGGTGCTGCTATAGGCTGATACAGGATCAGTATCATAAACTCCTCCTCTGGTGCTGCTATAGGCTGATGCAGGATCAGTATCATCACTCCTCCTCTGGTGCTGCTATAGGCTGATGCAGGATCAGTATCATCACTCCTCCTCTGGTGCTGCTATAGGCTGATGCAGGATCAGTATCATCACTCCTCCTCTGGTGCTGCTATAGGCTGATGCAGGATCAGCATCATAAACTCCTCCCTCTGGTGCTGCTATAGGCTGATGCAGGATCAGCATCATAAACTCCTCCCTCTGGTGCTGCTATAGGCTGATGCAGGATCAGCATCATAAACTCCTCCTCTGGTGCTGCTATAGGCTGATACAGGATCAGTATCATAAACTCCTCCTCTGGTGCTGCTATAGGCTGATACAGGATCAGTATCATAAACTCCTCCTCTGGTGCTGCTATAGGCTGATACAGGATCAGTATCATAAACTCCTCCCTCTGGTGCTGCTATAGGCTGATACAGGATCAGTATCATAAACTCCTCCTCTGGTGCTGCTATAGGCTGATGCAGGATCAGTATCATCACTCCTCCTCTGGTGCTGCTATAGGCTGATGCAGGATCAGTATCATAAACTCCTCCTCTGGTGCTGCTATAGGCTGATGCAGGATCAGTATCATCACTCCTCCTCTGGTGCTGCTATAGGCTGATGCAGGATCAGTATCATAAACTCCTCCTCTGGTGCTGCTATAGGCTGATACAGGATCAGTATCATCACTCCTCCTCTGGTGCTGCTATAGGCTGATGCAGGATCAGTATCATCACTCCTCCTCTGGTGCTGCTATAGGCTGATGCAGGATCAGTATCATAAACTCCTCCTCTGGTGCTGCTATAGGCTGATGCAGGATCAGTATCATAAACTCCTCCTCTGGTGCTGCTATAGGCTGATACAGGATCAGTATCATCACTCCTCCCTCTGGTGCTGCTATAGGCTGATACAGGATCAGTATCATAAACTCCTCCTCTGGTGCTGCTATAGGCTGATACAGGATCAGTATCATAAACTCCTCCTCTGGTGCTGCTATAGGCTGATACAGGATCAGTATCATAAACTCCTCCTCTGGTGCTGCTATAGGCTGATGCAGGATCAGTATCATAAACTCCTCCTCTGGTGCTGCTATAGGCTGATGCAGGATCAGTATCATCACTCCTCCCTCTGGTGCTGCTATAGGCTGATACAGGATCAGTATCATAAACTCCTCCTCTGGTGCTGCTATAGGCTGATACAGGATCAGTATCATAAACTCCTCCTCTGGTGCTGCTATAGGCTGATACAGGATCAGTATCATAAACTCCTCCTCTGGTGCTGCTATAGGCTGATGCAGGATCAGTATCATAAACTCCTCCTCTGGTGCTGCTATAGGCTGATGCAGGATCAGTATCATAAACTCCTCCTCTGGTGCTGCTATAGGCTGATGCAGGATCAGTATCATAAACTCCTCCTCTGGTGCTGCTATAGGCTGATACAGGATCAGTATCATAAACTCCTCCCTCTGGTGCTGCTATAGGCTGATGCAGGATCAGTATCATAAACTCCTCCTCTGGTGCTGCTATAGGCTGATGCAGGATCAGTATCATCACTCCTCCCTCTGGTGCTGCTATAGGCTGATACAGGATCAGTATCATAAACTCCTCCTCTGGTGCTGCTATAGGCTGATACAGGATCAGTATCATAAACTCCTCCCTCTGGTGCTGCTATAGGCTGATACAGGATCAGTATCATAAACTCCTCCTCTGGTGCTGCTATAGGCTGATACAGGATCAGTATCATAAACTCCTCCCTCTGGTGCTGCTATAGGCTGATGCAGGATCAGTATCATCACTCCTCCTCTGGTGCTGCTATAGGCTGATGCAGGATCAGTATCATAAACTCCTCCTCTGGTGCTGCTATAGACACTGATACAGGATCAGTATCATAAACTCCTCCTCTGGTGCTGCTATAGGCTGATACAGGATCAGTATCATAAACTCCTCCCTCTGGTGCTGCTATAGGCTGATGCAGGATCAGTATCATAAACTCCTCCTCTGGTGCTGCTATAGGCTGATGCAGGATCAGTATCATCACTCCTCCCTCTGGTGCTGCTATAGGCTGATACAGGATCAGTATCATAAACTCCTCCTCTGGTGCTGCTATAGGCTGATACAGGATCAGTATCATAAACTCCTCCCTCTGGTGCTGCTATAGGCTGATACAGGATCAGTATCATAAACTCCTCCTCTGGTGCTGCTATAGGCTGATACAGGATCAGTATCATAAACTCCTCCCTCTGGTGCTGCTATAGGCTGATGCAGGATCAGTATCATCACTCCTCCTCTGGTGCTGCTATAGGCTGATGCAGGATCAGTATCATAAACTCCTCCTCTGGTGCTGCTATAGACACTGATACAGGATCAGTATCATAAACTCCTCCTCTGGTGCTGCTATAGGCTGATACAGGATCAGTATCATAAACTCCTCCTCTGGTGCTGCTATAGGCTGATGCAGGATCAGTATCATAAACTCCTCCTCTGGTGCTGCTATAGGCTGATGCAGGATCAGTATCATAAACTCCTCCTCTGGTGCTGCTATAGGCTGATGCAGGATCAGTATCATAAACTCCTCCTCTGGTGCTGCTATAGGCTGATACAGGATCAGTATCATAAACTCCTCCTCTGGTGCTGCTATAGGCTGATGCAGGATCAGTATCATAAACTCCTCCTCTGGTGCTGCTATAGACACTGATACAGGATCAGTATCATAAACTCCTCCTCTGGTGCTGCTATAGGCTGATACAGGATCAGTATCATAAACTCCTCCCTCTGGTGCTGCTATAGGCTGATGCAGGATCAGCATCATAAACTCCTCCCTCTGGTGCTGCTATAGGCTGATGCAGGATCAGCATCATAAACTCCTCCCTCTGGTGCTGCTATAGGCTGATACAGGATCAGTATCATAAACTCCTCCTCTGGTGCTGCTATAGGCTGATGCAGGATCAGTATCATAAACTCCTCCTCTGGTGCTGCTATAGGCTGATACAGGATCAGTATCATAAACTCCTCCTCTGGTGCTGCTATAGGCTGATACAGGATCAGTATCATAAACTCCTCCTCTGGTGCTGCTATAGGCTGATACAGGATCAGTATCATAAACTCCTCCTCTGGTGCTGCTATAGGCTGATGCAGGATCAGTATCATAAACTCCTCCTCTGGTGCTGCTATAGGCTGATGCAGGATCAGTATCATAAACTCCTCCTCTGGTGCTGCTATAGGCTGATGCAGGATCAGTATCATAAACTCCTCCTCTGGTGCTGCTATAGGCTGATACAGGATCAGTATCATAAACTCCTCCTCTGGTGCTGCTATAGGCTGATGCAGGATCAGTATCATAAACTCCTCCTCTGGTGCTGCTATAGGCTGATGCAGGATCAGCATCATAAACTCCTCCTCTGGTGCTGCTATAGGCTGATGCAGGATCAGTATCATAAACTCCTCCTCTGGTGCTGCTATAGGCTGATGCAGGATCAGTATCATAAACTCCTCCTCTGGTGCTGCTATAGGCTGATGCAGGATCAGTATCATAAACTCCTCCTCTGGTGCTGCTATAGGCTGATGCAGGATCAGTATCATAAACTCCTCCTCTGGTGCTGCTATAGGCTGATGCAGGATCAGTATCATAAACTCCTCCTCTGGTGCTGCTATAGACACTGATACAGGATCAGTATCATAAACTCCTCCTCTGGTGCTGCTATAGGCTGATACAGGATCAGTATCATAAACTCCTCCCTCTGGTGCTGCTATAGGCTGATGCAGGATCAGCATCATAAACTCCTCCCTCTGGTGCTGCTATAGGCTGATGCAGGATCAGCATCATAAACTCCTCCTCTGGTGCTGCTATAGACACTGATACAGGATCAGCATCATAAACTCCTCCTCTGGTGCTGCTATAGACACTGATACAGGATCAGTATCATAAACTCCTCCTCTGGTGCTGCTATAGACACTGATACAGGATCAGTATCATAAACTCCTCCTCTGGTGCTGCTATAGGCTGATACAGGATCAGTATCATAAACTCCTCCCTCTGGTGCTGCTATAGGCTGATGCAGGATCAGCATCATAAACTCCTCCCTCTGGTGCTGCTATAGGCTGATGCAGGATCAGCATCATAAACTCCTCCCTCTGGTGCTGCTATAGGCTGATGCAGGATCAGTATCATAAACTCCTCCTCTGGTGCTGCTATAGGCTGATACAGGATCAGTATCATAAACTCCTCCTCTGGTGCTGCTATAGGCTGATGCAGGATCAGTATCATAAACTCCTCCCTCTGGTGCTGCTATAGGCTGATGCAGGATCAGCATCATAAACTCCTCCTCTGGTGCTGCTATAGACACTGATACAGGATCAGTATCATAAACTCCTCCTCTGGTGCTGCTATAGGCTGATACAGGATCAGTATCATAAACTCCTCCCTCTGGTGCTGCTATAGGCTGATGCAGGATCAGTATCATCACTCCTCCTCTGGTGCTGCTATAGGCTGATGCAGGATCAGTATCATAAACTCCTCCCTCTGGTGCTGCTATAGGCTGATACAGGATCAGTATCATAAACTCCTCCCTCTGGTGCTGCTATAGGCTGATGCAGGATCAGTATCATAAACTCCTCCTCTGGTGCTGCTATAGGCTGATGCAGGATCAGTATCATAAACTCCTCCTCTGGTGCTGCTATAGGCTGATGCAGGATCAGTATCATAAACTCCTCCCTCTGGTGCTGCTATAGGCTGATGCAGGATCAGTATCATAAACTCCTCCTCTGGTGCTGCTATAGACACTGATACAGGATCAGTATCATAAACTCCTCCTCTGGTGCTGCTATAGGCTGATACAGGATCAGTATCATAAACTCCTCCCTCTGGTGCTGCTATAGGCTGATGCAGGATCAGTATCATCACTCCTCCTCTGGTGCTGCTATAGGCTGATGCAGGATCAGTATCATAAACTCCTCCCTCTGGTGCTGCTATAGGCTGATACAGGATCAGTATCATAAACTCCTCCCTCTGGTGCTGCTATAGGCTGATGCAGGATCAGTATCATAAACTCCTCCTCTGGTGCTGCTATAGGCTGATGCAGGATCAGTATCATAAACTCCTCCTCTGGTGCTGCTATAGGCTGATGCAGGATCAGTATCATCACTCCTCCTCTGGTGCTGCTATAGGCTGATGCAGGATCAGTATCATAAACTCCTCCTCTGGTGCTGCTATAGGCTGATGCAGGATCAGTATCATAAACTCCTCCTCTGGTGCTGCTATAGGCTGATGCAGGATCAGTATCATAAACTCCTCCCTCTGGTGCTGCTATAGGCTGATGCAGGATCAGTATCATCACTCCTCCTCTGGTGCTGCTATAGGCTGATGCAGGATCAGTATCATAAACTCCTCCTCTGGTGCTGCTATAGGCTGATACAGGATCAGTATCATCACTCCTCCCTCTGGTGCTGCTATAGGCTGATGCAGGATCAGTATCATAAACTCCTCCTCTGGTGCTGCTATAGACACTGATACAGGATCAGTATCATAAACTCCTCCTCTGGTGCTGCTATAGGCTGATGCAGGATCAGTATCATAAACTCCTCCCTCTGGTGCTGCTATAGGCTGATGCAGGATCAGTATCATAAACTCCTCCTCTGGTGCTGCTATAGGCTGATGCAGGATCAGTATCATAAACTCCTCCTCTGGTGCTGCTATAGGCTGATGCAGGATCAGTATCATAAACTCCTCCTCTGGTGCTGCTATAGGCTGATACAGGATCAGTATCATAAACTCCTCCTCTGGTGCTGCTATAGGCTGATGCAGGATCAGTATCATAAACTCCTCCCTCTGGTGCTGCTATAGGCTGATGCAGGATCAGTATCATAAACTCCTCCCTCTGGTGCTGCTATAGGCTGATGCAGGATCAGTATCATAAACTCCTCCTCTGGTGCTGCTATAGGCTGATGCAGGATCAGTATCATAAACTCCTCCTCTGGTGCTGCTATAGGCTGATACAGGATCAGTATCATAAACTCCTCCCTCTGGTGCTGCTATAGGCTGATGCAGGATCAGTATCATAAACTCCTCCCTCTGGTGCTGCTATAGGCTGATGCAGGATCAGTATCATAAACTCCTCCTCTGGTGCTGCTATAGGCTGATGCAGGATCAGTATCATAAACTCCTCCTCTGGTGCTGCTATAGGCTGATGCAGGATCAGTATCATAAACTCCTCCTCTGGTGCTGCTATAGACACTGATACAGGATCAGTATCATTGTTACGACCTGTGGCTCCAAAAGGCCGTAACAAAGGAAAGGGACACACAGAGCGGTTACTTTTAACACAAAATTTATTAACAACCAAAAGAACCGAAACTAAACCAAACAAGTGTAAAATGGCGTCAGTCAGATCAGTAGTGTAAAGTACAATGTATGCATGAAATGGCATGGGACGTAATGCAATGTAAGCTAATGTGATGTATGTCTCCAGAAGTCACAACAACAAAACCCATAAAAGCAAAGCAAAAATAAACATGGAGCTCCGATGAACAAGCACGGGCTTCTTTTAAAGGACAGACTGATTAGAGCATCCAGGTGGAACCCCTCAGGAAATCAACGGGGCGTTTCATACTGGATCGTTACACCCCTCCCCTTAAGACAGGGATTCTGTCAAGATCCCTGTAAACAAAGAGCAAAACGATTAATCACCAACAGGGGCACGGGACAAAGCATCCGCCACCACATTTTCTACCCCTCGGATATGCCGGATGTCAAGACTGTACGACTGCAGAAACAACGACCACCGAATAAGCCTTTGATTCGGGCACTGGAGGGAGTTCAGAAAGGTCAACGGGTTATGATCCGTATAGACAACAATTGGTCTGCTTGAATTCAGATAGACAGCAAAATGGATCAAAGCCCAAACAAGTGCCAGGGCCTCCTTCTCCACCACAGAGTAGTTGAGTTGGTAAGTGGTAAATTTCCGCGAGAAATAACTAACAGGGTGTACCACACCTACCGAGTCAGACTGCTGTAAAACAGCTCCCGCCCCCACCTGACTAGCATCCACCTGCAGGGAAAACGGCTTGTCAAAGCCAGGTGCAGCCAGCACAGGTGAAGAACATAGCAAAGCTTTTACATTTTCAAATGCCGCAGCACAATGGGAAGACCAGACAAACTTTACCTGCCCTTTCAATAGGTTGGTAAGGGGAGCTACCACGGTAGAAAAATTACGACAAAAAGAGCGATAGTAGCCCATTAAACCCAAAAACCTCATCAATTCTTTTTTAGTGACAGGTACAGGAAACTTTTGAATGGCCTGAACTTTTGCTTGTACAGGTCGAACCTCCCCATTTCCTACCACTTTCCCAAGGTAGATCACGGTAGCCCGAGCAAACTCACATTTTGCAACAGCAACAATTCTTTTTGCTGCTCAAACGTCAATACAGATGGTGAATCGGACTGCATTTGTGCCGACATAACCAAATCTTTATCCAAACTCAGAATGTCCCTTTCACACAATTTTAACTTCAACTCAGCTTTAATACTTTCCTTGCGTTTTTTATCAACGACATCTATTTCATAATGGTCAGCAATTCTTAACAGCTGTTCCTTCGTACATTTTCCTAGCAATGTATACGAAGGAGATTCTAGAAATGCATTAATATCCGCCATCAGAAAAACAAACAGACCAATAAAAAGCCAGAAGTGCAATCAAATACTCGGAGCATTCCCCACTAACTTTCCTCAGCGCGAGAGAGAGAGGAAAAAAAAAAAAAAAAACCTATCTATCCTTATCCCTGGTCTTCATGCGGTTACAGGCGGGGGGTATTTATGCACTTCAACCCAGTGGGTGAAAAATGCTACCGGTCAGACCAGCGACACCTTCAACACCCTGGATGTGCTCCCGAGTCAACTGCTACTACCCGCTTTCTCCGCAACACTACCAAAACAAAAAATAACCAACATGTCTCAAAGGAAACATGCTGCTATACCTCACCGGGGAAAACTCCAAACTAGAAGAACCATATTGCACTGTCAACTTACCAGTCGATGAGCTTCCACGCAACAACCAAACAATTCTCCACACGTGTGTCCCGTTCCGCGAAAATGACGTCACAAGTTCAAATGAGATTTCCTCTCCCAAACGCTTAACCATTGATTACGCCAAATTCCGAAAGACGCTAGCACGAACAAATACCAAATGGACGAGCCCCCATTTGTTACGACCTGTGGCTCCAAAAGGCCGTAACAAAGGAAAGGGACACACAGAGCGGTTACTTTTAACACAAAATTTATTAACAACCAAAAGAACCGAAACTAAACCAAACAAGTGTAAAATGGCGTCAGTCAGATCAGTAGTGTAAAGTACAATGTATGCATGAAATGGCATGGGACGTAATGCAATGTAAGCTAATGTGATGTATGTCTCCAGAAGTCACAACAACAAAACCCATAAAAGCAAAGCAAAAATAAACATGGAGCTCCGATGAACAAGCACGGGCTTCTTTTAAAGGACAGACTGATTAGAGCATCCAGGTGGAACCCCTCAGGAAATCAACGGGGCGTTTCATACTGGATCGTCACAATCATAAACTCCTCCTCTGGTGCTGCTATAGGCTGATGCAGGATCAGTATCATAAACTCCTCCTCTGGTGCTGCTATAGGCTGATACAGGATCAGTATCATAAACTCCTCCCTCTGGTGCTGCTATAGGCTGATGCAGGATCAGTATCATAAACTCCTCCCTCTGGTGCTGCTATAGGCTGATGCAGGATCAGTATCATCACTCCTCCTCTGGTGCTGCTATAGGCTGATGCAGGATCAGTATCATAAACTCCTCCCTCTGGTGCTGCTATAGGCTGATGCAGGATCAGTATCATAAACTCCTCCTCTGGTGCTGCTATAGGCTGATGCAGGATCAGTATCATAAACTCCTCCTCTGGTGCTGCTATAGGCTGATGCAGGATCAGTATCATAAACTCCTCCTCTGGTGCTGCTATAGGCTGATGCAGGATCAGTATCATAAACTCCTCCTCTGGTGCTGCTATAGGCTGATGCAGGATCAGTATCATAAACTCCTCCCTCTGGTGCTGCTATAGGCTGATGCAGGATCAGTATCATCACTCCTCCTCTGGTGCTGCTATAGGCTGATGCAGGATCAGTATCATAAACTCCTCCTCTGGTGCTGCTATAGGCTGATGCAGGATCAGTATCATAAACTCCTCCTCTGGTGCTGCTATAGACACTGATACAGGATCAGTATCATAAACTCCTCCTCTGGTGCTGCTATAGGCTGATGCAGGATCAGTATCATAAACTCCTCCTCTGGTGCTGCTATAGACACTGATGCAGGATCAGTATCATAAACTCCTCCCTCTGGTGCTGCTATAGGCTGATGCAGGATCAGTATCATAAACTCCTCCTCTGGTGCTGCTATAGGCTGATGCAGGATCAGTATCATAAACTCCTCCTCTGGTGCTGCTATAGGCTGATGCAGGATCAGTATCATAAACTCCTCCTCTGGTGCTGCTATAGGCTGATGCAGGATCAGTATCATAAACTCCTCCTCTGGTGCTGCTATAGGCTGATACAGGATCAGTATCATAAACTCCTCCCTCTGGTGCTGCTATAGGCTGATGCAGGATCAGTATCATAAACTCCTCCCTCTGGTGCTGCTATAGGCTGATGCAGGATCAGTATCATAAACTCCTCCTCTGGTGCTGCTATAGGCTGATGCAGGATCAGTATCATAAACTCCTCCCTCTGGTGCTGCTATAGGCTGATGCAGGATCAGTATCATAAACTCCTCCCTCTGGTGCTGCTATAGGCTGATGCAGGATCAGTATCATCACTCCTCCTCTGGTGCTGCTATAGGCTGATGCAGGATCAGTATCATAAACTCCTCCCTCTGGTGCTGCTATAGGCTGATGCAGGATCAGTATCATAAACTCCTCCCTCTGGTGCTGCTATAGGCTGATGCAGGATCAGTATCATAAACTCTTCCTCTGGTGCTGCTATAGGCTGATACAGGATCAGTATCATAAACTCCTCCCTCTGGTGCTGCTATAGGCTGATGCAGGATCAGTATCATAAACTCCTCCCTCTGGTGCTGCTATAGACACTGATGCAGGATCAGTATCATAAACTCCTCCCTCTGGTGCTGCTATAGACACTGATGCAGGATCAGTATCATAAACTCCTCCTCTGGTGCTGCTATAGACACTGATACAGGATCAGTATCATAAACTCCTCCTCTGGTGCTGCTATAGGCTGATGCAGGATCAGTATCATAAACTCCTCCCTCTGGTGCTGCTATAGGCTGATGCAGGATCAGTATCATCACTCCTCCTCTGGTGCTGCTATAGGCTGATGCAGGATCAGTATCATAAACTCCTCCCTCTGGTGCTGCTATAGGCTGATGCAGGATCAGTATCATAAACTCCTCCCTCTGGTGCTGCTATAGGCTGATGCAGGATCAGTATCATAAACTCCTCCTCTGGTGCTGCTATAGGCTGATACAGGATCAGTATCATAAACTCCTCCCTCTGGTGCTGCTATAGGCTGATGCAGGATCAGTATCATAAACTCCTCCCTCTGGTGCTGCTATAGGCTGATACAGGATCAGTATCATAAACTCCTCCCTCTGGTGCTGCTATAGACACTGATGCAGGATCAGTATCATAAACTCCTCCCTCTGGTGCTGCTATAGGCTGATGCAGGATCAGTATCATCACTCCTCCTCTGGTGCTGCTATAGGCTGATGCAGGATCAGTATCATAAACTCCTCCCTCTGGTGCTGCTATAGGCTGATGCAGGATCAGTATCATAAACTCCTCCCTCTGGTGCTGCTATAGGCTGATGCAGGATCAGTATCATAAACTCCTCCTCTGGTGCTGCTATAGGCTGATACAGGATCAGTATCATAAACTCCTCCCTCTGGTGCTGCTATAGGCTGATGCAGGATCAGTATCATAAACTCCTCCTCTGGTGCTGCTATAGGCTGATACAGGATCAGTATCATAAACTCCTCCCTCTGGTGCTGCTATAGGCTGATGCAGGATCAGTATCATAAACTCCTCCCTCTGGTGCTGCTATAGGCTGATACAGGATCAGTATCATAAACTCCTCCCTCTGGTGCTGCTATAGACACTGATACAGGATCAGTATCATAAACTCCTCCTCTGGTGCTGCTATAGGCTGATGCAGGATCAGTATCATAAACTCCTCCTCTGGTGCTGCTATAGGCTGATACAGGATCAGTATCATAAACTCCTCCTCTGGTGCTGCTATAGACACTGATACAGGATCAGTATCATAAACTCCTCCTCTGGTGCTGCTATAGGCTGATACAGGATCAGTATCATAAACTCCTCCCTCTGGTGCTGCTATAGGCTGATGCAGGATCAGTATCATAAACTCCTCCCTCTGGTGCTGCTATAGGCTGATGCAGGATCAGTATCATAAACTCCTCCTCTGGTGCTGCTATAGGCTGATACAGGATCAGTATCATAAACTCCTCCTCTGGTGCTGCTATAGGCTGATACAGGATCAGTATCATAAACTCCTCCTCTGGTGCTGCTATAGGCTGATGCAGGATCAGTATCATAAACTCCTCCTCTGGTGCTGCTATAGGCTGATACAGGATCAGTATCATAAACTCCTCCTCTGGTGCTGCTATAGACACTGATACAGGATCAGTATCATAAACTCCTCCTCTGGTGCTGCTATAGGCTGATGCAGGATCAGTATCATAAACTCCTCCCTCTGGTGCTGCTATAGGCTGATGCAGGATCAGTATCATAAACTCCTCCTCTGGTGCTGCTATAGGCTGATACAGGATCAGTATCATAAACTCCTCCTCTGGTGCTGCTATAGGCTGATACAGGATCAGTATCATCACTCCTCCTCTGGTGCTGCTATAGGCTGATGCAGGATCAGTATCATAAACTCCTCCTCTGGTGCTGCTATAGGCTGATGCAGGATCAGTATCATAAACTCCTCCTCTGGTGCTGCTATAGACACTGATACAGGATCAGTATCATAAACTCCTCCTCTGGTGCTGCTATAGACACTGATGCAGGATCAGTATCATAAACTCCTCCTCTGGTGCTGCTATAGGCTGATACAGGATCAGTATCATAAACTCCTCCTCTGGTGCTGCTATAGGCTGATGCAGGATCAGTATCATAAACTCCTCCCTCTGGTGCTGCTATAGGCTGATGCAGGATCAGTATCATAAACTCCTCCCTCTGGTGCTGCTATAGGCTGATGCAGGATCAGTATCATCACTCCTCCCTCTGGTGCTGCTATAGGCTGATACAGGATCAGTATCATAAACTCCTCCTCTGGTGCTGCTATAGACACTGATACAGGATCAGTATCATAAACTCCTCCTCTGGTGCTGCTATAGGCTGATGCAGGATCAGTATCATAAACTCCTCCCTCTGGTGCTGCTATAGGCTGATGCAGGATCAGTATCATAAACTCCTCCCTCTGGTGCTGCTATAGGCTGATGCAGGATCAGTATCATAAACTCCTCCTCTGGTGCTGCTATAGGCTGATGCAGGATCAGTATCATAAACTCCTCCTCTGGTGCTGCTATAGGCTGATGCAGGATCAGTATCATAAACTCCTCCTCTGGTGCTGCTATAGGCTGATACAGGATCAGTATCATAAACTCCTCCCTCTGGTGCTGCTATAGGCTGATGCAGGATCAGTATCATAAACTCCTCCTCTGGTGCTGCTATAGGCTGATGCAGGATCAGTATCATAAACTCCTCCTCTGGTGCTGCTATAGACACTGATACAGGATCAGTATCATAAACTCCTCCTCTGGTGCTGCTATAGGCTGATACAGGATCAGTATCTTAAACTCCTCCTCTGGTGCTGCTATAGGCTGATACAGGATCAGTATCATAAACTCCTCCTCTGGTGCTGCTATAGGCTGATACAGGATCAGTATCTTAAACTCACACAGTCACAGTTATTTAAGCTAGCGCTCGTTACTGAACAACACAACATTAAACCAAAAAAGAACTTAAATCAACAACAAATAAATCTCTATATTTCTCCTCTGCTCTTGCTTGTCTACTAATTTCTAATAAACCTGATATTATATACTATAAATATTGTGGCTTTGTGACAAATTACTTGTGATATTCCTCATTTGTAAGTGGATAAAAGCATCTGCTAAATTAATAAATGTACAGTACAGTATATTTGCAGTATTTTGTGCTGTATTTTTATTTAGTATTTCGTTGTTTAATTTATTCATATCTGTGCTTTGTATTTACTCAGTTGTTCATCTTTAGTGTGTTAGTTTTGTGTATCTACAGTAAACATCGATTTATTTGTTCTGTTTTTCATGAAATTATGTTTCATTAAACAAAGTTTGGGAGGAGCACATATCAGCATGAGAGGAAGCATATATATATATATTCACCAACATTCCTCGACAGTTTTTCAGCATCCCTCCGCCACTCCGACTCCTCACTCTTGGCCTGTTCTTCCACAGACAGGAATACGGGGGAGTACTCTGGGTCATTATCGAGCCCAGAGCCTCTCCTTGGACAGCACGCCAAATACGCATACCATTTATTCTATCTGAGTTATCTGTAAGAGTGAACTTGTGAATGAGGAAGCACACTGTATTCATTGCTTAGCTGCGCATTGCTTATGACACTAGTTTTAATACTAGTCCTATGGTTATACAACATGCTTGTTGTATCAGTTTGTTGCCGCTAGTCAGAGCTATTGCTGTAGGGTGTATGCTTCCCCTGCTAAACTACACTAGTTTTAGTAGTACTAAATTAGTACTAGTTCTGTGATAATACAACATGCTAGTAGTATCAGATTTTGCTGCCACTAGGGGTGTAAGCTTCCCTAAATACATCCCATATGATTGTTAAATTGGCTACACACTTGTTGCAAACATGTCCTTGCTTGCTCCAGCTTGGATCTATAGTGCTCAACATTTGCAGCTAATATCAGGATACATTAACCAACCATGTGCATGTATACTGCTTAAGCATTCGGTATTGGCAACATGCTTGTTTAGGCCATCTGGGTAAGGGCAACATGCTTGTTTAGGCCATCTGGGTAAGGGCAACATGCTTGTTTAGGCCATCTGGGTAAGGGCAACATGCTTGTTGCTTAAGGCTTTCTGGTATTGTTTGCAACATGTTGTTGCTCAAGCTTTTCAGGTACA
The DNA here is from genome assembly GCA_022828995.1 of Vimba vimba. Taxonomy (NCBI): domain Eukaryota; kingdom Metazoa; phylum Chordata; class Actinopteri; order Cypriniformes; family Leuciscidae; genus Vimba; species Vimba vimba. Next base: position 2,567,157 of record CM040829.1, on the reverse strand, counting down.
TGCTGTTGCCTTAGCTCACTCAGGTCATAGCATTAAAAAAATGTTTGGGGGATATTGGCATATGGTTATGTTTTGGGGGGTTATTGCTGCTATGCGCAGGGAGTTCTCGCCCAGAACAGAACCTTACCGCCAATCCAAACTGTATGCTAATTGTCATTTGTATTTGACGATAGTGGTCCTGACAGAATTTGCTTCCAAACGAACATAGGGATTCCACGGCGCAACTTATGCGAGTAATGTATGGAAGTAAAATAAATGACAAATGTTTTTGAAACAAAAAAGCTTGTTGAATTGCACTACTCGAAAAAAATTTGCATTGCATTAACCCTGCTTGCATTTTAATGCATTGTATTTTCAGGGCTTGCATTTTTATGGGCTGAAATTCAGCATGGTTGAATATTTAAGCTGTATATATTTTAATTCAAAACATTTCACACACATTTTCATTATTAATAGGTGCGAATATCCAGTGTCAGGCGAACTTATGCCAGTACTTCACTGGGAATCGCTTAGCGTGAAACTTTGCACGTTACGTTCATATTCTGGTCCATCTGCTTGCCTGTAGCCTATTAATATAGCCTACATCCCCAATAAAGTGGGAGTTTGGTCTTTTATATCACTGTATTTTGTCCATTGAGTTACTTTGAGTGTCCTGAGACTGCAGGGGAATCCTGGAGAGTATTGAGGGAATTTCCCAGTTCTGCAGCACAGCGCCACAATATAAAGTTAACAACCGAGAGAAATATATGTCTACTACCCAGAGCTGCCTTAACCTAATGTTAAGGTGATGATACACAGGGCAACTTTTTGAGCAATGTTGCTGGGCAATCACAGGGCACAATGAGACACAGGGCCCATGACCGATCTAAATTATCCAGATAGAAATTTATTGCCCATTTTCAATGGGAAAGTGCCCAAGCAACAATCGCTCGGCAAGATTGCCCAGCAACATTGCTCAAAAAGTTGCCCTGTGTATAATCACCTTTAGGCCCCGGGGCTGAGAGGTTTTGTAGGCCCCCCATCCCCTCGATTTATAGAGTCTCATTTTAAAAAAGTGTAATATCTAGGTAATCTACATCACAAAATGCATTAGTTTCTTTCGAGACCTACAACAGTGAGTTTTCCCTCTTTGAGCCAGAAAACACCATAATATTGTTATTAACATATCACTGAGCCCACTTGAGCATAAACACAAGACACTTTATTTAACAACCACACACAGCAACTTATGGTGATAATAAAACCAAAATGTGTGAAAGTATGATTTCAAACAATATTATGAAAAACATCACCAACCATCACCTGTCTGCACAAACATTTATAATAAGTGATAACAGCATAAGCAAAGAACAGCAACAGATCAAAGTAGAGCCTCTTCTCTGGCCAATCACGCACCTGCACAGACACACAAACACACTCCAATCAGCACCATGGATAGCAACACGACCTAATGCCAGGTACCAAAAAGATGAAACTGAGCAACATTTATAGAAGGTTTGCAGTATAAATGTGCATTTCTCTTAAAACAATGCACAACCACAACAATTTAAAACATGCACAGCACAAGCTATAAATACAGCACTTTTAGAAGTGCTTTCGTCTGGTCTTTTATGAAGAAAAGGCTCCAATTATGTGTGAGATGACTGACTCGAAGGCCCCCATCAGTGTGAGATGACTGACTCAGTCTTGCTGCATGCTTGATCGCAGTCTATTTTTCACCAAGCCCAGTTTGGAGAAGGACCGTTCTCCACTCGCGTTGGTCACTGGCATAGTCAGGAATAGCCGTAGACCTATGTCTGTGTTTGGAAACACTGTATGGAGTTTTCTTCTTCTTAAAGATTTCAGTAACTCTACTGCAGACCTGCTGCTCACATTTTCATCCTGTACAAATTCTCTGAACTGTACCACCTCCTCCACAAAGTCTTCTTCCAAGTCACTGTTGTATTTCCTCTGCAGGCTCAATGCTGCTGAGCGGAGGTCTTGGGGGGAAATCAAGTGATTTAAAAACCCAAAGTTGCTATCCATGGTGCACTTAAAAACCCGAAGTTTTCACACACATCTTTGTATGACTGGTACCTTCTGTCCAGTTCTGACACTAAATGGTCAATGCTATAGATATACACAGATGTACAGAAGCGTTTGCGGCCTGATAGCTCGCACTCAGGCTCAGATGACTCATCAGCCTGCCTCTTTCTTTTTTTCTTTCGCTGGGTGTCTGCTTTGTACTCATGAGACACAATGGGGGACATGTTCCTTGCAGCTGTCTCAAAGCTATCAAACTGATCCCGGAGGCCTGCTACATATTCACGCAATGACCGAACCAGATCCACAGCATTGCACAGATCCAATTCTGCCACTTGTAGTGCAGTACTCACACCCTGGAAACGCTGAAGGATGGCATTCCACATGTTGCACGTTAGTGCAATTTCCAGTTTGTTCATCTTTTTGTGCAGTGCCCTAGCCTCTTCTCTTGTGCTCAAATTCTGGTGCTCATCATCATCAGCAGTGTTGAGTAATGACTGCTGGATACCTGCGTAGTTCTGACATAGGGCTTTGGTTGCGACAGCGTGCGCTGACCATCTTGTGTCAGAAAGTGATTTCAATGTCTCTATTCTTTTATTATTGGGCTGCAACCCTGCCCTGATTATCTGCCAGCGTGAAGTGGTCTTTGATGAAAAGTTGAACAAAGCTTGTACAAAACTGAAAAACTGTTCCATCTTCTCACAGCAGTTCACACTGTTGACCCCCACCAGGTTTAGGGTATGTGCTGCACAGGGTTAGGCTAATGAGCTGATCTGCTTGATGCGGGCCTGCACGCCTTTGTAGGCTCCTGACATATTATTATGACCGCAGCTAACATGAAATTTGGTGGGCATGTAGCCCCACTAGACTTTTACGAAAAAATTTCGTTTGGTCCCCGGGGGCCACTCCCCCCCCGCGCTGGGCCCCCCCAAACCCAAAAAATGCAGTTTTTCCTAAATAACGCCTGAACCGTGGCACCGAGGATGAAGAAATTTTGATGGTATGTTGGTCTTAAGGGCCCACATCAACCTAGCCCATAATCACTCATTTGTGATTTGCGCCCCTCCCATAAAAAATGAAAATGCAATATTATTCTGCTTTAATCGCCCCTATCTTCAGTGGAGATGTTCAGAACTGCACCATATTTCATGTGTATGATTAACTTGACATCCTCTGGGGGTATGCTAAGTTTCATAGAATTTCATCCATGGGGGGGTATAAAATAAATTCATTTATGTGCACATTTAGTGACTGTACACTCATCGGCCTGTAGATGGTGGTGTTGAGCGAAGGGTTGCTGGTTTAGGATGATACTGTCACACACACACACATGCAGGAATACAAACAAACGCAAGCATGCACACACACTGACATCCACACGCACAGACACACACCCATACACACACATACAAATCCACATGCACAGACACACACACACAAACACACACGCGCACACACATGTACGCACGCATACATACACGCATAGACACACACACACACAGACACACACATACACAAACACACACACATACACACACACACACACACACACAGACATGCACATACTACTACTTTTTTTTAGGTATCAGCCATATACCCGATTTACCAATACCCAATGTGTTATGCTTGGGCAGTATACTAATGACGTGAGTGGGACATGTTTCATGCCATGTTAGATCACATCCTGAGAGTCTACGCTTTCAGAAAATATATAGTTTATATAGTTTATATAGTTGAATCAGTTTTCTCTTCATGGTGCAGACCAAAATGTATTATGTGTACTTTTTGTGGAAAGCCAGTGCAGGCCTGAGCGGCGGTCATATTTTGTACCGCCATGCGGTACATCTAGTTAGCACTGTCATAACATTGTCCTCTACAGTTATTAATGTCAATGCCCATCTCCTCTAAAACACTAATAACTGAGTTGAACAGTGCTTCTCCCGTGTGGCTTTCAATAGGGAGGAACTTTACAAAGCGCTCCTCTATACAGCCCTCTGGTGATACGTACCGCAGGATGAAAGTCAGCTGGTCCACATGTGTGATATCTGGCGTGGAGTCCACACTGATAGCGAAATACTTTGCGAGTTTCACTCTGTTGATTACTTCCTCGAGCACTTTCTGTCCCATCAGCTGTATGAATTCCTCACACACATTCAGGGAGAGGTAGGATGGGGTTCCTCTGCCAGCGTTTTTTTTCAATATGAGCCTTTAAAAAAGGATCAAACTGGCTAATCAGCTCCATGCACCCCAAATAATTGCCATTATCTGAGTCTCCAAACCTGTGGCTGTCACCCCTGAAAGCAAGTCCCCGTTCAGCCAAAAACTTCACAACAGTAACAGCTCTCTGGAGAACCTGTGTCCAGTATTCACACTCCTCATTGAACTGTTTTTTTAGTTCTGAGTCCACTCTCCCACTGTCAGCTGCTTGATTGATGTAAGCGATCATGGCTTTTCTGTGAATGTCACAGCTTTCATGTTCTGCTATACGATCATTAGCATGTTTCCAGTCAAAATAACCCCCACACACAAATGCTGACTTTTCCTTGTTCTCGCCAAATATTTTGCATGCAAAACAAAACACACTACCTGCTGATGGTGAATAACAGAGCCATTCTCTGGGCACACACTCTCCGTTACTGAGTTTACGTTTGAAATGCATTTTTGAGAAAAATCTTCTCTGCTGTTTATATTGGCGTTCCAATGTCGACACGTTAGCATCTTTATTTTGACAGGACTCCGGTCCCATTTCCGCCCAATAAGCCCGCACTTTTCTGTCAATATTGTTTCCCCAGCGGCCCGGGTCACTGTTATAATATGGGTCATCTGACTCGTCTCCCCCTAACTGGTTTGCGGCCTGGTCCTCTCTCTGGGGCTCGTGTGTTCCCCCCTCCTCCCCCCCTCCTCCTCCCCTCCATTGCTGCAGGCAGTCCCCTGCTCCTCTCCAGCTACATCCACCTGCGCGGCCTGCGCCTCCTCCGCTCCCTCCGGTGTGTGGGATAGCGATCTTACGGTGTTGGGTCCATCTTCAGTAGCAGCTGGTTTAAAAAATACGGTGAGCTTTGGGATGCTCTTTAGTAGATCTTTTTCACGCAACTCCTTCTTAATATGTTTTATTATATATTTATCTATGTTTTTTTTCTTTTCTGGGCACCACTCTCAAACGACATTTTCCACTTAATGTCACTCAATCATAGAGGGACACGGACACACCCCAAAACTAACTATAGACATTCTGATAGGTAAACAAGCCTATAGGCTATAGCCCCGTTCACACCGCCAATGACACGCAGCGACAAAGCGTCACGATCCCATTCATTTCAATGGAGCTTTGGCAACTTCCGGCGACACGAGCGACATTGACCGTTGGCGACAGAATGTGGGCGTGTCAAGCGACAAGAGACACACAACAAAAGTTGAGAAATTTCAACTTTATGCAAATGAGAAGCGATTTTCGCCAGCGACAACCAATAGGAAAGAAGCCTTTCAGTGGAGCTCAGCTCTCGTCACCATCTCGAGTCTCGAGTGCAGGCAGACAGACAGAAGAGTTCGAGGGCGATTTCACTGTTTTATATGATTTGACTGTAACTAACCACAAACATGGATATAATAAAATGATGCATAGAAAAGAAACTGTCGACAGTCTCAGTGATTCATACATTTATAGTTCGAGTGTTGTAGTTTTATGATGCAAGTTTAGCACTGCTGCAGTTCATTTTACAGTTTCCCCTGCATTATGTTGACTATTAGGGACAAGAAAATTGATTATTTGTCAAATTCGGATGACGTTTTAGTAATTTATGACAGTATGAGTGAGTTTAATTTGTAGATTGATCGATGGTTAAACTAGTAAATTATTTAATCCACTGAACACTGCTGTGTTCTCTCCCAACAGCATTCTGTTTCTTTTGAGCCTAATTCCTTGTCAAATTAAAATAATATAGTTGTATCACTTGATGGTGTTAAGTTAACAAAATCTGACAAGTTACAAAACAATATGACCTTTTCAGCTCATCATGAACCTGAACATGGGAAGCCCCTGGGCTTCAGCTCAGGTAAGCCCGTGCATTAATGCGGCCGTGCTACTACCTCAGATTTAACGTTTGATCTGTACATCAGCATCGTGGAATAGGCTAACATAATCTCAGTCACGACAGAGAAAGCTGTGCAAAACTTACATGTACAAAAGTAACAGTGAAGACTTGTAAACACAGCTTTTGTGTCTTTATCAGCTTTTCCATATGATGATCATCACAATTCATCGCCCTGATAATAATCACAATAATCAAAAATCACTGAATTTGGGGAAGCGAATTTGTAAAGCGAAATAAAATGGACCGAAAATCGCCAGTCAAATATTATAGGTTGTATTTTTAAACAGAATGAACACTTTGGAAGTGAAATCTGAAAGGTGAATATGGATTATTGAATTTTTAATAATGAAAACGTGTGTGAAATGTTTTGAATTGAAATATTCACAGCTTAAATATTCAACCATGCTGAATTTCTATGAAGGTAAATCAGTAGCAAAACTCGAGAGCACGTAGATGTGAATTTGAGAACTTGTACAATAAATATTGGTACTTGTACATGATGAACATTTACACTCACAGCTCCAATGTGAAAAACTGTAAAATAAAAATCTGAAGTTGAATGTTGAAATTTGCACTCGCATACAATAGTCACAAACCTGTATTCTGAATCTGAAGCTGCAGACAAGTAGTCACAAATGTGTAAAATGCCATTCACAGAAATACAACGACAGACACAAACTTGTAATATATATTTTGCGTTTAATCTTACATTCACATTCGCGGTACTTCCTCAATTAGGCACTTGCAACTTCTCAAATCTGTCACTGCAATTTCAAATTTCGCGCCTTGACTTTTGCTACTCTTTTCGCGATATATCAGGTGCAAAACTAACTTGTGCACTTGAAACTCAGAGGCGGTGAGAGAGAAAGGGGGGCGGGAGGAGGGTGGCACCTGTAGGTGGCAGTGTAACGAGAAGCTCAAGCCCACTTTAGCCAATCAGAATCCCGAAAATAGTCACATTCTGTGACGTCGCTGCCTAAAACTCCGTTTTTCTCAGTTTACATGCAAACGGGCAAACGAAGATTTTCAAAATCTCCACTCTGGCCGGAGTTTTTAGAAAGAATCGGTTTCATTGGCGAATCCTCCGTTTGCGTGTAAACGAAGGGCGCAAACGAAGAGAAATGTCTACGTTTTTCAAAATAACCATGTACGTGTAAACGGGGCCTGAGTTTGATAATATCGTTTATTTCTTTTAATATCAGTCTAATGCATTAAGCCATGTTAGCGTTTCAGTGCACGCGGGTTTCGTGACATCATCAAAGTCCCATTTCATTGGCTAGGTGCCAACCAATAAAACGTCTCCTTTGACCCCCCCTCCTCCCGCCCCCCTTTCTCTCTCGCCGCCTCTGAGTTTCAAGTGCACAAGTTAGTTTTGCACCTGATATATCGCGAAAAGAGTAGCAAAAGTCAAGGCACGAAATTTGAAATTGCAGTGACAGATTTGAGAAGTTGCAAGTGCATAATTGAGGTAGTACTGCGAATGTGAATGTAAGATTAAACGCAAAATATATATTACAAGTTTGTGTCTGTCGTTGTATTTCTGTGAATGGCATTTTACACATTTGTGTCTACTTGTCTGCAGCTTCAGATTCAGAATACAGGTTTGTGACTATTGTATGCGAGTGCAAATTTCAACATTCAACTTCAGATTTTTATTTTACAGTTTTTCACATTGGAGCTGTGAGTGTAAATGTTCATGTACAAGTACCAATATTTATTGTACAAGTTCTCAAATTCACATCTACGTGCTCTCGAGTTTTGCTACTGATTTACCTTCATAAATTTCAGCCCATAAAAATGCAAGCCCTGAAAATACAATGCATTACAATGCAAGCAGGGTTAACGCAATGCATATTTTTTCAAGTAGTGCAATTCAATAAGCTTTTTTGTTTCAAAAACATTTGTCATTATTTTACTTCCTTAGTAATGCAACATACTGCTGATATTTACACTATGCCATGATGCACTTCGCTACTTCTGACGTCATAAGTTGCGTAAATTGCACTTTATATGCAAGTAAGCTGCGTATGTTTGTTTGGCCGGAAGCTAGAATTTTACTTTGTAGTATTAAATATGAATATTTTTCTTACACAGACTCACCGCTTTGCTTGGAGCACTTATATAATGGAAGGATGCACTTTTATGAGCTTCAGTCTGATGTTGCAATCCACTGCCATTATAAAGCTCAGAAGCATCAGGGTGTTTATTAATATAACTCTGATTGTATTCATCTGAAAGAAGAATGTCATATACACCTAAGATGGCTTAAAGGTGAGTAAATCATGGGCTAATTTTCATTTTAAAGTGAATTACTCCTTTAAATAGCTGTCAACGGAAACAGACATCTGATTTCATCAAAAAGATCTTCATTTGTGTTTCGAAGATGAACGAAGGTCTTACGGGTTTGGAACGACATGAGGATCAGTAATTAATGACAGAATTGTTATTTTTACTGAAACTAACCCTTTAATAAGCCGAAATGGCCGAATACGTGTTTCCATCATGTCTAAACCTTATTTAAACTAGATGTACCGCATGGCGGTACAAAATATGACCGCCGCTCAGGCCTGCACTGGCTTTCCACAAAAATAAATGACGTGGAGCAATTTGGCTGTATTGCGTGTTTATGTATATACCTAAAAAAAGTAGTAGTATGTGCATGTCTGTCTGTGTGTGTGTGTATGTGTTTGTGTGTCTGTGCGTGTATGTATGCGTGCGTACAGTACATGTGTGTGCACGTGTGTGTTTGTGTGTGTATGTCTGTGCATGTGGATTTGTATGTGTGTGTATGGGTGTGTGTCTGTGCGTGTGGATGTCAGTGTGTGTGCATGCTTGCATTTGTTTGTATTCCTGCATGTGTGTGTGTGACAGTATCATCCTAAACCAGCAACCCTTCGCTCAACACCACCATCTACAGGCCGATGAGTGTACAGTCACTAAATGTGCACATAAATGAATTTATTTTATACCCCCCCATGGATGAAATTCTACGAAACTTAGCATACCCCCAGAGGATGTCAAGTTAATCATACACATGAAATATGGTGCAGTTCTGAACATCTAAACTGAAGATAGGGGCGATTAAAGCAGAATAATATTGCATTTTCATTTTTTATAGGAGGGGCGCAAATCACAAATGAGTGATTATGGGCTAGGTTGATGTGGGCCCTTAAGAGCAACATACCATACAAATTTCTTCATCCTCGGTGCCACGGTTCAGGTAGCTATTTAGGAAAAACTGCATTTTTTGGGTTTGGGGGGGCCCAGCGCGGGGGGGGAGTGGCCCCCGGGGACCAAACGAAATTTTTCCGTAAAAGTCTAGTGGGGCTACATGCCCACCAAATGTCATGTTCCCCGGTGTTTCGGTGTCCCTGGTATCGTTGACGAAAAATTCACGGGGGGCTCAGCGCGGGGGGGGGGGGGAGTGGCCCCCGGGGACCAAACGAAATTTTTCCTTAGAAGTGTAGTGGGGCTACATGCCCACCAAATTTCATGTTCCCCGGTGTTTCGGTGTACCTGGTATCGTTGACGAAAAATTTACGGGGGCCCCAGCGTGGGGGGGGGAAGTGGCCCCCGGGGACCACACGAAATTTTTCCGTAAAAGTCTAGTAGACCAACATACCATAAAAATTTCTTCATCCTCGGTGCCACGGTTCAGGTAGTTATTTAGGAAAAACTGCATTTTTTTGGGTTTGGGGGGGCCCAGCGCGGGGGGGGGAGTGGCCCCCGGGGACCAAACGAAATTTTTCCTTAGAAGTGTAGTGGGGCTACATGCCCACCAAATTTCATGTTCCCCGGTGTTTCGGTGTCCCTGGTATCGTTGACGAAAAATTTACAGGGGCCCCAGCGCGGGGGGGGAAGTGGCCCCCGGGGACCAAACGAAATTTTTCCTTAGAAGTCTAGTGGGGCTACATGCCCACCAAATTTCATGTTCCCCGGTGTTTCGGTGTCCCTGGTATCGTTGACGAAAAATTTACGGGGGCCCCAGCGCGGGGGGGGAAGTGGCCCCCGGGGACCAAACGAAATTTTTCCGTAAAAGTCTAGTAGACCAACATACCATAAAAATTTCTTCATCCTCGGTGCCACGGTTCAGGTAGTTATTTAGGAAAAACTGCATTTTTTTGGGTTTGGGGGGGCCTAGCGCGGGGGGGGAGTGGCCCCCGGGGACCAAACGAAATTTTTCCGTAAAAGTCTAGTGGGGCTACATGCCCACCAAATTTCATGTTCCCCGGTGTTTCGGTGTCCCTGGTATCGTTGACGAAAAATTCACGGGGGCCCCAGCGCGGGGGGGTAAGTGGCCCCCGGGGACCAAACGAAATTTTTCCGTAAAAGTCTAGTAGACCAACATACCATAAAAATTTCTTCATCCTCGGTGCCACGGTTCAGGTAGTTATTTAGGAAAAACTGCATTTTTTGGGTTTGGGGGGGGCCTAGCGCGGGGTTTCCAAATTTCATGTTCCCCGGTGTTTCGGTGTCCCTGGTATCGTTGACGGAAAAATTCAGTAGATGACGGAAAAAAAAAAAAAAAAAAACTTTGACAATCCCTATATGACCGCTTTCGCTAGCTACGCTAGCGGCGGTCATAATAAAGCCTTTATTCCAGGCAAGATAACCATCTCATGTGAAACTTATTGTGTACTTATATGTGAAACAAGATACCACGCATATTAGACAGGATACCACACTCAACAGAAAACGGAAGAAACTAACAGCATGCCTAGCCCAAAGTAGACGTACATTGTCAGAGTAGAAATAAACTAAATGTCTGGTCTGAATATAACACATGAATATGAGTATAACTATGAGTATATGATATTAAAATATACAATAGACAAAAAGCATAAATGGATCAATACAAGAATAATATTTGAAATGATTAATCATAGAAATAACTGTAAAAGAATAATCACATAAATAAATAATCACTAAACCCTCCGCACACTTTAGGGTTCTGTTAAAGTCAATGTGCTCAGAGGAGGCAAGAGTCCCGCTGTAACTTTACCTGGACAGTGTTCCTTCAGAAAAAACTCTGATTTATGTCATATTTTGTAATATTTGAGCTTTTTTATTTCTGTATTTTCTCCAGTTTTTTGAGGAGGCATTGCCTCTCTTGCCTCCTCTGAGGAAACGGCCCTGATTCAGATCAAGATCACAGACAGAAAATGTTTTTCTAAGATTGACCATTTAACATTAACATTAACATATCTTCTGCACAGAGATGATTATATTTTAACATCTTTCAGTAGATTTTTAAATAAGAATAATGGGTAACCCTCTACTATAAGGTTCCATTCATTAACATGAACTATCAATACTTCTAGCATTTAATAATCTGTTGCATCTCCTGGGACGTATATCTTATTTTGCTTATGTACATGTGATGTGTGAGTGATGCTGTGTGCTTCATGTTTTGCGGTAGCCTACTTTGGTTTATCTTGTCCATCAACACACGTCACATGTTTTCCTGTTCTGCTGTGGTTCGCTCATGCAGGTGTAAAAAGGTTCAAGTTTCTCCACACTGCAGATGTCGTTGTGGTTTTGTGTCATGTTCATGTCTGGTAAGTCATGTGATCCTGCCATTTTTCCCCTTGTCATGTTACCTCTGTTGTCGTTGGGTAATTGTCTTAAATAATGTGCACAGGTGTCCCTTGTCTTGTCATTAGTAGTCCTTGTATATTTAAGCCCTCATGTTTGCCTTGGTCAAGTTAGGGATGAGCTGAACGAGGCTTCTCAACAGTCTGATGCTTTTACAACACAAACTGTGTTGGTGCTTCAAAGCTTTTGACCCAGTGCTCTACTTCGCCATCTGGTGCTCAATAATGTTCCTACACCAACTGTGTCATTCACATGTTTTGTTCATTGTAAGGTTTATTTGTGTTTTTAATAAGCATATGTCATTAGCAAAATGGTGGTTGGTGTGTGTGCAGAGAAAGAGTTTCCTAATTTCATTGTATTTCACACAATACAATCTATGACAATAAAGACTTTCTGTTTTTCACTATTTCTTTTTTCGTTTTTACGTTTAGAAGACAAAAACAAGAAAACAAATGAGCCGAAGGTCCCAGACCACGTTTGCGGCAGAAAACGACTCCAGCTCTGTAATTGGCCAAAATGCTCCAATCGACTTTTCTGAGATCCTCTACTCTTCCCTGAGGATGAGCTTTGACTTACTTTCTGAAAGATCTGAATTTCCATGTTTTGAATTTTAGAAAACTGAATTTGAAGTTCCAAATTTCTTCTTCATCTTGAAAACTTGAATCTATATTTTTAAAAACTGGGTATTTGCAGTCTAAGAAGTCAGAACAAAATGCATGTCTAATGTATTGTTTAGTGTTACACTGCATTCTCCCTGGTTTCATGTCTCTTGGTTTTGGATTTCTTGCCTGTTCCGTGGATTACTCTTCTGGCCGTGTTCCCTAGTCTTGTTGTGTTTGTATGGACTGCCTGTGCTCGACCCTTTGCCTGTGTTTGATTACGATTCTGGATTACTCAAATAAACTGCATTTGATCCTCAGCCTTTGTGTCTCAGAGCAGTTCGTGACAGATAAGAATGCATTAGCATGTCATTACAAAACTGCAGTATGTGTCATCAGGACCAAGACCTAGATGTACTCGAGAAGTTTCAGAACAGCGCCACCTTATGGTCAAATTTTATAATGAAATTTCCATAAATGCAAAAACTTGCAATGGAAACAGTTTTTGTGTATTTACAGTCACCTGACGTAGATGTTGCGGTGTGTTTGGACAGAATACGAGACAGAGTTCTTTATTAAACTCATAAAAGACTTTACAGGAAAAATTACAGGAATTACAGGAATACTGGATTCTAAACCACTAAGAAATGCCACAATCAAGACCTCGAAGCAGAAATGAGTGAGAAACACCCAGAAACTCCTCATAAGAGCCGATCACAGTATAAGAGGCTTTATACTTAACATATATTGGCATATTATATTATATGGCATATTACTTAACAATTAGTTAATAGTCATGTGCCTCAACAAGTAAAGTCATAACATAATGATACATTTGCACATCATTAGTTAATGATTAATTAAAGCAGACAACTGGAAGTTGAAATACATTGCTTTGACCAACTGTGGTAATTAACACATTAATTTACACTTTTAGCTAATAAAATAAGTTATTAAGGAATTAATACATTATGACACATTTAATTAATAACAATTCATATATTACTTAATCTATTAATCATTTAGAATCTTTATTAGTTGCTGATGCAGTAATCATTAATTAATGGTTTAGTTCTTCATGAGTCATACATTAACACATGATTATCTGTACATTAGTTAAGCATGAATTAATGCAGATTAGTGCACCCGTATTGTAAAAGTGTTAACGATGAATTTATTACTTATCTGGGTCTTCTTCAGGCTATGCAGTCTGTTAGTTTCCCTCACCTCCCGATCTAAGCCGTTTGTCTATCCCATGATCCTCATAAACTGAGCTGTGCAGTCTGTGTACCGGTTACAGAAAACTGATTCGTTCATGTTTCGAGTCTCTCGACTTCGAGTCGTTCGTTCATCACGTGACCGCCCCAAAGACTGAAGCTCTGCAGTCGGTACCGGATACAAAACTGATTAGTCCATCTCTCGGGTTCGAGTCGCTCGGTCACGTAACTGTATGTTGTTATCAGGGGTGTGAAGTAACGAATTACAAATACTCACCGTCTGTAATTAAGTAGTTTTTTTTCTTTTTTAAAATTTTACTTTTTTGAGTAGTTTAAAAATCGCGTCATTTTACTTTTACTTGAGTATATTTTAAGTGATGTATCAATACTTTCAGTCCGTTGTTTTCCTTCCGTTTGTGGTCATTACTTGTTACATGCTTGTTTAAACTTTGCTTTTATCCATCAATGTAATTGGATCAAGCAATCGGTCTCGTGACTGTCGTCAAATCAAACTCTGCATGGAGAACTTGAACCGCTCGCCTATCTGCTGTTACTCGTGGCTCCTGTGGAAGTGCATTCTTCAAGCATCAGTTCAATAGAGATATCTGCGTCTTCCTCTGTTATGCTAAGGTACATTTCACATAAGGGGGAGGGGGGGCAACATTGTAATGGTTTTTATACTGTACAAACTGTAGTATAGGAAAAAAAGCAATACCACACACTGACAGACAGTGAAGATGTTTGGCCTGATAAGAATAAATCCCCTCCACCAAACACACTCTAGGGTTGGGCAATATCTACAGTGAAACAAACACAGCGATGGGCGATGATGATATCAGGAGTGTGAGGAAGGGGGATGAGACTCGGGAGAGGGCGTATTCCCCCTGACTAGAACAGCGTGGTGTTTACCCAGTGTGACCTTAGTAGAATCCCTTCTGCCGCTCGACTGATGAAAAGCTGAGCCGGACTGTCCGGACACTGTGACTGGACAAACCAACCAACGGAATGGCCAGAGATGTCATTTTTTCGTCAAAATGCATGCAAAGTTTTCAATACAAGCACTGATGTGCAAACGCGTAGCTATATTTTACATGTCTTGCGTGAATAAATGAAGTTTTATCTAACAAAGTTCGGGAGGAGCATGTTCAGGTAATCATCCAATCAGCACAAGAAGAAGCCAGTATAAATAAAGCCTTCCCTTACCTCCTGTCTCATGATTAATTTCTCAGCATCCCGCCACCACCCCATCACCTCACACTCGTCTGGGTCTGCTCATAGATACCTATGATCTATACATTCATAGGGGGAGTACTCTGGGGTCGGGCCGAATAATGAGCTCGGAGCCCTCCCCCCGGACAGCAAGCCAAATACGCATTATAATATTACATCAGATTTCATTAACATGTGAACTCGTGAAACTAGTGTTCATCAACTTTTTACAAAAACCAGGTTCCAGCTCATAAAACTTAAAATAGAGGCTAACGTACACAATAGTAAAGAGTAAATACATTTACACCTAAGCCTACATGTTTTGACTTGTTGCATGTTCATCATGTTAAAATGTTAACATTTGTATTTTCCCGAACGTTTTATTTGTTATTAAATAATCTTATATTTACCAAATTCGCCCCCTCATTCAAGTGCTGGATTCACCTGTGCTCATATGATCAGCTCAGCATCGCTGTCCAGAAGAAAGTTGTGTTCAGAGACAGAGCTATCACGCACGCGCAGTCTCTCCAGCACAGCGGCGCTCCGTATCCAACGTGTCCGAAAGAAACAGTTCTCGGGTCTGTACCATAGACATCATAAATACATATGAGACTAGAGTCCAGGAGAGAACAGACTGATGATGATGATGATGATGATGATGATGATGATGATGATGATGATGAAGATGTGCAGGTCTTCAGCTGCTGATGGATGTCAGTGATGATGATGATGATGATGATGATGAAGATGATGATGAAGATGATGAAGATGATTATGAAGATGATGATGAAGATGTGCAGGTCTTCAGCTGCTGATGGATGTCAGTGATGAAGATGATGATGATGATGATGAAGATGATGATGATGTTCAGGTCTTCAGCTGCTGATGGATGTCAGTGATGATGATGAAGATGATGATGATGATGATGATGACGATGATCTTGAGAACATGATGAAGGGTTTGATGAGAATCTCTCCTCAGTTTTGACATCAGAATCAAACTTTACAGGCTCGTCTGGATCACATGAGACTAGAAATATACGTATTAGATTATTATCATATATATTGTTCTGAGTTTATGGTATTATGTTCTCAATTTAAAACAGACTAAAATGTGATGAAAGATTAAATTAAGTTCAGTAATGATCAAACACTCACAGAATGGCTTTAGTATCTTCATACTGTCACATCTGTCACGTCTCTCTCCTCTTTCCTCTGGTGATTCACTGGTTTGAGTCTCATTTCTGTCCTCCATTTTTCTCTCAGTCTTCTTGTTTTCTGCTGATCTGTGATTTCTGAGGCTCCAGCAGTTTTCTGGATGTGTGATTTCATTTATAAACTCCATTTGAATCTGTTCAGTAGATCTTTCTCTTCTCACCTCATGTTTGATCATATTTGATTCATCAGAACGACACTTTACAGCTCCGACTGGATCAACAGAGACTGGAAATGAAAACAACCCATTATCATCATAATTATAATACAGAGACTGAACTGATGATATAGATTAGCTCATGTTATTGTTGTAAAATGTTTGTCAGCTGTTAAAGCCTTTAATACACCATTAAAGTAGATCAAGACAGGTTTGAGTTAGTCAGAATTGTTCTTATCAGAATGAAATTGTTCAGCACAACATTAATCACCAACATCAGCATTCATTCTGTAATAAAAGTCATTTCCAGTTTCCACTAGTAAAATCTACAAATAAGGACAAATTCAATGGCATTTGCATCATTAACACAAACACTAGTGATGTGCAGAAGATTCCCTGAAATATTCCTTGTTTGTATCTGGACTGATGAAATATGATGATATGAATGACTGATATTAATCTATAATAAATCTATAATCTTAATCTTTAATAAAATTAATCATTAAATTATGTAGCCTATTCAAAGCCAAACGTATATCTCACCTGTGAGAAGAAGAGAGATGTGGAATGATTTGTTAATAAAATCCCTGAATATATATAAAGGAAAAGTCCAGAGTGAGAATCCCAGAGTCAGGAAGAGTTGCAGAGATTCTCCTCAGACTCAATGAGCTCAAAGTCAAGATCACCTGAGCAGAAAACACACCTGAGTGGGGCAGAAAACACACCTGAGCAGAAAACACACCTGAGTGGGGCAGAAAACACACCTGAGCAGAAAACACACCTGAGCAGAAAACACACCTGAGCAGTGAAGAAAACACACCTGAGCAGAAAACACACCTGAGTGGGGCAGAAAACACACCTGAGCAGAAAACACACCTGAGTGGGGCAGAAAACACACCTGAGCAGAAAACACACCTGAGCAGAAAACACACCTGAGCAGTGAAGAAAACACACCTGAGCAGAAAACACACCTGAGCAGAAAACACACCTGAGCAGAAAACACACCTGAGCAGAAAACACACCTGAGCAGTGAAGAAAACACACCTGAGCAGAAAACACACCTGAGCAGTGAAGAAAACACACCTGAGCAGAAAACACACCTGAGCAGAAAACACACCTGAGCAGAAAACACACCTGAGCGGGGCAGAAAACACACACCCATTCTTCTCCCTCTCCAGTTCAAGGGCGTAGCTTTGATTTTGAGATTGGCGGGTGATTCCCAGAGGCTGAGGAATCAGGAAATGAATAGGATTGCACGTTTCTGCAGGTTTCTGCTCACGGCGACATCATTTGGTTTTCGCAAAGACAGTGTAAATTAAAGCTTGAACACCCTCAGGTGTTAATACGTTCATTAATTAATTCTGTAATGCTACAGGTAACTAAAACAAGGAGGCAGTTTAACAGACTCAACTTTACTCAGCCTGGTCTCATTGTTAATACGTAGTATTAATACGTAATTTTCAAAGATAGAAAACGTACGTTTTGTACGTTTGGATAGAAGCTGAAACGTATGATATGGATGTATCTGCAACAATTAAACGTAACATTATTACGTTTTTACAGCTACAAAACGTTAAATATTTACGAATCTTTCATATCATTAAGATATCTGTATAATTTACCTTTTACCGTTTTGTAGATAAATGGAAGATCCCTTAACCCTACTCCCAACCTAAACCTAAACATAACGTTACCCATTTTATACTGAATATAAAAAGGATAAAACGTACAGAGTGTAGGGAAATGGCAATTTTATTAACAATACAGCATTAAAAGATTTTTTTTTAGCAGCTAATCCTACCCATAACAATTTCTTAAAACTACATAGGCTACAATTATGAAGAAAAACAACATACATGTAATCACAATAATTTATTTATTGCGAAAATGTCAAAACCGGTACCAAAAGTCGTTCACATGACGATGTGTTGCAGTCACAGTCCTCTCTCTCAGTATATAATAGTTTTGAATGAGGTACAGAGCAGAATTTAAGTTATTAATCTATGAAAATGTTAATCCGGCTTCGCTCCGTGTGAAGGCGCGCGCGCTTCTCCATTTCAAATGTAGTTTACTGAAATACGGCATGTCGCAATCTGTGGCGAGAGCCAATGAGCGTTTGATATCACTGCCGTAAAACATGTCGTAACGCTTCTTGAGGCGCAATTTTTGAATTTGAATTCATCACGAGCGCGGGATTTGACAGTTACAGACTGCGCTGCTGCTGATAGCCTGTGAAATGGAGATGAAGACTCGCTGGATAAAGGGCTGAATTTGGATCTCTTTCTTGCAAACGTATATTCTAAAGATTTGGATTATATCAAGTATAATAAAATTGATGTCTTTTGTGAATTTATGTTGGGTTTTGGTGTATTATTGTTCTATTGGAGAAAACGCATTTTGTGTCTCACTGTAAATAACTAAATATTGAAATGGTTAAACGATTATATAAGGTATTTTTAAGGTTTTAAAGTGTATTCTTGTTTAACACCATGTAGGCTAATCCTCCGAAACGAGTTTGAAGCAGAAGGCACGAACAGAGTGAAATGTTATTAGTCTATTTCTTGAGTAAACTGCATAAATGCGACTGAAAACGTAATTGATAAGACATTTGAATGCAATAGAGTCAAAACATTAATGCCACGTTTTTAATATGCATAAATAAGAATACGTACAAATATGTACGTCGGTAGAGTTGTTCATACGTTAAATAATTTACGTTTTTGTGCTGTAAATACGTCAGTATTATACGTTTCTGTGTGTATAAAACGTAAGTAAATGTACGTATGGTAGAATTACACTTTACGTAAAAATACACACATATTCTCATGAGATCACGTTGCTTTACTCTGTTCATAGTGCAATAGTGCAATACTGTCTTGCTTTTTTAAGAGGCCAAACACACGTCTGCATCTGTCATTACAAGTGACATATCATGAAACTCTGACTTCTCCCGTGTGTAAGTGCTATAATCGGCTCCCAGTGCTTCTACCAGCCCTGATATGAACCTGGTGTATTTCTGTGCAGTGTGTGTGTGTGTGTGTGTGTGTGTGTGTGTGTGTGTGTGTGTGTGTGTGTGTTTAAACCTGCAACATGATCAAGATTGTTCATAGTTTCACTGCCAGTTACACCCTGAATACCAGACCTGACGACCTGAAGACATGATCATAAAACCCCGATCTTGGCATCTCTTCATTGGCTGACAGTCGATTTGAACATTCTTTTATTAGTTCACAAATGTTTGAATAACTTTACAGTCCTTCTGATCTTCTGTCTTCACACAATCCTTCTAGAGATCAACACTTTTATCTGTTCTATACAGACTAAAGTAAGGGGACATTGTGCATTTCTATTGTGTGATACTAGCATTTCTACAATAAGGGAGGGGAGGGGTTGTCGGTGGTTATGAATAAAAAATGAGGGTTATAAATTGTTATAAAATATATTGTCTGTATACTAGGGTAGGCATTTACCCTAAGATATTTGTAAGATATTTGTAAGATATTTGAAAGGAAGAGTCTGAACCGACTATCTGTTATCAGAATTTATTCGGCAAATGCGTTTCCATCTTCCGTTATTCACATTAACTCTTTTTCACACGTAAAAACTTTTTTGAAAAATAAATTTGGCATTTGCATCACTTGTTTCTGATGCGATATTTCAGAATGTGCTTAAAACAGGGTGATGGAAACATATAGTCTTAAGTGATCAAACTCTAATGATCTGTGTTGAAAGGATGGCATTGGCTGGGAATAGTGCGAGATACTGGTGAAATTTTCTGACAGCAAAAGCATCCGCCAAATCTTCATTATCAATAATAATTCATCCATCAAGATCCATGTGGAATAAAGCCTGAAGCCCAAGAGTCTCAAACACTGCCAAGGGTTTCTGTTCATTTTAGAGAACCAGCACTTTATCCGTTTCAGCCTGAGCCTTTGTTCAACACTTCCACAAATATTCCTCTGTTGCCTGAGAACACTTTATTATTCACTGTCCTCAAGAATTTCATGTAGTCGAGAGGTCATGATGATGATGATGAAGATGATCTTGAGAACATGATGAAGGGTTTGATGAGAATCTCTCCTCAGTTTTGACATCAGAATCAAACTTTACAGGCTCGTCTGGATCATTAGACTAAAAATATACATATTAGATTATCATATACATTGCTTTGAATTTATACGTTTAATGTTCTTAATCAATAACTTTTCTGTCAATTAAACACAATCTGTAAATGTTTAATGACTGCAGAAAGTCAGTCTGATGGATTTGTCTGAAAGAGACACTTTATAACAGGAGAGAAAACAACAGTAAATCTGACAGTAAAGCTAAAATATGATGAAGGATTAAAGTTCAGTAATGATCAAACACTCACAGTCTGGATTTAGTATCTCCATACTCCTCGATCTATCACGTCTCTGTCCTCTTTCCTCTGGAGATTCACTGGTTTGTGTCTCATTTCTGTCCTCCATTTTTCTCTCAGTCTTCTTGTTTTCTGCTGATCTGTGATTTCTGCTGATTTTCTTTCTCCTCTTCATTTGAATCTGTTCAATCACACAGACAGAGTTTCATTAAAGCTACACTGTGTGATTTTTACCCCCATCTAGCGGTGAAATTGTATATGACTACCCAGTGAATATTAGTTTCTGTTCCTCTCAATTCCGAGGGCGTTTTAACTCCTACGGTGGCCGTACACTGTGAGATTTTTACTTTCAATATACTTTCAATGGCAGATTATAAACTTAAGAGAATACTTTATTACTTGAAAGAAGTAAATATACATTAATGAGCACATATATTTTTGAAAGAACTAAGTGTTTTTTGCTAAGAATCAACTAAAAAAGTTACACAGTGTAGCTTTAAAGCGATATAACATCATATCACAAGACATCAGATCAACTCCTGATCAACATCTGCATGAGCTCAGTGTTATTACAGCATCTCAGATTAACTCTACAATATTCACAATAATCAATGATGATGACAAATGACAAATATAGAAATGTGAGTTTATGTGTGAGTCCTGATCATAAACATCTTTCTCTTCTCACCTCATGTTTGATCATATTTGATTCATCAGAACGACACTTTACAGCTCCGACTGGATCAACAGAGACTGTAAATGAAGAAAACAACCCATTATCATCATAATTATAATACAGAGACTGAACTGATGATAAAGACTCAGATCATCTAACGGAGAACATGCACTTAAAATTAGGGATGTCCCGATCCGATCACGTGATCGGAAATCGGGCCCGATCGCGTGTTTTCAGACTCGATCGGAATCGGACGTTACCTCCCGATCAGGACTCGGATATATGTGTATTTATATTCTCATTATTTTTTAACACCTCTATTATGCGGTGACACAGAGTTACGGCGGTTTCACACTGCACGCGTTATTAGAGTGTAAGCAGCGCAGGAGCAGGGCGTATGGTGAGCAGGAGCAGGACACGTGCGTTTTGCTTTCATACTGCTGAACCGCGGGTTGTGTACAGACAGAAGCTGTGTCCCAATGTGAAGACTGCATCCTTCGAAGGCTGCGGACTTCAAACGATGCAGCCTATGCGTCCTCCGAACGACACACCATGTATCCTTCGTAGGATTTCCTAATTGCGCAGCCAGGTGTTCCCGATCACCGCTCCAGGCGCCAAGCAACGGTGCGAGAGTATGCTGCCATCCTGATAAATCATTTGATATAATTGAGTAAACAGCTAGGAGCCAGAATTGGCTATTGTCATTTTTATGTTTTATAATTTTATTGGAGGACATGGTAAGGATGTTTCAGGTCACGTACTTTCGGCTTAGCCGAAGATTCAAATGTTCATTTATATCTTACCTTGATGCGATTTTGTAGGCCTAGCTATCATTTTTATTATGCACATAAATGGACCATGGTAAATATATTTACACAGGTGTTCAGCCCTATTTGAATATAAAACCCAGTTGAATATAAAAAGTCCAGTGCGAATGTTACTCCCGCTCGTCATCGGCAGCTGTCAGTCACTGTTGCTAGGCGACAAGGCTAGACCGGTCCGAGCGCTTCAGATGCGCCCTTTGAAACGGGACGGAGCTGTAGTTAGCAGCAATTTGCTAATATTGTGACAATAGGCCTACATTTTGTTACTTTAATTTTCAAAATAACCAGTGGTGGTATGTAAGGAACTACATACTTCGTTAATACTCGAAGTAATTTTCCCACACGGGACAGCAACACTACAAAATTGTTATTTTACAATAATGATGCATTGTTTTACATTAAACTACACAAAAGTATAGTTTAAATGTATCAACCTTGAAAATATTCAGAAGTAAAATGCAACATATGCAGTAATATAAAAGCAGAACCATCATAAAAACCCTGACAAAGTTTTTTTCCTCCAGAATTCCTTTACTTTTACTCTTGATGCCTTAAGTACATTATAGTATGCAAGATAATTTTGCTTAATAAGGTTTGAAATATATGACTAGTAGTTTTTCCCCAATGCGTTATTAGTGGTTAAAAAAATATATAAAGTATCTCAATATTTATTCCATGAGTCAGCCCTGCAAACCTGTTGGTAGACGTGGATAGTGAAAATATGCTGTCAAACACTCTGGAGACCGTCCCAGACCAGCAGGAGGCCTTACCAGGGTCTCTAATTGTGGAGCCCATCCCAGTCCAGCAGCAACACCAGGGTCTCCCACTCAGCTGAATAAAAGTCTACATCATTTTTTCTTATTTTATGTACTGTAAATTTAAATGTTTATGTTGATTTTGATATGTTTAACGTATGTTGTAAATAGCTGGGGGGAAAAAAGTTATAGAAGAATTTGTTTCATGTAGAAATTATGACTGTCATTACAAAAATAAACAATGTCCAGAGCAATGAATTCTCTTTTATTTACACATTTAAAGTTGCATAATTTTTTTTTTCCTTTTAAAAAATCTAAGTGAAAAAAAGTTAAACAAGGATATATATATATATATACATATATACATATGTCTCAATCATTCTTTCAAGAAGAGAAAACAGCCTGTCCGTTCTCTCTTGTGCTCTCCTCGCCTCTGCAGTCCCATGTCTTCTCTAATCAAGTCCAAAACCTCGTCCTCTCTGTCTCGCCATCATCGTGGTGCTGGTGCCCCTGGCTCCTCCTCTTCTTGGTCACACACTGCTGAACTCGGCCCCTCACCTGTCCCAGGACACGTGCAATCCTAAGGCAGATCACATTAACCATGGCTTGTTAACAACAACAGCACAATACATTTCAGCAAAGATGTGATCTCAACTTTCTTACTTTGTATTTTTAAAATCATAATCAGAAATCAGATTTCTGAATACTCAAATTTGGTTAAACCTTTGTAGATATAGCTTGCATGACAGCACTACAAAAACACATAAAAGTGAAACCCCATTGCTTTATCTACTGCTTTTCTTATTGTTGTGGGTTGTATTGTTGTATTGTTATAGGGTGAGTGATATTTCTTATTTACACAAGTTAGACAGACTAGTGCAAATATTACAATAAAATTTAATTTAATTTATTTAGTTTTTTTTTTTTAATTGCAGTTTAATAAATTGAGCTTTCTGCTCCTTGCTCCCTGAAACAATTATTAAACTAATATTAGCACAAGTTTTGCCTCAGACCACCTGACAAATGAAGCCACGCAATGGTGACGAAGGAGTTAAGTTTATAAGAAAGAAAAACTTGAGGCTTTTAACTGTGGTTTCACTAGCTATTTGAGTAAATGAAAACATAATACTTACATTTAAATGTGAATTTGCCGTCCACCAGCGAACTCTCGGCCGTCATTTTTTTTAAATAAAAATGCTGTCGTCACCGGCGCGCGATGAATTATGGGGTAGGATAGTCCGCTAAGTGTCCATTTATGTATCCTTCCTTTCACGGGGGAACGAAGGGTGCATTTGGCGTCGCTTTAGCCTTCGTCGCGCCGCGATGACGCAACCGGCCTTCGAATACGGCCTTCGGAGGATGCAGAACTGAATTGGGACAGCCTTCATCATGCCGCGGTGACGCAATCGGCCTTCAAATGCGACTGTCGCTACTCGATCCGTACCGGAAACACGATCTGTTCTGCGCATGTGCGAGAACGCGACTCCTTCCTGTCTGATGTCGAAACCATTTACGGCAGTTGTTGTTCGACACTACACGATCCGTATCGTAACTGAAGCCCCTTAACTGACTTTTATTTATCCTTTATCATTTTATTTATTGTTTATGTATTTTATTTTATTTTAACTTTAATTTATTTTCTTCTCCCTAAAGTTGTGTGTTATTCTACGTGCTCCGTTTCCTGTTAACACTCATGTTTTTCCAGCAATAACCCGGTTTTGAGTGCCTCTGACACCACTATGATTGCCAGTCCCAGGGTTATTGTGGCACTCCGTGAGAACAGACCTCTTCTTTTCCTCTGACAGGACAACTAGCCGCATATACTGCATACTGGGGCCAATGTAGAAGAGTCTGTCGTCTGTTTTAAAAGGAAAAAAGAAAACGTCTGAAAGAGTTGAAGTTCAAAGTAAATAGAAAAATATCATATTACTATCTGATATCTGACAGGTTTAACTACATTAAAGTCACGTATTAATACCCAGATATGGGAGCTGAACAAGTACAGTTAAAATAACTTGATATTTTAAATATGTTACACTATGTTATATGCCACTGTTACACTCACTTATACTGACACCTACTGGCGTGCGTCTGTGCAGCATCACGCAAAAATAAAGGTTTACAGTAACGGACGCGACTGTATTCGTAGTGACCCATGATAGATTTATTTCGTGTCTTTCCTAAAATGGGCAGTTTGTGACTTTGCGAGATAAACATCATAAAGTAGCTCTGGTATTACAAAACATTCAGTGGCACATACCAATCAAATACAGACGTGACACTGACACAAATAACACGTTTGAAAAAATATTAATGCACTTTAATTCGTTTAATTGATATTTTAAAAATCACAAAATTAGGCTATTTATTTAGGATTTTTGTGCCACAATTACGTCAGTGGGCTATAGTTGTTTGATTAATCTGTCAGTCACTACTGGAGGTGTCGCAACACGGTGACATGTTCCGCGACTCGGTGTCAGTCAGGTGACATGTCAGTGTCAGTGTGTTGCGATGTCAGTGCAGTGACACATGCCACTATCCACCACTGGCACATGCCAATAATGTCAGTGACACATGCCACTATCCACTGGCACATGCCAATGAAGACCGGATGTGCCAATACGCATAGTGACATATGCCATGTCACTTAATGTTAAAACTGCTACTGGAGACAAGGCCCAGAGAGTAAAATGCATATTTGAGCTGTTTTAACTGAAAGCAACACCTTGACTGATACATCTTAAAATATGTCAGTGCCATTTTTTGTCTCAAGATACACACCAGTAATGTTTATTTTTCTAAGGCATGTTTATAAAAGCTAGGTGTAACAATACCCTCATTTCACGATTCGATACACATCACGATACTGAACTCACAATACGATATTATTGCGATACTCCAAAGAAATATTATCAAAGGTTAACACAAAATTCACTATTGATTAAAATGCTAACTTTGATATTAGATTGTGGGTTTAAATGAATAAGCTTGGACTTGGTGCTTGTAACCCAAGGACAATGGTGCCACCAGAATAAAAATATTCATGATTCTTGAGCTGAAAATACTGAATTATTTTAGACGAATATTTTTAACATTCTGGTAACATAAGACGTTTGGCATTATCAGGACCCACAAATATCCCCCATTGCATTATTATACATTATAATCAACATTATATAGTAGTTTAATGTAGTACTTACACAAAAACTCTGAAAACATCATTTTTTTCCCTCACACAGTAATTTTTATTTTGGGTGAACTATCCACGATACGTATTGTTGCATTTTTGTATTACGATATATTGTGGCACGGTATATAATATATTGTTACACAACACAATTGAACTAAGGCCAAATCCTGGATTAGTCTAAGCTTTGTCATAGTTACCTTTGATGATAAAATTCGCAGACGCCCGTTTCACTTTCCGACGCTCTTCGTGATTGTCAGGCATTTCTCCTTTTAAGAGAAATTCTTGAACTTTTACATAAAATGCAAAAGAATCCATGTTTTTTTCGCACATGCAGGACAGTACAGTACAAATCGTGACAGTAAAGTACGTATCGAGTAGTGACAGTGAAGTTGTCGTAAAAACATTGACGATGACAGGAAGTGGCAAAAAAACTTCGTTCTCGCACATGCGCAGAACAGATCGTGTTTCCGGTACGGATCGAGTAGCGACAGCGACCTCCGAAGTGTGCAGCCTTTGAATTGGGACATCCTTCGTCGCGTCGCTGTGACGTTTCGTCGCGCCGCTGTGACGCAATCGGTCTTCAAATACGGACTTCGGAGGATGCAGCCTTCACATTGGGACACAGCTAGAGTCTATAATGGATAAGTTGGCATTGCTTTTTTTCGTTTTCAAATACATTTAAGAGAAAAGACTTGTCAAGAAGCTTATTTTATTAATAATTTCATTTATATAGGCTAACTTTTGGTTCATCTTTGTTTTTATTGTTATGGCAACAAGTTTGTTTTTGGACATTTGTTTTCTTTATAAATTGCTGTTGGTCATTTGATCGACTGTTTAAAACACAATACTAGATATCATCAATGCACTTTTTGGATAAAACTGCAGTGTATTTTGGCCATGATCAATGCATTGCCACTTTAATTCAGCAAAAGCGGCGCAGCAAAAATAGACTCGGCGCCGAAACGATCGCGGCACTCCTGCTCTGCTCTGCTACACACTGCCGCGCCACCTCTGCGCGCGGTGTGAATGCTCTAAAGCCTGGTTTAATCTGTTAACATGGGCGGCGAAAAAAATACGCGCTGCACGCTCTGCTAACAGTGCAGTGTGAAACCGGCGTAAGAGTTAGGAGTGCAGTTCCTAAAAGCACATTACTGGCTTTGCAAACACTGTGGCACTTTTATCTTTTTATTTGTTTACATGCCTACCAGATATTTTAAGTTGAGGTGCTATTTGTTTATATATTAGACTTTTTTTTAATATTTACTGTTGCACTAAAGTCCAAAAGTGAAGAATTTATTTATTACTTGATTGTTTAAGCTATCTCACAGAAGTGCTGTTTGTTAACAGAGTTGTTGAATGTTAAAATAAGGTGAATTAAATAAAAAATAAGGAACATCCTGGATCTGTTTTTTTCGCTCTTCTTTATTCTTTTTTTTTTTTTTGCATTATAGAAGTATCGGATCGGGACTCGGTATCGGCAGATACTTAAAATCAAATGACTCGGACTCGGACTCGAGGGCAAAAAAACCTGATCGGGACATCCCTACTTAAAATATAGAATTTAAACATTTGTGATAAAATAGCAAATAATCCAGTCATCATATGAAGATAAAGCTCCTCAGTAAAGATGAGAAATGAAATATGAAACATGTTTCTCGCCTGTGAGAAGAAGAGAGATGTAGAATAATCCAGAGTTTATTAAATCACACTGAATATATAAAGATAAAGTCCTTCTTCTGTAGTTTGTGATAGTCCAGATATATTCCTGTCATGCATTCATTTCTCTTGTGTTCAGATTCTGCACAAATCTGTTAGAAAAAAACAGAGATAAAATATATAAGTGAAATTTCACATTTATTAGTGATTTTTTAATACATATTTATCTTTCAGTGTCACTACAATACTTTGTACACTAACATGTCTGTTCATAATTAATATCTAAAAATACTCTTACATAATGTTAAAGCTGAAAGTGTTTAATTACCGTGTGATGATCTGGACAGAGAGAAGCTCCAGTGTTACTGAGAGTCTGAGGAGCAGGACTGAGACTTTATACACTTACAAACGACACATGCCTCCTGAGAAACCTTATTACCGCACCGGACAAATATGTTCTGAGAGAAACTGGACAGACAAGTGAGTGCCACACATTTATGACAGAAAACTCCCTCTCCTGCTGAAATTCCTTGTATTGGAAGTCATTGGCTCTGCGTTGGTTATTGTGCTTCTCACACACTGGTTTTGTTCTCTGTGTTGTTTTGCACATTTCTCTATGAATGCTTGTTTCACACATCAGTAGTTTAACAGATTCCCAGTGTAGAGATGGTGAAACTGGTGT
The DNA here is from genome assembly GCA_022828995.1 of Vimba vimba. NCBI lineage: Eukaryota > Metazoa > Chordata > Actinopteri > Cypriniformes > Leuciscidae > Vimba > Vimba vimba. Next base: position 2,538,910 of record CM040829.1, on the reverse strand, counting down.
TATATGATGATATTGTCTTGATCTGGTAATAACTCTAGCTGCTGTATTTTGCACTATAACTGTAGTTTGTTGATTGATAATGATCAGGATAATCTAGTAATGCATTACAGTAATCCAGTCATGAACGCTTTATGAGCTTTTCTGCATCAGAAACATGTTCTGTATTTTGGTGTTTCTGAGGTGAATAACGCTGAAGGATCAGCCAGATCTTTAACTGGACATGATGAAGAAACACACACTGATGCAGATTGTTTACAAGAGATTCTGTGGACAGGATTATGGACAATCAATAATATCATGTTATTTATGATTATCATCATTTATTATAAGAACATTACTGGTCATCCATATCTTTAACATCCTCTGGCAACTTGGATAATATACAAATGTAATTTTGTCTGTAATAAATATATAGTTGGTCATTAATGATTATAACTGTGGAAACTAGGGCTGTCAACTTTAGTCGTTTAGTCGACTAATCGGTCGATGCCGTCTTGGTCGACTGACATTCTCATTGGTCGACCAGTTGCTTTTTTTTTTTTTTTTTTTTTTTTTACCAATAATTTTTTTTTCATTGATTTACTCCTCGATATTTATTTCTTTATACTCAGCTATATATTACTGTATTCTAAATATAATTAGCCTATGTTTTATTCCCAACTTTAAATGCTTAAATTTAGGCTATTTTGTAACAGCGCCACAGTTTAGCGCATGACGTAGAACACTCGTCGGGAACCGTTACCGCACATGTTGCTGGCTGCACTGCTTCGCGCGCTCATAAGAAATATAGATCGTGCTGTTTTCGTTAATTTAGAACGCTAACTTAACTTGTTTTGGCTTTAGTCGACAAAATGTCCAAAAAATCTAAATCTTTTGTCTGGCTGCATTTTACAAAAAAAGACGAGAAGACTGTGGAGTGCAAGCTTTGTGGCCTAAAGCTAACTTACCACAGCTCAACGACCAATATGACCTATCACATAAAAACGGTAAGCGAGATATACGTGTCAGACAGCTTGCTGTCTAAAAGTTTATATATATTAATAAAAACAACAATAATAAAAAAGTTTATATATTTTATTGGTTATGTAGGTGCACCCCCAGGCCATGCCACAGGCGTCAGGAAGCACCCAGACGCAACTGGAGTTTGTCCATCCTCTGTCAGCGAAGAGAAAGGAGGACATCACTAAGGGCATTGTGCATTACATCGCCCAAGATATGAGGCCAGTCAACACGGTGGAAGAAGAGGGCTTTAAGAACATGTTTAAAATCATCGAGCCAAAATATACTGTGCCAGCAAGGGAGATTGTCATGCGTGCGCTACGTTCGCGGTTTGATGGCCTTAAAGTAAATGTAAACCAGTTACTCCAATCCTCCGAGGCTGTAAGCCTCACAACTGATTTGTGGTCTTCGCTTAGAATGGAGGCATACATGACAGTTACGGCCCATTTTATCGATGCGGACTGGAAAATGAGTAGCGTTGTGTTAGAAACAAAGCAGATGGATGAAGCGCACACGGGAGAAAATGTCGCTGCGCGACTCACTCAAGTCGCGGACGCTTACCACATTCCACCAGCGAAGCGGGTGTCAGTTAGCCTGACGTCGTCATACTCAATTCTAGTCAGAATGTGAGTCTGATACTTCTCCATTGAGCTTTGATTATGGGGCGTGTTTCAACCGAACCAGGAAAAAAAATTCCTCTGCACTCAATTGGATAGACCTACAACCAATCAGAGCAACGGAGTAAGTGACGTATGTTTTTCATTCATGTTTCCGATCGCGGCTCTCTTTTAAAATTAATGCGCTGTCGATATCTTCTATAACAGACGCGATGGCGGAATCTACACATGATGTTTTATAAACAAATTTCAGGAGGAGCACATTCAAATAATCAATCCAATCAACCGTCTATCAGCATGAGAGGAAAGCATATATTTATTCACTCGGTCAACTCACCTAACATGACAGTTTTCAGCATCCCTGCACTCACTCTTGGCTTGTTCTTCCACAGCCAGGAATACGGGGGGAGTACTTTGGGTTCGGGCCGAATACCGAGCCCGAAGCCTCTCCTCGGACAGCACGCCAAATATGCATTTATTCTATCTGACTTATTTGTAAGCGTGAACTCGTGAAATCTCAATTCTTCAGCGGCAGTCATTTGAATTCAACCCAAGCGCTCGTTGATGACGTGGATGATGACGTTACCATTGCTTATCTGTCCATCATCGTATAAAGCCCGCCCTGACAATTTGATTGGTCCGAACAATTTTTGTTCGGGCATAATAGCTCCTCAACGGAGCGAGTCCAGACCGAACTTCCCGACCAAAAAATATTGTGGGCGGGGTTCGGGCTGGCACCCAGGCTAGGTGTCAGTGGTAACGGACAATGCTGCCAACATGGTCCTCTCAGTGGAATTACTGAAGGGATCCGGTCAGTGGCCAGACGTACTGCACAGTGGCTGCGGCACGCCGTCTTGTTGGGCACTTCAAAAAGGGACACAAAGCAAAAACAGGTCTCAAAGAGAAACAGGTGCAGCAAAAAATTCCTGAGCACGAACTCATCTAGGATGTGGCCACCCGGTGGAACTCCACCTGCTTTATGTTGGAGCGACTGTTGGAGCAGCGCTGGCCCATCACCGCTGTTTTATCGGACCCCAATTACACTAAGAGGAGTGACAGCAGCACTTTGGACATGAAAACAGAGCAGTGGAATATGGCTGAAGACATCACAGACGTTCTTAAGCCCTTTATTACACTGACCGAGCTGTTGTCGGAGGAGACCAACACATCCCTGTCTGCGGCGTTCTCAATGCTTGAGAATCTAAAAAAATGTCATCTTGCCGTCACAGATAACGATAGTCCAACAAAGAAGAAGATGAAACTTAAGCTTGTGCAGGAAATAGATAGTCGATGGAAACTCAAAGACCGAGTTGTGATGACAAGCAGCCTGTACATTTTAACTGCAGTACTGGACCCGCGCTTCAAACAGCTACCTTTTCTTAATGATGAGAAATGGGATGAGGCCTATTCTGAAGTTGTAAAACTTGCACAAAGGCTAAGCCTCTCAGGAGACCGCGCAGAGCAGACGGGGGATGATGAGGACCCGTTGGCGAAAAAACAGAAAACTGCAAAAGAGAAGGAGATTGCAATGCTTCTTTGTGGACATGGTGCAGAGGATGACCCTGATGAGCCAAGCGCACAAAGATCCTCTTGCGATGAAATGAAGGATTATCTTCAGGTCAGAAGTAAAGTGGACACTGCTGGGCCACTTGCGTGGTGGAAAAAAAATGAGGAGAGATATCCACGACTTGCTCGGGCAGCCAAACGCCTGCTCTGCATCCCTGCAACCTCCACTCCTGCAGAGCGCATATTTTCCAAAGCAGGATTTATTGTTAACAAGTCGAGGAGCTGTCTTTTACCCAAGAATGTGGACATGTTAGTGTTTTTGGCCCACAACATAAAAAGGGTGGACTAGGCCTGCATATCTGTAAGTAGCCCTTAACGGCTTTATTATGCTGACTAAATACTATAGATTGTGTTCTACTGTTCTTATGTTTTTGTTTTCAGTTTGAAAATAGTCTAAATAATGTACCAGCCTGTATAAAAGAGTTCAGCTTTTGTTAGGAATTTTTGTTTTAGCAATTATATTTTGTTAGCGTGTGGTGTGGTCAGGTGCACGATTGGACAGAGCTCACTTAAAAAAAACAAACAAAAAAAACACTTAATTTTCAAAGAATTGTAATATTATTATTATAGTTTTATTTATTATTGATGTTTTTTCGTTGTTGTTTTATAAATGCTCTGACAATTGTTTAATAAATGTTCAATATAAATGCTCTGACAATTCTTTAATAAATGTTCAATTTAAATGCAAAACATTGTGATTCGTGTCTTATTTTTTTTTATTTTTTTTTTTAGTCGACTAATCGTTGCGCAGGACAGGACTTTGGTCGACCAAGCATTTCTTTGGTTGACTACAGCCCTAGTGGAAACTAATCTCATGTTTTCTATGAATGACACAAATAATGCCACACATGAATATATGACTGATGCTGTTGTCCTGTTTTATGTTCTGTAGTTTATCTGTGTGTGTGTTGCTGTGTTTATTCTGTTACTGGTTTTTACAGCACACTGGTCAACGGTAGCTGTGTTTAATTGTGCTTTATAAATAAACTGAAATTGAAATACTCACACCTAGAGGTCGACCGGTAGTGGATTTTACCGATAACGATAGCTAGGTTGGGCCATACTTGCCGATAACCGATTAATCAACCGATAGTTTTTAAAATTGATACTGGATAAAAACAAATTGCACCTTGATCATTCATGTTAGTTTGATGGTTAACAAATGGTAAACAAACATGTTAGTTTGATGGTTAACTATGGTTAACAAATAAAAACCTTAACACTTGATGATTATCTAATCAAAATAACAAAATACGTATTAAAGTGATGATGAAAAAATAACCGAAATCGAATGCTTTTCTGAAATGTTTCTGTCGGCTGTATGAATATATCATTTTGCTATCTTACATCTCTAGCTTTAAATATGCAACTTCTCTGCATATTTAATGCATAAAAGTGACTAGCTGGATATAAACTAATGCAAATAGATGTTAACAATTGTGACATTAAACATTCAGGTCGGACTTAGTTTATTTTTGTCAGTGTTTTAACCACTTGAGGTAGCCTACTACTAATGTTAGCGTCCTCTCAGCCTCGAAGGCAAACAAATAAACTGTTGTGCTGTTCTTTCTCTACTAATGCAGCATTTAGTCAACAAATTAATCGCTTTATAATGATATGAAAAAATACCTTTTAGCTGTCGGTGGTTTAAACGCGCATCTGAGCGCTCTCCACGCAGCTTGTGCTCTCAGTGCAGCACGCAGTACCACGTGTCGAAATAAACAACACGAGGCATCAGTGATAGTTTTTATTACACCTCTAGAGGCCGCTCTTGTACTGCATGATGCCAGCAGAGCCTTCTCAGCTTAGAGGTGGGCGATACTCCAAATTTTGGTATCGATCCGATACCAAGTAAATACAGGGCCAGTATCGCCGATCTCGATACCGATACCAATACTTTTTAATTTTAAAAGCATGCACTTTAAACTTTCCTGTGCTAGAGCAGTGTGTCATGATTTATGAGGTGAATGCATCATTAATATGCTAAATCTGAAAACGTTTTCATGACTACTAAATATTTTGTGATTTGTGCTCTCAACTCGCCTGTAATTATTAGTCAGTGACTTTTACAAAACTACCCTAATTATAGTAAAAGTACTATTGTAGACTAGCCTACTGTTCAAAAGTTTGGGGTCTGTAAGATTTTTAATTCTCTTCTGCATTTATTTGATCAAAAATACAGTAAAAACTGTAATATTACAATTTAACAGAATTATTTGATGAACCAAGTTGAAAGAACAGCATTTAGATGAAGTAGATTTTTTTAACAGTGTAAAACCCCTGACTGTCACTTTTGATCAATTTAATGCATCGATCCTTGTTGAATAAAAATATTAATTTCATTAAAAAAAATCTTACTGTCCTCAACATTTTGAACCGTTATATACACTTTTGGTTTGTTTATTGCAAAATAACTCCCGATTGTTTCTCTGTCATCTAATCAAGGCTTCGTTTCCCAAACGCACTGGGCCTGAGCTCAGCGAAGCACCAGCATCGAACGCTCTCTGTGATTGATTGGTTTCGTCTTGTATCCAGATGACTAGGAGAAAAAGTTCTATCCTACACAATTATCCGCTAACATTCGGTTATTTTTCCACTAAGAAGCTTATTTTACGCACTGAATTGCGTGCTAAATTAATAAAAATTACTGGTAAAAAAACACACACATTTGGATCGATATTTTTATGTGAGGATCGATCCTTTTCGATACCACGTCAGTATCGAAGTATCGATATTTTAGGATCGATCCGCCCACCTCTAGCTCTCTCTTACTGTGTAATGAATGACAGCGCGCGCTTCTCAGCCGCTCCAACAACGGACGCAACCAGGAAAAACTATCGGTATGTATTTTTGCCGATAACGATAGTTCCACCAATCAACTATCGGTGCCGATTAATCGGCAAAACAGATGAATCGGTCGACCTCTACTCACACCATAGCTTATCTATTTTATTAGGGCACAGACACACTTGTAGAGGTTTATGTCAGGCGTTGTTGTCGACACTGCTGTAGATTACTGTAGTCACCCAACGCCAATACACTATTGTGAAAATGTGAACATAGTTTAATTCAGTGTCTTATATTTAATAACCGTAGCAGCAATAACAGAACTTTAACCGGCACAAAACAGTAGAAACTAAACAAGACTATTTGTGTGAATCTGGAGCCTCTCACACGCACACGTCTGTCATTACTGCACACATGATCTGCTTTACATGCTATATGTGTGTGTCTAACATGTTCATGTTTGGTCTCTTCTGGCAGCTTCTAGACTGAATAGAGTTGTGGTGAACATAATAGAGATATTAAACAATGTAATTGTCACCGGTGCAGGCCGGGGCGGACTCGGATGACCAGCCGCCCCTGACTCCAGACACCACCGTGAGGAGCCGACACCACAGGCACGCAACAGATGGACAAAGGAGGAGGCAAGTAATTGAGTTCAAAAGTAACAATCTTTATTGAATAATAATCAACTTGAGGAAAGAATGAGCAACTCCTGTCTTCTCGGGCTATTGGACCGGAGTAGCCTCTGGAACGATTCTCCACTGTCTTCGGGACACAATGGAGCGATAGTGGCTAGGAAGGCTTACTCCACGGCGTTGCTGCACATCTGTAGGACTCAAACGGTAAGTAACAGGTAATGTTCACTTTCTCAACAGCAGATTCTCTTATCAGGACGTGAGAGGGGAATTGTGACTTTAAAACTCACTTCACAGCGTTGCTGCACATCTGCAGGACTCAGACGGTAAGTAACAGGTAAGGTTTCTTCTCTTAACAGCAGATTCTCTTAACAGGACGTGAGAGGGAAATTGTGGCTTTAAAACTCACTTCACAGCGTTGCTGCACATCTACAGGACTCAGACGGTAGGTAACAGGTAATGTTTCTTCTCTTAACAGCAGATTCTCTTATCAGGACGTGAGAGGGAAATTGTGGCTTTAAAACTCACTTCACAGCGTTGCTGCACATCTACAGGACTCAGACGGTAGGTAACAGGTAAGGTTTCTTCTCTTAACCGGAGATTCTCTCATCAGAACATGAAGGGGAAATCGTGACTTTAAAACTCACTTCACAGCGTTGCTGTACATCTACAGGACTCAGACGGTAGGTAACAGGTAAGGTTTCTTCTCTTAACAGCAGATTCTCTTAACAGGACGTGAGAGGGAAATTGTGACTTTAAAACTCACTTCACAGCGTTGCTGTACATCTGCAGGACTCAGACGGTAGGTAACAGGTAATGTTTCTTCTCTTAACAGCAGATTCTCTTATCAGGACGTGAGAGGGAAATTGTGGCTTTAAAACTCACTTCACAGCGTTGCTGCACATCTACAGGACTCAGACGGTAGGTAACAGGTAAGGTTTCTTCTCTTAACCCCCAGAGGTCGGCGGTATCGCCGGCGATACCAGCTCGCTTTTTTTTTAGCAGTGTAAAAGAAACTCAAAAATACTCGGTTGACTTTGATTTTCCATTGGAGTTTCATACATCAATCGATTCTGTTAAATGTGTATTATTTTTGTGTATACTCACAATAAAAACAAAGTGTTGTGCTTTTTGCCAAATAAAGAAAAATAAACACGAAGCGAGTTCTGCCTCCTCTCTGTCAGTGTAGTCCATTCTGAAACGCGTCCGAAAATGAACCATAACTCAGTGAATACTCAGTCAAACAGGCATTCAGACATACAGGCATGAAGCTTGAATTCTCATCTTTTAAACGAAGTAATTTTTATAAAAAACAAATATTCACAGTTTATGTAATATGTATGCAAAGAGAGAGATGTCAGTCGTTCTCATCTCAGCTAATTAAGTTTTAATGTGCTCCGCCCACGGAGAGCACGCGCTATTCAAACGCAAATGTGAGCCGATCCAAACAAACCTGTAAAACGCCCATCAGCTGGATAACACACACCGCGAGTTCACTTTCAGACTTATGTACTTTACGATGCTGTGAGGAATAATACTGTCTTGATAATAATCCTGCAAAAATTTACCTCAGAAGTTCTGGAAGTATCATTTCGAGGAGCAAACGGATCCCGCTGAGGAATTAGGTCAGTTCTGTTTGCTTTGTTCTAATCGGAATGAATGAACGCAAAGATGCGTGCTGTTGTGGAGCTACTACAGCTGGCAAAAATACTGTTTAAATATGAATCGCGTTACTATGAATGAATGAACGCACAGATGCGTGCTGTTGTGGAGCTACTACAGCTGGCAAAAATACTGTTTAAATATGAATCGCGTTACTATGAATGAATGAACGCAAAGATGCGTGCTGTTGTGGAGCTACTACAGCTGGCAAAAATACTGTTTTAATATGAATCGCGAATACAAAGAAAGATTACACTGGAAATATTGTTACAATTATAAATGTTGTTGTAATTGTATAACCTTAAAAAAAAAATTATATATATATATATATATATAAGGATAGATGTAAACAAAATCTTAAAAGGTCATTATAAGCCTTATCTTTAAATAATTTTATTATGCTTTATTAGTGACACATTTGGGAAGAGAATATATTCCAAATCTGAAAATACAGTATGAGAACAATTAACTGCACAATTACTAGAAATGTTTACCTTGGATATTGTACAATTTGCAAGCAAAATTTGTGGAAAAAACAACAAACCAGTTATATATTGTCCTTGCATTCTTGTGGCTCATTCACACACCTGAATGAAAGGCTCATTACCTATGCAGCCTCATTATGCGGCCCCATTGACTCCATAGGTGTGAATCACGCCCACCCGCATATGGCCTTTCCAAACAAAAAGTGTTTTACAAGATTTAAATCAATGTATTGTGTTATGGGAATGATTAGGCAGGACGATTTTCACATAATTTTGAAGAAAAAATACTAGGCAACGACATCCATTAGTCAAAAGTCTTATTTACATATATTTAGAATGTGTTTTATGGCCTTATTTCAGAAACTTTAGTTTTTTGTTTTTTAAAAAACCATGCATAAACATTATTCTATCAAAAATACAAACATGTACATGCAAGTTGTTCACATATTATGGTAGCCCTGTTTGTGCTAAATAGAGTGAATTTACACCTTTGCCATTAATATGTTTATAAGCAACTGAAAAAAGCACAAATGTCAGGGCATGTCAGAACATCTCAAGGACCCCAAAAACCCCTCAGACTCCAGAGGGTTAACCGGAGATTCTCTCATCAGAACATGAAGGGGAAATCGTGACTTTAAAACTCACTTCACAGCGTTGCTGCACATCTACAGGACTCAGACGGTAGGTAACAGGTAAGGTTTCTTCTCTTAACAGCAGATTCTCTTATCAGGACGTGAGAGGGAAATTGTGGCTTTAAAACTCACTTCACAGCGTTGCTGCACATCTACAGGACTCAGACGGTAGGTAACAGGTAAGGTTTCTTCTCTTAACAGCAGATTCTCTTATCAGGACGTGAGAGGGAAATTGTGGCTTTAAAACTCACTTCACAGCGTTGCTGCACATCTACAGGACTCAGACGGTAGGTAACAGGTAAGGTTTCTTCTCTTAACAGCAGATTCTCTTATCAGGACGTGAGAGGGAAATTGTGGCTTTAAAACTCACTTCACAGCGTTGCTGTACATCTGCAGGACTCAGACGGTAGGTAACAGGTAAGGTTTCTTCTCTTAACAGCAGATTCTCTTAACAGGACGTGAGAGGGAAATTGTGACTTTAAAACTCACTTCACAGCGTTGCTGTACATCTGCAGGACTCAGACGGTAGGTAACAGGTAATGTTTCTTCTCTTAACAGCAGATTCTCTTAACAGGACGTGAGAGGGAAATTGTGGCTTTAAAACTCACTTCACAGCGTTGCTGTACATCTGCAGGACTCAGACAGTAAGGAACAGGTAATGTTTCTTCTCTCAACAGCAGATTCTCTCGTCAGGACATAAAAGGGAAATTGTGACTTTAAAACTCACTTCACAGCGTTGCTGCACATCTGCAGGACTCAAACGGTAAGTAACAGGTAATGTTCACTTTCTCGACAGCAGATTCTCTTATCAGGACGTGAGAGGGGAATTGTGACTTTAAAACTCACTTCACAGCGTTGCTGCACATCTGCAGGACTCAGACGGTAGGTAACAGGTAAGGTTTCTTCTCTTAACCGGAGATTCTCTCATCAGAACATGAAGGGGAAATCGTTACTTTAAAACTCACTTCACAGCGTTGCTGCAGTCTTCAGGATTCTTCCCTCAGCATCAAACACTTTCATCAGACATTAGCGAGAGACTCAATAGGCAGCTTTACCAGCGATGTTATACATCTTCAGAGCTCCATCAGTAAGTATAACGGTTCAGACTTTTCCACAGCCATACGGTTCTTCACGAGACTTATAATTTCAGAGAGAGAGAGGGTTAACAGGAGCCTTCAATAAGGGATTACTTCACAACAATACTCAGTGGAAGAGAGGATAATACAAAGCATTACTTCACCAGTTCAGTTGTATCGTTCTGGAATTTGGATGGGGACAAGTAGATCCCAGCGTGCATCGGGTAAGGCAAACAACTGCAAATCACTCACACACAGTAGGGCTGATCAGAAACCTCGCTTCATCCATGCATTTCAATGGGAATATTCAACTTTCCATTCTCTCCAGCGCATCTGAAACAGATGTCCTCCTCAATGGTAAATTTCACATTCACAGTCTTTTCTTCAAGCTTTACATATGATTCAACGATGTAATTAAGTCACTTATCTTTCTCTTTTCCTCTTCCAGCGCAGATCCAAGCAGCAGTTCAATCCAGTAATATTCCACAAGCAGCTCTAAACGACAGACTCCAATGGCAGTTCTTCACTTACACGAATTTCCAGGATTACCGCGTCCAACGCAAGCGCTCAAACCGGAGATCTTCTACCCCAAAACACAACGACAGAGACCCAGCCAAACAACTGATCAACTGAACACCGATTGACTTTTACCAGCTCCAACCTCGACCTCAACTCTACTCTGAATGGCTCTTTTATCCTCCTCCTGTGAAGCGGAAAGCCTGTGCAAACACCGCTCCTCTCTCCCTCACACCTGTCGTGCATCGGCGGTAATTAGTTTGGACAATATCTCCGCTACACCCGGAACCGGAGTGAGGCGTTACACCAAAATAATTCCCCTCGGGGAACATGGAAAGAAAAAAAAGTTCCGCTTTTCCCAGCATTTTGTCACCCGTGACATCCCCCCCTGCCAATCAGTTCTAGTCCCTAGAACCGGTCTTCTCTAATGCCATTCGCCATATCTCTCAGGCGGCTGTCCTTGGTTGTCCCGCTGGGACCGTTGGGGTGGCGTGGGTGAAGCCGCTCGGGCCTCCGCTTCGGGATTCCGCTGGGGCCGTCGGGGTGGCGTGGGTGAAGCCGCTCGGGCCTCCGCTTCGGGGTTCCCTGGGACTATTGCCCACCCTACCATGGGCACATTGGGGGCAGGCGGCGCACTCTGTGTTTCAGCCACTGGCTGTGGATAGTTCGGACATGGACGGAGCAAATTTCGATGAAGTACTCGTATAGGTCCCGATTTTCCCTCAGGCCGTACCGAGTAGACTGGAGCATCAGGTCCCTGCCGGTGCTCCACCACATATGGTGTCGATTCCCAACGATCATGGAGCTTCCCTTTCCCTGGACGTCGGTTGTCCCTTACCAGCACTCGCTCTCCAGGTAGTAAAGGGGCTTCTCTGGCAGTTCGATCATACAGTCGCTTGTTCTTAGCTGCTGCAGCACTCAAATGGCCTGAAACTCGCTTGTAGGCATTTAGTAATTGTTGGTGGTGTCGATTTACCCAGTCCGTGGTGTTGTACTCTCCTTCGGTGGTCTCGGTGCCCAGAAGCAAGTCTACAGGTAGACGTAGATGACGCCCAAACATGAGGTAAGAAGGGGCATACCCGGTGATGCTGTGCACGCTATTGTTATAGGCTTGTAGTAACGTAGGGAGGCTCTCGGCCCATTGACACTGCTGCTCCCTCTCCAACGTTCCCAATAGCCCCAACAGGGTCTGATTGAATCTTTCGCATCCCCCGTTACCTTGGGGGTGATACGAAGTCGTGTGTGTCTTTCGACAACCATAGAGATGGCTCAGCTCCTGTATGACTCGGGACTCAAAATTTGGACCTTGGTCCGAATGGAGGGTCTCTGGACAGCCGAACGGCTGTATTACTGTTCTCTAAAGGGCATTGGCTGTAGTCGCTGCCGTCTGGTCTACAGTGGGGACGGCCCAGGCGTACTTGGTAAACAGATCGGTCATTACCAAGATATTTTGATATCGATCTGCGGGTCGCCCTAGGGTCAGGAAGTCAATCCCTATGATGTGCAGAGGCGCCTTCGGCCGAAAGGGAACCAGTGGGGCTCGAGGCTCCTTCCGGCGTTTAAACAGCGTGCACCGTGGACAACTCTGAACAAACTCTTCGACTTTCTTCTCCATCTTTGGCCAGTAGAAATACCTCCTCAGCAGTGACAAAGTCTTTTCTTGGCCCTGATGGCCAGCATGGGTGTGATAGGCAATCAACAGCTCTTGGACTTGGTCCTCTGGGACCACCACTTGATACCTGGTTTCCTGAGTTCTTAGATCTCGCAGTGAACGACAGATTACCCCTTCTCTGATTCGCAATCTCTTCCACTGTTTCAGGAGCTGTTGTACTCCCACTGTCTGAGCCTGCCTTTCCTCGGCTCGCAGCCTGAATCCTCGCCTGAGATGCGAGGCGACCTGACACAGGTCTTCATCTCCCTGCTGTAATCTTCTCCACCGTCCGGGGTCCCATCCCCAACTGGACGGAACATCCCCCTGGGTCCCGGGAGCTTCCACGACCGCCACCAACAATTCATCCTCTTGACCAGGGGTATCGAGGTGCGTTTGACCGTCTCTCTGAATGGCTGGGAGTCTGGACAATGCATCAGCATTCGCGTTTTCTCTGCCAGGTCGATACTTAAGCCGATAGTCATAATTAGCAAGCTGAGCCACCCACCGCTGCTCCACTGCTCCCAACTTGGCAGTCTGTAAATGGACTAGAGGATTGTTGTCCGTGATCACAGTCACCTTAGCTCCCCACAGGTAGTCTTTGAATTTCTCGGCCATGGCCCATTTCATGGCTAGCAACTCTATCTTGAAGGAACTGTAGTTCGCTGAGTTCCGCTCTGCAGGGTGTAAACTTCGACTGGCATAAGCGATTACCTTCTCCACTCCATGTTGCTCTTGGGCTAGTACCGCCCCCAATCCTGCATTGCTGGCATCGGTATACAGGAGAAACGGCTGGGTGAAGTCTGCATAGGCTAGGATAGGAGCCCTCAGAAGTTCCTGCTTCAGATTTTGAAAGGCTGTTTCACATGCTGAGTCCCATTGCACCGTCGATGAGCTTTTGACACGGGAACGTCCAGTGCCAGCAAGAAGCTGGTTCAATGGCTTAGCAAGCCCAGAGAATCCTTTAATAAATCGTCGATAATATCCTACGAAGCCTAGGAAGGACCGCACTTGTCTCACTGTTCGTGGGGGCTCCCAGCCTTGGACTGCTGCAACTTTCTCTGGATCAGGGGATATACCGGCAGCACTAACTCGATGTCCAAGGAATTGTACCTCTTTGCGAAACAACTGGCATTTTTCTGGTCTCAACTTTAGCCCATATCTCTCCATGGCCCGGAAGGCATTCTCCAAGTGATGCAGGTGAGTTTGAAAGTCAGGGGAGAAAACGATTACATCGTCTAAATAGACCAGCGTGGACTCGACTAGTTGCCCTCCCAGGCATCGCTGCATAAGTCGCTGGAAGGTCGCGGGGGCGTTGCACAAACCGAACGGCATCCGGTCCCACTCGAATAGCCCGAACGGTGTGGTGAAGGCAGTCTTCTCTCTGTCACGGTCATCCATCTGTACTTGCCAGTATCCGCTGGCCAGATCCAAGGTTGAATACCATGCTGCTTGAGTCAAACTCGTGAGTGAATCTTCGATCCGCGGCAACGGGAATGCATCTTTCTTAGTCACACTATTGAGCTTGCGGTAGTCGACACAGAATCTCCAGGCTCCCGTTTTCTTCTGTACTAGGACAATCGGGGCTGCCCATGGACTACTACTTTCTCGAACAATCCCTCCATCTAGCATCCCTTTTAGCAGAGCGCGGACTTCAGTGTAGAGAGTGGGGGGCACCGGGCGGTACCGCTCCCGACTAGGTGTTGCTTCTCCGGTGGGTATTTGGTGCTTAATCACTCCTGTACAGCCATAGTCTTCCTCATGGGTTGAGAACACATGTTTCCACTTCTTCAGGAGCTCCTGGAGCTGTAACACTTGTCCTTCCTCCAGGTCCTCACCCTTCAAAGACTCCCCCATCAAATGGGTCGGCATTCCCCCTCTTACAGGGCCTGAACTGGCCTCCACTGGACGGACGGCAACTTCTACCACCGCAGGGCTCACCTGCCTGAAACAGACATCTTGTTGCTCTTGGACTTGGACAGGACGGACAGATGAAACTCGAACCAGACGTTGGTGTCGACGAAGGAGTACTGGGTGGGGATGGGTGTTTCGCACCTTCACTGAAACTGGCCCTCGTCGTATGACCGCTAGCCCATGGGCTACTTCGATAGGTTGACAATCTTCATGGGGCTCTACCAGGACACAGTTACCTGACTCACGGGGTCCAGCAGGCACTCTGATCCAGAGAACAGCCTCGCTCCGGGCTGGAACAGACAGAGCGTACCGGCAGGTGACTCGACCGATATCTTCCCGCTCTTGCAACTGACTTGCTGCATGGACTCGTCGGCAATCGGCCAGGATCTGGTCCCAGTCCTGCCTTGCTGCTAACGGGGACGTTCGGGCCGGTCGGCCTTTAAACAGCTCTTCCCAGCAATCCAGAATGACATTCATCCCTAGCAGTGCTCGATGGAGACCCAAGCAGTGGTCTCGAACAATGACAACACCCTTCTGGTGGACAGGAACTCCTCGAACCAGAAAGTCTACCATGATGTACCCAGTATAAGGAATATCCAATCCATTCGCTCCACGTAATGTGAGTCTTGAAGTTTCCGTCCTGTGAGGCCGATGATCCGCGAATAACTCCAGAGCCAGACTCTCTGAAAACAATGTAACCTGAGAACCTGTATCGACCAGACAATTGATCTTCATTCCATTAACTTGAACTTCTACGGTGGGACAACACCCAACCCAGTCGTCTCCCATCACCGGAACAGAACAAGGGTCTCTTGAAGGGGTCCCGGCCACTTGACCCACAGTGACCGGTGGGACTAAAAACCCCCTTGAGAACTTCGACGACGGTCGCATTGGCGACTGATGTGTCCCGGATTTCCAGAATTGATACAGATGGGTCGGACCCTGGTGGTCCCACTAAAACCGGGGGCCCGTCGGACGCGGAGGGCGGCGTACAGGTCCTTGCCCCTCCTCTGAATATGATCTTCCTCGCACCATCGGTCCACCTTCGACTCGACCTCGATGAGGCTCACTCAAAAGACTCCGAGACAACTCTGCCATCTGTCCCTTAACATCCTCCAGTAATTCTATCCTCAATTTCTGCTTCCACTCACTTGACTCAACAGGCGCGGGTACTGTGGCGCTGCTGGCCGCCACACGAACTGGTGTCCGAGTCGTCTCTCCCTGATCTGACTCCAACGCCAAGGCCTCTTGTCGAAGAGCCTCAAAGGACATAGTGGGGTCTCGTCGAAGCTGGAGCCGTATGCCCTGGCGCACCGGTCCTTCACGCAGCCCCAAGACAAACTGGTCTCTCAATAAGCCATCTCCTTCTCCCAGTCCATGATCTTGTCGACCCTTCAGCCGGCCAAACTGTTCTCGCAGTTTCAGGGAGTAAGCTCGCAGAGTCTGCTGAGGCCCCTGCTGACAGTTAAACAACTGGGCACGAAGAATGGCTACTGGGGTAGAATCTCCATATACTCCAGACAAGAAATCAAAGATATTCTTCGCAGTGGCCCGCGTGGCTTCTGATGCAGCAAGAACTTCCCTTTTGGCTTCTCCTTCTAACGATCCTAGCACAAACTGTACCTTTTGCGATGCGCTCAGTCCTTGTAATCCAGCCAGATATTCCATCTGCGCTTTCCAGTCCTGAAAACTCAGCTCCGATCCTGGTCCTCCATAGCGTTGTGCCCAAGGGGCTCCCATCATGATGGGCATTACTTGCGAGCGAACTGGTGGGGCTTCTTCATCCACCATCGCGTACCTGTGGCCGCTACAACTCACGGTGGCAACCCTGCCGACTTACGCCAAATTGGGTCACCGGTGCAGGCCGGGGCGGACTCGGATGACCAGCCGCCCCTGACT
This sequence comes from Vimba vimba, assembly GCA_022828995.1. NCBI lineage: Eukaryota > Metazoa > Chordata > Actinopteri > Cypriniformes > Leuciscidae > Vimba > Vimba vimba. The sequence goes on along the minus strand of CM040829.1, from coordinate 2,522,474 downwards.
CCAGACACCACCGTGAGGAGCCGACACCACAGGCACGCAACAGACGGACAAAGGAGGAGGCAAGTAATTGAGTTCAAAAGTAACAATCTTTATTGAATAATAATCAACTTGAGGAAAGAATGAGCAACTCCTGTCTTCTCGGGCTATTGGACCGGAGTAGCTGCTGGAACGATTCTCCACTGTCTTCGGGACACAATGGAGCGATAGTGGCTAGGAAGGCTTACTCCACGGCGTTGCTGCACATCTGTAGGACTCAAACGGTAAGTAACAGGTAATGTTCACTTTCTCAACAGCAGATTCTCTTATCAGGACGTGAGAGGGGAATTGTGACTTTAAAACTTACTTCACAGCGTTGCTGCACATCTGCAGGACTCAGACGGTAAGTAACAGGTAAGGTTTCTTCTCTTAACCGGAGATTCTCTTATCAGGACGTGAGAGGGAAATTGTGGCTTTAAAACTCACTTCACAGCGTTGCTGCACATCTACAGGACTCAGACGGTAGGTAACAGGTAAGGTTTCTTCTCTTAACAGCAGATTCTCTTAACAGGACGTGAGAGGGAAATTGTGGCTTTAAAACTCACTTCACAGCGTTGCTGTACATCTGCAGGACTCAGACAGTAGGTAACAGGTAAGGTTTCTTCTCTTAACAGCAGATTCTCTTAACAGGACGTGAGAGGGAAATTGTGACTTTAAAACTCACTTCACAGCGTTGCTGTACATCTGCAGGACTCAGACGGTAGGTAACAGGTAATGTTTCTTCTCTTAACAGCAGATTCTCTTAACAGGACGTGAGAGGGAAATTGTGGCTTTAAAACTCACTTCACAGCGTTGCTGTACATCTGCAGGACTCAGACAGTAAGGAACAGGTAATGTTTCTTCTCTCAACAGCAGATTCTCTCGTCAGGACATAAAAGGGAAATTGTGACTTTAAAACTCACTTCACAGCGTTGCTGCACATCTGCAGGACTCAAACGGTAAATAACAGGTAATGTTCACTTTCTCGACAGCAGATTCTCTTATCAGGACGTGAGAGGGGAATTGTGACTTTAAAACTCACTTCACAGCGTTGCTGCACATCTGCAGGACTCAGACGGTAGGTAACAGGTAAGGTTTCTTCTCTTAACCGGAGATTCTCTCATCAGAACATGAAGGGGAAATCGTTACTTTAAAACTCACTTCACAGCGTTGCTGCAGTCTTCAGGATTCTTCCCTCAGCATCAAACACTTTCATCAGACATTAGCGAGAGACTCAATAGGCAGCTTTACCAGCGATGTTATACATCTTCAGAGCTCCATCAGTAAGTATAACGGTTCAGACTTTTCCACAGCCATACGGTTCTTCACGAGACTTATAATTTCAGAGAGAGAGAGGGTTAACAGGAGCCTTCAATAAGGGATTACTTCACAACAATACTCAGTGGAAGAGAGGATAATACAAAGCATTACTTCACCAGTTCAGTTGTATCGTTCTGGAATTTGGATGGGGACAAGTAGATCCCAGCGTGCATCGGGTAAGGCAAACAACTGCAAATCACTCACACACAGTAGGGCTGATCAGAAACCTCGCTTCATCCATGCATTTCAATGGGAATATTCAACTTTCCATTCTCTCCAGCGCATCTGAAACAGATGTCCTCCTCAATGGTAAATTTCACATTCACAGTCTTTTCTTCAAGCTTTACATTTGATTCAACGATGTAATTAAGTCACTTATCTTTCTCTTTTCCTCTTCCAGCGCAGATCCAAGCAGCAGTTCAATCCAGTAATATTCCACAAGCAGCTCTAAACGACAGACTCCAATGGCAGTTCTTCACTTACACGAATTTCCAGGATTACCGCGTCCAACGTAAGCGCTCAAACCGGAGATCTTCTACCCCAAAACACAACGACAGAGACCCAGCCAAACAACTGATCAACTGAACACCGATTGACTTTTACCAGCTCCAACCTCGACCTCAACTCTACTCTGAATGGCTCTTTTATCCTCCTCCTGTGAAGCGGAAAGCCTGTGCAAACACCGCTCCTCTCTCCCTCACACCTGTCGTGCATCGGCGGTAATTAGTTTGGACAATATCTCCGCTACACCCGGAACCGGAGTGAGGCGTTACACCAAAATAATTCCCCTCGGGGAACATGGAAAGAAAAAAAAGTTCCGCTTTTCCCAGCATTTTGTCACCCGTGACATAATAGTTTAAGACAGAAACAATGAGCTCATTGAAGTAATGAATACTTGTTTGTTAACAAATGATTATGACATTTAGAAAATGTTAGTATTGGTGTCCAGTAGTCGCTTTTATCAAACTATGATGTTAATCCTCTATTTCAGCTGGTCATGATGATTAAAGTTGACTCGTTATAGAAAACGCTCCTCTTGGTTTTGCTGCTGCGCTTCTGCTAGCGCTCTCAAGATGTCAGATCATCTGAACTGGAGGAAGGTGAACAAGAGCTAAGAGCGTCTATGAGTGTGAACGGTTTCTCTGTAAACCGAACAACAACACAGAAGCTCTGGAGGCCTGAAGCCTGGAGTGACAGTAACACACAGTGACTGACATGTCAACACATTCTTCTTCAGCTAAAAGAAGACATAATTTCATCTTGGCAGAACGCATGTGCTAAGCTCTTGGTGCTAAGCTGTGCTTTTGGCAGTGAGCCAATTAGGAATGGAATTTTTTTTTGGGAACTCCATTATTGATATTTGTCACTTGCATTTAATGCTTCTGTCACAACATATCAACCCAAGCTGAACTCAAACGTTGGCAGGGTTGTCAAACATTAACCATATAGACATGCTGTAAAAACATGAATCTGGCGGCTCAGGTGTGTTCCCTGTTTCTCCACCAGATGTTTTATTTCTTCTATGTCTGTATGATTTCTGTCATTATGTTTCCTGCACAGTTTTATCAGAAGTGATGTGTTTCACAGAGGATGACGTTTAAACAAACTCAATAAATAAAACTGCATAAGAGCTGCACTTCAGAGTAACTTCAAGAGAAAAGATCTATTTGACTTTTTAAGACAGGTGAAATTACATTAAATATATCTGCACTGGCTTCAGGAGGTTTGTGAAAGATTTCCATAAACAGTATTTATAAACAAATCGGGGAAACGTAGCGTTTATTTGATTTACGTTACAATTTACACTCTTAAAAATAAAGGTTCTTTATTATCATTGATGGTGCATGACGAATCTTCAACATCTTTCCATTCCACAAAAGCTGAAGGAGTTCTTCAGATTATTAAAATGTTCTTCAAACTAAGAAAAATCACTGAAAAGTTCTTTGAGGAACCAAAAACGTTTCTTCTGTGTCATCACAGTGAAAATCCACTTTTGGAAAATATTATAATCGTTCCAAAATCGTTTACCTCATGAACAATGAGCAACAGATTTTTTATCTCCTTCATCGAATGACAAACATTGAGGAAATTCTCTTCCTTGTGGTTACAGCTACAGAAACAGAAACAGAAGATTATCACATCAGTATTTGGAATCTTTTTTTTTTTATTTTTTTTTTTTTAATGCCAATAGTTGTTCAAGCTAAACTATGAAGGTTTTTTGGTGCAAATCAACTGAACGCCTGACAGTGGAATCTGTAGTTGTAGAGAAAAGCCACACGTGTGTATCAGTAAATGTGAAGTCACAGAGAGAAATGTTTTATTTTTTTTCTCTTCCACAAACACAACACAACAGTTTCACCTTCTCAAATTCTTCATTACAGGAGCACAAATCTTATTCTACAAATCACTAATTAAGAAACTTGTACACACACACGTTTGATACAGCTGCTGCAGTGAATATGGTGTAAAACTCATTTACACCCGCATCAAAACGTGAAGTCACGGAGAAATTTTGCTCATCCACAAATCAGTATGTGAATTCATCCGATGAGAGTTGCACACTTGTAGAATATTTCCTCACAAATGTCTTATATTTTTCCAGCATGGTCAGTTTGAATATCTCATGTCTAGTTTGTGGTCACATGGTCAAGGAAAGGATAAAAGACTGTAACTGTTACTCTGTCTCTTTTCCTCTATAGACAACTGGGTTAAAGACCATCAGGCCAAACTCAAGGCCTCAATCAAACACTTTCAATTAGAAATTATACAGTTATTAAATAGCTAGCTGATTGTGTCCAGACATCATTCCTTTTTGTGGGATCCTATAGATTTAGTCACAAATTAAATGTGCTTATCAGAATAATAAAAGGAACAGCTGAAAAAAATATGAACAAAAATAAAGAAATATAATATTAAATGTTGCATGTATTACATTAAAATACTAATGGCACATTTCCCCCAAGATGTTGGCAACATAATTGCTGCAAATTAGAAGAAATGAAAAATCAATTCACTGTAACCTTTATTATAATAATGCTGTGAGGTTCCTATATTGTTTACAGCATTAGTTGAGATGTGTACCTGATAGGCCCCAAATGAATCAAAATCAAATCAAACTGAAATCTGTGAATGGAAATTGAATAAAATGTTGTCAATGCCCTGGCCTAGTGTCAATAAATGTTTTTGTTTGTTTGTTTACTTGAAGCAAATGTTGCCTTTTCCCTTTATTTCCTTGTTAGATTGCACCAGAATGCTTCGTATATGTTCAAATCACAAAACTTTCTTCTGGGTGATAAATTATGTCCCTGAACCCTACAGGGATTTAATTCATAAACACGTCACCTTTTCAACTTTGTTTGCAGGTCTACCTTCTATACTAGTTTCTATACAACAACTGTTCATAATCTCTGCATCTAAAGACAAGCTTATTTTGCTGAAAGATTACAGTCTTCTTTCATGAGCACATGTAGGAGATTAGGAACAAAACAGGAGGAAAACATAATCCAAGCAAATGTCCAACAAGGCAAAAGACACAAGAAACACAATAATGTATAGATTGCATTTACACTATATGAGGGAATCCCATTAATATGTGCATTATTATCAGTCACTCATTCAGTTTCTTATGGCTGATATTTACTGCTGTCTGGTTAAACCGGTTAAACATGGCTGTTCTTTCCAACTTTAACAGTTCTGCTGTTCTTCACTTCATGTGTGTTTACCTTGAGTAATGTTCTACAGATCCAGCTTCCCTCTGTCACACACACACACACACACACACACACACACACACACACACACACACACACACACACACATACATTCTTGTACATTCATTGACACAATGCAATCTCTAGCCGCTTACCCTAACCTTACCCATCACAACTAAGTGCCTAACCCAGGGGTACTCAGGTTCAGATGCCAAGGGGGCCACATTTAAACCATATTAAATGTGAAGGGCCACAAATTACAACTTGCACCGTAAAACTTTATTTATGACAATATTTACAGTTTTTACTTATATAGAAATTCAGTTTATTACCTATCTTGCTAGGTAAGTCTTGCTAGTCTTTGTTCTACTGAATACTGAATACTGTAATACTGAACATAAAATAAAACATTTCATTTGGATAATAAATTTCTTGCGATATTAATGCAAAAAAGAGAGAGTTCATACTCAGAGTATTTAAAAACCTTGCTAAGTAAGTCTTGCTAGTCTTTGTCCTATTTAAAGTAGGCTAATACTGAACATGAAAATAAAAAATATGGAACAAAAAGTGGATTAACAGTTTTCTAGCAATATCAATTATTAATATTAAGCAAAAAAAAAAAAAAAAAAGTTCATATTCAAACAGAGTTAATTTTTTTCTTTTCAAAACGCTATAAATCCATCATTTTTTTCCCCCCAAAACGCTATAAATCTTTTTTTTTTTTTTTTTAAGTCTTTTGTCTTTTATTTTTCGTGTTTGCATTCATGAGGCAAAAACAATGTTACGTGACAGTTCTCCATTACGGACGTGAGCGGCACTAAAAGACTTTCAAACTTTCACAGAGACCTCAAACAGAAAGCACAAACTTTTCTTTAAAAATGGTGTTTGTCGCGTTTTGGAAAAGAGCTCTTCATATATTATCTTTATATTTAAATATTTAACATTTATTGATTAGGCCTATATATAGGCAATTTGCCTACATCAAATGTTCAATTATTTATTATATGTTTTCTTTAGATGACGTTATACAGGGTCGCTTTACAAATTTATGAAGCTATTATTATTAGTATATTAATACTAGGCCAACTATTATCCCAGTAGGCTACATATAACTTTTAAGTTTGTCAGAATTCGCTCAAAAGCAGCTTTGATCAGTTTTTCGTGCGAGCCGTGCCCCGTTCCGAACTAAACTGCCGGTTATAACTGGAGGTTTTGCAAGAGTGATCGCGAACTCATTGACGTATTGACAGCTCGTAATTGTAATGGGAGCGCTTTTTGCTACTGTTTATAACCCATTGACAATTTGAAAATAATTTAGTTTTTTATGCTGTTAAGAGGATCTTCGGCCAATGACACACTGCAGTAGAGATGCGCGGATCAGCTCTAACGCCACCCGAATCAGCTGTGAAAGTGCGCATCTCTGAATGCACGAGCTATGCATAGCGTGCCGCACACACAAGTTGCCTGACAGTTTTACCGCTTGTTTTGCTATTGTTGCGCTTAGCAAGTTAATGGTACATTTCGGAGATATCAAGTAGCTATATAAAGTCTCACTAAACATTCCACACACATCACAATGACGATGATGAATGTTTTTTATTTTTTATTAATCGACCAACGGATTATCGACCGTCCGCAATTATATAGATAAAAATCACACTGTCAAGTCAAGTCAAGTCATCTTCATTTATATAGCGCTTTTAACAATGTAGATTGTCTCAAAGCAGCTTTACAGAGATAAATGTATCATTTAACGTAAGAATGTTTTGGCTTTATAGCGGTTCTTTAATAAAGTTATTTTCCAGCTAAAGTTAGTTTTGATTGATTCGCTTCCGTCGCAACGATCATTTGTTTTTAAATTAGGGCCGCCAAGACGACACCATTCTCTCTACACAGACTTTAAACGCGAACCTGTGAGAAACGCTGATGGCGTTCACATGCGCATTAAGAACGGGTTCTATAGTTATGTGCGTTGATGTGTGCAGGTTTGGAATTCCCTAAAAACCAAGCCTAAACAAATTACTGGTGTTTCCTTACAGTTTTGATTCAGAATTTTATTTTATTTTATTAATTCGGGGTAGATACGCAAATTGAGTTTTCCCGACGACGCTTTATCTGTAGAGTGGGAAAGGGATCCTCCATAGGGAGAGACTAGTTAGCACTTCAGCACTGCATTGACATCGGGTCCAGGCGAAGGTCCTTCATCAGATCTGGAAACGGCCTTGATCCGGCAGGCTGCGGGAAAACCTTGGGATAAACAAAGACACTCAAATTAGCGTAGATGCCATTCTTCTCATGATGTAACAAGTACATCAGGATTTATGGGAAGTGTTCCCGGTTCCAGCTGACCTAATCTATGCAGCCTAATATTGAATTATAGAAGTCTATAATGTATTATGTGAACGCTATGTCAAAGAGATGTGTCTTTAATCTAGATTTAAACTGACAGAGTGTGTCTGCTTCCCGGACAATGGTAGGAAGACTGTTCCAGAGTTTTGGTGCTAAATAGGAAAAGGATCTACCGCCAGCAGTCGATTTTGATATTCTAGGTATTATCAATTGGCCGGAATTTTGAGATCGCAATAGACGTGAAGGACTATAATGCGTTAAGAGCTCGCTCAAGTACTGCGGAGCTAAACCATTTAGTGCTTTGTAAGCAGCAATATTTTAAAATTTATGCGATGTTTAATAGGGAGCCAGTGCAGTTTTGACAGAACCGGGCTAATATGGTCATACTTCCTTGTTCTGGTAAGAACTCGAGCTGCTGCGTTTTGGACCAGCTGTAGTTTGTTTATTAAACGTGCAGGGCAACCACCCAGTAGAGCATTACAATAATCTAGCCTTGATGTCATGAACGCATGAACTAATTGTTCCGCATTTGTCAATGAGAGCATATGGCGTAATTTAGATATATTTTTAAGATGGAAAAATGCGGTTTTGCAGATACTAGACACGTAACTTTCAAATGAAAGATTGGTATCAAAGAGCACACCCAGGTTCCTAACCGACGACGATGACCTAACAGAGCAGCCATCGAATGTTAGACAGTATTCTAGGTTATTACGTGAGGACGTTTTTTTTCCAATAATTAGAATCTCTGTTTTTTCAGAATTTAGAAGTAGGAAATTACGAGTCATCCAATTTTTTATATCAGCTATGCATTCTGTTAATTTTGTGAATTGATAAGTTTCGTTAGGTTTTGAAGAAATATAGAGCTGAGTATCGTCGGCATAACAGTGGAAGCTAATGCCATGCTTCCTAATGATATCTCCTAATGGTAGCATGTACAGAGTGAACAGCAGCGGTCCTAGTACTGAGCCTTGTGGTACGCCATACTGAACTTGTGATCGATGAGACATCTCTTCATTTACTGCTACAAACTGATAACGGTCAGATAAGTATGATTTAAACCATGCTAGTGCAATTCCACTAATGCCAACATAGTTTTCTAGTCTATTTAAAAGAATGTTGTGGTCAATGGTGTCAAACGCAGCACTAAGATCGAGTAACACTAATAGAGAGACACAACCACGATCGGATGATAAGAGCAAATCATTTGTTACTCTAATGAGAGCAGTCTCGGTACTATGGTACGGTCTAAATCCAGACTGGAAATCCTCGCAGATATCATTTCTTTCTAGAAAGGAACATAGTTGTGAAGATACTGCCTTTTCTAATATCTTTGACAGAAAAGGTAGATTCGAGATCGGCCTGTAATTGACTAATTCTGAAGGATCAAGTTGCATTTTTTTAACAAGCGGTTTAATCATAGCCAGCTTAAAGTTTTTTGGTACGTATCCTAGAGACAAAGACGAATTAATGATATTAAGAAGAGGATCTATGACCTCTGGAAGCATCTCTTTCAGTAGCTTAGTCGGTATAGGGTCTATCATACATGTTGTCGATTTAGATGATTTAACGAGTTTAGTAAATTCTTCCTCTCCTATAGCAACGAATGAATCAAATCTTTCCTCAGGGAGGCTACAATGCACTGCCTGATGCGATACTGTAGTAGACGGCTGCATAGTTATAATTTTATCCCTGATATTATCAATCTTATAAGTGAAGAAGTTCATAAAGTCATTACTGCTGTGCTGCTTGGAAACTTCTGGGCTTGAAGCTTTCTTTTTCGTTAGTTTAGCCACTGTTTCAAATAAATACCTAGGATTATGTTTATTTTCTTCTAATAGGTTTGAAAAATAAGCAGATCTAGCAGCTTTTAAAGCCTCTCTGTAAGCAATCGAGCTCTCCTTCCATGAAATGCGAAATACCTCTAGTTTTGTTTTCTTCCAGTTGCGCTCCATTTTTCTGGCTGCTCTCTTAAGGGCCTGAGTGTGCTCGTTGTACCACGGCATTGGATTATTTTCTTTAATCTTCTTTAAGCGCAAAGGAGCAACTGTGTCTAAAGTGCTGGAAAAGAGAGAGTTAAAAGTTTCTGTTGCAATATCAAGTTCTTCTAAGCTATCCGGGATGCTAAAATGATGAAACTGATCAGGAAGATTATTAATAAAGCAATCTTTAGTGGCAGAAGTGATAGGTCTAACATATTTGTAACACGGAGTCGGCTTTGCAGCCTTGGCTATATGTAATTTACACGAGACTAGATAATGATCTGAGATGTCATCGCTCTGCTGCAGAATTTCAACGGCATCAACATCTATTCCGTGTGATAATATTAGATCTAGAGTATGATTACGACGATGAGTAGGTCCTGACACGTGTTGTCTAACTCCAATTGAGTTTACAATGTCTTTAAATGCCAAACCCAATGCATCTTTTTCATTATCGATGTGTATATTAAAATCACCAACAATTAGTACTTTATCTGCAGCCAATACTAACTCTGATAGAAAGTCCGCAAATTCTTTGATAAAGTCTGTATGGTGCCCTGGTGGCCTGTATACAGTAGCCAGCACAAATCTCAAACGTGATTTATCATTTATACTATATATTTTTACATTAAGCACTAACACTTCAAAAGAATTATATTCGAAACTTGATTTCTTAGTGGTTTTGAAAATATTACTATAAATTACAGCAACACCACCCCCTTTGCGTTTCAGACGAGGCTCATGTTTATAACAGTAATCTTGCGGGGTTGATTCATTTAAAGTAATGTAATCGTTTGGTTTTAGCAAGGTTTCTGTCAAACACAGCACATCTAGGTTATTATCTGAAATCATATCATTAACAATGAGTGCTTTTGAAGTAAGCGATCGAATATTCAGCAACCCAAGCTTTAGCATTTGCTCATCTGTATTATAGCTGTTTTTTATTTGTTGAACATCAATTAAATTTTTAACCTTAGATAGGTTTAAACATTTTTTGGATTTCCAAATTCGGGGAACAGACACAGTCTCTATATGATGATAGCTAGGTGAAAGAGGCTCTATGTGATAGGATTTATCTGACCTTGGTGACGTGAGACGGCTGGCAGACGGTCGGTTTAGCCAGTCTGTCTGCTTCCTGACCTGGTGCCCAATTTGTCATGTTTGAGCTCTAAGACTATGAGCCATATTACTAGAGAGAAGAGCAGCACCATCCCAGGAGGGATGAATACCATCTCTTTTCAACAGGTCAGGTTTGCCCCAAAAACTTTTCCAATTGTCTATGAATTCTATATTATTACACGGACACCACTCAGACAGCCAGCGATTCAGTGAACACAATCTACTAACTATCTCATCACTCCTGCGAACAGGAAATAAATATATATTCTAGTCTAATATTCGCGTAACTTTTGAGCTCAAATTATAAAAAAAGTATCTGTGGCCTAACCCGACCCCTGACCCTAAACCGACTCTTGACCTCATTATAACCTTATGAGTCTCTTCCTGTTTTTAAATCCCGTCTTAAAACTCATTTATTTTCTTTGGCTTTTAACTCAGTTTGATTGTTGACTTTCAGTTTTGTATTACTGTTGCATTTATTTTTATTGTTATTTATTGTTTTATTTTTGATTGTTATTGTGTCTTTGTTGTATGTTATTGTTTATTTATAGACTGTGTTCAGCACTTTGGTCAACAGTGTTGTTTTTAAGGTGCTTTATAAATAAAGGTGGATTGGATTGGATTGGATTATCCCTAAAAACCAAGTCTTGACCCTCAAACAGCCTTTACAGGCTCTCAGAGACTGAGGACCGGCCAACATGTCCTCACTTTACTCTCTTTGTCCTCACTCCAGTGGTCTAAAACTCAAACTGGTCCTCACAAAGATAAGTACACACACACACACACACACACACACACACACACACACACACACACACACACACACACACACACACACACACACACACACACACACACAACCTCAGTATCAGCAGATCAAGATGATCAAGTTTGTTAAAAGCCAGATCTGATCATCTTTAGTGTTTCTTTTCACCACTAACAAAATAAATGTGTCACAATTTGTGTCAAAGTCAGTCAGAATGATCTTTTTGTTCATGTGGAAATTATTCACGTGATCACTCACACTCTCTCTGTGTTTAACTCTCTGTGTCTCTCTGTGTCTCTGTGTTTATCTGTGTCTCTGGCACAACTGAAGCTCGTCTTGTGTTTGAGTTGTGTGGGTTGAAACTGAAGCTCATCTTCCAGATTACTGACTTTAACCCTCGCCTGCCTCGTGTTGTTGCTCTGTATATTATTGCAGAGACGATATTGTGAAATACTTTTAAAGTTACGGGTAATTGTAGCTTACTGAACTTTAACTCACTGTTGTTGTCGCCACTGTGTGTTTAAACGCACTGGATGCCGTTTTATTTCTGTAAAACCCCTTTCTCCTGTGTTTGACTGTTTAGGGAGTTAGTGAACATTTCTGTTGTTCATTTCTTTTCTCTGACTAGACAGATAATTTTTACTTTGTAACAAAGTAGTCCAGAGAACTTTTGCTGTTTCGGCCTTTCCTCCTCCTGAAGAATATTGCTTATAATATTGACTTTATAAATAAACCTTGTTGAACTGGGGTTTACTGTCAGTCGTTCGGGACAGAGGAACGGCACACTAACTCAACTCAAATCTTTTAACTTTTCCACTGTTACTCCTTCACCTCAGGCAAACATTACATCTGCGATATAACAACAGTATATAACTATACATAATAAAACTCTTTAAGGGTTTTACACTGACTTTAAGCCAAGTAATGATCTCTCTGATGAATGTGATGAATCTGATTATGCGACTGATCCTGTAATATAATCTGATCAGATGAGAGTCTCTTTCTGCTTCATATGAGACACATGATGATCCTCATTGAGCTTCAGATCAGATTCTCTGATTTCTCTTCACTGTCTCTGATCCTGAAACTAAAGGCCTTTGAGTTTCACCTCAAATCTACTTCTGACATCTAGTGGACAAAGATGAAAACTGCAGATCATATTCTGTGTGTTAGGAGGAATAGAAAACACACACTCATACAGATTTATTTACAATGCCTTCATTTATATTTTAAACAAGTGACATTCTCTCAGTTTAATTCACTGAATGTCATTCATTATCAACTCACAAATAATAATGTGATTTTACATTTTGTGTGAATGACTGAACTTCTAGCAACTTCTGCTTTAATGTATACTATGATGTGTTTGTGAACAGTAGATATTGAGTATTGAGTAAGTGTTGATCTGTTGTTGTTCTGAACAGCTTCAGTTCGTCTGTTAAAGTCACTAATGTTCTGCTGATGGAAATCAGTGTTAATAAATCAGAGATGATTAAATGAGCAGCTGATGGAGTTTATCAGATCTGAGTTTTACATTTAACATTCAGACTCTTGAAACTCTTCAGGAAACAATACGGCTGCGTCTCACATCAGATATTCAGAGGAGATATTGATCTGAAGAAGTTTGTTAAAGGTAGGCTATGTTCTATAGACTGAGAATGTGTTGATTGATTTTCATCTTAGATTGAAATTCTTACACATCTTCTGTACAGAATTTAATTTAAAATAATTTCCATTATTTTGCTGAAGTGCAACAAGGCAATATGGAGTCGATCAAATGCCACGTGTTCTTCCTCCTCATGGTGATCCCCTGCTTGAAGTCATAAAAACGCATATCCTCGGATCTTACCAAAAAGAGAAATCCCAGTCTTTGATGGTGACCCATCATTTAAAAGCATAATTAGAATGGAAACAACACTTTTAAGTTTGACCGTATTTTAGTTTTCGGTCAAGTTGCCTTGTGAATGGGAATGCTTGAGGCACTTCTATGAATAAAGCATCAAAAATCGCTATTTTTAAAACACTAAGAAGGCTCGACACAACATGAAACTTTGCTGGAAGTATCACCAGGGGCTCTACACATGAACTCCTGCACTGAGAACAGTGTTTGTGTACACAGAGTTTACTAAAAAGAAAGATTTTGTACAAATCACTGAAGCTGTGTCCGCCGCCATTTTGTCAGTCAAAAATAGTCGATCTCCGAATGCGAATGAACTGACTCTGAATTTTAGTATTTGTTTCTTATATAAGGATCCTTTTTCAAATACAAGGTCAATATTGAGTTTCACTAACGACAAAACAACAAATTATGAATGAATTATGAACAACATGGAATGGAATTTACATTGCTTTCAATGCGGCAGCATGTGCCATAAGTGCAGCCTTTTCTGCCTCCGCTTGAATATGCAGATGCTGTCGAATAATTTCCATTATTTTGCTGAAGTGCAACAAGGCAATATGGAGTCGATCAAATGCCACGTGTTCTTCCTCCTCATGGTGATCCCCTGCTTGACGTCATAAAAACGCAACGTGGCATTTGATCACTCCTGCTGAGTGAGCTGTGTTTACTACGTTTACTATGTTTAGAGGTATAGCATGAGACACGTTTGAGATGCTGTCTCCAGGACCAACGTCACTACATGCTTCACCCACTTCAGAGCTTTTCTGATCTTTTACTGTCCGATAACCATTTATTCACACGTTCAATGAACCCATTATTTGGTATCATCTTTGCTCTAAACCATATTTCATGTTTTTCAGGTTCATCAACAGGTAAAATAACCAACAGTGACTCATGTGCTTCTTTAGCCTCAGAATATAACCTCTTAAATCTTCAAAAGCCAAACGTACCTCTGGTTCATGTTCTTTGTCGTCATAGATTAACCTGTTAATTTACTCTATTAGTTTCTGAGCCTTGTTTAACTTAGCCTTTCTTAACTTTTGCAAAGTGTCAAGTTTTTCCATTAAAGCCTTAGCTGTTTATTTAACAGGTCTGTTCCCTCTTTCAGACTCGTTTTCAACATTAGGCAGGTTTTGATTTGACTCATTAAACCCTTTAGTATTCATACACTTTTCATTTTCCATTTTGCAAACAAACATACAATTCAAACACACAAACAATGTTCGTCAGTCTTTATCAACCAAAGCGTTGGAATTATGCGACTGTGTGCACACAATCCCACATGACTATGCTAATGCTGCAACAACGGACCTACAATCCAGTCGATCGGCCCTTTATCATCCAGATGAACGCAGCAGAAACCCAGCGATGAGACCAGCAAGGGGGAAATATCATCCAAAACCAATTGTGGTAGATTTTTCCCTCAACCTTACTATCTGGTGCATCTACAAATCGACACCCAATACCTTTATCCTCTAGCTCTTGCGTCTTCAGTCGACAACTGGCCGAGTCTAACCGAGTTACTAACTTGCTTCCCTAAACTACCTTACTTCCTAAACTAGCTTCCTGCGCAGGAATAATCGACAAACAGACTTGAGCAAATGTCCTTCAGATGCTTTAATCACGGCCAGGAGATCTTCCTGAGCAGTTCTCAGGGAATCTCTCCCAAGAAGCAAACAAATTCCATTCAGAATTCCACCAGAAAACACGGATACAACAGTTTTTATAGGAACGAGACAACAAATAAGATTATCGTGACTAAACATGTCACCTTCAATATGATTGGTTCAATTGGTTCAAAAGCCCCAACCTTTTCCCTCTGTCACTGGCACAAGCAAACTCTGATTTTATGATTACTTATCACAAGGTTTAAGAACTAGTCATCTGTCTAGTTTCACTTTCCTGAATTGTTATTTACACACACACACACACACACACACACACACACACACACACACACACACACACACACACACACACACACACAAAGTCACAAGTTTTCCCCCAAAGAGTTTGGAAACATTTAAAACATATGAATGTCGTTCCTGCAAGAAAAACAAATGTTAGTTAATTAATTAAAGTTGATTAATTAAAAAATCCATCACAGAATCCACTGAGTCAAACCCAAAGCTTGAATCCAGCCAGACGTCTTGATGAGACGATCCTCACGTGCAGCGACACAAAGACTTTATCCAAACAGCCTCCTTCCATCTTTTATCTCTAAAAGCAAAGCACTAATTGCCATGATTACTGTTATTAGTTCTGGGGAAGAACAGCTTTGTCAATGAGTTGCTACTTATGAAAATGTCATTAACAAAAAAATAAATAATAATAATTCTGTCATTTCTACATTACAACTAATTTGACAAGTCAATAGAGATGGTTAGCGCTACCACAGAGATGATATCGTTACACATAGGAGAGCGGTTGCATGTGCAAATATCACAACTATTCTATTGTTAACTTGACTCAGATCCATTCATTCAATCCATCAGTTCAGCGATGCAGAATATTTCTGGTCAAGCTTTAGATAACCTCGGGTGCAGTGACAAATTTACCTTAGATGAGAACATTAATGAAAGCAAAAGATATGTAACTGTGTAATATATATATATATATATATATATAACTGTTGCATATGCCATAAAAATCATATTCAATATTCAGACTGAAAGAAAAAAGGAACTGAAAAAGACACCAACTATAACAGAATGATTGTTTACATACACATAATAACAAAGCTAATAAAGAGTACAATGTTTACAGGGTAAAACCTTCTGTTGAAAAGCAGATATAACAGTTGTACAAATAAATAGGAGACATTATAAATGCATTTGAACAAGCTAAGCCTTTCGTCCTCTACATTTGAAAGTAGACAGTCTTTATTTACAGCTTGGTGAGGAATACAGTACAATCGAGAAATTCAGGAATTTTAGTTTCTCTCTTCAATTTTTGGTTGTTTCAGCAGAATCAAACCTTGAATTATCAATAAGACCGCTTTAAAAATACATCTAAACAAAATAGGTTTAACCCCTGCTCTTATACTGAGATATCTTAGTGAATCACTTAATCACTTTTTAGGATAATAGAATGAAACTAAACATTTAGTAGTAGTAGCCTTTATTGTCACGTAGTCACAAGTACCAGTGAAATTAGCCATCAACCTGTCCATACAAAACATACATACAATATGACAAGGGGGTAGACAGGACAGGAAGACAGAGCATTGAGGAAAAAAATACAGCATAACATGGGGAGAGGTGAGGAGAAAAAAAGGCAACCCCCAGACTATGCTGCTGTAAGGAGTACAGTTTGGGAACAGTAAAAAAAACCTCAGCAACATTAGCACATAATCAGTACACAACATGAATACACAAGACTTGCAACAGGGGAGGAGAGTGGGGGATGGAGGTAACCCAGCACAGGCAAGCAGCCATCCGGTCCTGCAGCCATTCTCGGCGCTGGTCACAGACCCGCCTGTCAGACTGGTGGTACAAAGCGTCGAAGGCGAGGGATTGGGGGTGGGGGGGGGTGATTGCATATCTGTATATATGTAAGAGTTTGTGTATGTGTAGGCCTGGAGAGTCGCTACGCCTGGCATCCTAATCTAGGTGCCTTAGTCCGCAGGATGTCATAGCGACACAGCAGTTGCCATGGAGACAACCTTGGTCAGGTCCCAGACAGAGTCAACAATCAGCAGGTGTCAGTGGGGAGTGGGGTAAGGAACGCAAGAGCGTCTCACAGCAGTGCTCATCCGGAGGAGTTGTTGTTCCAACAGCAGGCCTCGGCCAAGGCCACTGCTGATAGAGGGGGGCCGAAAGCAGATAAGATTGTGGTTGGTTGGTCTCGGGACGAGTAGCCGCATTCCAATTTACACAGCTCCTGGTCCATCTTGGTCTCCGAGATGATCCACTTTCCTTTGCAAAGCTGTGAGCTTCTCCATGATGTTATCCATATAGTGGTTCATATTCACAGTCTGAGTGCTGACAGCTCTGCCCACTGCTTCAATCATGACGGGCAGCCTTGTGGGGTTTTGGACAGCTGTCACCGTCTTCTTAATTCCTCGATAAACCAGGGCAATGCCTAATCCAAACAGCAGAAAACCTGTTATCATGGTTCCGAATAGGTAGATATCTTCAATGTCCTCCACGGAAAGAGCCGCCAGACACACGACCCGCCACCTCTCCCACGCGTCCATCGTGTAGCCAGCTGCAAACGTTCCGGCAGGGCAGTCAGGTTCCCCCGAACCCAAGCTTCTCGTCGAGAAGATGGTGTCAGTTGCGTTGAGAGACCAGTTGATCAAATCCATAATTTCTTAGTTTGTAGAGCAGTGCAGAGAGAGTCTCTCAAAGTACATACAAGACAGTAGACGAGACGAGAGCAGCAAAGCAGGGGAGATAAGGGACAGGAGGGGAAGAAAATGCGACCGCCTTCGTTGAGAGCCAAAGAAGAAGGAGGAAGAATTTATATTGAAAACAAATTGACGAAATCCTTAAACAATTTTACTGCTTTCTGAATGAAACCATTGTTTTGCTCAGCTCGAATTCTTGCCATTTCCTCTTGAGCCTTTGCTAATTCTTCCTTCATTTTCTCTAGTTCTTCCCCTTGATATTTGTACTTTAGAGCCTCTGATTCCCTCTTTCGTTGTTCTTCATTCTCTTTCAGGATCCGTTGTTTCTCTTCCTCAATTGCTCTCTCTGCCTCCTGAAGCATGTCATTAGTGTAATATTCTCCACCATTATCTCTAACCATTTGATCAATCTTGCGTAGCAGCTGCATAACCTGGTTTGAATCCTTATTAATATTATCAATCACAAAATATTGTCCCTCACATCTCTTGACAAATGCGTGTAATTCTGGACTGCTGCGCACAAATGTTTTAATGTCCTGTCCTCTAAGTTGATCTCCATGAGTGAACACCACCATGGCGTAATGCAATGCCTTTTTACCAAATAATCCTTCAATGTATTCTATTGCTTTTGCATTTTCTTCTGTGTATCTTTCCAGTTTAAGAACAATCAGAAAGGCATGCGGACCAGGAGCAGAATATGATATACACGTCTTAATTTCTTTCTCTACCTCTTCTTTACTCAAACTTGTGTCAAAAAGACCAGGAGTGTCAATAACTGAAATTTTTCTTCCATAAATAATCCTAAATTTCTTTTTAGACTCTCGAGTTACAGATGAAGGTGAAAAATAGGATTTGAAGACTTCTTCTCCCAGGATGGTGTTTCCGGTGGCACTTTTCCCAACGCCAGTCTTTCCAACCAGGACAATCCGGAGCTCACCTTTTTGTTCTGTTGAAATCACACATTCAAGGCTTTTTATTCAAGGCACATTATTCATTTTCTGTTATTCATGACAGATAAAATATTTTAATTTCATATTAAAACTATGTTTTGTTCATGCATTCAAAGCACAAAAGCTTGAAAAAGAACCACCGATAGAGGATAGGATAATGATTTTTACCAATCCCATTTTCTTCAAGACCATATTGATTGAGGGAAGTTTCGGTCTCAGTCGTCCTAATCTGCAAAAAGTGGATTTGGGGGAAAGCGGTTGAAAGTAGATGGTATGCAAATAATTTTGGACAAGTAAATTCTATTAATTTTATTAACAAAACAAATAAATCCTGAAAAAAATTATTACAAAAAATAAACTGATGTCCATGTTTTTTTAATAGTCAACTTTACATTTCATTACAACTGACCCTGGTGAAAGAGGTATTAGGACATCCCCGTCATCATTGAATGAAAACGCCTCGGTTACTAATGTAACCCTCGTTCCCTGATGGAGGGAAGGCGAAACGTAATGCCGACGTGACGACGTAATCGGGATTACTTCAGGGAGCCCTATCAACTTCGAGTGTCTACAGAACGAGCCAATGAACGTTTGAACGAGATTGTGACGGCCATGCAGTGATGGTCAGTAACGGTGGCGACGGGACGTTACGTCTCCGGTTCCCTCCTTCAGGGAACGAGGGTTACATCAGTAACCGAGACGTTCCCTTTCAGTCGCTCACGTTCGACGTAACAACAACGTGACGACGTAATTGGGATCCCTTGGAAAACGCCACGGTTGCTGCCACATCCAGCGCCCTACGCAAGACTCTCAGACCCCCAATTGGATGGGGCGGAAGACCTGCGTAGAGGGAGTTCAACTGCTGTTCCATTATACCCCACACAGCGGAACTCTTGGATAACACTGGGAAAGCGTACCTTTCCAGGGTAAAGGACGCTGTGGAGCCACATCCTGCCTGAAGGTAGGTAACATGTGGAGAATACACATATGGACTGGCCGAAGGGGGAGACACACCGGACAGTGATGGCAGAGCAGACTCTGCCGAGGGAAAGACACGGGCTCACCGCAGGGAGCTGGTCGTGGAAGAATACGCATATGGGATCGCCGCATACGAGCACTAGGCCTGGCGTCGGACGCTCCGCAATGTCCAACTGCCGGAGGGGTGCGGAGGAACTCACAGGGTTCGCCAATGGGGAACTCGACTGGAGCAAAAAGGGCACGTATCCATGCCGAGGAAGGGAGTGGAGCAGCAAGCCGACACTAGAGCGGGAACTTCGGTGTTACCGGCTAGTTGAAGCGAGCACACAGGAAGAAACCGGCTCAACACGTAGGCTATAAAACCTAGCAAACATATTAGGTGTCGCCCAGCCCGCAGCTCTACAGATGTCTGTCAGCGAGGCGCCGTGAGCCAGCGCCCAGGAAGAAGCGACACCCCTAGTGGAGTGAGCTTTCAACCCAAACCTTGGGCTTGGCCTTGGGCTTCATAAGCCAAGGCGATGGCATCCACTATCCAGTGGGCCATCCTTTGCTTGGAGACAGCCTTTCCCTTCTGCTGGCCTCCGTAACAGACGAAGAGCTGATCTGAGGTCCTGAGGCTTTGCGTTCTGTCCACGTACAGACGCAGAGCGCGAACGGGACAGAGAAAAGCCAGGGCTGGGTCTGCCTCCTCCGAAGGCAGCGCTTGCAGGTTCACTACCTGGTCCCGGAAGGGAGTGGTGGGAACCTTGGGCACGTATCCGGGCCGGGGTCTCAGGATCACGTGAGAGTTATCCGGGCCGAATTCTAGGCACAATTCGTCGACCGAAAATGCATGCAGGTCCCCTACCCTCTTGATAGAGGCCAATGCAACCAGGAGAACTGTCTTACAGGACAGGATTTTTAACTCAGCTGATTGCAGAGGCTCAAAGGGTGGTCTCTGAAGTGCCGAAAGGACCAGAGACAAATCCCAAGAGGGTATAGAGAGTGGGCGAGGAGGATTCAGTAGGCAACTACTGTGGCCATCTGCTGGCGCCAGTGAACGGTGGCATCCAGAAACGCACAAGCGGAATGACATCTTGAAAAAGACGCAGGCTCACGCTTGTGTTGCTCTTTTAGTGAAAACAAAAACAGAAATACTCTCTCAGTGCTGAGGCACCCAAGGGTTGCCACGGAGTGAATAACAAATCAGGGGAAACACCCACCGAACCGACACACACACAGAACAGTAGTGCTGTGAGAACAGCAGTTATGAACTGCAATGCCTGCGGCCACCGCTGATCGCGCCGTCACACCAACACGAATGAGAGTCTTCTTGTTCTCTATAGGCAGTCTTGTATGTTTCAGAAGTCAAAACAAGCTCGGCTCCGAAGTGAAAGACAATGTGCACTTTCTGTTTATACCCGTGCGGGGCGCGTGACGCGATTCACGCACGCCAACATTCATTGGCTCGTTCTGTAGACACTCGAAATTGATTGGGCTCCCTTAAGTAATCCCAATTACGTCGGATTGTCAGATTATTTAAAACGTTCAAGCCTGTTTGATGAAATTACAAGATATCAACAAGAATCTTAAAAATCCTAAAGATGATGAAAATATGAAAATTAATGTTGACACCCTCAGATAACTATTAATTTCTCACTGAGCAAACTCTAGTTATTGTAAAGTGATCCACTGAAGGCAAGTTGTAAAGAGAACCCAAGTGCAGCTTTATTTCAATAACAAAATCAAAACATAAAACAAAAGCATGACGTGGCATGAACTCAAAAACATGAAAATGACTCACAAACAGTGGTTACAGGAAACAATACTTGACAAAGACACATGGCAAACATGAGGGCTAAAATACACAGATAAATGACAAGACAAGGGACACCTGTGAACAATGAAACAATGAATCAATTGACAACATGACACATCAGACAAGGGAACACATGGCAGGATCACATGATGACAAACAGAGAATCACTTGACAAGACACAGAAACATGAAACGTGACCAAAACAAGACCAAATCGTGACAGTTATTTATTTCCATTCTATAAGGTTCCATCCGGGTTATTGATTTACCATTGTGTAAATATTGGCATTAGTATAAGTGTGTGGTGTATATACACACATCTCTATAGAAATACTTGAACTGCAACATATTCATCTTACAGTTGAGAAAGCACTGCCTAACAGGGATGACAGGAATATTCCCTCTGTGCCTTGATGATTTTCATATTTAAATACTGACAGAAAGACTGTGATTGTTGGTTGAATCATATTGTAGCACTAGTTCTCTTGTCCTAATATTATTTCAGTCTATTCTGAACATACAGAGCAACAGACAAACAATATGCAATTATATTTTTATACTGATAATTACCTGTGAACCGACTGCAAAACCACTGCAGAGACACAGAAGCCAGGTTCTGGATACAATCAGTTTCATTTTAGCTGTAGTTTGAGATTTGGATGTGTTAAAAAGATGTAAATAAAATGTAATTTATTTATTAATGTAATACATATAAAGCATTATTGGCAGTTTATTTATAAAACTAATTGCATTTTGTATTTTTTACATGCTAAAAGGCAGTTCTGTCAGTTTAATCCTACCTTTCAGTGCCGATGTGCTGATCAGAATATATCTCTTCAGCTTTGTTCAGTTTTAGTTTCATTGCTGTTATTTATATCAGTTCTCTGTGAAGGGGAGGAGCCTGATGACGACTGCATGCTTAAAGACAAGGGTTTACTTTCTGTTACTGATGTCTCCAGACATTGTTCAAAAAGTAAATATAGCTCAATGCAACACTGTTTATCTTCAAGTAATTTATGCTGGCTTTTGTTTGTATTCTCATGAATTACAGCTGATGACAATCATTGATCGTCCTTGCCGTTTTGTGATGTTGAAAATAAATGAAATCCTTTATACAGGTTCAGGGTTAGTAACTACTGTAGTTGTGACCAGTTATTGCAATTTCTATCCACCTTAATCCTTCGCCACATGATTCTTTGTGTGAATTATGGGTGTAACTTCAGTTAAGATGTGAACAATCAGTGAAAGGCTCACTCTATGAACGCAATAATATGTTTTAAAAAAGTTTCACAATGAGATGACATTATTCTACTCGCCCTTCAAACATCAAACGTTAAAACGACATTTAAAAGTGTAAAAGCATCAACAAGGCATTTCAACAGACCATGAATAACCCCAAATGGAGGGTTAAATATCACATTAGTAATATATATCTGTAATATGTAACAAATGTTGCCTTAATCAAAAATGTTCATTAACTTTAGCATTAAGTGATACTATTTCAAAGTGATATCCTTTATTTTGACAGATTATAAATTGTATTTACGTGTGAAAACAAATCTGGAAAGAGACGTGAGGATTTGAGGAGAATAACGAGAGATTCTTCATGCATTCCAGTGAATTATTAATGGAATATATCTATCTAAATTAAATCGGGAGAACAGACCACAAATGGGCAGTATATGTTGTCCTTTTTCATACCATTAGAGCGGAATGAAAAGGGAAAAAATAAAATAATCACAAGGAAAAGAAAGCAGTGACTGAAAAGAGCTTTAGATATTCTCGTTATAACATGTCACGTTGTGTTATGTTAATCTCATGACGTCTGAAAAAAAAATGTAAATAATGTCTAATGTAAATTACTGACATTACCCTTTTTCATGACTCTGCTGACTGTGTACTGTAAGTTTGTAGTAATGGTTATGGCAATAGTTATGAAATAAAAAATGCAGTTTGATAACTTCTGTCTTGTGAGCCACATTTAGGGAAGATTGACGTCAAAACATCCTGCCAACTGATGGAACCAGCTAAACAAATATTAGTAGTAAAATCAAGTGCTGGTATTGTGTGCACATTCACTAACACATGAAACTGATGCTAATGCTTCATTTACATCCATTCGAATCATCGCTCATGACCACAGATTTGTTTAACATTTGTTTAAAATGACCTGCTTTGCAGTTGCTATGGTTGCTGTGTGTGAAGATTCAAACAAACACTATACAGAAAAAAAACCCCGCATGAAACTATAGATACTTCTTCTAAAGCGTGTGTTTGTGTGCAGGACTGACTGACTGAAGGTGCCGAAGCAAATACACAAACCATAAAGCTTCACTATGGGTGTGTCTCAAACAGAAGACTGCGACTAATGCCTGGTTCACACTACACAACTTTAAACGTCGGCAGATCGCTGTGCTGTTAAAGCGAAAAACGCGGTCATCAGCCAATCACTGTGAGGTTCGGGTTGTGACGTCTGTCTTTAGAGTTTAAAAATATGCAGATTGTGCTGGAGTTATTGCTGGATTTAGTGTGTAAATTGTTTTATTTACGAATTAGAGGCTTTGCAGTAGTTATATATATATGTTGAATATTTTATTTTGGATGTGTTCATTGTGATTATACTGGCTGGGTTTATAAAAGTTTAAAAAATTGCAAGGTAATTTTTGCTTTATGTAATCGTGTGCATCTCCAATGATTATATTGTCTGTGTGTTGAAAAAAACAAACAGCTTAAACACACGCTCAACAAACACACCCCAAAGCGGAGGCGTTATAGCGCTGCCAGCGGCACTGAGCGGAGTTTAGAAATTTCTTCTCGCCGTCTTTCCAACGATGCCGTAGAAAGATGTGTGGACGCTCTGACGTAGATCAAATGCTTGAAAGTTGAAGTTAAAGTGAAAGAAATAGCATTTTTAAGTATGTTTTGCGACATTATTTATATAACGCAATAAAGCATAATATATATTTTTGTAAATGTATATGTCATAATTAATTCTTAAACAGAATTGTGCTTGTGTCATATTCCTTATCTAAGTTTTTTATCAAAAAATGTAACCCAGGCTCAAAAACATTCGTAGTCTGAGTCAGTTTTATGAATACAGTTAGACTAAACAACCAAGAAATGTGAAGCAAATAATAAATAAGATACAAAGTTGAAATACAAACTATTTCACATTAGATATGGTTTATTTATAATATAAGGCAATGTAAATAATTGCAATAAAATATTATTTTATTTTTGAGCTCTTTGTCTGTGCTGCACAGGTGAGCAGCCAATCGACTAATTAGGTCAAGCTGACTCCGCCCCCCTGGGGAAGCTGTGAGAAAGAAAGATCGAGAGAGCACGAGAACGAAAACGTGAGCTAGAAGCTGCGCAAAATGTTGATTTATTAAAGCTAGGGTAGGTGATCCTGTTCAGAAACACTTTTTTTTATACTGGTTGAAATGGTCCTTCCATCCTGAGAGTAGTCAATACATTATGTGTTCAGAAAAAGGAATGAAAACAATCAGACCTCTGTAGCAGCTGCAGGACAGTAAAAACTCTGACCAATCACTGCCACTCGGTCCGAGTGTAAAGAACCAATCAGATGCCTTCATGTCTCGTGCCCGCGCCCCACTGCGTGCGCTGCCCTGCGTGCGCTCATCACATGTCACCGTTCCCGGAAATATTCAGCTCAAAGCACCGGCATATGCAGTCAGCGAAGGCAAACCCGGCAAAAACTACTTCCTCTGACCCTGCTTCGCCCTCAACCCCGGACCTGTCCTCGAACCGACGATGCGGTACTTGTCTCCGGACTCGGAGTGTACGTTAGTCTTCATTAGAGTCAACAATGTTTTCATCATGGAAACTCTTACATGCAAAAAAAACACTGTATATGTTATGAATCTTACACGAAATTCATCTTCATCACAGTGTAACTGATGGTAATGGAAAAACGTGTATCAATGCAACCTGTTTTTAGTTTTGCCTTATAAATATAGCTCGTTACCTATAAATATAGCTTGTTACCGAATCAAACTTTACCAGTATCGATATGCTAGCTTGATAGTGAGTACTAAAAGAAATCTTATTTGTTTATATTCAAATACCTACCTATAAAAGTTAGGTATTTTATGTGATTCTGACATGATGTCACTGCATGTACTGCGCTCCTCTCCACTCGTCTCAGGTTATAAATGCGTCTTCCAGCTGAGCCTGAGCGTTTGGCGTCGCGCGTTCATGTGTTTTGGGGGCGTGGCTTTGGAAGGAGCTCAGAAGGGAGGGGGTGGAGTGAATGGAAATAATGAGCTGTGTTTATTGCAGATTAAAAGGTCTACAGTCACTCGATTTTTATATTCTCTTTTTCAGAGTACTTACATTTTAATTATGTATTGGTATATAAAGACAGTTTAAACAAATTTGGAATGTTTTTTTTTTTAGAAAAATCCTACCCTAGCGTTAAGCTCATGTCTGATCTTTAACTCTCACCATGACAATCATAACAGATCTCGGCGTTCAGTCCAGACACATTTCTCTCTTTTGCTGATTTATATCATTTGAAAGATGAAGAACAATGTGAAAATAAACAAAGAAGCAATTTTAAGTAAATAGAATATATTAGTAAAGAATGTCCTGTTGAACTGAACCCAAGTGCAGATGTATTGAATCCAAAAGTGAACAGACACAAAGTAAAGAGCCGACTTGGTTTGACTTGATTTAGAAATATGAACTCATGAACATGAACAAATTAAAACATGAACTCATGGACATATGAAAACATGAACAATGAAACATGGGGCTGTTGATGCACAGAAAGCTGCACTGAAACTCACATCTGGACCTTAACCCGTTGGACCCCAGTGAAGATCCTGGAGTGTTTTCCTCAAAAACCTTCATTTCTTTTCCACTGAAGAATAAATACATGAACATCTTGGATGACGAGGAGGAGAGGAAATCATCAGGAAATTATAATTCTGGAGTGAACTAATGCTTTAAAGGAGAAGTTCACTTTTAAAATGAAAATTCTGTCATCATATACTCACCCTCATGTTGTTTCAAACCTGTATGAATTTCTTTCTTCTGCTGAACAGAAAGGAATATATTTAGAAGATTATCAGTAACCAGACAGTTTTTGGGTCCCATTGACTTCCATAGTATATTTTTTTCCTACCATTTTATGCAATTCTATAGTTGTCCATTGGGTGGCGCTCAGGCGTGGTGTATTAGGCAATGAGACACGTGTGTGTGTTTATGGGATTATACATAGTTCCCACATGACGTCACAACATACGGGCATTTGCCGACCCGGCGCCATTTCTGAGGGCAGAACACAACATTCTTACAATGCAGAACATGAGAAGAAGAAGCTGAAACGGAAATTTTGTGATTAAAAAGTGAAAATAGTCATCTCCTGCTGGGTCAATGGATGTTCCAATCGTGCTGGAGGTTCAGTTAAATTTAGTTTTTTAGCATTTGCCGACCCGGCGCCATTTCTGTGGGCAGAACAATAGTAGAAGAAGCTGAAGCGAGTTAATTTCGTAATAAAAAGTGAAAATGGTGATCTCCTGCTAGGTCAATGGATGTTTAAATCGTGTCGGAGGTTCAGTTAAATTTGGATTTTACAGTATACCCGTCATTAGACTTCATGAATGTGAGAAGACTAAGCTTTTGTCAGAACAACGACGGAGGTTATGGCTGGCGAGGATAAACAGGAAAGAAACTCCCTCAAAACACGCAAGAATTTGTTTTTTATTGCGAGTGTACACAAATATAAGTTAACACTTTGCAGTTTGAATTATGTCCTGTATGAACAAAATGACGAGATATTAAAAACATACAAAAACAACATTGTTTCCACTGTTCGATCTCGCCCGCAACTCTCTCACTCTCTCTCTCACACACACACACATTCCAGCACGGCAATCTCAGATTATGTCCCTAAAGAACCCGCGTATAAAGTAGTTCCGCATTACATTAATTTGCACGCGAGTTTTATTTATTTTCATACCGTGTATATTACCGTGTATATTCATATTCATGCACATATTTCCAGGCTCGGAATTGCTCACATGTATTAAAACTCCTAGCCAATACCAGATAATGATACACATGATAATACTGTATCTGAGGCAAAGCTGCATAATCAGTGCTCATTGCTTCCTTTGTTAGCGCATACGGATCCACACCATTTATGACTGAAATTTTCGCATTGTACCTCTCTCTGTCTTGTGTTAATAGAGTCTCTTTATAATCTCTGTCACTTTGTCTCTTCATGATTTTCGTAACATTATAAATGGAAAGAAATATTCGAAATTTGCTTGTAAAACTCATAGACAGTATGGTAAAACATTGTAAACACAGCAGCTTTTGCCCTCAAAGATGGCGTCTCCGGGGAGGTCACGTGACATTAATTGGCCTGTGGGAACTATGTATAGTGTTGGACTGAGCTGGACATGCTGGATCTACAAGGTATGGACTTGAGATTTATATTCTGTGAACTTGAAAGAATGACACCATAAGTGAATTGTAAGTGATGTTTATTCACTGAAGCTCAATAAAGAAAGACACTGTTTGCATCTTACATCTGTTAGTACGCCGTCTAAAACTTGCTCACGCTATTACCAATACCAGCGGCTTAAAGATGCTACAGATCTTCTGTGTGTTTCAGTGAAATAACATGATTCTGTCAGAAACACAAACTCAGTTAATTCAGATCTTGAACTCTGACCAGAGGCTGTAAATGAAGCTCTAAACACAGATTCACTGGAACAACAGATCTGGATTGTGATGAAATGACTGAAAGCTTCAGTATAACACAGAAACAGCAGGACTGATCTGATATAATGAGCTGTTTGACTTTTAAATTCGACATCCTTGAGTTTGACTTCAGTAACGCTTCCCTTAAAATACAATTACAACTCGTTTAAAACTCGTTTAACTGTAATCCTGGTAATCTCCTGCAGAGGGCGACACTCCACTGTCACATTCTGGTGTGTGTGTGTGTGTGTGTGTGTGTGTGTGTGTGTGTGTGTGTGTGTGTGTGTGTGTGTGTGTGTGTGTGTGTGTGTGTGTGTGTTTGACCTTTCATTTCTTTCATACATGTTTTTCATCTCCTTAAAATCGTCAAATTTGTGTCATGAACTCTTTCCTTCTCTCTAAAACCAGTTTATCCTCATAAAGCTGATTATATATTTAAACTAACACTGGTCCTGTAATATAACAGATCCAGATTCATCTCTTGTGTTTCAGTGTCAAACATATAGAAAGGTCATTAACAGGTTAAAAACAGAAGCACTTCTCAGACACACTTTGTCTTATTTAAACACACTTTCACAGACAATATAAAGACTGAATGATGTTTATTCACATAAATATAATCTATAAATAGATGTTCAGGTCTTCAGCTGCTGATGGATGTCAGTGATGATGATGATGATGATGATCTTGAGAACATGATGAAGGGTTTGATGAGAATCTCTCCTCAGTTTTGACATCAGAATCAAACTTTACAGGCTCGTCTGGATCACAGGAGACTAGAAATATACATATCAGATTATCATCATTTACATTAGCCTACTTTGAATTTTTATATGAATTAACTTCTTGATCAATTAAACACAATCTGTAAATGTTTAATGACTGCAGAAAGTCAGTCTGATGAATTTGTCTGAATGTGACACTTTATAACAGGAGAGAAAACAACAGTAAATCTGACAGTAAAACTAGAATATGATGAAGGATTAAAGTTCAATAATAATCAAACACTCACAGTTTGGCTTTATTTCTATACTCTCACGTCTATCAAGTCTCTGTCCTCTTTCCTCTGGTGATTCACTGGTTTGTGTCTCATTTCTGTCCTCCATTTTTCTCTCAGTCTTCTTGTTTTCTGCTGATCTGTGATTTCTGCTGATTTTCTTTCTCCTCTTCATTTGAATCTGTTCAATCACACAGACAGAGTTTCATTAAAGCGATATAACATCATATCACGAGACATCAGATCAACTCCTGATCAACATCTGCATGAGCTCAGTGTTATTACAGCATCTCAGATTAACTCTACAATATTCACAATAGATCTTAATAAAGCTGTTGAAGTATGTGATGATAAATGACAAATGTATAAATGTGATTTTATGTGTGCGTCTGAATCAGGAATCTGCGTATTATCATCGTAATGGGGAAAACAGTTTGGTTTTCTGCTATTAATGCTGTTGTGTCTGAAGAGACTCAGCGTGTTTTTGGTTTGGTTTATTAGATTGTAACTTTTTGTCCTTTTTGTTCTCTTTCTCTCTCGTCTCATGTGTAATTCTCCTGTAGTTGTGAAGCTCAACACATGTTCTCCATGCTGTAATTCCTCATATATTCTGACTTTGGTAATATCTGTGCAAGAGAATACAGTAGTTCAGTTCAGAGTGAAGTTTGACATCAGTTAATGATTGTTGAGCAATACAGGTTTACATTTCAGTTTCACTATAATAGAGACATTAATGTCTGAATTTAAATAATTATTAAAAATCTCTTTAGTGAACAATTAAAGATAAAGTGTTTTAGTTACCTTGTGATGAGCAGAAGAGAGGACACATCCAGTGCAGATCTGAGAGATCAGAGAGCTCAGAAAGCTTTTATACAGTGAAGGTTAAACTCCCCCCTCTGGCTTCTACTATAGACACTGATCCAGTTTCACTTTCAGTGTCAGTGTCAGCATGAGTTATTATAATCACTGGAATGTTTGGGAACTCATACACAGTCACAGTCACAAGTCAAAGTTATTCAAGCCACACACTCCCACCTCAATACTAACTGTTTTATACTATGATTTATATTTTTATTTCTATTCTAAAAGAGCATAATCTCTTTTTCTTATCTGAAGTTCCTTCACAGAATATCACTAAAAAACTTTTTTCATATCTGTCCATCACAACCAATATATAATATACAATATATTCATATTATTTATTTTATTAGTTATACTTTATATATTATTATTATTTCACATATTATTGATTTCTTTAATCATATATTGTCTACTATATGCTCTGATATGTTTGATTATTTCTTCTGTGCTGTAAGATCGAGTGTATTTTAATTGATAATGTGGTATACCTTTGTATCAAAATATGTCTGTTTCCATCTCTATATAGATAATGCAAGATCTGCCATATTCTCTTAAAGCTCTTAGGTGTCACCACATATATCTATTTTTTATCTATCTTTGACTTTTATCCAATCACTCTGACCTAGCCTTTACACCAGTGGATAAATCTGTTTGACCTGGTACATTCCTCTTACAGAAATTAAGTCTGACTCTAAGAATGTTATTACTCCTCTGGCTCTGATTCACACACTGGTTTTGTTCTCTGTGTTGTTTTGCAGATTTCTCTATAAATGCTTGTTCCACTCATCAGTAGTTTAACAGATTCCCAGTGTTTACCCAGTGGGTAAACTGGTGTTATATGATGATATTGTCTTGATCTGGTAATAACTCTCGCTGCTGTATTTTGCACTATAACTGTAGTTTGTTGATTGATAATGATCAGGATAATCTAGTAATGCATTACAGTAATCCAGTCATGAACGCTTTATGAGCTTTTCTGCATCAGAAACATGTTCTGTATTTTGGTGTTTCTGAGGTGAATAACGCTGAAGGATCAGCCAGATCTTTAACTGGACATGATGAAGAAACACACACTGATGCAGATTGTTTACAAGAGATTCTGTGGACAGGATTATGGCCAATCAATAATATCATCTTATTTATGATTATCATCATTTATTATAAGAACATTACTGGTCATCCATATCTTTAACACACTCTGATCATTTGGATAATATACAAATGTAATTTTGTCTGTAATAAATATATAGTTGATTATTAATAAGCATAACAGTGGAAACTAATCTCATGTTTTCTAATAATTTTACAGACCCACATTTGACACACAATAACACTTTACATTCAAACACAAGCTCTTCTTTCTGCTCAATCTTTATCAGCAGTAAATATTTACACATCATAGTAAAGTTGTAAGTTTTTACTGTATTAATCACAGTTTTCATGAATCTTTTATTATTCAGTCAGATTTGTGTCATCAGCTCTTCCTCTGCTCTAAAATCATTTTACTCATTTTATCCTCATGAAGTTGATCATGTAGAGAATAACACTGGATCTGAGCCAGATTCAGACAAGTCCAATGCTGAACTTGTTTTACAACAACTCTTTCCTCACAATTACAGTTCCATTCAATCTCTCTCTTGAATAATGAAATGCCTCGAGTAAGACACACACAGCATTGTACGAACATCAGAACGAACGGGGAATAAAGGATGTTTAAGTAACTGTGCTTGAGTCATTATTGTTGAGTTCAGAAACTCTTGATCTACTGGGATTTCCAAAAACAGCATCTCTAGAGTTTACGGAGTAAAAGTGTGTGTGTAATTGTGTGTGTTATTGTATGTTCTGTATTATATGAGGTATTATTTCTATATGTTGACCAATTGGCCTGTGTTTCAGTGACCGACACAGAAACGCCTGATGTAATGATGAATTAATGATGACATCAAATGATGGAAATATA
The DNA here is from genome assembly GCA_022828995.1 of Vimba vimba. Classification (NCBI taxonomy): domain Eukaryota; kingdom Metazoa; phylum Chordata; class Actinopteri; order Cypriniformes; family Leuciscidae; genus Vimba; species Vimba vimba. The sequence goes on along the minus strand of CM040829.1, from coordinate 2,490,684 downwards.
ATTTGTACAGACAGTTGAATATTTGATATATAATATATATCTATTTGAATATTAATATAATAGTTGAATTTAGATCTGATAGAGGGAACAGGATTTAATGTTGTTTGTGTGACTGTATGTAATTGCTTTTTTTATTAATTATGCTAATTAACTACTAATACTCTAATGACTGCTAGTTGACATGTATGCAGTTACTTATAGTTAGTATAATGTGTATGGCAAGGGCGTAGATTTGGTTTGAACTTTGGGGGAGTTGAAGTTTGGGTCTGCATATTTTTCATGTGATCATGGTATAAATATTGGGGGGGTTGTAATGCATATAAAAAATTTGGGGGGGGTTATCTCCCCCCCAACCCTCCCACAAATTACACCACTGGTGTATGGGCAATACAAATGAAGTGTTTCTCAGTAGAGTTTTGCTTTGTTCCTGTCAGTTGCAGCGACACCTTTGATGTTATTCAGTTTCATATCATTCAGTCGTGTCAAAATATGGTTTAGTTGTGGTCTAAGAGCGAGAGAGTCTGACTCATAACCCGAGCACAAACTCAGTATATGACACATTGTAATCTGACAAACGCTCTGCCAAACATCCGCTGTGTGTATGTGTTCCACTGTCCACAAAATAAGAGTCTTCAACACATCTGTTATGCTTCACTGAAGAGAGAAAATCACACAGGTTTTGAACATGAGGGCGAGTATGAGGACAGGATGATCATTTATGGGTCAAATATCCCTTTACAAACACAGAGAAAGACAACCGTTTATATTTATTTATTTCAATACTTTCAAGCACTAGAGCCTGGCTTCAGTTCAGTTACTGCCAACACCATATCAGAGATTACAGAATAATATAGAGAATTTCTATCAAAATTTTAAATCCAGTATCATATTTTTTGTGATATCTGTTGGGTAACTAGTGAACACAAAGCACACTAAAAGTATATATATTTTTTTTACAGTTAAATATAAAATGTATATTTGGACAAAATGATTGTTTTGTATTTTTAAGGTTAAAGTTCAGGTTTACTTTATTGTCCCAGAGGGAAATTTGTCTTGGGCTCAAAATACTCACATACTGTAAATACAATCATAAATCATAACAACACCGCATTTAAAAACAAAATCACTGCACAGTAAAAAACAAAAATAAATATATCTCCATCTCATACACATACCATAACTCATAAAATACATAAATCATGTTTCATTTTTTGCTGTTTTGTTTCGTAATTGTTTTTCTGTTTAAACTTCACTGAAAATCCATTAAATAACCCGTAAATATGTTGAGAAAGATGTTTTTTAGATATCATTCCATCATCAATATCAATAAACATGAGGCTCACAGTGTGACAACATGCCCCGCAACAGGGGTTAAAGTTATCCGTACCTCTGCCCTTAACTCAGCTCAGGAGCAGCTGCTAAATCAGAGACTCAGGCTTTCCCACTGCGATCCCAGTCAGAGACCAGTTTAATGATCTTGGGATTAGAGTTTTTTCTTCATTATCTCACATTTCTCAGTGGAACTACAGTCTCTTCTGGATCAGACTGAGTATCTTCTGTGTTGGTCTCAGCTCAGCTCTTCATGATGGTGTAAGACTAAAAACACTGGTTGAGGCCTGGTCTAAGGGACAAAATGGCCCTGCTGGCTAATTAACATTCGACCTCCCCCATACAGCCTTTCTTCCCCTCAGAAACAAAGAACTCACACAAGAACATGGTTTAATGTGAATGTTTATCATTGACTTATGTTTTTGGTGTCATTTTAAATGTCTCAAAGTGAGTGGTACAGATATCTCATATCCAGATATAAAATAAAAGGAAATAAGGTTTATAGAAGTTTAGAGAAAACTGGTCCAGATAATGCCACCCCCCTTTTGTTGAATAAGAAGCCATTTTGAGGGTGGCCTCCCCCATCCCCATGTCACCTGGTCAAGGGGATAAAGGAAGGTGTGCTCTGGCTCTCGGGCTCTTCTTTGCTGGACACGAATGGAATAGGTGGTCTCTCTCTCTCTCTCTCTCTCTCTCTCTCTCTCTCTCTCTCTCTCTCTCTCTCTCTCCCTCTATCTCTTTCTCTCTCTCTCCCTCTATCTCTCTTTCTCTCTCTCTCCCTCTCTCTCTCTCTCTCTCCCTCTTTCTCTCTCTCTCCCTCTATCTCTCTCCCTCTCCCTCTCTCTCTCTCTCCCTCTATCTCTTTCTCTCTCTCTCCCTCTATCTCTCTTTCTCTCTCTCTCCCTCTCTCTCTCTCTCTCCCTCTATCTCTCTCCATCTCTCTCCCTCTCTCTCTCTCTCCCTCTATCTCTCTTTCTCTCTCTCTCCCTCTCTCTCTCTCTCTCTCTCTCTCCCTCTTTCTCTCTCTCTCCCTCTATCTCTCTTTCTCTCTCTCTCTCTCTCTCTCTCTATCTATCTCAGGTACAAGCTGGGTAAGATTATTTGGTGTAACCAATGTATAACCATGTACTAGATATTTGAATTGATTGTGGAATTGATCTCTGATATCTGAAATATTAAATTGCTACAATGTGATTATTCCAACTGATTTTGACATTGTTCATTTAATGTTTAAAAGGAATAGTCAAACATTCGCTCACTTTTAGTAAGGCACAGATATTATTAAAACCTTTCATTTATGGAGTCAGATGAAATAAACGAGTAAACATATGATTAATATATTACAAACTTAACCAACCAATACTTTGCATGAGTGAGGACAGAACACGTGATTCCTTCCCCGTGTATTGGCGAACCGGCAGATTGGACCAATATATAACGGGCCTTTCAATGGCCACTGTTAAGATGAAGAGACTTCCAGTGCTGAGCTTTTTATCTTCATCTTCACCTCTGGCTCCCTCTACTGTTACTGTAAAGAGCTTCGCGCAGCAGAAACTAAACTCTCATGGAATTATAAATAGTGTATAATTCGTCTCTAATCTATGCACCGGCTAAACCTCCTTCTATATATTGTTTTGGTCAAAATTTTAATTTATTTTATTGTTATATTTATTTTATTTTATTTATTTTTATTTAGTCTTATGGTTTTGGGCGGATCTTGGGCTTTGTTATAAATAATTATACACATAAAATGTTTAATAAATAAAGAATCACAAAAAAAAAAAAACAGGGTTAAAGTTTTTCCATATTTATACATATTTGTAGTCAAGACTGTAATATTTGAGTGTGTGCATAAACTGACTTCATTGGGATATTCACTGCAGTAAAAGAGTCTAGCCCTAGTCTTCAGGATATGGAAAATAGTGAGATTAAACATTATGAAATATCAAGTGGACAAGCCGTATCTAATAACACTTTCTAGAGGAGAGCGGCACAACCAAACGCTTTTAGACTTTCTCAGTTTGTGTAAATCTACTTAGGGTTCAGAGTATTTATTATTTCCCCATATTAATTTCTCACATGTCTAGTACAATAATGTGGTGCTGTTTAATTAATACAGTATAGGCTACTTTAATCTTGATATCGCCTGAAAGAATGGAAGTGAAATGTGACAACACGTACGGTTCATAGACCAGATTAAAATGCTATATGATCTAATAAATAAATAAATAAAAGACAAACTAAACTATTTTAACAATAAAATACAATTATTAACTTTTTCATATAAAATAATGGCATTTTTTAATAATTAAAAATAAAATAATTTTTGAGTTGAAAACACAGATAGGCCTATACAACAGTTCAGAACTCAATAATACCTGCACAACTGGGGTTTAAACCCAGCTAGTGTCTTCTGCTAGTTAGCGAAGCTTTAAAGAACTAGCTCAACTGTTAAATAACATATCGGAGATTAAAATAATAGCAGATTTGTCGAATTTAACCCTCAGACGGTCCTCGGTCATTTCTGACCGAAACATTTTCTGTTTTGAATTTCTAAAAATCACAGCTTCATCGGAATGTTATGAAACTTGGTGACTTTTATGGCATTAGGTATGTGAATACAAAAAAAAATTGAGGTCATGATCCGAGCATGCTAAGTGGTCGTAAAAAAAATAGTGACGATTTTGGTCTTCGGTCAAAAATGACCCCCATAGAAAATGAATGAAAAAAAAAAAAAAAAAAAAAAAAAATTATTTTACAAAAAGTTTTATAATTGAATGAATTGCATTTTTTGTTACAAATTCTGTACAAAAAAAAAAAGGAAATGTGTCCATAAACAGCTGGGGAATTCACATGCCTCTCCATAGAGAACTGTAGATGCCATCTAGTGGTTACACCATGCTTCTACGCTTTCTCTCCATACTCTCACCAGATGGTGCTAATCTGCTTCAAACATTTTTTTTTTGAAGGCCTAGACTCTATATTAAACTAAAATACTGCATAAATAAAAAATAAAAAAAATACATATATTTATATTAATTTTTTTATTAATTTCAATGGCAAAAATAGACCATAAATATTGCATAAATATTAATAAATTCAATAAAATGGTCTCAAAATACAAAATTAAAAAGAATAAATATTATAGAACAAAAATAAATTGCATTGGTTTTTACTGGGATGGAGGAAGTTTCATTTTTAGGCCTCCGGTCACTTCTGACCGGGAAGGCCCAGGATGTGACTCCGAAACGAAGACCGTCTGAGGGTTAAAATAAACACAAAAAATAGAGATGAAAAATTTACCATAAGTAAGAAATTTACTTTTGCTATGGTTAAATAAATGTTCGGTGATATCTTCCAAAGATTTCTGAATTGTTTTCTCTAAATAGTGTTGAAATGGCATCTAGTAAGTAGGCTAGGCTTCGTGATGCTAGCATGTGTGTAAGTATTTAAAACAAGTGTGTTACAGCGAGCCCTGTGTTAGGTTGTGTTTTACTCCATGAATAGGCTATTCGTAATAAATACAATCTCTGCTGAAGTCTTTCACACACACAATTAACATGCGTGTCCCACATAAGAGATTTAAACCACATAATTGTACTAGACATTTGGGAAATTAATGTGGGGAAAATAAATACTCTGAACCCTAAGTAGATTTACACAAACTGAGAAAGTCAAAAAGTGTTTGTTGTGCTCCGCTATTTATTTTAACTTTTTTTTTTTTTAATATCCATCATATCCGTCATTGAGCTATGTATGTTCAAAATATGAGGAAAGTGAACTCGTATAAATAAAAAGTTTATAAATATATTGTCACGTCTTTCGTTACACTGAGCCTGTGTGTGATGCGCCATCGTGTGGTGAACATGGAAACTACAGGAAAGTTTATCAAGGACATGTATTAAAGGGGTCATGAACTGGATTGTTTTATTATTTTATAATGTTCCCTGGGGTGCCCTTATAATGTTAGTATGATTTTTACATAAAAAATTGTCATAATTTATAAATAAAAGCCATTTTTCCAAGCCTGATTTCTGCCTCAGATTTGAACGCTCCGTTTTAAGGGGCGTGTCTGCTGTGAGACTGCAGTGTAAACGCCCACTGCTGTGATTGGCTGACATGCTTGCAATGAAATAGCTAGTATTACAGGAACTCTCTCGAAAACTTTTACTACGTTTTTACTATTACAGCTATCGAGATTAACAAATCGTGAAAAGTATCGTTTAAAGTAACAACATGTAACTTTTCAACCTTCATAATATATTTCCAAGACCCTTGTGATGGTACATCGACTTACAATAGGTTGAATGAGACGTCTGCCAGAGCCTGACGGGGTCTGTATCGCTTTTACTGGCACTATGTAACTTCGGGGTGCGGGTAGTAACCAGCGCTCAAAAAGAACTACAAAATTCGACTGCTTTACGGCATACGTCACTTTGCCCACCACTTCCTCAAATGTGGCCAACCAGCGCGTTTGTTTTCGTACGTCTGTTTTCGTCATGGCTGAAGCAGCAGCGAAACGTAAGAAGTCCAAGGTTTTGTCGGAGTAGAGTCGGAAGAGGAAAAGGGAGAGTGATAAACTGAAAGGCAGGACGAGGATCAATATTGGTCGAGCGTTTGCTCGCTGGCGTTAGCTTATGGAGGAGGAGAGTTACCAGACCGATGCTGACTTGGCCGTCATGCTGTTGAACTAGTAAGTAACTGTAAATTGCTTGCATACTATCTTTAGTTTTTCTAATCTGTTGTCTGCCTGGCTACGTTACGGAAACTATCTGGTCCTCCATTTATTTATCTTCATGAATCAGTTAGTAGATGAGCGAATTATCAATCTGGTAGCTAGTAAACACTAACATGGTAGTTTTAGATGGTTAGGATGCTGTCGCTATCATTCTCGTTCAGATTTGAGCATTGCAATCGACATGCAAATCGCAAATGTTTGAGTTAAAATGTTTAGTCTACTAAACATGTATAAATTATGAAAGGGGGAAGATTAATAATATTATCATTGCCCATATGAAAAAAACCTGCATGCTTCATATACAGTAACCGTAAATCGTTTTACGACAGCGGTAATGGACAATTCCGCTTCCAACCTGTAGGGCGACCGCAGAGGAAAAGTTCCATGTTGTTGCTTTAAAGCATTATATTTAAATCTATTCCATCACATGAAAGGTTGCAGCATGATGAGCACTGAGCAGATGACAGACAGTCGGTTGATCGCGTGAATAAAGATCTTATCATTGCAACGCAATTTTTGCACTCTCACAAATGCTTACACCAAATCACAATGCAAACACGATGTGAATACACAGTAAGAGCTTCGTTGTGTAGTGTAACAGTGTCATTATGTCATCACGAGTTTGGTAAGTGTCCAGATAAGCTCTCGCGGCTCGCGCTGTGCTGTTTGATTGACAGCTTGGGCGAAAGGGATCGTTCTTTGATCGCTTTCTGTAGGCTAGCTAGGCTATATAATTTAATAACAGTTTAAAAAAAGATTATTTTCATAATACTACGAGAAATTATGTGAAGTTGATCGTTTAGTCACTGATGCAAACAGTATTGAACGATTTTAAGAGAAATATCTGAACTTGAATAATTACACCGAAATCACTGATCGCAGATCAGGCATTAGAATACACATGGTTACTTACATGCTGCTGGCAGATCCGTGTCGGGAAATTGTGATTGACTGATTTAATAAAGTTTAACCATGCTGGAATCCGAAGGAAGCTTATGACTGTCTTCTTCCACAAACTGGCGCTGCACAATATTTAGTAAACAGCATGTTTATTGCTTGGAAGTAGCTCGATCCGGTAAGCAATCATCATGTCGTCCTATGTTATTTAGCATGTTTGGGCGAATCGGTGGGCGGGGCTAAACAGGCCGTGTTGAAGTAGGCGTTGATCTTCTTTTGTGGAGGCGGTGTTTTATCCTCTTTGACGTCATAGTTCCCCACTTTGAAAAACGAGTCGTTTGCTGAGCCTGATGTCTATAAAAGCTTTTATTGGACTAACAAGATAGTTTTCAGTTCTGAAACTTACAGGATATTATTATAGTATGATGATCTCTTATATGTCAAAAGCTCCAGGAAACTTTGATTTCTCAGTTCATCACCCCTTTAATCTAAAAGGATCTTTAACGGCCTACATATAATACAATCTAAAATGTTTGAAATATATTCATTTAGATTTTAAAATTCATTAAAAAAAAAAAATTGTGAGAGCTCTGTTCAAAGAGAATCTGATCTTTAGTGATGTAGTGCCACTTTAAACCACGAGATGACAGCAGCGCACTTTATTTTAACTTTATTTCAACTTTATTCCGTTTAACTTAGTTACTGACAGCAACATTAATCACATTGGTAAAGTTTTTTATACTACAAATAGTATTTTAATTTGGAACCTGAAAACTAGTGTAGCTCATATTAAATCATGTGTGTGTTAATGAGTTTGTCCACAAGGTGTCGACACTGACCCGAGCCGCTGCTGTCAGTCACAGTCAGAGGAGAAACGGAGGAGACTGGAGGACAAGAACAACACACTAAATCTGCTGTTTCAAACTGTTAGTACATTCATTGTATTAATTATATTAATTACCAGGTAAAATATAAATCTCAAATGTTTGGTCAAACTCTGAATTAATCCGAATCAGAGTTTAAAAACGAAAATTTCCTTTAGTCGTCATGTCCGATTTATATTTACGCGCGTAAACTCAGCTCTGACTGGATGATCACATGACACATTTGTGAAGGTTATGAATTGTGTTGAGCAATATTTTATGTAATGAATGAAACCTGATAGACAAGATGTATTACAATATGAGCAACTGAAGAATTTGTTATTTCAGAAATACCATATAATAAAGACATTTTGAGTTCAAGAATGTTTATTTGTTGAAGCATAAATCTCCCTAATTCTTTAACTGAATCAGTCTATGATAAATATAATGTAAAAGCGACACTAGATGAGTTAGAAACTGAAATTATGAAATAGTTTGTAAATGACTGTTTGAGCGAAACACTTAAAGCTGGAAAACTGAGAGGATTGTGTGATGACAGTTCACTCCTTCAGTCAGTGAAGCCATGAGAGATTAAATCCTGGGATTATTCCCATCTTCCCACAGGAGAAACGACTGGAAGATGGAGTTTGAGGAGGAACCCTGCAGAATGAGAGATGAAGATACAGAGGAACAAACAGGTTGGTGTTTTCCTTCATTCTCTTTAATGACCGATGAGGAACAATAAGATGAAAACTCAAATATATACAGTACCAATACATATAAAACTAGATTTACAGGGCTCAAAATTAACTTTCTTGCTTGGTAGCAAAACTTTAGCAGCGTTAACTCTAAAACTGCAGATTAGTTTGGTGCAGTAACAGAGTTTCAACACTAGATGCAGTAAAACTCCTCTGGGACACAGCAGTGGCATTTGGGATTTACAGTAGTTTTTCTCTCTCAAATATTACATGCACACACACACACACACACACACACACACACACACACACACACACACAATTTCTTTATTACACGCATACAAACCACACTGTGACATCCTCTTAACAAAGATTGCATCATTTTATAGTTAAATGGCCCTGGGATTAAAAATGTGAGTTTTAATGTGTTTCAATGGGGACATTTTTGTCCTTAAAGGGCCCCTATTATGGATATTTGAAAATGACCTTTCATGTAGTGTGTAACACAGCTCTGAGTGAATGACCTTTCGTGTAGTGTGTAACACAGCTCTGAGTGAATGACCTTTCGTGTAGTGTGTAACACAGCTCTGAGTGAATGACCTTTCGTGTAGTGTGTAACACAGCTCTGAGTGAATGATCTTTCGTGTAGTGTGTAACACAGCTCTGAGTGAATGATCTTTCGTGTAGTGTGTAACACAGCTCTGAGTGAATGACCTTTCGTGTAGTGTGTAACACAGCTCTAAGTGAATGGCCTTTCGTGTAGTGTGTAACAGCTCTGAGTGAATGGCCTTTCGTGTAGTGTGTAACACAGCTCTGAGTGAATGATCTTTCGTGTAGTGTGTAACACAGCTCTGAGTGAATGACCTTTCGTGTAGTGTGTAACACAGCTCTAAGTGAATGGCCTTTCGTGTAGTGTGTAACAGCTCTGAGTGAATGGCCTTTCGTGTAGTGTGTAACACAGCTCTGAGTGAATGATCTTTCGTGTAGTGTGTAACACAGCTCTGAGTGAATGACCTTTCGTGTAGTGTGTAACACAGCTCTGAGTGAATGACCTTTCGTGTAGTGTGTAACACAGCTCTGAGTGAATGGCCTTTCGTGTAGTGTGTAACACAGCTCTGAGTGAATGGCCTTTCGTGTAGTGTGTAACACAGCTCTAAGTGAATGGCCTTTCGTGTAGTGTGTAACAGCTCTGAGTGAATGGCCTTTCGTGTAGTGTGTAACACAGCTCTGAGTGAATGGCCTTTCGTGTAGTGTGTAACACAGCTCTGAGTGAATGATCTTTCGTGTAGTGTGTAACACAGCTCTGAGTGAATGATCTTTCGTGTAGTGTGTAACACAGCTCTAAGTGAATGGCCTTTCGTGTAGTGTGTAACACAGCTCTAAGTGAATGGCCTTTCGTGTAGTGTGTAACACAGCTCTGAGTGAATGATCTTTCGTGTAGTGTGTAACAGCTCTGAGTGAATGGCCTTTCGTGTAGTGTGTAACACAGCTCTGAGTGAATGATCTTTCGTGTAGTGTGTAACACAGCTCTGAGTGAATGACCTTTCGTGTAGTGTGTAACACAGCTCTGAGTGAATGGCCTTTCGTGTAGTGTGTAACAGCTCTGAGTGAATGATCTTTCGTGTAGTGTGTAACACAGCTCTAAGTGAATGATCTTTCGTGTAGTGTGTAACACAGCTCTAAGTGAATGGCCTTTCGTGTAGTGTGTAACACAGCTCTGAGTGAATGATCTTTCGTGTAGTGTGTAACACAGCTCTGAGTGAATGATCTTTCGTGTAGTGTGTAACACAGCTCTGAGTGAATGACCTTTCGTGTAGTGTGTAACACAGCTCTGAGTGAATGACCTTTCGTGTAGTGTGTAACACAGCTCTGAGTGAATGGCCTTTCGTGTAGTGTGTAACACAGCTCTGAGTGAATGACCTTTCGTGTAGTGTGTAACACAGCTCTGAGTGAATGATCTTTCGTGTAGTGTGTAACACAGCTCTGAGTGAATGACCTTTCGTGTAGTGTGTAACACAGCTCTGAGTGAATGACCTTTCGTGTAGTGTGTAACACAGCTCTGAGTGAATGACCTTTCGTGTAGTGTGTAACACAGCTCTGAGTGAATGATCTTTCGTGTAGTGTGTAACACAGCTCTGAGTGAATGATCTTTCGTGTAGTGTGTAACACAGCTCTAAGTGAATGGCCTTTCGTGTAGTGTGTAACACAGCTCTGAGTGAATGGCCTTTCGTGTAGTGTGTAACACAGCTCTGAGTGAATGATCTTTCGTGTAGTGTGTAACACAGCTCTAGTGAATGGCCTTTCGTGTAGTGTGTAACACAGCTCTGAGTGAATGGCCTTTCGTGTAGTGTGTAACACAGCTCTGAGTGAATGACCTTTCGTGTAGTGTGTAACACAGCTCTAGTGAATGGCCTTTCGTGTAGTGTATAACACAGCTCTGAGTGAATGGCCTTTCGTGTAGTGTGTAACACAGCTCTGAGTGAATGACCTTTCGTGTAGTGTGTAACACAGCTCTAGTGAATGGCCTTTCGTGTAGTGTATAACACAGCTCTAAGTGAATGGCCTTTCGTGTAGTGTGTAACACAGCTCTGAGTGAATGATCTTTCGTGTAGTGTGTAACACAGCTCTGAGTGAATGATCTTTCGTGTAGTGTGTAACACAGCTCTAAGTGAATGATCTTTCGTGTAGTGTGTAACACAGCTCTAAGTGAATGGCCTTTCGTGTAGTGTGTAACACAGCTCTGAGTGAATGGCCTTTCGTGTAGTGTGTAACACAGCTCTGAGTGAATGACCTTTCGTGTAGTGTGTAACACAGCTCTAGTGAATGGCCTTTCGTGTAGTGTGTAACACAGCTCTGAGTGAATGGCCTTTCGTGTAGTGTGTAACACAGCTCTGAGTGAATGACCTTTCGTGTAGTGTGTAACACAGCTCTGAGTGAATGGCCTTTCGTGTAGTGTGTAACACAGCTCTAGTGAATGGCCTTTCGTGTAGTGTGTAACACAGCTCTGAGTGAATGACCTTTCGTGTAGTGTGTAACACAGCTCTAGTGAATGGCCTTTCGTGTAGTGTGTAACACAGCTCTAGTGAATGGCCTTTCGTGTAGTGTATAACACAGCTCTAAGTGAATGGCCTTTCGTGTAGTGTGTAACACAGCTCTGAGTGAATGGCCTTTCGTGTAGTGTGTAACACAGCTCTGAGTGAATGACCTTTCGTGTAGTGTGTAACACAGCTCTAGTGAATGGCCTTTCGTGTAGTGTATAACACAGCTCTGAGTGAATGACCTTTCGTGTAGTGTGTAACACAGCTCTAGTGAATGGCCTTTCGTGTAGTGTGTAACACAGCTCTAAGTGAATGGCCTTTCGTGTAGTGTGTAACACAGCTCTGAGTGAATGGCCTTTCGTGTAGTGTGTAACACAGCTCTGAGTGAATGACCTTTCGTGTAGTGTGTAACACAGCTCTGAGTGAATGATCTTTCGTGTAGTGTGTAACACAGCTCTGAGTGAATGATCTTTCGTGTAGTGTGTAACACAGCTCTGAGTGAATGACCTTTCGTGTAGTGTGTAACACAGCTCTGAGTGAATGATCTTTCGTGTAGTGTGTAACACAGCTCTAAGTGAATGGCCTTTCGTGTAGTGTGTAACACAGCTCTGAGTGAATGGCCTTTCGTGTAGTGTGTAACACAGCTCTGAGTGAATGACCTTTCGTGTAGTGTGTAACACAGCTCTAGTGAATGGCCTTTCGTGTAGTGTATAACACAGCTCTGAGTGAATGACCTTTCGTGTAGTGTGTAACACAGCTCTAGTGAATGGCCTTTCGTGTAGTGTGTAACACAGCTCTAGTGAATGATCTTTCGTGTAGTGTGTAACACAGCTCTAAGTGAATGGCCTTTCGTGTAGTGTGTAACACAGCTCTGAGTGAATGACCTTTCGTGTAGTGTATAACACAGCTCTGAGTGAATGGCCTTTCGTGTAGTGTGTAACACAGCTCTGAGTGAATGGCCTTTCGTGTAGTGTGTAACACAGCTCTGAGTGAATGGCCTTTCGTGTAGTGTGTAACACAGCTCTGAGTGAATGACCTTTCGTGTAGTGTGTAACACAGCTCTGAGTGAATGGCCTTTCGTGTAGTGTGTAACACAGCTCTGAGTGAATGACCTTTCGTGTAGTGTGTAACACAGCTCTGAGTGAATGATCTTTCGTGTAGTGTGTAACACAGCTCTGAGTGAATGATCTTTCGTGTAGTGTGTAACACAGCTCTAAGTGAATGGCCTTTCGTGTAGTGTGTAACACAGCTCTGAGTGAATGGCCTTTCGTGTAGTGTGTAACACAGCTCTGAGTGAATGACCTTTCGTGTAGTGTATAACACAGCTCTAGTGAATGGCCTTTCGTGTAGTGTGTAACACAGCTCTGAGTGAATGGCCTTTCGTGTAGTGTGTAACACAGCTCTGAGTGAATGGCCTTTCGTGTAGTGTGTAACACAGCTCTGAGTGAATGACCTTTCGTGTAGTGTGTAACACAGCTCTAGTGAATGGCCTTTCGTGTAGTGTGTAACACAGCTCTAAGTGAATGGCCTTTCGTGTAGTGTGTAACACAGCTCTGAGTGAATGACCTTTCGTGTAGTGTATAACACAGCTCTGAGTGAATGGCCTTTCGTGTAGTGTGTAACACAGCTCTAAGTGAATGGCCTTTCGTGTAGTGTGTAACACAGCTCTGAGTGAATGGCCTTTCGTGTAGTGTGTAACACAGCTCTGAGTGAATGGCCTTTCGTGTAGTGTGTAACACAGCTCTGAGTGAATGACCTTTCGTGTAGTGTGTAACACAGCTCTGAGTGAATGGCCTTTCGTGTAGTGTGTAACACAGCTCTGAGTGAATGGCCTTTCGTGTAGTGTGTAACACAGCTCTAAGTGAATGGCCTTTCGTGTAGTGTGTAACACAGCTCTGAGTGAATGGCCTTTCGTGTAGTGTGTAACACAGCTCTGAGTGAATGACCTTTCGTGTAGTGTGTAACACAGCTCTAGTGAATGGCCTTTCATGTAGTGTGTAACACAGCTCTAAGTGAATGGCCTTTCGTGTAGTGTGTAACACAGCTCTGAGTGAATGACCTTTCGTGTAGTGTATAACACAGCTCTGAGTGAATGGCCTTTCGTGTAGTGTGTAACACAGCTCTAAGTGAATGGCCTTTCGTGTAGTGTGTAACACAGTTCTGAGTGAATGACCTTTCGTGTAGTGTGTAACACAGCTCTGAGTGAATGGCCTTTCGTGTAGTGTGTAACACAGCTCTGAGTGAATGGCCTTTCGTGTAGTGTGTAACACAGCTCTAAGTGAATGGCCTTTCGTGTAGTGTGTAACACAGCTCTGAGTGAATGGCCTTTCGTGTAGTGTGTAACACAGCTCTGAGTGAATGACCTTTCGTGTAGTGTGTAACACAGCTCTAGTGAATGGCCTTTCGTGTAGTGTGTAACACAGCTCTGAGTGAATGGCCTTTCATGTAGTGTGTAACACAGCTCTAAGTGAATGGCCTTTCGTGTAGTGTGTAACACAGCTCTGAGTGAATGACCTTTCGTGTAGTGTATAACACAGCTCTGAGTGAATGGCCTTTCGTGTAGTGTGTAACACAGCTCTAAGTGAATGGCCTTTCGTGTAGTGTGTAACACAGCTCTAAGTGAATGGCCTTTCGTGTAGTGTGTAACACAGCTCTGAGTGAATGACCTTTCGTGTAGTGTATAACACAGCTCTGAGTGAATGGCCTTTCGTGTAGTGTGTAACACAGCTCTAAGTGAATGGCCTTTCGTGTAGTGTGTAACACAGCTCTGAGTGAATGACCTTTCGTGTAGTGTATAACACAGCTCTGAGTGAATGGCCTTTCGTGTAGTGTGTAACACAGCTCTAAGTGAATGGCCTTTCGTGTAGTGTGTAACACAGCTCTGAGTGAATGGCCTTTCGTGTAGTGTGTAACACAGCTCTAAGTGAATGGCCTTTCGTGTAGTGTGTAACACAGCTCTAAGTGAATGGCCTTTCGTGTAGTGTGTAACACAGCTCTGAGTGAATGACCTTTCGTGTAGTGTATAACACAGCTCTGAGTGAATGGCCTTTCGTGTAGTGTGTAACACAGCTCTGAGTGAATGGCCTTTCGTGTAGTGTGTAACACAGCTCTGAGTGAATGACCTTTCGTGTAGTGTGTAACACAGCTCTGAGTGAATGACCTTTCGTGTAGTGTGTAACAGCTCTGAGTGAATGGCCTTTCGTGTAGTGTGTAACACAGCTCTGAGTGAATGGCCTTTCGTGTAGTGTGTAACAGCTCTGAGTGAATGGCCTTTCGTGTAGTGTGTAACACAGCTCTGAGTGAATGATCTTTCGTGTAGTGTGTAACAGCTCTGAGTGAATGGCCTTTCGTGTAGTGTGTAACACAGCTCTAGTGAATGGCCTTTCGTGTAGTGTGTAACACAGCTCTAGTGAATGGCCTTTCGTGTAGTGTGTAACACAGCTCTGAGTGAATGATCTTTCATGTAGTGTGTAACACAGCTCTAAGTGAATGGCCTTTTGTGTAGTGTGTAACACAGCTCTGAGTGAATGGCCTTTCGTGTAGTGTGTAACACAGCTCTAGTGAATGATCTTTCGTGTAGTGTGTAACACAGCTCTGAGTGAATGATCTTTCATGTAGTGTGTAACACAGCTCTAAGTGAATGGCCTTTCGTGTAGTGTGTAACACAGCTCTGAGTGAATGGCCTTTCGTGTAGTGTGTAACACAGCTCTGAGTGAATGGCCTTTCGTGTAGTGTGTAACACAGCTCTGAGTGAATGATCTTTCGTGTAGTGTGTAACACAGCTCTAAGTGAATGACCTTTCGTGTAGTGTGTAACACAGCTCTAAGTGAATGGCCTTTCGTGTAGTGTGTAACACAGCTCTGAGTGAATGACCTTTCGTGTAGTGTGTAACACAGCTCTAAGTGAATGACCTTTCGTGTAGTGTGTAACACAGCTCTAAGTGAATGGCCTTTCGTGTAGTGTGTAACACAGCTCTGAGTGAATGACCTTTCGTGTAGTGTGTAACACAGCTCTGAGTGAATGACCTTTCGTGTAGTGTGTAACACAGCTCTAAGTGAATGGCCTTTCGTGTAGTGTGTAACACAGCTCTGAGTGAATGATCTTTCATGTAGTGTGTAACACAGCTCTGAGTGAATGACCTTTCGTGTAGTGTGTAACACAGCTCTAAGTGAATGGCCTTTCGTGTAGTGTGTAACACAGCTCTGAGTGAATGACCTTTCGTGTAGTGTGTAACACAGCTCTGAGTGAATGACCTTTCGTGTAGTGTGTAACACAGCTCTAAGTGAATGGCCTTTCGTGTAGTGTGTAACACAGCTCTAAGTGAATGGCCTTTCGTGTAGTGTGTAACACAGCTCTGAGTGAATGACCTTTCGTGTAGTGTGTAACACAGCTCTAAGTGAATGACCTTTCGTGTAGTGTGTAACACAGCTCTAAGTGAATGGCCTTTCGTGTAGTGTGTAACACAGCTCTGAGTGAATGGCCTTTCGTGTAGTGTGTAACACAGCTCTGAGTGAATGATCTTTCGTGTAGTGTGTAACACAGCTCTAAGTGAATGGCCTTTCGTGTAGTGTGTAACACAGCTCTAGTGAATGGCCTTTCGTGTAGTGTGTAACACAGCTCTGAGTGAATGATCTTTCGTGTAAGACTGAAAATACTGATTGAGGCCTGGTCTAAGGGACAAAATGGCCCTGCTGGCTAATTAACATTCGACCTCCCCCATACAGCCTTTCTTCCCCTCAGAAACAAAGAACTCACACAAGAACATGGTTTAATGTGAATGTTTATCATTGACTTATGTTTTTGGTGTCATTTGAAATGTCTCAAAGTGAGTGGTACAGATATCTCATATCCAGATAGATAAAATAAAAGGTAATAAGGTTTATAGAAGTTTAGAGAAAACTGGTTAAGCCATTTGAGGGTGGTTTTCCCCATCCCCCATGTCACCTGGGCAAACAGTATAAAGGAAGGTGTGCTCTGACTCTGGGGGCTTCTTCTTGGCTGGACACGAATTGGAATAGGTGGTCTCTTGCTCTCTCTCTCTCTCTCTGTCTCTGTCTCTCTTTCTTTCTCCCTCTCTTTCTCTCTCTCTTTCCCTTTCTCTCTCTCTATCAGGTACAAGCTGGGTAAGATTATTTGGTGTAACCAATGTATAACCATGTTCTAGATATTTGAATTGATTGTGGAATTAATCTCTGATATCTGAAACATTAAAATGTTACATTTGATTATTCTACCTGATCTTGACATTGTTCATTTAATGGTTAAAAGGAATAGACAAACATTCACTCACTTTTAGTGAGGCACAGATATTATTAAAACCTTTCATTTATGGAGTCAGATGAATTAACGAGAGAATACATAACTAAATGCATTGTAAATTTAACCAACCAATATTTTGCACGAGTAAGGACAGAACACGTGATACCTTCCCCGTGTATTGGCGAACTGGCAGATTGGACCAATTTCACGGGCCTTACATTCGTGTAGTGTGTAACAGCTCTGAGTGAATGGCCTTTCGTGTAGTGTGTAACACAGCTCTGAGTGAATGATCTTTCGTGTAGTGTGTAACACAGCTCTAAGTGAATGGCCTTTCGTGTAGTGTGTAACACAGCTCTAGTGAATGGCCTTTCGTGTAGTGTGTAACACAGCTCTGAGTGAATGATCTTTCGTGTAAGACTGAAAATACTGATTGGGGCCTGGTCTAAGGGACAAAATGGCCCTGCTGGCTAATTAACATTCGACCTCCCCCATACAGCCTTTCTTCCCCTCAGAAACAAAGAACTCACACAAGAACATGGTTTAATGTGAATGTTTATCATTGACTTATGTTTTTGGTGTCATTTGAAATGTCTCAAAGTGAGTGGTACAGATATCTCATATCCAGATAGATAAAATAAAAGGTAATAAGGTTTATAGAAGTTTAGAGAAAACTGGTTAAGCCATTTGAGGGTGGTTTTCCCCATCCCCCATGTCACCTGGGCAAACAGTATAAAGGAAGGTGTGCTCTGACTCTGGGGGCTTCTTCTTGGCTGGACACGAATTGGAATAGGTGGTCTCTTGCTCTCTCTCTCTCTCTCTCTCTGTCTCTGTCTCTCTTTCTTTCTCCCTCTCTTTCTCTCTCTCTTTCCCTTTCTCTCTCTCTATCAGGTACAAGCTGGGTAAGATTATTTGGTGTAACCAATGTATAACCATGTTCTAGATATTTGAATTGATTGTGGAATTAATCTCTGATATCTGAAACATTAAAATGTTACATTTGATTATTCTACCTGATCTTGACATTGTTCATTTAATGGTTAAAAGGAATAGACAAACATTCACTCACTTTTAGTGAGGCACAGATATTATTAAAACCTTTCATTTATGGAGTCAGATGAATTAACGAGAGAATACATAACTAAATGCATTGTAAATTTAACCAACCAATATTTTGCACGAGTAAGGACAGAACACGTGATACCTTCCCCGTGTATTGGCGAACCGGCAGATTGGACCAATTTCACGGGCCTTACAAAATGGTGACCTCGAGACGTGATCTCAAAACAGATCAAAGCAGTTTCACGAGAAACGTCCTTTTCAGCAAGTATTGGGATTTTAAAATCAACAAGAGGTTTTGAACATCTTCTCTTTCTTCCGCGGTTGTGGTAAGTCAATTTTCTTTGCATTTTTAGAAGTGTTGAAGAAATGTTTGATGTGGCAGCCAGATGAAGAATGAAAATCCTTGTGTATTAGATTTTAAAGATCGCCTTGTTTTGCCTAAGCAACAAGAAACAAAATCTAAAGTGAGAATAACATCTCCCAAATAATTAGTAACTCGATGAAGAGCTGAAAATGTAAAGCCTAAAAGTTTTAAAATCAGCCGCATGTTTTCCGCCCATTGTTGTATTGGTTTTGTTTAAACACTAGCAACACGTGATGAGAACGAGCAAACAACAGAAAGAAAAATTTAAGTTTGTAAACGATCGGAAAACACGTGATGTTATAAATAAAAAGGCAGATCAATGCATTGTTTATGAAAGGAAAATTTTGGGAAAACAGGATGATATGATTTACAGGTTAAAAAACTCAAATATCAAGGCTAATGCTAAATGCTATTGTCCATGTTGCTTTCAAAACGCTCAAGGCTACGCTAAATGCTAAAGCCATGCTGCGCTCAAGGCTAATGCTAAATGTTATTGTCCATGTTGCTTTCAAAACGCTCAAGGCTACACTAAATGCTAAAGCCATGCTGCGCTCAAGGCTAATGCTAAATGCTATTGTCCATGTTGCTTTCAAAACGCTCGAGGCTACGCTAAATGCTAAAGCCATGCTGCGTCAAAGGCTAATGCTGGATGCTAAAGCCATGCTAACCCTTGTTTTGTCTCACTGGCTGACTGGTAGGCCCAAAAGCCACATTGAAAACATTAGTATCCTTTACTAAACCTAAACTAATCTTGACAAACTCTATATTGCATTTAAAAGCTTAAACCTTAACACCGATGGAATTAAATTAAGTAATTCAATTTAATTTGCTGTGAAATTATGTGTACTGATCATGTCCTGTTTACATTATGGGCCGAAAAGGTTGAGCCTACACTGTACAAACTCAGTAGAAAAGGTCTTAACATGGATGCTATTGACAATGAAATTTTCACTTGGTGGAGAACAGTGGGCAGTAAACAGAAGAAATCAAAACATGGTGAAATAATTGAAGCTTTAAACTTCATAAGTTATAAACGGCTAAATGAGTCAACAAAATTTCTATCTTCGCTTATGGATTCTAAATGTGAAGAAGTGCATTCTAAAAATGCAGAGGCACAAAAGTCTGAGGAAAAGATTCAAGATCTTCAAACACAGCTAGAGAAATTACTAGCTGAGCTATTAGCCCTGACTAAAAAGTGTAAAAATCACAAAGACACCATTGCAGATCTTAAGGATAAGCTAAATGCTAAAAGCAAGTCTCCCAACAAGCTTAACAGCGATTGGGCTAAAAATGTACAATTCTTAGATGAGACAGCCTGCTCTAATAATCTTGTATCTTTTCAGACAGATGAAGCACGTGACAAAGTTATGAAAAGAGTGCCTGTTTCAGCCATTAAGGTGATACAGCACCCAAACGGCACAGAGTCAACCATTCGGCGTCCTTTAACAGTAACTGAATGTAGCTTGTTTAAAGCAGAGATCGGACCATTCCCTTTGAAAGGGCCATTTGAACCATGGTGGAGACGCATTGTTAGTCTAAAACATGCATTTCAGCTCGAACCAAAAGATATTTGGCAAATTGTTATCAGCTCAATTCCAGATGTTCTGATCTATAAGATACCACAGGTTTTGATGACAGGCACCATTGTGCAGTCAATGCATCAAAATGAGCCTGAGAGCGAAATCTTGAATAGACTAAAACAATGCCTTCGCGAGCTGCGTGGTTGTAGTGCTTTTGGATGGGAATTGATTCTCAATCGGAAACAGAGTACTGAAGAATCGTTCGAGACATATGCAGAAAATATGTTTGAACTTTTTGAGGAGTATTCTGGAATTGAAGGTGTTAACCACAACAATGTAATTCTCCTTGAATTCCTACTTACAAATGCAGGGCCGCGTGTACAGCAATCACTCATGTGTGGTGCTTCTCCAGCACAAAATACATTCGAAGGTATTGTTAACTGGGCAACAAGAATTGAGTCACGGAAACAAATGCATGGTGAGGTAGCTGTGTTAGAATGTCATGAAGATCCTCCATCTGCAGGAGAATTCAGAAAGCCACACTGTGGCAAAATGAACAGATTCTGTAATTCCTGTCACAAAACAGGCCATACAGAGGAAAAGTGTTGGTCAATGGGCAGAGGCAGACCACCACCCTATTTCATAAAACGCAGACAATCACAATCTAATGACACAAACCAGCACTCTGCAAGTAAAGAAAAATTCAAATGCTTCTAAAACTCTTACTGACCTAACAACTTTGGACGCTCAAGGCCTTCAGCTATTAGTGTCATTTGCTAGTCGGGTAGCAGCCCAATAGCAAATGGTTTAATAGTTCAACATCTAAATTCATTGAACCTGTCTGCATTTTCAAAATTCAAATTGTGCTTAACACATCGTGCACTACACATCGTGCACATAGAACAATTTGGTTGTTTATGCTACAACATGCACATAGGCTAATTTAAAGTTTATTCTTTAAACACAGGATTACTTTACTGTAAGTGTAGTTGAAACACTTAGGCAAAGGTGATATAGATGTTGTATTCTATTGCTTTGCTGTGGGTGTATTTGGAACACTTAGGTAAAAGGTTGTAGATGTTGTATTCTAGGCCATGTGTCCTGTGTATTTAACTGAATTAAACACGTGTGTCTATGCTAAATTTGGTGGCTATAATGTGATTCACAATGAATTTGAAAATCAGAAACAGCGAACGCATCTCATTAATCCTGAAACAAAAACCTTTTTATATTTAAGGCTTCAGAGAACTAAATATTGTTATGTTTGAATGTATTCTGAATTACTCTGAGATTTGTTTTTCCAAAATAGATTACCGGATTCGTATATTTCCACAAGCCTGCGCTAGACATTAGTGGCGACTAATACTGATATCAGATTCAAGTGTACTTGAATGAGGGGGGCGAGTTATTTCCGTCCAGAATTAGCGAATGCTATTTGATCAACCTGGATTCGGGTGCGTTCCATAACCTCTGTTCTCATTTAAATGTTCCTTTAGATACGTGTACGTGGTTATACCACGGGCTTGACTAAACCAAAGCCATTTTAAGAAAAGTAAGTTGATCGACTAACGTCTTTTATGGTGGTCATGACCTCTACTAAAGTGAAACAATTTGATTAAGTTCCTGAGGTGGCATTCAAGGGGGCTATGTAAGTGTCTGTTATTTTGTACGTGTGAATACGGCAAATCTCAGATATTTAGCCAATTACCTCTGTTTTGATAATCAGACTGGCGAGATTGTGTCGTGCATCCTTAGGAGAAGGACTGCAAAGCGATATAGTTTTCTGATCTATAAACGGAAAAATATAAGTAAGAGTAAACTAGAATAATCAAACGTTAAAATGGCCATTTAAAAAGACTAAATGAGAAGAAAAGGTATTTGAAACCTAGAAAAAAGAGAAACAGCGAATGTAGATCTTATAATTATATTATAACTTGAATTATAATAAACATTATATTACACTCGCTGAGCAGGACAATAATTGGGCAAGTGTGACTTTCGTCATTAAAATTTAATTTCTGAAACAGAATTTCATTTGTGTGCTACCCAGTGCCAAAAAGGGGCGGAGTATGCCTTTATTTTTCACCGTTAGAAAACACGGCTAGGAGTGTGGCACAGGTAATAGCACGCTAAATAATCCTTGACTGGGGTGCACCAACTGAATTGAATCTGATAAGATAAGTACATTTACGAGGAGGGTGTGAAATGCTAAACAGCAGACAGAAGTACCACAGTTTTTTGCAGGTCAAAAAATATCCGACTGACATGATAATGGAACAAGTAAAAGAATTCCACACGTCTGAATTTAATGCTTTTGAAATATTGGAATTATCTGTGGTTCGCACTCCTCTGTTTTCTGTCTCAGACTTAGGCTACTTCTGCAAAATGGTGGAGCCCACCTGGAGCAAATCCAGGACAGCGGAATTGTTAGAACATAACCTGAGACTCGGGAGATGGGTGAAAAGACATTATAAAAGGCCTTTTCACACGTCACACTATCACATCACTGCATAAATATGGCCTCCCAGTTTAGAACTGGATCGAAATTTGCAACACAATTGTTATAGATTAGATTCCACCCATCTCCTAGACATGAACACTGAACACACCCCTCCATCACTATACCCTCACAGCATCATCACCTGGGGTAGATGGTCTATCCAGGCTGAACACTGCACATCAGACGAAGATGTGTCATCTTCACACTAACAGATCCAGATAGCTTCACACACATAGGGTGGAGCTGATCTCATGATCATGGTCTAACAGAGACACAGAGAATAGCATACGCTATTCACAACAAACTGCCAACTAATGTAACACACATGAACATGAATGGCTATAGTCACAAATCAAGACAAATTCTAAGGCAGACCTACCATTAAAGTTCAAACTCTATGATTGTTGGTGGGAGTTGGAAGATCAGAGGGCCCCTGATTTCTCAACTTACCACTAATAACAGAAACATAATTAAAATGGATAAATCTGAAGTGTGACCAATTCAACCAAGTACAAAAATTTACAATTCAACTCTGTCATCAACTGTGACTTAGCCAGATCAATACACACACTCTCAAACACACTCTCACAGACACACACACGCACGCACGCACACACACACACACACACACACACACACACACACACACACACACACACACACACACACACACACACTCCGACATTCTAAAAAATACTCTCACACAAACACACAAAACCATTGATTGGTTTACACCGACCTCTTTCTGCATTTCTGAAACCTATTTTGATTTCTGCATTTTTTTCCTTTGAGTAATTCAGAAAAACATTTCTGAAACTTATTTTGATTTTAATTTCTGAAACTTATTTTGATTTAAATTTTCTGAAACTTATTTTGATTTCTGCTTATTTGTATATTGTCCATTTTACTTGCAACAATGTTTTTGGATGTTTGGTTACACCAAAATTTTGCTGACACTCTTCATGAAATGTTGTTTTAACCCAGCACTGGTTGTTTTGTTAGAATGACATTTATTCAAATGTTTCTAGAAACAGGGTAAGAGCTTGTCAGATCTTTCTTTGTCCTTCATTGACCCTCTATAGGAGTATTATTGGCATGGTAATTAAAAATCAGGTAATTAATGAGACCAAATGTACCACTCACATTCGCTGACATGAACATGGTATTTTACATTGAACATGACATGATTTTGCTTTATTGCATTATGCGTTCCTATGCATTTCCTTACGACTGTAAGTTCATATATGTGCTCAATCGTGAAGCGGACATTTAAGAGGCTTTTTAGGTGTCAAAGGAGAACCCCTTCATCCACTGAGGTCTGCCCAGACCACCGTACCGCTGGAGGTGACAGGGTGGGTCAAGGAGGGTAAGATCATCATCGTGGAGAATGTGTTAGGGAAGCGGAAGTTTCTCCATGAAGGAATGACACGTCAACTGATCAAGTCACAAAAGGTCCAGATTGACTCTATGAACTTTGCTCACGTCACAGGATTACAGGAAGAGAACCTGAACGCATTCATCCCCCTGCTGGACTCAAGCTATACACCTGCTGAGAACAGGTGTTCTGCAGGTGAACACAGCCCACTGAGCTTCTACAGATGCCAACATTGCAAAGACAATTTTTGTGCTGCATCTTCAAGGATTAAAACAAACGTCTTACTGTGACCCCGTAAGTGTTCATCAGAATGTGACCCACGGGATCAAGGAGGGAATCTGTAAGACTGAAAATACTGATTGGGGCCTGGTCTAAGGGACAAAATGGCCCTGCTGGCTAATTAACATTCGACCTCCCCCATACAGCCTTTCTTCCCCTCAGAAACGAAGAACTCACACAAGAACATGGTTTAATGTGAATGTTTATCATTGACTTATGTTTTTGGTGTCATTTGAAATGTCTCAAAGTGAGTGGTACAGATATCTCATATCCAGATAGATAAAATAAAAGGTAATAAGGTTTATAGAAGATTAGAGAAAACTGGTTAAGCCATTTGAGGGTGGTTTTCCCCATCCCCCATGTCACCTGGGCAAACAGTATAAAGGAAGGTGTGCTCTGACTCTGGGGGCTTCTTCTTGGCTGGACACGAATTGGAATAGGTGGTCTCTTGCTCTCTCTCTCTCTCTCTCTGTCTCTCTTTCTTTCTCCCTCTCTTTCTCTCTCTCTTTCCCTTTCTCTCTCTCTATCAGGTACAAGCTGGGTAAGATTATTTGGTGTAACCAATGTATAACCATGTTCTAGATATTTGAATTGATTGTGGAATTAATCTCTGATATCTGAAACATTAAAATGTTACATTTGATTATTCTACCTGATCTTGACATTGTTCATTTAATGGTTAAAAGGAATAGACAAACATTCACTCACTTTTAGTGAGGCACAGATATTATTAAAACCTTTCATTTATGGAGTCAGATGAATTAACGAGAGAATACATAACTAAATGCATTGTAAATTTAACCAACCAATATTTTGCACGAGTAAGGACAGAACACGTGATACCTTCCCCGTGTATTGGCGAACCGGCAGATTGGACCAATTTCACGGGCCTTACATTCGTGTAGTGTGTAACAGCTCTGAGTGAATGGCCTTTCGTGTAGTGTGTAACACAGCTCTGAGTGAATGATCTTTCGTGTAGTGTGTAACACAGCTCTAGTGAATGGCCTTTCGTGTAGTGTGTAACACAGCTCTGAGTGAATGATCTTTCGTGTAGTGTGTAACACAGCTCTAAGTGAATGGCCTTTCGTGTAGTGTGTAACACAGCTCTAAGTGAATGGCCTTTCGTGTAGTGTGTAACACAGCTCTGAGTGAATGGCCTTTCGTGTAGTGTGTAACACAGCTCTGAGTGAATGATCTTTCGTGTAGTGTGTAACACAGCTCTAGTGAATGGCCTTTCGTGTAGTGTGTAACACAGCTCTAAGTGAATGGCCTTTCGTGTAGTGTGTAACACAGCTCTGAGTGAATGGCCTTTCGTGTAGTGTGTAACACAGCTCTAAGTGAATGATCTTTCGTGTAGTGTGTAACACAGCTCTAGTGAATGACCTTTCGTGTAGTGTGTAACACAGCTCTGAGTGAATGATCTTTCGTGTAGTGTGTAACACAGCTCTGAGTGAATGATCTTTCGTGTAGTGTGTAACACAGCTCTGAGTGAATGATCTTTCGTGTAGTGTGTAACACAGCTCTGAGTGAATGACCTTTCGTGTAGTGTGTAACACAGCTCTGAGTGAATGGCCTTTCGTGTAGTGTGTAACACAGCTCTGAGTGAATGATCTTTCGTGTAGTGTGTAACACAGCTCTAGTGAATGGCCTTTCGTGTAGTGTGTAACACAGCTCTGAGTGAATGGCCTTTCGTGTAGTGTGTAACACAGCTCTAGTGAATGGCCTTTCGTGTAGTGTGTAACACAGCTCTAGTGAATGGCCTTTCGTGTAGTGTGTAACACATCTCTAAGTGAATGACCTTTCGTGTAGTGTGTAACACAGCTCTGAGTGAATGATCTTTCGTGTAGTGTGTAACAGCTCTGAGTGAATGGCCTTTCGTGTAGTGTGTAACACAGCTCTGAGTGAATGGCCTTTCGTGTAGTGTGTAACACAGCTCTAGTGAATGGCCTTTCGTGTAGTGTGTAACACAGCTCTGAGTGAATGATCTTTCGTGTAGTGTATAACACAGCTCTAGTGAATGGCCTTTCGTGTAGTGTGTAACACAGCTCTGAGTGAATGACCTTTCGTGTAGTGTGTAACACAGCTCTGAGTGAATGGCCTTTCGTGTAGTGTGTAACACAGCTCTGAGTGAATGATCTTTCGTGTAGTGTGTAACACAGCTCTAGTGAATGGCCTTTCGTGTAGTGTGTAACACAGCTCTAGTGAATGGCCTTTCGTGTAGTGTGTAACACAGCTCTAGTGAATGGCCTTTCGTGTAGTGTGTAACACAGCTCTAAGTGAATGACCTTTCGTGTAGTGTGTAACACAGCTCTAAGTGAATGACCTTTCGTGTAGTGTGTAACACAGCTCTGAGTGAATGACCTTTCGTGTAGTGTGTAACACAGCTCTGAGTGAATGGCCTTTCGTGTAGTGTGTAACAGCTCTGAGTGAATGGCCTTTCGTGTAGTGTGTAACACAGCTCTAAGTGAATGGCCTTTCGTGTAGTGTGTAACACAGCTCTGAGTGAATGGCCTTTCGTGTAGTGTGTAACACAGCTCTGAGTGAATGGCCTTTCGTGTAGTGTGTAACACAGCTCTAAGTGAATGGCCTTTCGTGTAGTGTGTAACACAGCTCTGAGTGAATGGCCTTTCGTGTAGTGTGTAACACAGCTCTGAGTGAATGACCTTTCGTGTAGTGTGTAACACAGCTCTGAGTGAATGGCCTTTCGTGTAGTGTGTAACACAGCTCTGAGTGAATGATCTTTCGTGTAGTGTGTAACACAGCTCTGAGTGAATGACCTTTCGTGTAGTGTGTAACACAGCTCTGAGTGAATGACCTTTCGTGTAGTGTGTAACACAGCTCTGAGTGAATGGCCTTTCGTGTAGTGTGTAACACAGCTCTGAGTGAATGATCTTTCGTGTAGTGTGTAACACAGCTCTGAGTGAATGACCTTTCGTGTAGTGTGTAACACAGCTCTAAGTGAATGGCCTTTCGTGTAGTGTGTAACACAGCTCTGAGTGAATGGCCTTTCGTGTAGTGTGTAACACAGCTCTGAGTGAATGGCCTTTCGTGTAGTGTGTAACACAGCTCTAAGTGAATGGCCTTTCGTGTAGTGTGTAACACAGCTCTGAGTGAATGGCCTTTCGTGTAGTGTGTAACACAGCTCTGAGTGAATGGCCTTTCGTGTAGTGTGTAACACAGCTCTAAGTGAATGGCCTTTCGTGTAGTGTGTAACACAGCTCTGAGTGAATGGCCTTTCGTGTAGTGTGTAACACAGCTCTGAGTGAATGGCCTTTCGTGTAGTGTGTAACACAGCTCTGAGTGAATGACCTTTCGTGTAGTGTGTAACACAGCTCTGAGTGAATGGCCTTTCGTGTAGTGTGTAACACAGCTCTAAGTGAATGGCCTTTCGTGTAGTGTGTAACACAGCTCTGAGTGAATGGCCTTTCGTGTAGTGTGTAACACAGCTCTGAGTGAATGACCTTTCGTGTAGTGTGTAACACAGCTCTGAGTGAATGACCTTTCGTGTAGTGTGTAACACAGCTCTGAGTGAATGACCTTTCGTGTAGTGTGTAACACAGCTCTGAGTGAATGGCCTTTCGTGTAGTGTGTAACACAGCTCTGAGTGAATGACCTTTCGTGTAGTGTGTAACACAGCTCTGAGTGAATGGCCTTTCGTGTAGTGTGTAACACAGCTCTAAGTGAATGGCCTTTCGTGTAGTGTGTAACACAGCTCTAAGTGAATGGCCTTTCGTGTAGTGTGTAACACAGCTCTGAGTGAATGGCCTTTCGTGTAGTGTGTAACACAGCTCTGAGTGAATGACCTTTCGTGTAGTGTGTAACACAGCTCTGAGTGAATGACCTTTCGTGTAGTGTGTAACACAGCTCTGAGTGAATGGCCTTTCGTGTAGTGTGTAACACAGCTCTAAGTGAATGGCCTTTCGTGTAGTGTGTAACACAGCTCTGAGTGAATGACCTTTCGTGTAGTGTGTAACACAGCTCTGAGTGAATGACCTTTCGTGTAGTGTGTAACACAGCTCTGAGTGAATGATCTTTCGTGTAGTGTGTAACACAGCTCTAGTGAATGGCCTTTCGTGTAGTGTGTAACACAGCTCTAGTGAATGGCCTTTCGTGTAGTGTGTAACACAGCTCTAGTGAATGGCCTTTCGTGTAGTGTGTAACACAGCTCTAAGTGAATGACCTTTCGTGTAGTGTGTAACACAGCTCTGAGTGAATGACCTTTCGTGTAGTGTGTAACACAGCTCTGAGTGAATGGCCTTTCGTGTAGTGTGTAACACAGCTCTAGTGAATGGCCTTTCGTGTAGTGTGTAACACAGCTCTAGTGAATGGCCTTTCGTGTAGTGTGTAACACAGCTCTAGTGAATGGCCTTTCGTGTAGTGTGTAACACAGCTCTGAGTGAATGACCTTTCGTGTAGTGTGTAACACAGCTCTGAGTGAATGACCTTTCGTGTAGTGTGTAACACAGCTCTGAGTGAATGGCCTTTCGTGTAGTGTGTAACACAGCTCTAAGTGAATGGCCTTTCGTGTAGTGTGTAACACAGCTCTGAGTGAATGACCTTTCGTGTAGTGTGTAACACAGCTCTGAGTGAATGACCTTTCGTGTAGTGTGTAACACAGCTCTGAGTGAATGATCTTTCGTGTAGTGTGTAACACAGCTCTAGTGAATGGCCTTTCGTGTAGTGTGTAACACAGCTCTAGTGAATGGCCTTTCGTGTAGTGTGTAACACAGCTCTAGTGAATGGCCTTTCGTGTAGTGTGTAACAGCTCTAAGTGAATGACCTTTCGTGTAGTGTGTAACACAGCTCTAAGTGAATGACCTTTCGTGTAGTGTGTAACACAGCTCTGAGTGAATGACCTTTCGTGTAGTGTGTAACACAGCTCTGAGTGAATGGCCTTTCGTGTAGTGTGTAACACAGCTCTGAGTGAATGGCCTTTCGTGTAGTGTGTAACACAGCTCTGAGTGAATGGCCTTTCGTGTAGTGTGTAACACAGCTCTGAGTGAATGATCTTTCGTGTAGTGTGTAACACAGCTCTGAGTGAATGACCTTTCGTGTAGTGTGTAACACAGCTCTAAGTGAATGGCCTTTCGTGTAGTGTGTAACACAGCTCTGAGTGAATGACCTTTCGTGTAGTGTGTAACACAGCTCTGAGTGAATGGCCTTTCGTGTAGTGTGTAACACAGCTCTGAGTGAATGACCTTTCGTGTAGTGTGTAACACAGCTCTGAGTGAATGGCCTTTCGTGTAGTGTGTAACACAGCTCTAAGTGAATGGCCTTTCGTGTAGTGTGTAACACAGCTCTAAGTGAATGGCCTTTCGTGTAGTGTGTAACACAGCTCTGAGTGAATGGCCTTTCGTGTAGTGTGTAACACAGCTCTAAGTGAATGGCCTTTCGTGTAGTGTGTAACACAGCTCTAAGTGAATGACCTTTCGTGTAGTGTGTAACACAGCTCTGAGTGAATGGCCTTTCGTGTAGTGTGTAACACAGCTCTGAGTGAATGACCTTTTGTGTAGTGTGTAACACAGCTCTGAGTGAATGACCTTTCGTGTAGTGTGTAACACAGCTCTGAGTGAATGACCTTTCGTGTAGTGTGTAACACAGCTCTGAGTGAATGGCCTTTCGTGTAGTGTGTAACACAGCTCTAGTGAATGGCCTTTCGTGTAGTGTGTAACACAGCTCTAGTGAATGGCCTTTCGTGTAGTGTGTAACACAGCTCTAGTGAATGGCCTTTCGTGTAGTGTGTAACACAACTCTAAGTGAATGACCTTTCGTGTAGTGTGTAACACAGCTCTAAGTGAATGACCTTTCGTGTAGTGTGTAACACAGCTCTGAGTGAATGACCTTTCGTGTAGTGTGTAACACAGCTCTGAGTGAATGGCCTTTCGTGTAGTGTGTAACACAGCTCTGAGTGAATGGCCTTTCGTGTAGTGTGTAACACAGCTCTAAGTGAATGGCCTTTCGTGTAGTGTGTAACACAGCTCTAAGTGAATGGCCTTTCGTGTAGTGTGTAACACAGCTCTGAGTGAATGGCCTTTCGTGTAGTGTGTAACACAGCTCTGAGTGAATGACCTTTCGTGTAGTGTGTAACACAGCTCTAAGTGAATGACCTTTCGTGTAGTGTGTAACACAGCTCTAAGTGAATGGCCTTTCGTGTAGTGTGTAACACAGCTCTAAGTGAATGGCCTTTCGTGTAGTGTGTAACACAGCTCTGAGTGAATGGCCTTTCGTGTAGTGTGTAACACAGCTCTGAGTGAATGACCTTTCGTGTAGTGTGTAACACAGCTCTAAGTGAATGACCTTTCGTGTAGTGTGTAACACAGCTCTAAGTGAATGACCTTTCGTGTAGTGTGTAACACAGCTCTAAGTGAATGACCTTTCGTGTAGTGTGTAACACAGCTCTGAGTGAATGACCTTTCGTGTAGTGTGTAACACAGCTCTGAGTGAATGGCCTTTCGTGTAGTGTGTAACACAGCTCTGAGTGAATGGCCTTTCGTGTAGTGTGTAACACAGCTCTAAGTGAATGGCCTTTCGTGTAGTGTATAACACAGCTCTAGTGAATGGCCTTTCGTGTAGTGTGTAACACAGCTCTGAGTGAATGGCCTTTCGTGTAGTGTGTAACACAGCTCTGAGTGAATGGCCTTTCGTGTAGTGTGTAACACAGCTCTGAGTGAATGGCCTTTCGTGTAGTGTATAACACAGCTCTAGTGAATGGCCTTTCGTGTAGTGTGTAACACAGCTCTGAGTGAATGGCCTTTCGTGTAGTGTGTAACACAGCTCTGAGTGAATGGCCTTTCGTGTAGTGTATAACACAGCTCTGAGTGAATGGCCTTTCGTGTAGTGTATAACACAGCTCTAGTGAATGGCCTTTCGTGTAGTGTGTAACACAGCTCTGAGTGAATGGCCTTTCGTGTAGTGTGTAACACAGCTCTGAGTGAATGACCTTTCGTGTAGTGTGTAACACAGCTCTAAGTGAATGGCCTTTCGTGTAGTGTGTAACACAGCTCTGAGTGAATGGCCTTTCGTGTAGTGTGTAACACAGCTCTGAGTGAATGACCTTTCGTGTAGTGTGTAACACAGCTCTAAGTGAATGGCCTTTCGTGTAGTGTGTAACACAGCTCTGAGTGAATGGCCTTTCGTGTAGTGTGTAACACAGCTCTGAGTGAATGACCTTTCGTGTAGTGTGTAACACAGCTCTGAGTGAATGACCTTTCGTGTAGTGTGTAACACAGCTCTAAGTGAATGGCCTTTCGTGTAGTGTGTAACACAGCTCTGAGTGAATGACCTTTCGTGTAGTGTGTAACACAGCTCTGAGTGAATGACCTTTCGTGTAGTGTGTAACACAGCTCTGAGTGAATGGCCTTTCGTGTAGTGTGTAACACAGCTCTGAGTGAATGGCCTTTCGTGTAGTGTGTAACACAGCTCTAAGTGAATGGCCTTTCGTGTAGTGTGTAACACAGCTCTGAGTGAATGACCTTTCGTGTAGTGTGTAACACAGCTCTGAGTGAATGACCTTTCGTGTAGTGTGTAACACAGCTCTAAGTGAATGGCCTTTCGTGTAGTGTGTAACACAGCTCTGAGTGAATGGCCTTTCGTGTAGTGTGTAACACAGCTCTAAGTGAATGGCCTTTCGTGTAGTGTGTAACACAGCTCTGAGTGAATGACCTTTCGTGTAGTGTGTAACACAGCTCTGAGTGAATGGCCTTTCGTGTAGTGTGTAACACAGCTCTAAGTGAATGGCCTTTCGTGTAGTGTGTAACACAGCTCTGAGTGAATGGCCTTTCGTGTAGTGTGTAACACAGCTCTGAGTGAATGACCTTTCGTGTAGTGTGTAACACAGCTCTGAGTGAATGGCCTTTCGTGTAGTGTGTAACACAGCTCTAAGTGAATGGCCTTTCGTGTAGTGTGTAACACAGCTCTGAGTGAATGGCCTTTCGTGTAGTGTGTAACACAGCTCTGAGTGAATGACCTTTCGTGTAGTGTGTAACACAGCTCTGAGTGAATGGCCTTTCGTGTAGTGTGTAACACAGCTCTGAGTGAATGGCCTTTCGTGTAGTGTGTAACACAGCTCTGAGTGAATGACCTTTCGTGTAGTGTGTAACACAGCTCTGAGTGAATGACCTTTCGTGTAGTGTGTAACACAGCTCTGAGTGAATGACCTTTCGTGTAGTGTGTAACACAGCTCTGAGTGAATGGCCTTTCGTGTAGTGTGTAACACAGCTCTGAGTGAATGGCCTTTCGTGTAGTGTGTAACACAGCTCTAAGTGAATGACCTTTCGTGTAGTGTGTAACACAGCTCTGAGTGAATGGCCTTTCGTGTAGTGTGTAACACAGCTCTAAGTGAATGGCCTTTCGTGTAGTGTGTAACACAGCTCTGAGTGAATGGCCTTTCGTGTAGTGTGTAACACAGCTCTGAGTGAATGACCTTTCGTGTAGTGTGTAACACAGCTCTGAGTGAATGGCCTTTCGTGTAGTGTGTAACACAGCTCTGAGTGAATGGCCTTTCGTGTAGTGTGTAACACAGCTCTGAGTGAATGACCTTTCGTGTAGTGTGTAACACAGCTCTGAGTGAATGACCTTTCGTGTAGTGTGTAACACAGCTCTGAGTGAATGACCTTTCGTGTAGTGTGTAACACAGCTCTGAGTGAATGGCCTTTCGTGTAGTGTGTAACACAGCTCTGAGTGAATGGCCTTTCGTGTAGTGTGTAACACAGCTCTAAGTGAATGACCTTTCGTGTAGTGTGTAACACAGCTCTGAGTGAATGACCTTTCATGTAGTGTGTAACACAGCTCTAAGTGAATGGCCTTTCGTGTAGTGTGTAACACAGCTCTGAGTGAATGGCCTTTCGTGTAGTGTGTAACACAGCTCTAAGTGAATGGCCTTTCGTGTAGTGTGTAACACAGCTCTAAGTGAATGGCCTTTCGTGTAGTGTGTAACACAGCTCTGAGTGAATGACCTTTCGTGTAGTGTGTAACACAGCTCTGAGTGAATGACCTTTCGTGTAGTGTGTAACACAGCTCTGAGTGAATGACCTTTCGTGTAGTGTGTAACACAGCTCTGAGTGAATGACCTTTCGTGTAGTGTGTAACAGCTCTGAGTGAATGGCCTTTCGTGTAGTGTGTAACACAGCTCTGAGTGAATGGCCTTTCGTGTAGTGTGTAACACAGCTCTGAGTGAATGACCTTTCGTGTAGTGTGTAACACAGCTCTGAGTGAATGGCCTTTCGTGTAGTGTGTAACACAGCTCTGAGTGAATGGCCTTTCGTGTAGTGTGTAACACAGCTCTAAGTGAATGGCCTTTCGTGTAGTGTGTAACACAGCTCTGAGTGAATGGCCTTTCGTGTAGTGTGTAACACAGCTCTAAGTGAATGGCCTTTCGTGTAGTGTGTAACACAGCTCTAAGTGAATGGCCTTTCGTGTAGTGTGTAACACAGCTCTGAGTGAATGACCTTTCGTGTAGTGTGTAACACAGCTCTGAGTGAATGACCTTTCGTGTAGTGTGTAACACAGCTCTGAGTGAATGGCCTTTCGTGTAGTGTGTAACACAGCTCTGAGTGAATGACCTTTTATGTAGTGTGTAACACAGCTCTGAGTGAATGACCTTTCGTGTAGTGTGTAACACAGCTCTGAGTGAATGGCCTTTCGTGTAGTGTGTAACACAGCTCTGAGTGAATGGCCTTTCGTGTAGTGTGTAACACAGCTCTGAGTGAATGGCCTTTCGTGTAGTGTGTAACACAGCTCTAAGTGAATGACCTTTCGTGTAGTGTGTAACACAGCTCTAAGTGAATGGCCTTTCGTGTAGTGTGTAACACAGCTCTAAGTGAATGGCCTTTCGTGTAGTGTGTAACACAGCTCTGAGTGAATGACCTTTCGTGTAGTGTGTAACACAGCTCTGAGTGAATGACCTTTCGTGTAGTGTGTAACACAGCTCTGAGTGAATGGCCTTTCGTGTAGTGTGTAACACAGCTCTGAGTGAATGACCTTTTATGTAGTGTGTAACACAGCTCTGAGTGAATGGCCTTTCGTGTAGTGTGTAACACAGCTCTGAGTGAATGAAAACTTCCTGCAAAGTTTTAAATCTGAAAGTGCACCGTATTTAAAGTTATTGTCTTTCAAAAGTAAGAGTCGACTCTGAGTCAATGAAATGAATCGATATTCAAACGAGTTAAAAGCCGTTTCGTCGGACGTCAAGACGACACATTAGCATATTGCCACTTAATGCGCACGCAGACACCAAGGAAAACTCGAACCTCAAACCAGCAGCTGATCATGTTGTGGCAAATTCAAAGTCGTTTTTGGTTCAGGTCTCAAAAAAGCTCTCAGTGTCGAAGTTCCAGGTCAAAAGAATTAACTTTATTGACAAGCAACAAAGTGAGACGCCAGCTGGACATCTAAAGTTACCATTCCCAGTCCTCATGTCTTATACCTTTTTCTTATCGCTAGATGCCCAAAGTGCACCCTCATATCTATCTCTTCTTCTGTGTCACTCCTTGTGTCCTTGCCACCATTAGAAACATATTCCCCTAGACCTTCTTCTATTGGTGGAACATCTCAAAACATCTTATATAACACATTTTTCTTCCAGTGCCTCCCAACACCTGCGCTGCATCCCTCCTACAGGTTTTTGGGTACTTTTCCATTCTCTTATCCTTGTGACCTGTTTTTTGCTGGGCATTACAGCATTCAGACCTTTACATGAGACAGGGAAATTCTCCAACACATCCCCTCTTTGGGACCAACTGTAATCCCACCTTTACTTTTGTCCCAGAATGTATCTTCATGAATAAACCTCTCTCTGTTATCTATTATGGCCTATATAGACCATCCATCTTTCTTATCAATAGGCTTTCATCACAAAGGTACACTCTGGAGGAATAGTGAGACCAAACATCTCCACCCCCCTTTGACTGGAGTGGAGTAAATGATCTCACTTTCCTGTCAGATCATCACTCTGAAGGGATAGATAACTTCAAACATTTGATTTCCAGAGTAATCAGCATATCTCAGTGTACAGACTTGAAGTTAGGATTGTCCCACAGTGCCAGAGGAACTGCACAGGCGCGTCCGGTGGCCTGGAGTGCTGTCTGGGTTGCTCCATCGCTGCCAGAGGAGCCCTTATCTTGCCTAGGACACTACCTGGTCCTGCCTAGGACACTATCTGGTGTTGGAGCAGACGGCGGGTTTTTAAACCACCAGTTGAGTCTGCCCTTGCTGGTCCGGCAATTGGCGACCACGCTTGTAATTAATCTCTCTTTTGCCCTGTGGAAACATTTTCCAGTAGTTTAATGCATGTACTTCACATTTAATTCATAAAAAACTTTAAAATATTAAAATAACTCTTTTATAGCGAGTAAAATGATTAATAAGTGATAAAAAGTAGTAAAAACATTCTTATCTTTTCCCTTTACATCTGGTTGCATTACCTCGTACCAGGGCAATGACCTGCTTCAAACCTTGTATCATCCCCTCTCATTCACATATTCATATTTTGTGAACAGTTAGTGTGATTATATCAAATATGCTCAGTAGAATTATATGTAAGAATATATGTAAGAATATACTCTGGAAGGAGCCCTTGTACCAAATCAAAAAACAAAAATAACCCCTCTACCTAACTCCCTACTCTACCCATGCTCTAATGTTCTGTTTGGCGGCCATGGCTCTCAAGACAAAAAAGTACATTTTTAAACAAAGTACAGTAAGAGATAGTCTACTAAAAAAAAATTCATAAAACATTTAAAGCAATAGAAATTAAAAATACAATACATGATTAAAAATAAATAGAAATAAATAACATGAAACAACGAAAAAAAAAATGTTTTGTCATCTTCAGGAAATCAGGAGGTAACTTATAATGAAACCATAATCTTTTTTTAACAACAGCAGTTTTAGCGGCTTTCTTGTTAGCTTTTTAACAAAGAGAGTCATAGAATAACTTTAAATCAACACAGAGAAGCCTAAAATTGGGCTTAGAATCAGTGACTTTACATTTATGGAGATGAAACTGGCCACATTAATTCTGTCGTCCTTCTCATTTGATCCGCAGTCCCAAATCAAAAACAGTAGCCTACATTCTTTATTTCCAAAATAAAAAAGTTTGTTTTAAACAGAGAAAAAAAGCCAAGCTACTTCTTTCCAGAACTCCTTTGCATAATCACATTATGAGGTCAACTTTCAGTAACATTTCTTTAACATATTTTGTTTCCCCAAAATCTTTTTTTAATTTATTTCATTATTTATCTCCTCGCACATTTAATTATTTATTTAGTTAGTTAGTTAGTTAGTTAGGAAGGAATATGTGGATTTAGGTAATTATGTATTTATTTGTAAAAAAAAAAAAAATATTTATTTATATAGATATTTTTGTGGACTTATTTATGTATTCATTCATTTGCGTTTTTATTCAATTGTTCACAATCGAAGGGCCTAATAGCCTAATTCAACATGTAACTGAAACACGGTCATCCGATGTGCGGAGCCAGGACTGTTTGCATTATGCATGATAAATAAGTCATATAAACCTTCATGACTCCAATTAAACAATAGGCTACAACTAAATTAAATGTTTAATAGGCTAACTCTCATCTGCTGAACATTTGGAATAACAATATGCTGAAAAACGAAACGCGGCTCATTGGTTTATTATGCTGCTATTACAAAAAATGAACAAATAAATAAATAAATAGGGCTAAATAAATAAACAAACAAATGACGAACTACAGTAGCCTAAAGTAGCCTAGGTTTATAGTAGCATTATAGTTATAGTAATAGTTATATAGTACAGCCTAATCTGTGTTTGCAGATTGTAGTTGTATAATTTCGGTTCAGACATAATGGGCTATTTTTATTTTTTCTGTTCTATTCTTCTATTTACTGGATCTACAGAAACAATCTCATATACAGTTGACGAGATCGAGTTGGCGATCACTGATATATAGCCTATACTAAAGTCCTGTGGCCTAGGCCTATTAAAATTATAAAAGATAAAAACATAACAAACCCAACAATAAGCTATAAAAATGCAATAGCCTATATCAAGTGTGTCTTTCATATTTCTGTGTGTGGGGGCATTTGGCCTTCAAAATGTGGGTTAAACAAGAGCACACAGAAATATAACAGACGCAGACGTCACGCTCTAAGACAGACGCAGATGTCACGTTCAGTGAGAGGAATGAGTGAAGGGAAAGTTAATTGTGCAAGAACTGACACACTGCACTGAGCCGTGTTGACTAACGTGTTGCAGTACAGGTTAGAGAAAAAAATAATAGTAATAACTTCACTGCCACACGTGATTTACGTGACGTCTGACTCCACACTTCACTGCCTCACGTGATTTACGTGACGTCTGACTCCACACTTCACTGCCTCACGTGATTTACGTGACGTCTGACTCCACACTTCACTGCCTCACGTGATTTACGTGACGTCTGACTCCACACTTCACTGCCTCACGTGATTTACGTGACGTCTGACTCCACACTTCACTGCCACTATGGAACAGATAAGATGAACAATGCGCTTCTTGTGTAGACACAGACAAACAAAAAACACTTAATGCATGCACTGTTTCTCAAGGCCTGGAGCCTACCCTCCTTCTACTTTCTTATCAATTTTAGGTTCTTTTTGGTGGAGTCTTTTATTTTAGGCAGTCACTAACCGGCGTTAGCTCACCAGGGCCAACACAAGACAAATATAGGCAAAAATTTGCTTACCTTATTTTATGGCGTGCATTTGTTTTGTGAGGCCTCTGCCAGCACCCCCACAGTGGCCACTCCTCGACTCCTCGGCCCCTCCTGGCTGGCTCGCCAATTATGTTGTGGCAAATTCAAAGTCGTTTTTGGTTCAGGTCTCAAAAAAACTCTCAGAGTCGAAGTTCCAGGTCAAAAGAATTAACTTTATTGTACGGACAACAAAGTGAGAAGCTAGCTGGTCATCTGAGGATATCATTCCCAGTCCTCATGTCTTATTCCTTTTTCTTATCGCTAGGTGCCCAAAGTGCACCCTCATATCTATCTCTTCTTCTTTGCCTCTCCTTGTGTTCTTGCCACCATTAGAAACATCTTCCCCTAGACCTTCTTCTACTGGTGGAACATCTCAAAACATCTTATATAACACATTTTTCTTCCAGTGCCTCCCAACACCTGCATCCCTCCTACAGGTTTTGAACAACAGGTGTGTGTGTGTGTGTGTGTGTGTGTGTGTGTGTGTGTGTGTGTGTGTGTGTGTGTGTGTGTGTGTGTGTGTGTGTGTGTGTGTATAGAGAATATTTCGGTGGGGCTTCAGTCTCTTACAGACGAGCTGTTCTCCAGTGATCTGAACACATGTGAAGTTTGTTTTGTAACGCATTGTGTCCGGAGGAAATATAGAAAAGCTCACTCAGTTGAGTTATTATTTCAGAGACCAGTGTTGTGTGTTCTTGAGAACATGATGAAGGGTTTGATCAGAATCAAACTTTACAGGCACGTCTGGATCACAGGAGACTAGAAATCACAAATATATATCAGATTATCCATATTGTTTATTGTGTTTTATGTTCTCAATCTGTAACACCTTCTGTCAGTTGAACACAATCACACATCTGAAAACATTGATCTGAGACTGTAGAAAGTGATGAATCTCTGAATGTGGAACTTTAACATCATGAGTGTGAAGAAAATAATAGTAAATCTAGCAACACTGTAAGATTAATAATGATCAAACACTCACAGTTTGGCTTTATTTCTATACTCTCACGTCTATCAAGTCTCTCTCCTCTTTCCTCTGGAGATTCACTGGTTTGTGTCTCATTTCTGTCCTCCATTTTTCTCTCAGTCTTCTTGTTTTCTGCTGATCTGTGATTTCTGCTGATTCTCTTTCTCCTCTTCATTAGAATCTGTTCAATCACACAGACAGAGTTTCATTTAAGATATATTCCTGTCATGCATTAATTTCTCTTGTATTCAGATTCTGCACAAATCTGTTTGAAAAAATACAGAGATTTATTATATAGTTAAAATGAAAAAATACTCTCACAAAATGTTTAAAGATGAAAGTGTTTAATTACCTTGTGATGATCTGGACAGAGAGAAGCTCCAGTGTTACTGAGAGTCTGAGGAGCAGAACTGAGACTTTATACACTTACAAACGCCACTCCCACTCCTCCTGAGATACTAACGCCACTCCCACTCCTCCTGAGATACTAACGCCACTCCCACTCCTCCTGAGATACTAACGCCACTCCCACTCCTCCTGAGATACTAACGCCACTCCCACTCCTCCTGAGTTACTAACGCCACTCCCACTCCTCCTGAGTTACTAACGCCACTCCCACTCCTCCTGAGATACTAACGCCACTCCCACTCCTCCTGAGTTACTAACGCCACTCCCACTCCTCCTGAGTTACTAACGCCACTCCCACTCCTCCTGTTACTAACGCCACTCCCACTCCTCCTGAGTTACTAACGCCACTCCCACTCCTCCTGAGATACTAACGCCACTCCCACTCCTCCATAGTTACTAACGCCACTCCCACTCCTCCTGAGTTACTAACGCCACTCCCACTCCTCCTGAGATACTAACGCCACTCCTCCATAGTTACTAACGCCACTCCCACTCCTCCTGAGTTACTAACGCCACTTCCACTCCTCCTGAGTTACTAACGCCACTCCCACTCCTCCTGAGATACTAACGCCACTCCCACTCCTCCATAGTTACTAACGCCACTCCCACTCCTCCTGAGTTACTAACGCCACTCCCACTCCTCCTGAGATACTAACGCCACTCCCACTCCTCCATAGTTACTAACGCCACTCCCACTCCTCCCGAGTTACTAACGCCACTCCCACTCCTCCATAGTTACTAACGTCACTCCCACTCCTCCTGAGATACTAACGCCACTCCCACTCCTCCTGAGTTACTAACGCCACTCCCACTCCTCCTGAGATACTAACGCCACTCCCACTCCTCCTGAGTTACTAACGCCACTCCCACTCCTCCTGAGTTACTAACGTCACTCCCACTCCTCCTGAGTTACTAACGCCACTCCCACTCCTCCTGAGATACTAACGCCACTCCTCCATAGTTACTAACGCCACTCCCACTCCTCCTGAGTTACTAACGCCACTTCCACTCCTCCTGAGTTACTAACGCCACTCCCACTCCTCCTGAGATACTAACGCCACTCCCACTCCTCCATAGTTACTAACGCCACTCCCACTCCTCCTGAGTTACTAACGCCACTCCCACTCCTCCTGAGATACTAACGCCACTCCCACTCCTCCATAGTTACTAACGCCACTCCCACTCCTCCCGAGTTACTAACGCCACTCCCACTCCTCCCGAGTTACTAACGCCACTCCCACTCCTCCTGAGTTACTAACGCCACTCCCACTCCTCCTGAGATACTAACGCCACTCCCACTCCTCCTGAGTTACTAACGCCACTCCCACTCCTCCTGAGTTACTAACGTCACTCCCACTCCTCCTGAGTTACTAACGCCACTCCCACTCCTCCTGAGTTACTAACGCCACTCCCACTCCTCCTGAGATACTAACGCCACTCCCACTCCTGAGTTACTAACGCCACTCCCACTCCTCCTGAGATACTAACGCCACTCCCACTCCTCCTGAGTTACTAACGCCACTCCCACTCCTCCTGAGTTACTAACGCCACTCCCACTCCTCCTGAGATACTAACGCCACTCCCACTCCTCCTGAGTTACTAACGCCACTCCCACTCCTCCTGAGTTACTAACGCCACTCCCACTCCTCCTGAGTTACAAACGCCACTCCCACTCCTCCATAGTTACTAACGCCACTCCCACTCCTCCTGAGATACTAACGCCACTCCCACTCCTCCTGAGTTACTAACGCCACTCCCACTCCTCCTGAGTTACTAACGCCACTCCCACTCCTCCTGAGTTACTAACGCCACTCCCACTCCTCCTGAGTTACAAACGCCACTCCCACTCCTCCTGAGTTACTAACGCCACTCCCACTCCTCCTGAGTTACTAACGCCACTCCCACTCCTCCTGAGTTACTAACGCCACTCCCACTCCTCCTGAGATACTAACGCCACTCCCACTCCTCCTGAGTTACTAACGCCACTCCCACTCCTCCTGAGTTACTAACGCCACTCCCACTCCTCCTGAGTTACTAACGCCACTCCCACTCCTCCTGAGATACTAACGCCACTCCCACTCCTCCTGAGATACTAACGCCACTCCCACTCCTCCTGAGTTACTAACGCCACTCCCACTCCTCCTGAGTTACTAACGCCACTCCCACTCCTCCTAAGATACTAACGCCACTCCCACTCCTCCTGAGTTACTAACGCCACTCCCACTCCTCCTGAGTTACTAACGCCACTCCCACTCCTCCTGAGTTACTAACGCCACTCCCACTCCTCCTGAGTTACAAACGCCACTCCCACTCCTCCTGAGTTACAAACGCCACTCCCACTCCTGAGATATCTTATCACCGCACTGATATCTGACATGTTGCACCGATGTGATGTCACAGAATATAAAAGCACTGTAGCGCGTGCTCCTCCTGTGCCGCATACACACTGCACACACACTGCAACACGCACCACACACGCACTGCACATAGAGTATGTGTGAAACGGGCGTCAGACTGAGGAATCCCACACATTCCTCTGACCTGTCTTACAGGTTTAGCTCCCACACACTAAGAATGTCATTACCAGGGCTGCCAACTTTTGAGTTTAGCTTGGAGTGAGATTTTTTTTTTTGAGGGGGGGGGGGGGGGTATGTAAAAACAAATATTGCATCACAATAAGTGTAATTGTGATTGTCAAAATAACTAAATAGAATTTTATTAAGTTTAGTGACAACATGTTACAATGTTTACATTGTACAATGACTGGTAGGATAGAGTTTTTATTATTGCTTGACAAAAAATTCAAGATTTTAATTCCATTCTTGTGATTTGATTCCGATTTGGATTCAATATTGACTAATTTGGATACATGTTTATTTTAAATTTTATTTAAAAAAAATCTCACCTAATGCTGTAAACATAGAGGGCCCAATCTGATGGTATTATTAAAGGTTTAAAATAACAAATTAAATATAATGCAGTTTTTGTTATAATAACGATAATTTAATGACATAAGTAAAAATATAATAAATATGTAATATAGTACTCAGCAAAATCTCCTCTCTAGCTATTTTTTCTATTCAATTAACATGCTATGGTCATTAAATGGCTTTCCTGAGGTAAATGTAACGTTATGTGACATAATTGTTCTCCTGCTGTTATACTGACCTCTTTCCCTGGTTGAAAAACACTAATTGGTCGATATTATGTATACTTTCGGTAAGTTGTACTGCATCTTTAAATAAAAAAGTAACAGATGATCGGTTCACGTGCACTTGAACTGAGGCGCTCAGCGATCTGTCACGTCACATTTACAAGCGCCAAACGTATTTTTGTCTGAATTTTGTAATAAAATTGACGGAATCTAAGAGCTGAGAATGAGTTTGATATTAAAAGTACCTCTTTGCTCCGCAATTTTTCTGTGCGTGAGAAAATGGATGTGTGGCGTGAGAGCGTGTGAAAGGTGTCAGTTGCGTGAGTCTCACACTCAATGCATGAGAGTTGGCAGCCCTGCATTCCGCCTCTGGCTCTGAGTTCACACACTGGTTTTGTTCTCTGTGTTGTTTTGCACATTTTCTCTATAAATGCTTGTTTCACACATCAGTAGTGTAACAGATTCCCAGTGTAGAGATGGTGAAACTGGTGTTATATGATGATATTGTCTTGATCTGGTAATAACTCTAGCTGCTGTATTTTGCACTATAACTGTAGTTTGTTCATTGATAATGATCAGGATAATAGTGTTGTCACGGTACCAAAATTTCAGTATTCGGTACCGATACCAGTGAAAATCCACGGTTCTCGGTACCAATTTCGGTACCAAACCAAAGTTTAATTTAGACTAAATTTACCAGTAAAAATGCATGGTTCTCGGTACCAAAGCAAAACACAAAAACATGCTAGCTGAATAACACACTATTTTTATTAATAAAGTTAAACAATGTCATTCTTTATACTTGTTTAAAATTGTGTTTCAAGTTTTTCCACAAGTAATAAATGAAAATAAATTACAAACCTAAAAAACACAATTTTTATAAATTAAACAAAATATGCCATGACTGAACAACAAGTTATAAACTAAAATATTATTATAAATGTAAAAAAAATATATATAAAAAAAATGGCATAATTTAAGTATTTCAAGCCAAGGATTGTAAACATTTGAGTGATTAAATAACTAGATAAATATCAAAACAATAAGCCATGACTGAATAAACACTCTTCTAACACTTAGGCTATTATAGCGTTAGCCGCATCACGGATGCTAACGATTTACTACACAAACGGCTGTTTATTTCTATCCGACTGATTCCGACATTCAAATTAAAATATGATATATAATTCATAACAGAAGCTCTAAATTTGAAATTAGTTTGAAACTTAACTGCCTGAACTCTTTCATCAGATCCGGGTGTCAGTTAGGTGTTTATTAAGTTAGTGTGTTTCCTCCTTTTGAGAGAAAACTTAAATGACATTGTTGCATGAGCATCAAGGAACCGGGTTTGAACGGGTCCTCGGTACCACCGGTACTTAAGAAAACGTGGTACCGTGACGTTGGCCAATGTATATGGCCAATACTTCGGTACCGGGTCTTTTGACAACACTACAGGATAATCTAGTAATGCATTACAGTAATCCAGTCATGAACGCTTTATGAGCTTTTCTGCATCAGAAACATGTTCTGTATTTTGGTGTTTCTGAGGTGAATAACGCTGAAGGATCAGCCAGATCTTTAACTGGACATGATGAAGAAACACACACTGATGCAGATTGTTTACAAGAGATTCTGTGGACAGGATTATGGCCAATCAATAATATCATCTTATTTATGATTATCATCATTTATTATAAGAACATTACTGGTCATCCATATCTTTAACACACTCTGGTAACTTGGATAATATACAAATGTCATTTTGTCTGTAATAAATATATAGTTGATTATTAATAAGCATAACAGTGGAAACTAATCTCATGTTTTCTAATAATTTTACAGA
Organism: Vimba vimba; assembly: GCA_022828995.1. Classification (NCBI taxonomy): domain Eukaryota; kingdom Metazoa; phylum Chordata; class Actinopteri; order Cypriniformes; family Leuciscidae; genus Vimba; species Vimba vimba. The sequence continues at coordinate 2,446,672 of CM040829.1, read as the reverse complement.
CCCACATTTGACACACAATAACACTTTACACTCAAACACAAGCTCTTCTTTCTGCTCAATCTTTATCAGCAGTACATATATACACATCAGAGTAAAGTTGTGAGTTGTTACTGTATTATTCACAGTTTTCATGAATCTTTTATTATTCAGTCAGATTTGTGTCATCAGATCTTCCTCTGCTCTAAAATCATTTTACTCATTTCCATCCTCATAAAGTTGATCATGTAGAGAATAACACTGGATCATCTGAGTCAGATTCAGACATGTCAGTCCTGCCACACCTGTTTCATATATTTCATATATTCTGTTATTCAAAACACACACAGATTTGTGCAGACGTCAGAATGGGGAAGAAATGTGGTTTATTTTGTAACAAAAGGTCCTCCTGAGAATTAACACTTGAACTATCTCCTGCATATGCAACAGGGATTTCCGAGACGCAGCACACAGTGCAGCTCACACTTCACACACACTATCTCACCTTCATCCCCCTCCTCCTCTTCACCTGAAATACACTGAAAACCTATGCAATGCAATGTATGTACAAGAAGTAACTATACATGTTTGATATAATTTAAAGTGTCTCAGTGCGCCTGGTAAAATGGTCTCATTCTCCCAACCATAATGAAAAGCTAAAAAAAGTTATAAAATATGAGAAAAGTGATGTGTCCCTTAAAGGTGTTATTGCATGTGAGAAGATATACTGCATTTAACCTTGTTGTGTTGCGAAAAGGGAAAGACATAACACGCAGAGAAACCTTCTCCGTATTATTGGAAACCTCCATTGGACCATTGCTTTGCTTTTATTGCTTTGCTTCAGTCATTATTGTTGAGTTCAGAAACTCTTGATCTACTGGGATTTCCACAAACAGCATCTCTAGAGTTTACAGAGTAAAAGTGTGTTACTGTAGCTGTGTGTGTTACATTTACATTTATTCATTTAGCTGACGCTTTTATCCAAAGCGACTTACAATTGCTATACATGTCAGAGGTCCTCTGGAGCAACTAGGGGTTAAGTGTCTTGCTCAGGGACACATTGGTGTCTCACAGTGGATTCGAACCCGGGTCTCTCACACCAAAGGCATGTGTCTTATCCACTGCGCCATCACCACCACTGTGTTGTTGTATGTTCTGTATTATATGAGGTATTATTTCTATATGTTGACCAATAGGCCTGTGTTTCAGTGATCCAGAGCTGACGACTGATATAATGATACACCACATCATACAGTATTTCTACAGTGCGTATGTGTATGAAGGTTCCCAGCATACAGTGCGGCATGAACAGATTATACTGTGGAGTTTCTTGATTCTTGTTGGTTTTGTCTGTGCTTCTGAACTTATTTATGCTTTGCTTTTAGCAGTTTGTTGTTGGTTTATGTTAATGTTTATGTTGTAAGTATTTTTATTAGTTATTGAGTGTCACCATTGTTGTGTAAGGATCTATAGGACCGCCCTGTTATGTTGGAGTGTTGTAGTTATTCAATAAGAAGTTCAATTTCATACCAGAGATTGAAACGAAAACCTCTTTACTCTTTTGTGTCACTCACACTCATGAGTCAAAGCGCAGGGACTTCCCTCATAACAAAAGGGATTCCCTCACCCGTGGCTCCCTTAGAAATCTCGAACACCCTTCTGAGAAACTCTGGTTAAACCGGTGTTTCTGCTCTCGTTCTACAGGTATGTTCACCTTGAGTTCTTCTGATCTAACTCACACACACACACACACACACACACACACACTCATCTTCACGTGGAAAAAAAATGTCTAACCTGTCTGCGCAGACTCAGAGCTGCATGAAGTCCAACAAGCCTACAATCCGACACACACACACACACACACACACACACACACACACACACACACACACACACACACACACACACACACACTCAAGATCAGATGGTGGACCTGCACCTGGACCCATCCATGATGCATCCCTGAAGTGCCAGCCTCATCAGCCCTGTGAAGGCCTCACCGACACGACCAATCTGACCTTTGACCTGTAACGCCTGAATCATAATCACACACTGTTCGCTCGTTGGCCAGAGGAGAACTGACTGAGTCTGGGTTCTCACGAGGGTTTTTCCTCCATTCTGTCACTGATGGAGTTTTGGTTCTGCCACTGTTGCCTTGGCTCTTGGCTTGCTTAGTTGAGGACATTTACTATTCAACAATATTATTGATCTGCCTTATTAAGGGTGGGTGATGATGCAATTTTCTTCTAGAAACAAACTTTGTTGTATTATTTTCATGTTATCACTGTGAAGCTGCTTTGATACAATCTGTATTGTAAAAAGTGCTATATAAAAGGTGACTTGACTTTTCATTTGTTGCTGTAAAACACATGTTCATCTGTAGCTTCTTTAACTCTGCTGTGATTCTGATGATCTCCTGTAGAGGGAGACACGAGACTGCAGCACAGGGTCAAAGGTCGGGGTTTATTTCAGAGTTTTATTTTTATTTTCACTTTTATGTTTATTTGTATAGGGTTTTTCACAATACATATTGTTTCAAAGCAGTTTCATGGAAAATTCATTTCTGAATTAAAATTAAGACCAATCTGTTATCAGACGTGACTCAAAGTAATGTCTATATGTCAGAAATATAGAATAATACAAATAATACAATCATGAAGTTACAGTAGTTCACATCACATATTCATTTGTTCTCATGCTCTCAGTGTGGAAAGACTTACACATCCAGAAGCTCTCTCACAGATCACCTGACCTCTCCCTCGGGACTGAGATCCTTCATGTGTGATAAAACATTCGCTGTGGAGTCGATCTTAAGACGACGCCTGAAAGCTCACGCTGATCTGAAGCCTCACTTCTGCTTGTTCTGTGGAAAGGGTTTTTCACGAGTGCAGAATCTAAAAGAGCACGAGCGTATTCACACCGGTGTGAGGCCTTATGTGTGCTTTGACTGTGGAAATACATTTCTTGCACACAGCAACTTTACAGAGCACCAGAAAACTCATTCTGGAGAGAAAGCGTACAAGTGCTCACACTGTGGAAAGAGTTTCTCTCGCTTCAAACCCCTGAAAGGTCACGAGAGAGGTCACACTGGAGAGAAGCCGCGCCAGCGCTCTTCATGCGGGAAGAGTTTCACTCACTCGCCCAATCTACTGGTTCATATGAAGAAGCATTGTCCAAATCTGTGTGAGTGAGTGTGAGACTGGCCACATCACGCCATTAAATCCTCCATATCACACACTTGATCAGATGTGATGCATTAACAACTCACTGAAAAGATGAACTGAAATCACTCAGACTCTTTTCATGCTGTTTTAAACTCAATCTGTGAACAACTCTTACAGTCTGGAGGAAAATATAGCATAAATCATCCACGTTTCGGCAGGAGCAGATTATGACTGATTAGAATTTATTATGATGTCATTTATTCCCTCCTAATGTTTTGTGTAGTTTGAAATAAAAAGCATTAAAACTAATTACGTGACTCAGTTAATAAACAAATGTACTTTAATTTGCATGAAATCAAGAGGTTTAATAATGTATTCAACATTGCAACAATTGATAAACTAATAAATGTTTACTAAACTAATAAACTATAAACTAGATGTAAGCACTAAAGCTCCTGGTGTTTTTCCCTTTATTATATATATTTAAACAGGTAATTCCTCTCTTAAAGCTACAATATGAACGGTTTTTGTAATAAAATATCCAGAAATCACGTGCACAGTGTGATATATTTCCTGCAGTTGTGGACTTACAATATCCCAAAAGTTCCCAAAGATTTTTAATTTCAGAGAAATTCCAGTTTTAAATAACGGCTCGTCCCTGTTCAGTGTCGCCTGTCACTGCCGTAATATCCGCATTATCCCTGGTTTCCGCTCGTACTGCCGCAGTAACCATGGCAACAGGAGGACTAAAACGATGATCAATATCGGCGTGGCGTTCTCGAGATGCCGAGAGCTAGCGTCCGCGGCTAACTTCTTCTTGACTGAGACGCGTAAATGTAGAGGTGAGCAAATGTACATAAAACTAATCAATGTTATACAGCTCAACATGATGAAGTGTAAGAATATGATCAGTGTGTTATGCTAATGCTGATCTCGCTCACTGCTAGTCTCATACAGACAAACTAACACATCACACATGTAGTAATTCAGCACTAGCGTTCTGTAGAATTAATGTCCTTATTCCTTTATATCCGCGGGACTCGCGTGTGTCTTGATTGTCTTTTAAAAGAACAGTGTCGTATTCAGCTTTTCATACTTCTAATGTCTTAAGATTCTTTTGTCGAGTAATCCGTGAAAATAAAGCTCACTGTACAACATGTTTCCAGCAGACTCATGTCTGATCTTTAACTCTCACCATGACAATCATAACAGATCTCGGCCTTCAGTCCAGACACAGTTCTCTCTTTTGCTGATTTATATCATTTGAAAGATGAAGAACAATGTGAAAATAAACAAAGAAGCAATTTAAGTGAATATTTATCAAGAATATATTAGTAAAGAATGTCCTGTAGGCGACTTGAACTGAACCCAAGTGCAGTTTTATTAAATCCAAAAGTGAACAGACACAAAGAAAAGAGCCAACTTGGTTTGACTTGATTTAGAAATATGAACTCATGAACATGAACAAATTAAAACATGAACTCATGGACATATGAAAACATGAACAATGAAACATGGGGCTGTTGATACACAAAAAGCTGCACTGAAACTCACATCTGGGTAGGGTTGCACCAGCCGTTCGTAAGTTCTTTCTTAAATTGGAACGTAAAGTCCACACTAGAGGCTTAGTAACTACTAGCTAGTTTGTAACTAACTCTGAACTTTATTCCGTTGCACCATTTGTTCGTAAGGCAGAACGTAGCTAGTAGGTCGTAAGCTCTCCGTAAAGTAATGCGTAGTCGCATAATATGACGTTTAGCCTCGATGATCCAATAGCAGCCTTCAAATACATGAGCAGAAGTTGTGTTGAAATGCTGTGAATTTCAGTTTATCCTTCATTCTTTTGCCTCACGTTACTAACGGTAAAAATAAGTTTCCATTAAATAGGATACTTGAATAGCATAAGTGTTTTTATATGTAACATTCAGAAACTGTATTTGAAATGAAATGAATAAGGATCAATAAATAAATATTGATACAAAAAGCATAAGAAATTACGTTTATTGATTATGAATGATATTGACATGCGCACCATGGACCGATGCATACAGCGACGTGCTGTTTAGGATGGGTTCGTGTTAAAGATAGCCTCTAACAAAGTAATCTTTTCACATAATGTTCTCTCTCTTAAAATGTAAGCGAGTGTATGTCTGCATTATCATATATATATTAAGAATTGAAGTCTGTCAGGTAAAAGAATAGCTTATTGACGCAGTTCAGTGTGTTTGATATTATTCCATCCGTTACTCCTGATCGGAGGCTGCCGTAAATATTTAGTTTAAACGTAGAGTTACGCTTCAACTAAGTTTAATGGTGCAACGCAAAAATATTTAGAAGTGCGCAAGTCGTAACTTAGTGTCCATTTACGTCAAAACTAGGCTAAGTTATAACTTACGTACAGCTGGTGCAACCGGCCCCTGGACCTTAAACCCATTGGACCCCATTGAAGATCCTGGAGTGTTTTCCTCAAAATCTTAATTTCTTTTCCACTGAAGAAAGAAAGACATGAACATCTTGGATGACGTGAGGGAGAGGAAATTATCAGGAATTATTCATTCTGGAGTGAACTAATGCTTTAAGTAGGGGCTGAACTATTCTTAGTATTGCAGCCAGTCGTTGACGCGCTCAAACATAATTCCTCGAGTCCGTTTCATTCCATTGAAGTTTTTTATTGCATGTCGTGTGAATAATTGTACCTGAATTTCCAGTGGTTTTATTGTCCTACCGTACAGCAGGGAGGGTGATGGAGCTTTCAGTGAATAATCCAAAGCTTGTTACGGGATAAATGAGCGGTCAAAGAAAATATACGGCTGCACCTCGCTAGCCATGACAAACCACTTTCAAACAAAACTGAGCTCCGTGTTAGATTGAACCCATAAAACAGGTGCTGCAGTCACCTGTTTGCTGGTGGGCGGGTTCAGTAACGCACGCCTCCATGTTGCACTCATAGAAAAGCAAAACCAAAGCAATATTAAAGCAAGAAAATATATGAATATAAACAAATATAACATAACCACACCAAACTATTATTAACAAAACACATTATTATCATAATTCAACTCAAACCATAATAAAGAAAACAAGTCTGGCTCCAACATACCGGCCCCTAATTGTTCTGTGAAAAAACAGTACAATTACAAACATACTATAGGAGACAGATAATATTTACAGAAATGTACATCCAGCATACCAACACACTCCTTTTTTTTACATTTTTTTTTTTTTAGTAGACGCAACGCATCAGTTCATAAAAAATCAGTTCATCAAAAATCAGTGTAAACGTCAAGTGAAAGAGCAAGAGAAAAGAGAGGGACAGAGAGATAGAAAAAGAGATAGAAAGAAGGCTCGTCAATCTCAGTCAGTGGCTTCCAGAAGTAAGGCAAGTTTTGAGATCGGCCTTATCAAGGTGCTGGTCTTGGTTTGCACCTCGACTTGTCTCACAAACCCCCTTCTATCTGGCAAAGTTCGGGTTACGCGGCCCATGAGCCACGAGTTCCTTGGAGCAGAGTCATCCACTATCAATATAATGTCTCCAACAGCAAGATTTCTCTGCTTTGTTGTCCATTTCTGTCTCTCTTGTAACTCTGGCAAATATTCTTTTGTCCACCTCTTCCAGAAAAGATTTGCCATGTACTGCACTTGGCGCCATCTCCTCTTGCCATTGCAGTCATTTGAACTGAATACACCAGGTGGTAGGGAAGGCTTTCCTCTGAGAAGTAAGAGGTGGTTTGGTGTGAGAGGCTCCAAGTCTAGAGGGTCGTCAGAAGCTTTGCAAATGGGTCTGTCATTGATTATGGCTTCAACTTCACATAGTAAAGTAGCCAATCCTTCCTCGTCCAGAGCCTGTTCTTGCAACAGGGCCCTAAGAATGCGTCTGACAGTTCTTATTGGTCTTTCCCAAATTCCACCATGATGGGATCCAGTGGGTGGGTTGAAAGTCCAGGATATGCCCCTTTTTAGCAATGTGGCATGGATCTTTGAATTGTCCAGATCTTGAATGGACTCTCGCAAGTCTCGTTCTGCTCTTACGAGGTTCGTCCCCCATTGTTTGATCTGATGGTCTTGACCATACCTTGTCTGGCAATAAATCGCCGTATTGCATTAATGCACGAGTCAGCGTTCAATGTATGGGCGACTTCCAAGTGTACAGCTCTGATGTTTAAGCATGTAAAGATCACACCATACCGTTTCAATGTAGTCTGTCCTCTTTTGATTTCAAAAGGTCCAAAGTAGTCGATGCCTACATTGGTAAATGGTGGTTCGTCCGGTAATAGTCTTTCTTGGGGCAAGTCCGACATGTACTGTTTAACCCCCTGAGGTCGACGGTATCGCCGGCGATACCAGCTCGCTTTTTTTTTATCAGTGTAAAAGAAACTCATGAATACTCTGTTGACTTTGATTTTCCATAGGAGTTCCATACATCAATCGATTCTGTTAAATGTGTATTATTTTTATGTATACTCACAATAAAAACATAGTGTTGTGCTTTTCGTCAAATAAAGAAAAATAAACACGAAGCGAGTTCTGCCTTCTCTCTGTCTGTGTAGTCCATTCTGAAACGCGTCCGAAAATGAACCATAACTCAGTGAATACTTCTCACACATACAAGTGATATATGTCTTTATGAAGCTTGAAATCTCTTCTTTTAAATGAAGTAATTTATATAAAAAACAAATATTCTCATCTTGTGAAATCTGTATTAAAAGAGAGCGATTCCAGTCGACCTAATTAGAGCTAATTCAAATGTAATGTGACTCCGCCCACGGAGAGCGCACGCTATTCAAACGCAAATGGCTGAGGTAATCCGCGCAATCCTGTGAACGCCCCCATCAGCTCGAGAAAACCAAAACACAAGTTTATTCAGAACATTACTTGCTTACACCGTCTTGCAGCGCTGTGAGGAATAATGAGGAATACGAGGAATACGAGCTGAGGAATACTAGTAAGTTTTTCCTTCTCGGGTTTCTGTTTATTGACGAATGAACGGCATGCGCTCTGTTTTTTCTCCATTATGGACGCGCAGTAAAGACGCCCTTCAGATGATTCTGGACAGCGAGGAAGAATTCACCTTTTCCTCAGAGGAAGATTGTAATTCAGACGAAGAACGGCAGCATTTTCAAGAGCGAATTGATCCCGCAGAGGATACAAGTTCAGAGTAAGTTGTTTACTGTTATATAATTCCTTTTCTGATAATATAGAACTTTATAATATATTTAATTTCTGAATTTTCAGACTATATTTTCCCTAGTTTTGGCTAGCTTTTGACAACTTACAGGAACGATTGCCTTACAATATCCCTAACATCCGTGGAACTTATATGCTCAAGTGTAAACTTTTTTTTAAATGTGATATTGCTCTTTAAACATATTTGTATATTAAATATATTTCACTCAGTTTTGATTAGCTTATGACACTGATTCATGCTAAAATACTGCATTATGCATAATGTAGATTGTTTGCGAATATCTGCTTATAGGTTATATGTGGTTTAGTGCAACTATAGTATTTCAGCCTCCGGTAAAATATGTGATACTGTCTAAATACATTATATTTTTATATAAATGTTCTGGTTTTGGTTGGCCTATGACAGTATTTATCATGCTGCAGATGTTTTTGAATACAGACTGTGTAATGTTTTAGTGATGTGTCGTTCGCGAACGATCCGTTTATTGCGTGCTTCAATAAATGCGTGCGGTCTATATGGCCCATCAATGGTCCATAACCATCAATTGCTCATCAGTTTACTTTGAATAATGTATGCTAACAGTTTTATTTTAATTTTATTTTTTTTAGGAATGTGTCTGCTTCAAGCTCTCCTTCTCCAGCACCCCGCAGAGGGGCACGCAGGTGTCGGTCAGTTCTCAGTGCGATCGAGAATCATACTGAGTAAGTACATATACGTAATATTTTACAGATGAAATGTAGCCTAATTGTGTTTACATCATAATAATATAAAAGTAGCCTATACCTATTCTTGTGTGAAATGACAAAAACCGTTGTCTTTTTTTATCCATGGCCATTAGTGATTGATAATGATAATACAAGTTCTTTTATTGTGTTATCAGCATGCTCATGTGTTTTTTTTTTTGTTTTTGTTTTTTACAGATGTGACAATGAACATGTACAAAGCACCTGTCCCGAAGAGAGCCAAGTCTAACCAGCAGGCAAGCAACAGGCAGTCCACTCTGGCATGGAAAACAGAGACTGATGTTGACATGGTTCCGCAGACTGTGAGCTGGCATCAGATGACAGGGATGCTGCCACAGTTGGTCGCCGCAATTGTGTGCATTGCACAGCAGTGCGCGGTAAAAGACAATTAACACCATGGAAATGCCAGGCATGCAATGTTCACTTATGTCTTCAGTTAAACAGGAACTGTTTTCAGGAGTGGCATAAAGATGTGTGACTGTGTTCAGATGTGTGTGCTCTGCTGACCACCTTCCACTAACCATCAGCCTTCAGAAATCATTCTGATATGATGACTATTTTTTTAAATCAATGTTGGAAACTGTTGTGCTGCTTAATATATATTTTTTATAACCTGTGATAGTTTTTTCAGGATTCTTTATTTTGCTCATTTGATTTACTTGTAGCCCGCATATAAACGGGGCACAGGAATTTACTGTGAGATACCTGCCTTTACTTTTGTTTATCGCTCACAATTGCTCACATTTGATTTGCTTAGAGCAAATTTAGAACATTTAGTTCCTCCACATAGAGGAATTACAATAAAACAGATTGAAAAACAAAACCTTTGAATCTCCTCTTCTTTGTTCAGGCACTTGATGGCCCATTAGTCACTGGAAGAGTGTATGTCACACCCCTGGTCTGAATCTCATTAATATTGATGGGCCATTGGCCCATTAATATTGATGGGCCACCCCTCCCATGCATAAACCTCTTCTGACAAAAAAACTGTTTTAGAAAGTTCAAATCAATGTACTGTTTTATGAGAACGATAAGGCTGGATAATTTTCACATAATTTTGAAGCCAGAACTCAAAGCTACACAATTCATTGGTCAAAAGTCTTATTTACACATATTTAGTATGTGTTTTGAGGTCTTATTTCTGCAACTTTCATTTTTATTTTTTCCAATAACCACGCATAAACATTATTCTCTTAAAAATTCAAACATATACATGCATGTTGATCAGATATTTTGGTAGCCCTGTTTGTGCTATATAGAGTGAATTTACACCTTTGCCATTAATATGTTTATAAATAACTGAAAAAAGCACAAATGTCAGAGCATGTCAGAACACCTCCAGGGCCCAGAAAACAGCTCAGACTCCAGAGGGTTAACAAAGTTCGGGAGGAGCACGTTCAGATAATTCACCCTAATTAAACACGAGTGGAGCAGAATCAGTTAATCAACTCAATCAATGAGTTAAGAGGTGTATATATATACAGCAGATAATCACACTTTGATTAAATTTCGGAGTACATATACAGAAAATAATAGATAAATGTACAAAAGTGATAAATATAATGAGATGTCTTGCTGGAGCTGAATGGGGAGCAAATCGGCAATCGCTCAAAAGTATTTATGTGGCACTAATTGGAGCAACTATAGATTATGGTAGCATGGTGTATAGTTCTGCCTCAAAAACTCAGCTTGCTAGGATTGAGGGAATTCAGAATCAAGCATTAAGGATATGTTGTGGAGCAATAAGATCTTCACCAGTGTCATCACTTAATGTTGAGATGGGAGTGCCACTAGGAATGAGAAGGATTAAGTTAAGAATGAGATACTGGGCAAACATAAAAGGTCAATTGGAAAATCATCCAGTTAAGAATGTTTTAAGTGACTGTTGGGAATATAACTATAAAAAAAAACTAACAAGTTTTGGATGGTTTATTAATGAGGAGGCAAGAGAAATAATTAAAGATGTTAATATTGCTACATGTGTGGTTCTGCCAGCAATTCCTCCTTGGTTTTCTCCAATGCCTTCTATAGATATCCAGTTACACAAAGACAAACATAATGAGGAGAATATCCTGGATAGCGTAAAGGTACAAGATTAAATAGATTATAAATACTATAGTGCCATCCAGATATATACTGATGGCTCAAAAGATCCAGATTCTGGTACTACATCTGCAGCAGTATTTATACCTCAATTTAAAGTCAACATTTTGAAAAGAACATCAGATCACATTTCAGTATTTACATCAGAATTAATAGCAATTATATTAGCATTACAGTGGGTCGAAGAAGTTCAGCCAGATCAGTTATATGCACAGACTCTTTATCTGCAATTGAAAGTCTAGCAAGTGGTATTTCTACAGCTAGACAGGACTTAATTTATGACATATTACAAAGTCTTTTTAGAATCAGACAATTGGGAATCATTATTCATTTTCTTTGGATACCAGCTCATATGGGGGTGGCAGGAAATGAAGAGGTGGATAGTTAGCCAAACAGGCCATAAAATTTCAAGAAGTTGATTTTAAAATTGCATTGTGTAAGACTGAGATAAAAAGTATAATAGCAAAGGAAATTAGGAAGAAATGGCAGAAGGAGTGGGACAGTGGAAATAAGGGTCGACATTTATACAAAATTCAAGGAACAGTTGGTTTTGAAAGAAGAAACTTTGGAAATAGGAGGAAGGATGTTATAATTTCAAGAATGCGCATTGGCCATTGTCTACTAAATCAAAGTATGGTCAGGATTGGGAAACACCAGACTGGGTATTGTGACAAATGTAGTTCCGAAAATATGGAAACAGTAGAACATGTATTATTAAAATGTGAGGCTTATGCAAGAGAAAGATTTAAATTATTTCAAGCATTAAGAGAAATGGAAATGGAAGTTTTTTATATCAAAGCATTATTAGGTAATGGCCCAAAGCAATTTAAAATATATGAAGAAGTATTTCATTTTTTAAAAGACACTCATTTAAGTAACAGGATTTAGGTCACTACTACCATAACGTTATCCACACTCCAATCCAGTAGGTGGCGGGAATGCACCATTTAAGTTTGGTTTGCCAACCGCCATTAAACTTGAGAAGAAGAAGAAGAAGAAGAAGAAGAAGAAGAAGAATCACCCTTTGCAAACATAATGAGATAAATGTGTAAGTGACGTTGAGCAAAAATGAAGTTAAAAGTAAAATAAAATAATTCATAAACAATAAATGGCAAGAACTATGGAATAATGAGGTCAAGGGAAGACAGTTGTATAGTATACAGAAGCAAGTAGGAAATGGAAGAAGTGTTTTTAGGAATAGGAAAGAGGATACGATTGTTTCTCGTATTAGAATAGGGCACTCACGATTAAATCATTCCTTGTTTAAGATAGGAACACATGATACGGGAAAATGTAATTATTGTGATCAGGCAGAAACAATAGAACATGTTTTAATAAAATGTTTAAAATATGGAAAAGAAAGGTTAGTACTTAAGAGGATAGTAAGAAAATTGGGTGTGGTAGTATTCAGTATGGAAAGTCTATTGGGAAAGCAAGTAGAACAAGTAAAAATATATAGTGCGATAATGAAGTATCTCAAAGCAATAGGAGTAGATTGGAGAATTTGAAGTATAGGGGATAAAGTTTTTTTTAATTATTATTATTATTTTATTATTTAGTTACTTATTGTTTTTTAGTGCTTCACACTCCAGTCCAGTTGGTGGCGGTAATGCACCGAAAGTTGGTTTGCCAACCGCCATAAAACACCAAACGAAGAAGAAGAAGAAGAATACTTCCCCAGGAAAGGATGAAATCTGTTATGAGATGATTAAGCAATTGTCAGATGGATCATTAAATATAATTTTAAGACTTTTTAATAAAATTTGGGATTCAGGGAATATTCTTGGAAACATGGAGTAATAGTTCCAATCGCTAAACCTGGAAAAGACCATTCCCAGCCAGTTAGTTATAGACCTATTCCATTGACATCCAATTTATGCAAACTTATGGAATGGATGGTTATGAATAGGTTGACGTATGAAATGGAGAGTAAAAGTTTGCTGTCAGCATGTCAAAGCGGATTTAGAAAAGGGCGAAATACGATGGATCAATTCTGAGTTTGGAGGCGGAAATTCGAAAAGCTCAAGTTAATAAAGAAATTTTGGTGGGAGTCTTTTTCGATGTTGAAAAGGCTTATGATATGTTGTGGAAAGAAGGGCTGTTAATGAAATTGGAAAGTTTGGGAATTGAGGGAAAAATGTATAACTGGATTTCCAGTTTTTTGTTTGGAAGAACGATTCAAGTTAGAGTGGGGTCTGCATATTCTAGGATTGTCTCAATTGAGAATGGAACTCCCCAGGGAAGTGTGAGCAGCCCTATTCTTTTTAACTTAATGATTAATGACATATTTAGTAATATTGAGACTGGAATAGGAAGATCAGTGTATGCAGACGATGGGGCATTGTGGAAAAGGGGGCGTAATATGCTATATGTAGAAAACAAAATGAAAAAAGCAGTGAAGGAGGTGGAGAAATGGGCAAATAGTTGGGGTTTTCGGTTTTCTGTGGTAAAAACACAAGTCATTTGTTTTTCAAATAAGAAAAATAATCCTATGTTAAATATTAAAATGTATGGTAATCAGCTGGAACAAGTCAAAGTAGTGAGATTTCTGGGTATGTGGATGGATTATAAATGAAACTTTGGAGTTCATATTCAGAAATTGATAGAAAAGTGTAAAAAAGGAATAAATGTTTTAAGATGCTTGTCAGGTGCAGATTGGGGGGGCAAGTTGCCAGTCACTGAAAATAATTTATTATGCAGTGATCAGGTCAAATATAGACTATGGAAGTATGGTATACAGTTCTGCGAATAAAACTTTACTTAAAAAAATACAAGTAATACAAAATCAGGCATTGCGAATTTGTGGTGGAGCATTTAGATCTTCTCCGGTAGTATCACTACAAGTTGAGTTAGGAGAATTACCGTTGGAACAACGCAGACTTCAATTGAGGATGAGATACTGGTCTGGTGTATGTGGACATCTGGAAAGTCATCCGGTAAAAAAATACTTATGAAGGAATGTTGGGAGTATGAATACAAAGAAATAGCAAGCTTTGGTTGGGTAGTAGGAGGCAAACAGCTTGGGATTGAAAGAATATTTAATAGCCCCTTCTGTTCCAATACCAGCAATTCCCCCTTGGATGTATCCTATGCCATTAATTGACTTACAAATACATAAAGAAATAAATAAACCAATAAGCATACCAACTAAGTTAGTAGTTAAACAGTATGTAGATCGAGAATATTATTCAGTATTACAGGTATTTACAGATGGGTCAAAGGAACCAGAGTCTGGTAGAACTGCAGCAGCAGTATTCATTCCTACATTTAATATAAAAATTGCAAAAATAATATCGGATAATGTGTCGGTATTTACTACTGAATTATTAGCTATTATATTAGCACTACAGTGGATTGAAGAAGTTCAACCAGCAAGAACTGTGATATGTACTGATTCAGTGGCTGCTCTCACTAGTCTTATGAGTGGAAAATCTGAATCTCGGCAAGATTTAATATTTGAAGTTTTGCTATGTTTGTTTAGAGCAGGGCAGTTAGGGGTATTGGTATTCTTCCTCTGGGTGCCAGCACATGTGGGTGTGGATGGTAATGAGGAGGTAGACCAGTTGGCAAAGGAAGCATTAAATCATCCACAGATAGAAATTAATGTATCACCAAGTAAATCAGAAATCAAGAGATTGATAGCAATTGAAATTAGTAAAAGATGGCAAAAGATATGGAATAGTGACTCTAAAGGAAGACATCTTTATCAAATTCAGGAACGGGTTTGGAAATGAGAGGAAAAGATATGGAAATAGGAAAAAAGATGTCATTATTACAAGGTTAAGAATTGGTCACACTGCATTAAATTATAGTCTTTATAAAATAGGGAAGCATGATACAGGAAACTGTGATAATTTAGGAATGTGCTGCATATGAAAGGGAGAGACAACAGTTAAGTCAAGAGTTACGAAGGATGGGAGGTGATACAATTTCAATAAAGGTATTGTTAGGAAATGGGACAAGACAATCAAGAATTCATGAATTACTAATTCTAATATCTAAATAAAACAGGAATAATAAATATAATTTTTTTTTTTATATATTTTTTTCCATTTCTTCCAAAGCCAAGTACACTCCACACTCCAGATCAGTAGGTGGCGGAAATGCACCATTTATGTTGGTCTGCCAATCCGCCATTAAACATCAGAAGAAGAAGAAGAAGAAGAAGAAGAATCACACTTTGAGTCAAAGGAGTTGTCAACTCTAGGCTTGTTATCTTTCACTTGGGGTTTCTTTTCCTCAGCTCTCGGCTACTAGGCATCGGGGGTTTAATGACGTATCATTATCCAAAGAGGCAATCAATAGTGATGGCAAAATGAGGCTTCCTGGACTACTGAGACCTAAGCTGTGTCCCAATGTTGAAGGCTGCATCCTTCGAAGGACGCAGACTTCAAGGATGCAGCCTATGCGTCCTCTGAAGGACGCACCATGTAGCCTTCCTAGGATTTCCTAATTGTGCAACCAGGTGTTCCCGATCACCGCTCCTGGCGCCAAGCAACGGTGCGAGAGGACAGCTGCTATCCTGATCATTCATTTTGATAACTGAGTAAACAGCTATGGAGCCAGAATCGGCTATTGTCATTTTTATGTTTTATATTTTACTGGAGGACATGGTGAGCCCCGGCGCTGCCGGATCATGTATTTTCGGTTTAGCCCTGTTTAAATACAAAACCCAATTTAATATAAAAAGTCCAGTATTTCTCGCGCTCGTCATCTGCAGCTGTCACGGTTGCCAGGCGACAAGAACAACCCTTCGTAGGCTAGACGGGTCCGAGCGCGTCAGATGCGCCCTTTGATATGGGACGCTGCTGTAGTTAGCAACAATTTGTTAATATTGTGACAATAAGCCTACATTTTGTTACTTTAATTTTCGGAACTGCATATTTCGTTAAGTATTCACTTACAAATGTGAAGTAACCTGAAGTAGCCTACTTTTTTCCCTCACATCACAATATGGTGCAGTAGTAGCTTAATATAAATGCAGTAGTTATTAAAAGTACTTTTTTCAGAAAGGCGTCGATTGAATCAGCCCTGCAAACCTGTTGGTAGACAACTTAGTGGATCGTGGAAATATGCTCTTTAACACTCTGGAGACCGTCCCAGATGATGTCCCACCAGCAGGAGGCCTTACCAGGGGCAGCCCATTCCAGTCCAGAAGCTCAGCTCAACAGTCTACATAATTTTTTTCTTATTTTATGTTTATGTTGATTTTGATATGTTTAACGTATTTTGTAAATAGTTGGAAAAAGTGCTTTAATGTAGCCTATAGAACAAATGATTTTCATTTACTAATTTTATTTGAAAAAATAAAAAGGTATAGCATTTGTTTCATGCAGAAAGTATTACTGTCATTACAAAAATAAACAATGTCCAGAACAATTCATTCTCTTTTATTTACACAATTAAAGTTGCATAAAAATAAATGCACATAATTTTTCTTTTAAAAAATAAAAGTGAAAAAAGTTAAACAAGAATATGTAGGAAATATATTTTTCAATCATTCTCTCAAGAAGAGAAAACAGCCTGTCCATCCTCTCCCTTCTTTCCTGTGCTCTCCTCGCCTCTGCCTCCCTCTCTGTAGTTGCATTTCTTCTCTGATCAAGTCCAAAAACTCGTCCTGTCTCGGCGCCTTCGTGCTGGTGCTTCTGCTGGTGTGGGTGCTAGTGCTGGTGCTGTTACTGGTGGGGCTGGTGCTGCTGCCCCTGTCTCCTTCTCACCGTGGGCACCCACTACTGAACTCGGCCCTGGTGTGTCCTCAGGGATTGAGGCGATGAGGACAGGGGGGTTGGTGCAATGCCTCTGTCCCAACACCTCATCCATGAGGACAAACCAGGGCCAAGTTTCAGCAGTGGGTTTCCCACTCACACCCTCTCCTGTCCCAGGACACAATCCTAAAGGCAGAGCAAATGAACCATGGCTTGTTAACAACAACAGGACAATACATTTCAGCAAAGATGTTCTATTACTTTTCTTTTTATATTTATATAGACCCATTTTTTCCTGAATTGTTCTAAAAAAGCAGAAAAGGGTACTTAACACAGAGGAGCAATCTTAAATGCATTGTTAACACTGCAAAATATGACACATCAAGACATGCATACAAAAAAAATTCTTAAGAAATCATATTTCTATATACTAAAATTTGGTTAAAACCACATAGCTTGCATGACAGCACTACAAAAACACATAAAAGTGAAACCCCATTGCCTTATCTAACGTTACTGCTTTTCTTATTGTTTTGGGCTTTATTGGGTGAGTGATATTTATTATAATACACAAGTGCAAATATTACAAATAGGTCGTTAAACTAATAACGTTATTACCACAAGTTTTGCCTAAAACTACCTGATAAATGTAGCCATGCAATGGTGACGAAGGAGTTAAGAAGAAGTTTATAAGAAACTTTAACTCTGGTTTCGCTAGCTATTTGAGTAAATGAAAACATCATACTTACATTTAGATGTGAATTTGCTGTCCACCACCGATCTCTAGTCTCGGCCGCCTTTAAAAATAAATAAATAAATGCTGTCGTCAACGGCGCGCAATGACTTATGGGGTAGAATAGGCCGCTAAGTGTCCATTTATGTATCCTTCTTTTCACGGGGAAAGGAAGGGTGCATTTGGCGTCGCTTTTGAATCAGGGAAGCCTTCGTCGCGGCGCGATGACGCAACCGGCCTTCGAATGCGGCCTTCGGAGGATGGAGAATTGAATTGGGCCAGCCTTCATCGAGCCGCGGTGACGCAATCGGCCTTCAAATGGGACCTTCCAAGGATGCAGCCTTTGAATTGGGACGTCCTTCGTCGCGCCGCGGTGACGCAATCGGCCTTCAAATACGGCCATCCGGCCTTCAAATACGGCCTTCGAAGGACGCAGCCTTCACTTTGGGACACAGCTCTAGTGATGGGCAGATCGAGGCTTTGTGAAACACTGAAACAGTTGAAGCAAATGTGCCATATTGTGTCGAGGCTTCGAAACAATCCGACACCCGTCTCAACGGTGACACCTAGTGGTCACTTGCAGGTGTTGATCTGAAAAAAAATGACGAGCCATTAAAAAAATGTGGTGTTTTTTTATTATTGTATTTCTCTAATATGTGAAGCTTGTAACCTGTAGGGGTCCGTGTACTTTTTCGTTCATTCATTATTCTATTTCGGAATGAAAGATGAAATTTAAAAAAGGGTGCCGCTTTGTTTTTTGTTTAAAAGAAGGAAAGCAGAAATGGCTGTATTTTGTTTTCCAAATGTATTGTCATCAAATAATAGTATTAGAAAATTGGACGACATTTCCGATCGTTTTTTAATTTGTAATATTTATTGTATTTCATTTGACTGATCCTATCTTTACCCGGAAGTAAATTACACCGTCGTGCGAAGTCATAGATGGCCTATATGTCGGACGTGTAACCTATTTATGTCCGACACGGTCAGACATGTATTTATCATTGAGTCCAGAGAAAATTTAAGGTTTTGATATTAAGATAATCTACTTCTTTTTCAAAATATAATGCAGACACAGTGGCGCTCGGGCCTTTTAAATATCAGGGTAGATCAGCGCTGTACCAAAGCCCTGGAGCCCTGGAAAGATAGTGGTACCAGCAGGGTCTGATCTCAGAAAGGAGGGTTATCTCAACAGATGCTTCCAACTCAGGTTGGGGAGCCCTGTGCTAGGGCAGGCCCGTATCCGGCCTCTGGTCGAGCTCGGAGCAACGCCTTCATATCAGCATTCATATCAACATATCGAGGTTTTTCTAGCCCTAAAAACCTTCCTTCCATACCTGGTGGGACACCACGTCTTGGTCCGCACGGAAAACATGTCAGTGGCGTCTTACATAAATCACCAGGGCGGCCTCAGGTCCCCAAACCTGTTAGCCATAGCCTCACAGCTACTGCTATGGGCTCAAACCAACTTGCGCTCACTCAAGGCAGCTCACGTGCCAGGCACGATGAACGTGGGAGCAGACATGCTTTCTCGGGGCAACGTTTCCCCAGAGAAATGGTCTCTCCATCCCCAGACGGTTCTCCTGTTATGGGAGGTAGGGCTGTCCCCGACTATGGATTTTCATAGTCGAATCAGAATCGTCATGTCTGGCCAATGGTCGACTAATAGTCGAATCTTGTGTATGGGGGCGGGACTTTTGCGATGTACAGTAAATCACACAAAGATATAGAAGAAAATGTATAAAAACATTTTGGATCAATAAAACTAAGAAATAACATAAATAAATAACTCCAGAAAGGCCACACTGCAGGCAGGATTTGCATTTCACATGCAAATCAAATTAAATCGGATAAATTACCTGTGCGAGCAGGCCAGCCTACAGCACAACATCGATGCACAGAAAAAAATTAACAATTAATTTACTAAATTTAATTAGAACAGAATATACCTTTCTAATAAATAAAAATACAAAACGAAATAAATCAGAATCAAGTCACAAGATGAGGAGCAAATGTGTGCAAAATGCCTAAAGTGGAGGGGAACATATTCAAAACACAAGCCACAAATAGTTAGATTAGATAACCCTGACAGATTAATAAATAAAATAAAAATAAAGAAATTATTAAAATAACGATAGTAGCCAGAATTTTCAACTTTGTCTTTTTAACTGCAGAAACAACAATAAATGCTAAACTGGAGAGGCAGTCTTTTTAGCTAAAAATGTTCACACTCACAGCATCCAAAAATCAAATTAGAACCGGCTGACAAGTTTTGAAATCACTTGTACCCTACCTGATCGAGAGAACAAATCCAGTCTTTCACTCTGTCTGTGTCCGTTGGAGTCTTTTCAAATTGTGCGCGCGGATAAAATACATTCTAAGGTGAAACCCAGTCTATGCGTGAAACGTGTTAACGATGGCCGGGAGAAGTGCGATCATGGTTTTCCTGATGCTAAATCCAGCCTTGGAGAATATTCTTTCTGATGGTGTACATCCACATTTTAGATTTTCTTATCCCAGACATTGTTAAAGATTTAAATCCTTGCCGCGAAGACGCTCCTCTGTCGGTCACGGATTGAAAGTGAAACTTAAATCTGTCACGGGGTGTTTGGATTTATTCACGCACCTTAAAAAAATATTTTTTAAATACTTATTTCTTTCTTTGCACATTTGTATTTACAGCATTATCATAATAGGCTGAATATTAACGTATTGACATAAAAGCTAGTTCTATGTGAAATCAGACATTGAGCGCCCTCATATAGCCAAAGTGGCATGATCCTCCTTTCATAACACCTCTGCGAAGATTCGACCGTGAGATCGGTAGTCGAATCAGGCTCCTCCTATCGAAGCATCGAATCTTCGACTATTCGGGGTCACCCCTAATGGGAGGTCTAGACAGAGCAGAGGTAGACCTCTTTGCCTCAGAGACAACTGTCACTGCCCAATCTTTTTCTCAAAGAGCAGGGATGCGCTGGCCCACGAATGGCCCAGCCTCACCCTCTGTGCGTTCCCTCCAGTCTCTATGATTCCTCAGGACATCAAACGGATCAGGTCATCGAACGGTTTAGCTCGGAACCTCGACCCAAATACGTGCGAAGTACCATTGGTCCTCTCCTTCCTGAAAAAAAGGACGCTTTACAAAGTTGACTAATGTAAGCGTTGAACGTCAGTGCAGGGTCAAGAATAATACCCAAGTTTTTGACAGTGGCAGATGGAATTATTGCTGTAGCTTCGAGGTCAAGTCTGGGAATGTTGCTTAAATTTTTTGTTAGAGATGGAGGGCCAGTGATTAATATTTCTGTTTTAGTCAGATTCAGACTGAGAAAATTGGAGTTGAGCCAGGCCTTTAGTTCATTAATACATGATGATAGTGATGTGGTCTGGTGAATAGAATCCTGTCGGCAAGCAGTATATATCTGGTGGTTTATGGTGAGTTTTCTCCCTATTTATACTCTTCTGACATGTCGCTCAAGTTGGCAGGGCATCAAGCGCTCCTATTGGACCACGCGCGCCCGGGCACTCACCATAGGTTTGTGCAGTTGCCGCTGCACAGTCAATCAGCCCGTTTCGCGGGCTATTATGCTCTTGCTGTGCAGCTGCAATGCGTTTTAAAATGAAGGCTTCAATATTCTCGAGAAAAGGAGTTTTCCCACAGCGTTTGCAATGCAGTACTCGTTCCCTTATCTCTAACGAAGGGAAATGTCTCCGTTTTTCAAAATAACCATGTATGTGTAAACGGGGCAATTAGCCGTCAAAGCATGCCCGGTTTTGATAAAAATAGCATCTACTTTATTTAAATTTAGGCCCCGTTTACATGTACATGGTTATTTTGAAAAACGGAGACAATTCCCTTCGGTTGTGCCCCTCGGAGAGCGGGTTCAGCAAAAAATCGACAGCTGGCAGCAGGAAGTAGCCGCTAATAACCAGAAGTCGGAGGTGGATGCAGCTGTGCTTATTTATATAAAATACCTATATTAGTAAATATTTTATATTATTTTATTATTTTTTTAAATTAAATATAAATTATTATTAATTACCAGAACCACATCCTCTTCTACCACTGTTTGAAGAATTCATCTTCCAGAATACGTTTTAATACGTTTTGTGAGTTTATTTTTAGTCCATCTCCTACCCTGAAGTCCGTTTTGCAGAGATGGACTAAAAATAAACTCACAAAACGTATTAAAACATATTCTAGAAGATGAATTCTTCAAACAGTGGTAGAAGAGGATGTGGTTCTGGTCCTTCAAGAGTCACTCTCAATCTGTCTGTATAAAGCCTATAAAAAAACTTCATGTATTTTAAAACTTCTTCATGTATTTTACTACTCTTCAGTTTGTGATTCTTATTAAGAGAGGGTCGTTTTTTAGGATTCTTTGCCTACCCCAAGTCTCTGAGACCCTGACACCTTGCTCTTCTGGAGACTCCAGGTAGGTTGCAGTTCTGGAAAATGGTGGCGCTGAAGACTAAAGGGTTCCTGATGGTTTCACACTTAATTCTTCACCTTAATTCTTCATTCTTTTGCAGTTAACGTGTTTTTTCTTCTCCACCTGTTTTTGTCTGACCCAATGAGCATTTCACTGTCCAGTGGTCATGCCTTAACTGCAATCTCTAGTATTGCATTAGTATTGCATTCTTCTCATGGGGATTTAATCATTTTTGACTTTTCAGTCTTTGTTAAATCTCTTTTTTGGCTTATTTTATCTGTAAAAGAAAACTTGCCTAACAATTCTGCACACCTGAAAATAAAAAGACATTTTTCATTTCCAGCCTTCATGAACAATTATATATCACTTATAAATGATTAAATACAAAATTAATAGTAATTATTAAGATTAATATGGTTTGGAATTGGCAAAATGTTCCTGGAAATAAAATATGATCAGAAAATCAACGTGCCTAATAATTCTGCACACACTGTAATAACCTCTAATACCGCATTGGGGGAAAAACTACTAGTCATATATTTCAAACCTTAGCTAAGCAAAATTATCTTGCATACTCTATGTACTCTAATGTACTTAACGTATCAAGAGTAAAAGTAAAGGAATTCTGCAGGAAAATAACCTCGTCAGGGTTTTTATGATGGTTCTGCTTTTATTTTATGCCTACTGCATATGTTGCATTTTACTTCCGAATATTTTCAAGGTTGATACATTTAAACTATATACTTTTGTGTAGTTTATTGTAAAACTGCATCATATTGTAAAATAACCTAATTTTAGTGTTGCTGTCCTGTGTGGGAAAATCACTTCGAGAATTAACGATGTAGTTCCTTACATACCACCACTGGTTATTTTGAAAATTAAAGTAACAAAATGTAGACCTATTGTCACAATATTAACAAATTGTTGCTATACAGCTCCGTCCAATTTCAAAGGGCGCATCTGAAGCGCTCGGACCAGTCTAGCCTACGGAGGATTGCTCTTGTTGCCTAGCAACAGTGACTGACAGCTGCCGATGACGAGCGGGAGTAACATGCGCACTGGACTTTTTATATTCAGCTGAGTTTTATATTCAAATAGGGTTGAAAACCTGTGTAAATATATTTACCAAGGTCCATTTATGTACATAATAAAAAATAATACACTAGCCTACAAAATCGCATCAAGGTAAGATATAAATGAACATTTTAATCTTCGGCTATCCGAAGATTCTAAGCCGAAAGTAGGCTACATGACCTCAAACATCCTTAATACCATGTCCTCCAGTAAAATATAAAACATAAAAATGACAATAGCCAATTCGGGCTCCATAGCTG
The DNA here is from genome assembly GCA_022828995.1 of Vimba vimba. Lineage (NCBI taxonomy): Eukaryota > Metazoa > Chordata > Actinopteri > Cypriniformes > Leuciscidae > Vimba > Vimba vimba. The sequence continues at coordinate 2,423,296 of CM040829.1, read as the reverse complement.
TTTACTCAATTATATCAAATGAATTGTCAGGATGGCAGGATACTCTCGCACCGTTGCTTGGCACCTGGAGCGGTAATCGGGAACACCTGGCTGCACAATTAGGAAATCCTACGAAGGCTACATGGTGCATCGTTCGGAGGACGCATAGGCTGCATCGTTTGAAGTCCGCAGCCTTCTAAGGATGCAGTCTTCACATTGGGACACAGCTATAATGAGCATTTGACAGAAATAGCGGCCATCTTGAAAAAATGGCCACCATGTTGAATTTTTGGATGGCCAATGCCTTTTTCCAAAAAAATTGACCCTTAGAGAGTATCTTTGCCAAATTTCATGCTTTTATTCCAATTTGAACGATTCTCTTGAAATGTGCCATTAATCTTCTGCACTATTAGAACCTTAAAAAGAATCATATCAGCCATCTTGGTTGAGTTTACTGGAGTTCAGGTATATGAAAAGGTGAAGATTAGAACCTAAATTTGGTGGAAAACAACAGGTTTCTGATGAGTTGATTGCCTCTTTGGATAATGATATGTCATTAAACCACCAATACCTAGTGATGCTACGTCTGACACCGACGCTCCGAAGCTTGCTTCGAACTCGACCGGTCCTTGCAATGAACCACTGCTTCGGAGCTTGTATCATTACGTCACTAGTCACGTGAAAATGACTTCTGAAGCAAACACACTGGTTCAGTCCTGTAGTGAACCACCTGACGCTTTGACAGCCCAATCCAGTGTTGACAGGTTTGAAACCTGGCGGCTGTATTTCTTATAAAAGTTAAGGTAAAAAAACAACAACATAGAAACCATTACAGAAATTCTATTGGATTTAATGGTTTTCATGGGAATTTTATTGGTTGTAATGGGAATTATAGTGGTCTCTGTGGGTCCACTGATATGTGTTGGGCTGTATTGGTGGGGGCATTAAATCCTAATGCAATATGTACCAAACACACAGTTAAAAAAATAAATAAATAATGTAGTGGTTTAAATGGTAAAAGCCAATGGTTCCCATTTTAATATAAACCCATTAGAATTTCTGTGATGGTTTCCAACTTTTTTTAAGCTGGTCTGATCTTCTGTCCTTGTCTAAAGAAATAATTACACACACACAAATCATGCTTAATGTTTTATTATCAAGGTGAACACGTGAAATTCATCAGTATCTGTAAAATTCACCTACATGAGTTTCACAGCACTAACACTGTGTCAGCTTTGATCGCCTCGGTGAACACGTAATAAACGGGGCGTTACTTGCATTTTATGGTTGTCAGCTTTGTTGCATTACATTTACTTCACCAGGAGATGGTGCTGCAATTTCTATCTGAATGAAGCTTCGAGTAATGAACCATTTTCGACACAATTGTATCAGAAAGCAACAATGCTTCGAAACGCTTCATTTGGCCATCACTACCAATACCCAGAGCTGAGGAAAATAAACCCCGAGTGAAATACAACAAGCTCGGAGTTGACGACTCCTTTGACTCAAAGTGTGATTATCTGCTGTATATATAGACACCTCTTAACTCATTGATTGGGTTGATTAACTGATTGTGCTCCACAGGTGTTTAATTAGGGTTAATTATCTGAACGTGCTCCTCCCGAACTTTGTTAATAAAACATTATTTCTTAATATGCCAAATATGGTAGGGGTTGATCTTTGAGTATTATGATTGGATGGAATGGACATCGTGGTTAATGATTCTTGTGTATAAATATGAGGCTTCTTCCTAACTAAACTTGAGAGTGTTATGGTACTATACTGTCTCTGTTTAATTATTCTCTGCAAATTAATCTAACTATCAGTGTTCAGGCCAGTGCTGTAGCAATGCATCACTTCTTTTCCATGATGTTTTCCCTGCTAGCCATTATTGGGCATGTGAGCACCGACCGGTCTTACAGATCTGAGCTGAAGGTGACGAATGGAATGGGTTGGGGATCGTGGGGGCCTAAGAGCATGTGTCCAAGTGGAACATACGCCGCAGGGTTTAGTCTGAAGGTAAGTTGGGCATTGACTCTGTGGCTAATGTGGGGGTGGATGAGCGCTTCAAAGATTCAAAACTATAGAGTTGCTGTTCATTTAATGCCAGGGAACTGCACCTGCTTAAGATTTAAGTGCCAGTATAATATTAAAGAGCATGAAGATAAATGTTACTAAGTTTTGGGTTAGAGTTTCTTTCAAGTGGAAGATTGTCTCAATGTTGTTTTAAGGTGGAAACACTTCAGTTGGGTGATGATACAGCGCTCAATGGGATTCGTCTTCACTGTGTCGATCGGTCCAAAGATTCATCAAGCTCACGTGACTACACCGTAAATGAGTCCAACGTAGCAAAGTAATGGACTCCGATTATGAACAATTATTGCATTTAAGCTAGATAAGTAAATTGAGGATTTTCTTGAATAACAATGATTTAATCAGGCAGCTGTTTTCTTCAGGTGGGGTTCTTGGCGACGTATCAGATGGTGTCCTTCTGGATACTTTACAGCTTTCCAGCTGAGAGTTGAATCTTCCCAAGGAGACAGAGATGATACGGCCGCAAACAACATCAAGTGAGTGTGTGCTGCTATAAGTTCTACAACATCTCTTACCCAGTGTAAACCTCTTACACCATCTCTTACCCATCCTGGTTTTATTTTGCCATTTAAGGACTCAGTTTTCCCCCATCAATAGTTTAGGTAATATCACACTTGCAGTGGTGCTGCTGTTCAAGATTGTGATTGCTGCAGGTGATCATGCGACTGACACAACCGCACAATATATTTTATCATAATATTGTCACATAATTTTTTTTTTCAGGTTCAAATGCAGTGGAGGTCAGGAGGTGGAGGGTGGCGGCACAGACTGGGGCAACTGGGGCGACTGGAGTCCAACGTGTGAAGGAAAAGGAATCTGCGGCTTACAGACCCTGGTAGAACCGCCACAGGGAAGTGGAGACGACACCGCTCTCAATAACGTGATCATGCTCTGCTGTGATTAAGGTGATGTGATTTCAATCAAACTCAGACTGACGCAGACACTGATGCTTCAGAAAGTTCATAAAGAGATCGTAAAACCTATTCACATTCGTCAAGCGGTTTAGTCCCGATTTTCAGAAGAGACTCACTTTATATGATGAGCAGATTTAATTTAGGCTTTTATCTACACACAAACTTTGATCAGCAAACATAAAAAGAAGCACTTAATGTGGAATAACAAACTTCATGTGTTTCTAAAAGCTAAAACATTGTGTAATTGGTCCTCATTCGTCAAGCAAGCATGTTTCAGCTTCTATTTGTGCTTACTGATGTGTGTTATGTTTAAATATGGATATGTGGTGAACCACCCCTTTAAAACAAAAATATATAATATATAAATAAAATATGTTTGTCTTCTACAGTGGCAGTGAAGAGGTTCCCCAATGTGTCCAGAGGAGCTTTGGGGATTGCAGTGAATTCTAAGCTGGGGGAACTGAGACTGCTTGAAAGGAACATGTTAAAACATTATATATTTGGTTTAGAATATGCTCCCTGCTTGATTGATTGTTAAATGTACATGTTTCAGACATCAAATAAAAATGTTCTTAAAATGTTACATGTGAATGTATTTTCTTAGATTGAAATAAAAAAAAAATCGTACGGGTGTGTAGACTGTCACTTGAGAGACAGAAATCTGAGATTTCATTAAAATACCTTCATGGAAATGTGGACATTACCTTTATTAATTCCAAGAACTTTATTAATTCACCACATTATGATTTATTTTATTCCAAAATTTTTGTAACAAAAATTCTCAGGAATACACATAATATACTCATTTTGCCATTGTTTGCTCCTAAAACGTACTCGGTTACTAACGTAACCTCGGTTCTCTCTAGAAGAGGGAACGAGTACTGCGTTCGTAGAACGCTGCGGGAAAAGTCTCTTTTCACGAAATACTGAAGCAAAATTATCCTTAATTTTCATATTTGTAAAACGCATTGCGGCAGTGCACAGCCATGGCGAGACGGCTCGCTCACTCATTGGCTGTTCTGCGGCAACTGCATGAGCCTATCGAGCGAGGGCTGATGCAACATCAGACCAATGAGAGTGCTTCGCGCGCTCCTCGTCACATCCCGCCGAAACGGGTGTGGCCATCCCCTATAAAAGGAGCTCGAGTAGGCTGATTCAACTGGTTTTCATCGCCGAAGCGAACCAGAGCGAACCGCGCGCACGGCAGGGAACGCAGTACTCGTTCCCTCTTCTAGAGAGAACCGAGGTTACGTTAGTAACCGAGTACGTTCTCTTACGAGAGTTCTCTCGTACTGCGTTCGTAGAACGCTGCGGGAACCACTTGTAAGACGCCGTGCGTGCTGGGATGAGAAAACACCGACCACTGGAAGCTAGTCCAGGTATACAGTGCATAATCACCCGGTAGACTTCGGAGAGTCTGGAGGGGGGGGGGACAACCACCCTCAGATAGCTGCGTCCTAAGACGCGATATAACATCACATAGGCAGGGGGAGGCCTGGCTAATGTGGGAAATGTGGGTCTTACGTAATTTCGCCCAAATGGATGCGCCCTTAAGCGCGATACAACGTCACATAGGCAGGGAGAGCCTGGCTGATGTGGGAAATGTGGGACTTACACACTTTCGCCCAAATAGGTGCGTTCTAGACGCGATATAACATCACATAGGCAGGAGGGAGCCTGGCTAATGTGGGAAAAACATGGGTCTTACACAATTCTGCCCAGAAAACTTCGGCGGCGCTGTGCGTCTACGATATCAGTGCCGTGTTTAGACAGCTGACTCGAATACACCGAAAATACTTGGCTTGCAAGTGCGGTGAAGTCTTCGGTGGCGTTGTGCGCCTGCGAAATCAGTGTCCTGGTTAGACAGCTGATTCGGCTAAACCGAAAACAACCTGGCCTGCAAGGCGGGAACTTCTAGGTTGTAGAACCTTATGAATGTAGACGGCGAGGCCCAGCCCGCCGCCGTACATATTTCCTGTAAGGAAATCCCGCTAGACCAGGCCCACGATGAGGCAACGCCTCTCGTGGAATGCGCTCTAATGCCCAAGGGGCACTGAAGGCCCTTGGTGGTATAAGCCATTGTTATGGCGTCAACCACCCACCTGGACAGGCTCTGTTTCGAAACAGCCGTTCCCTTGGAACGTCCACTGAACGAGACAAAGAGCTGCTCCGTCTGTCTGAAGGCAGCGGAGCGGGACACATAAGCTCTTAAAGCCCTAACGGGGCAAAGACAGCTCGAGTCCCCTTCCTCGTTTGATCCCGGCAGGGCAGACAGGGAAATAACCTGAGCCCTAAACGGAGTGTTGAGGGATTTCGGCACGTAGCCGTGCCTAGGTTTGAGTATGACTTTGGAGTCATTGGGCCCAAACTCCAAGCACGTTGGACTCACAGAGAGCGCGTGCAGATCGCCTATGCGCTTCACCGAAGCGAGGGCCATCAAAAACACCGTTTTGAAAGACAGATGTTTGAGGCTGACAGATTGGATAGGCTCAAAGGGGGGACCTTTCATGGCTGCCAAGACCGTAGAAAGGTCCCACACCGGGACTGAGGGAGGTCTGGGGGGATTCAGCCTCCTAGCTCCCCTGAGGAAGCGGATGACTAAATCGTTCCTTCCCAGTGACTGGCCTGGCGTTGCTGTCGAGCACGCTGCGATAGCCGCCACATAGACTTTGAGCGTGGAAGGGGATCTGCCCTTGTCCAACAGCTCTTGTAGGAAGGAGAGAACCTCCGTCACCTCACAATCGAGGGGTGACAGGCCCCGAGCTGTACACCAGCTGGAGAAAACCGACCACTTCGAGGCATAAAGCCGCCTGGTGGAAGGCGCTCTAGCCTGAGTGATGGTGTTCAGCACTCCATCCGTGAGACTAACGGGTAACCGTTGAGCGTCCACGCATGAAGGGACCACAGCTCTGGGTGTGGGTGCCAAATCGAGCCCCTGGCCTGCGAGAGGAGATCTCTCCTCAATGGCACTGGCCATGGAGCGGAGTCTGCTAACTGCATCAGGACTGGAAACCAGGCTTGGTTGTCCCAGAACGGTGCTATAAGCAGTACTGGGCATTTCACTTCCCTGACTCGCTCCAGCACCTGAGGTAGGAGGGAGACTGGGGGAAACGCGTATAGCGGGCAGTGCGGCCACTTGTGGGACAGTGCGCTGTCGTTCTTTGAAAAGAACACGGGGCAATGAGCGTTTTCTGGGGACGCGAATAGGTCCACCTCCGCCCTGCCGAATCTCTGCCACAACAGCCGGACTGTTTGTGGGTGTAGAGACCATTCGCCCGTGGGAACGTTGTTCCTGGACAGCCTGTCTGGACCCAGGTTGAGTGTCCCGGGCACATGCACCGCTCTCAGCGAGCGCAGGTTGCGCTGAGCCCATATTAGGAGGCGCTCGGCCAGCCTGAAAAGGGAACTGGATCCGAGACCGCCCTGGCGATTTATGTAGGACACCACGGCCGTGTTGTCCGAGCGGACTACGACGTGTTGGTCCTTGATGTGGGGACAAAAGCGCGTCAGCGCGTTGTGAACTGCTAGCATTTCCAGGCAGTTGATATGATGGAGCTTTTCTCGTTCTGACCAAAGGCCAAAGAACGGCCTGCCCTCGAGCAGCGCTCCCCATCCCGAGGTGGATGCGTCCGTAGACACCACTTTCACTCTCGAGGAAGTCCCCAGGCTTACACCTGAACGGTACCAATCGCCCGCCGCCCATGGTCTCAGGGCTGCTGCGCAGTCTTGATCGACTTTGAGGCGCAATCGGCTGAGTGCCCACGCTCCGCGTGGCACTCGCGCTTTCAACCAGAACTGCAGAGGGCGCATGCGAAGCAGGCCCAGCTGGAGAACTGATGATGCTGAGGCCATGAGGCCCAGCATCCTCTGAAACCGTTTGAGCGGGATAATCGCACCGCAGCGGAAGGACCTCGCTGCGTGCTGTATGCGCAGCGCGCGCTGTTGCGACAGCTGCGCCGTCATAGAACGAGAGTCCAGAACGATGCCCAGAAACGATATAGTTTGGCTGGGGTTCAGGGAGCTCTTCGTCCAATTGATCGTGATACCAAGATTCTCGAGGTGATCGAGTAACATGGTTCTGTGCTCCACGAGCTGAGATCGTGATTGAGCTATGATCAGCCAGTCGTCCAAATAGTTCAGCACTCGCATGCCCCTGAGTCTGAGGGGAGCGAGCGCTGCGTCCATGCACTTCGTAAATGTACGGGGTGCCAGGGACAAGCCGAATGGCAGGACTGTATACTGGTATGCCCGACCCTCGAAGGCGAATCTCAAGAATCGCCTGTGGCGTGACGCTATCTGTATTTGAAAATACGCGTCCTTTAGATCTATCGACATAAACCAGTCTTCTCGGCGAATGTGCGCGAGGATTTTGCTGGTCGTGAGCATTTTGAAACTGCGTTTCACTAAAGCTCTGTTTAGTCGTCTTAGATCTAGTATGGGTCTGATACCACCGTCCTTTTTGGGGACTAGGAAGTATCTGCTGTATAGCCCCCCTTCGCTTTGAGCTTGGGATACATGTTGTATCGCCCCTTTGCTCAACAGTTTTGATATTTCGGCGCGAAGTAGGTGTGCTACTTCTGAATTCACCGTAGTTTCGACGCGCGCTGTGAAGCGTGGAGGGCGTCGACAAAACTGTAGCGAGAAGCCTCTCTTTATAATGTCTAGCACCCAGTCTGAAACCCCTGGAAGCGCGGCCCATGCGTCTGCATGGCCGGCTAGGGGTTGGATGCGAAGCGCGCTCTGTTCGCTGTGCGACGGCGGCGCTTCGGGGTGCGCTAGCATAGGCGTTACGCCTGAGACATTTGAGGCGGGGAGCGCGCGTAATACAGCGGGCAAAACGCTCATCCTCGACCGCGCTACAGTGTTTATCTGAGCGGGGGAGGTCTGAGAAGGTCTCATGGGACTCATGCAGCCTACAAGTGAACGTGGGCGGGGACCGGGCACGTTTACTGCTTTGGCCGCGCTGTCTGCTTGAACAGAGCGGGCGCGCACAGGTCCCGTTTTTACAGGGAGCCTGTGGCTTGCCAGACATAGCGTTTGTGGGCACTGGGAAGTGGGCACTTTGACTATGTTTGGGGCGCGATCGAACTGCGTCGATCTTATGAGTACGGGCCCTGTGTGCAGGGCTGTGCTTGTGTGTAGGGATGGGCACAGAGAAGTGGGCATCAACACTACATTTATAGCACCATCGGCCTTGGCCGGGACACCAGAAAATACACTCTTTTCGGGATTTATCTGGGTAGCCGTAAAAACGGCTTTTGTGTGCAGGCAAGCGGGCAGCTGTGCGGGCTTGTGCTCTGCTGAGAACGCTGAAGCAGTCGCAATTCCTGGGACTGAGACAGCGGTGCGCTTTGGTGAGGGCCCGGTCGCAACGGGGCTTACACACCTGCGCTTTCCTAGGCGTGCTAGGATTTCTTTGGGGCTTCCGGCTTCAACACAACCCTTGGTCGCGGCCCGCGGTGAGTGGGGCGGCGGCTAGTAGAGCGAGAGCGAGGGCGTGAGCTGCGCTGCTGTCGCTGTGAGGGGGCGGCCGAAGGCGGGGGCTGAGGCTGTGAGCTCCGAGGGGCCTGTTTCTCACGGCCCGCTGCAGAACTGGGGCGCTTCGGCAGGAAGTGCTTGAACGCCTGTGACGCTTTTTGGGCTTCGGAAAATCTCTCCACGAGCTCGGAGAGAGAAGATCCAAAGAGGCCAGCGGAGGATAGCGGGGCGTCGAGGAACGCGTTGCGCTCTGCATCAGCCATCTCCGTGAGCGTCAGCCACAAATGCCTCTCGGCTACGGTAGCGGAAGCCATACAGCGTCCCATGGCTTGTGCTGCAGCCTTGGTAGCGCGGAGGGAAAGATCCGACGCGCTTCTCAGGTCCGTGATGCAGATAGCTTCAGGTCCTATCTCGTCCAGTTTGCGGAGGAGATCGCCTTGGAAAACCTGAAGCGTGGCCATGGTGTGCAGAGCCGATGCCGCCTGCCCAGCGGCGGAGAAGATCCGCGCGAGCATCGACGACGTCATGCGGCAGGCTTTTGACGGCAGCGCTGGCTTAGTCCGCCGTCCAGCAGAGGGCGGGCAAAGGTGGGCTGCTATCGCCTGTTCCACCGGCGGCAGAGTGAGGTAGCCTCGGTCCTGAGCATTATCCAGGGAGGAAAATGCTGGGGATACAGACGAACGTGTTCGTGCAGAAAAGGGAGCGTTCCAGGCCTTCGCCACTTCTTCATGAAGCTCAGGAAGAAACGGAGCGGGCTTAGACACAGGAGAAGTGCGCTCACCAGGGAGGAAGCTACCATCAAGCCGGGTGCGCGAGGGGAGTTCCGGTGCAGACCACTCGAGGCCGAGGCTCGCCGCGGCCAACGCGAGTACTCGCATGAGCTCCCTCTCGATGCTAGCTCTAGCCGACGGCTTTCGGGCAGGAGGCGTGAGATCCGCAGAGCTCGCCCAGTCTTCACTGCCTGAAGCTAGCAGAGAGCAGGAATCCTTTTCGACCGACTCGACTTCAGAAACAACTTCCTCAGATGAAGCGGCGGCAGACTGCGGGCGCTGAGCATCAGGAAGTGCTTCGGGGGAAGCCGGCGAAGCTGGCGGGCGAGCCGGCGAGCTTTGTCGGGAAGAGGTGGGTTCCGGGGCCCGCTGCGAGCGGCGCTTCTTACGGCGCGGCACCGCGGCGGGGGGCGCAGGCTCGGAGAACTGTGCCAGGCGAGTCCGCAGAGTCGCCATCGGCAAAAGCTCGCAGTGAGGGCAGCCGCCGTCAGCGAGCGCGAGCGCTGCGTGATCTTCGCCCAGACAGGAGACGCAAATAACGTGGCGGTCTCCCTCGGTGAGCGGGGCTCGGCACGAGCCACAGGATGGCATCTTGAAAAAGACGCGGCTCTTTTAGGGGTGAGTGTTCGGGGAACACTGCACACACACACACAGAACAGAGCAGATAAAGGATATGAAGCGCCGGAAAGCGCAGCAGGTACGGCAGTAGAAGGCGGCGAAGGCCAGCGGCTTCAAGGGCTCGTCCCGCTGAAAAGCTTGCCTCGACGACGCTTGCTTCTCCGTGATCCAGCGATGCGTGAGCTTCGCTGAAGAGATGAAAATCAGTTGAATCAGCCTACTCGAGCTCCTTTTATAGGGGATGGCCACACCCGTTTCGGCGGGATGTGACGAGGAGCGCGCGAAGCACTCTCATTGGTCTGATGTTGCATCAGCCCTCGCTCGATAGGCTCATGCAGTTGCCGCAGAACAGCCAATGAGTGAGCGAGCCGTCTCGCCATGGCTGTGCACTGCCGCAATGCGTTTTACAAATATGAAAATTAAGGATAATTTTGCTTCAGTATTTCGTGAAAAGAGACTTTTCCCGCAGCGTTCTACGAACGCAGTACGAGAGAACTCTCGTAAGAGAACCATTGTTTCATGCAGGAAATTTAAGGCCATGCCCATTGAGGCAGAGGTTAGCAATGCCTCTTTGGTCCATAGAATGTAGTTTACGTAGGTTTGCGCATGCGCAGTCAGTTCTCATGCTGTCTTGAATTATCAACATTGAGGCAGAGACCGAGCTTGCTTCATGCCACGTGATCCACTCGCTCTCACTCAATCCGCGCTTCCCGATCTAGCGGCGCCTAGGGTTGGCTGTCAACAGGCCCGGGGTGGGTAATCGGGAGAATTCCCGGTGGGCCGGTCGAGGATTTTTGTTTTTTCACATTTGTCACGTTAGATGCATTAGGCTACACTCGTTCCGCATTGACACCGCAGCGCGCAGCCCAATATTATGAAGCTGCAGAATCGGAGCCTGCATCTACAGTCCCGCACCCAGAGTCCCACATTCTCAGACCCCTCGTTTTTTCGAGACAGCGCCTCCTGCTGTTCGGAAGATCGTATAACAACCGCACCCAGAGTCCCGCATTCTCAGACACCTCGTTTTTCGAAACAACTGTTCGGAAGATCGTATAACACCCTTATCCAAATGCCACTGAAAACAATAGGGTGCAATATTACTGTCACAGTGTGAGACTGTGTTTTGTGTGTATTGTATTGTATTAGTGTTGTTCCCTGAGTTGCCACCAGATGTCTCTTCCCCTCACTGTCATATGTATCATGAACTGCATTTCCCATACTCCTGTCTGTTAATCATTGATCATTTGTCACCAGCTGTTTCCCATTAACCTGCATATATAAGCTGTGTCTTTGTGTGTCTTTTGCTGGTTCATCGTTTGATGTCACTGGTTGTTCTGTTGCCTTCTCTGTCACCTGTTTGGATTATCATTTTGCGTACGGCTGTGAGTTTTATGTTTTTATTAAACACTGTTAACCTGCAAATCCTTCTCTTCATTTGATACCGTGACAGAATGAACCAGCCATTAAGGAAGGAGCGGGTTATCAGCCACAGGAGTTATTTGTAGCCGGAGTTATTTTTGTATCACTGCTATGGATCTTACACAGGAGAGCAACTTGGAGCGGGTGAGAGAAGCACTGAGTACCAGGGTGGCGGATTTGCAACAACAGCTCCTGTTGTTGCAGAGTGGTTCCGTGTCGCCCACACCATCCATCAGGGTGTCTACAGATATAAACAAGTTAAATTTAAGACTTTTTAAGACCTTTTTAATGCCACTTTGAATGAAATTTAAGACCAAACCTGTGATGGAAATACACATTATATTACATGCGTACATGTAATATTTAACCTAAGTAATTGAAATAATTTAATAGTCACTACTTGTTTATTGAACTAAAATCAATGTAACATTTGCAATCGTGAGAATACTCAGCAAAATAGCTCCTGTCATGTTATGTTACTCAGGGGTTTTTCCTGGCTCAAAATGAGGCGGAGGTGGTAAAATCGTATTAATGTATTTTAATAATAAGATAATTAAATTTCTATTTTTTGTAGATCATCATATAGCCTGTGTTTCCCACATTATTTTTGTGGGTGGAGCTTGGTACCTCTAGGGGGATCCAGGGGCATGCCCCCCCGGAAGAAAATTTTGTACTTTTTAAAGATAAATTCATTAATCTGGTGCATTTTGAGTCACCCGAATCCACTGTTAAAAATAGATAATCCACCTGCAAATAACCCATATTCTTTGATTTAGATATCTGCATCCGATCATCACATTACAATTATTCAAATTCTTAGTGTTAAGCAGATAAAGTGTTATTCAAATTCTTAGTGTTAAAGCTGATTTAAAATGAACATTTATTTAAAATAATTAAAAATTTATTTAAAAGTTCTTCTTTAGGCAAAATTACATTTCCTTAATAGCCTAAACAGAGGCTTTACTCACTTCAAACTTAAATTGTCAATGTTTCATTACATCACTGTTTTATAAAGGGCATTTCCCCCCTAATTGTATTAAATGTATGCTCCATCTTTCATTTCAAATTCTTAAATTTGATCAATATATTCAATTAAAATAATAAGACACTAGGCTGTTACCAATCAAATTAAATAATTTACATTGAAAAATTATAACTGTATTAAATGAGATTATTTTAAATATTTTTTAATATACAAATAAGGAATGTTGAAAAGAATGATACTTTATGAAACTTAAGGCCCGTTCACACCAAGGACGATAACTATAAAGATAACGATAAAAATATAATTCTAAAAATCGTTCTCCATATTAAAGAATAACAGAGTTCACACCACAACTATAACGATAAAGATATGAGGAACGATATCGTCGGGATCACTTTTAGAACGATTTTTTTCCAGCTGTTGAACGATAAAACACTGACAGCCAATCAGAATCCATTCTAATTTAAAGGTCTCGCGCATTTAAAATGGATCTGGATCATCCGGGCGCGCGCGTGCTTAGAATAAAAAGACGTTATCGGTCGTTGGTGTGGACGCATATATAGTTATCTTTATCGTTATCTTTATAGTTATCGTGCTTGGTGTGAACAGGCCTAAACCGCCAGTAGGAGGCGGCAGGCGACCGTCTTAATGAGCGAATCATTGAGTCATTCATTCAAACGATTCGTTCAAACGGCTGATTTATTCAGAATGAGGCAGTTTATGAATGGGTAATTGAATCTTTGACTCAACCGCTGAATCATTCAGTAATGCTGCTGCAACAAGTGTTGCTGTGAGATGTGCTATGGGGGTTCTACTGTGATCTTTGTTTGGAACTATTTTCGCTGCTGAAACAGAACAAAAACAGTCATTGCGTCTAAAATGTAAGTGACTTAATTTTAACTACCGGTATTTGTTTATTGAACTTATGAAATCAGTCTCGGTTTCAATCTTGATGGCATTCAGGAAAACAGCTCTCTGGTCGCGTGTAGCCTAGCCTAGTTTCTTAACTATAATATGTTATAAATAACTGCGCGAGCCTCAACAGCGCAACATTGTTACCGTCAGTACATTAGGTAACTTAGGCCTATATTATTATCAACTAGGCCTATAGGCTATCAATCGCCACTTAAATTAAATGAAATAAAACAGAATCATCCTCACGTTTTCGGTGATTCCCAGTTATTTGTTATTGTCGAGAGCCGGACGGCCGCCTCATAATTCTCTATGCAGGAAAAACCCTCAACATTTTGAATTTTTACCTCAGTATGTTTCTTTATGTTTGCCATTATGCTCATTTGTTTAGATTTTTTCCTATACAGAGACAAGCAGCGCGAGCCTCAACAGCGTTACCAGAAAAAGCCTTCAAATCATTATCAATAGCTGTTTATGTAATCAAATCTGAATCATTCTGGCGATTCGATGCTTCACTTGACGGGCATTAGGTCCGTCAAACTGTAGAAATTTTTGCGGTAACGTGACCAGAAATATTCAAGACCTATCGAATCTGAATTTAAGACATTTTAATACTTTTTAAGGCCTTTTATTAGGAAAACTTTATTTAAGACATTTTAAGACTTTTTAAGGACCCGCGGCCACCCTGATCCATTTCCCCCAACCCCACGGAGTCGAGTGGTCAGCCGGAGCCTAGCACGGACTTCCCTGAGAGATACGCTGGTGAGCCTAAGTTATGTGAAAACTTTATTAATCAGTGTTCTCTACATCTAGATATGCATCACAGGACTTTCGAAACTGAGGAATCGAAAGTAGCGTTTGTGCTACTGCTGCTGACCGGTCCAGCAGCCACATGGGGAACAGAGGTGTGGGAGAGACGGGACCCATGCTGTGCCTCTTTCAAGGCACTTACCGGGGAGATGATTCGGGTCTTTTCCAAGACTAAGGTGAATTCTTCTCGGAGGTCAGGGAGGAGACCCCGTCCAAGCAATTTTTTGAGGGGAGGTAGTGCGCACCGGTCGTTGTGTGTTGGGACTCTGGGCCTGCGGGAATACACACCCGAGTCATATCACAAGATGGCTGCCACACCTGAGCCTCTTCACAAGATGGCTGCCACACCCGAGCCAATTATGGATGTAGCGAGTGCTAGAGACATGATTGTTTCACTCTTTCCCGAGCGTCGGCCACGAGAGAGGGAGATGGAGAGGAGACCCAAGCCTATTCACAAGATGGCTGCAGCACCAGAGCCACTTCACAGGATGGCTGCCTCACCTTTCTCTCCTATCCATGCCAGAACCCAGCGTCTGAGGTCTAGTCTGGCAGAGACTCCATTAAGGTCATTGCGGAGGGCTGGCTTTCCAACCCCGGTGCCGGTTTTCACGAGGACCACTGCCAAGCCTGCACCAGTCCTCAAAATGGCCGCCGCCAAGCCAGCAGCAGTACCCAAGATGGCTGTCACTATACCTGCACCTATTTTTGAGACTGCTGGGGTTATACCTGCCCCTACACTCCAGATGGCTGTTGTCTCAGCGTCACCTGTTCCATGTACCATGGCTCTGTGGTGTGTGTGGTCTGCTTTCTGCTCTTCTGTTCAGCAAGATGTCTCTCAAGCCCATGAACCTGAATCGGCCGTTAAGTCTGAATCGGAGTCTCTTGAACTTCCTGTTACGGCTGAGAGGTCTGGGGCCGTATTCACAAAGCATTTTATCTTACCACTAGGAGTACTCCTAAATCGCACTAAAAGATTTTAGCTAGGAGTTTTCTCTTAAAAGTTATTCACAACGCCTTTCAGACCGACTCTTAGTAAAGAAAAATGACAACTCCTAAACTAAGAGTGAGTCTTCGTTGCCATGGATGACGTCATTACTCATGTCACTATTAATCTGTCACTATATGCCTCTGCCTACGTTTGCAAAGAGAAGAACATTTTAATTTGATTCACAATGAAACGTTACAATTAGTTTACATGCAATGAGTAGCCTAGTTTTGGTTGTTGTTGGTGGCGTTATTGCATACCTAGTTATGCCTACAAAGCAAAATTTTTCCCTCGCGATTGGAAGCTCCTGTAGCCGCCGCATGCGCATCTCAAAACATCGCAACGTGAAATGCCACAAAAAGCGGTTTGTGAATAGGTCTTAGTGAGTTAGGAGTCCTCTCGACTTCTTTTAAGCTGTCCCAGACTTAGGTGCTACTTTTAGGGCTAAAATGCTTCGTGAATTACTCTTAGTGAAAAAAATTAGGAGTCCTAAAGTTACGAGTGACACGCCCATTATTTTTAGGAGTTGCTCCTAAATTCGCCAGTTAGGAGCTACTTTTAGCCTTAAAATTCTTTGTGAATACGGCCCCTGAGCCTGAGTCCCTTGCACTTCCTGTCACAGCTGAGAGGTCTGAAAGGCGTTGTGAATAACTTTTAAGAGAAAACTCCTAGCTAAAATCTTTTAGTGCGATTTAGGAGTACTCCTAGTGGTAAGATACTCATGCACGAGCTTGACTGAAGTGACCACCTTGATTGGCTGATGATTGTAACGCGGGAATGATTCCAAACACCTCCCCTAAGATGATGAGTGACAGGTGACAGGTCTGAGAATGCGTGCGGTGTAGTGCGAAGGACGGAAGATGATGAATAACTGAATAAATAGCCTAAATGAATAAAGAGTAAGGCAAAACAAAAAGCCTAGTAGCCTAATGAAACATATGGATTGATGCAATATCTTTGCAACATTATTGAATTAATCTGTCACTATATGCCTCTGCCTACGTTTGCAAAGAGAAGAACATTTTAATTTGATTCACAATGAAACGTTACAATTAGTTTACATGCAATGAGTAGCCTAGTTTTGGTTGTTGTTGGTGGCGTTATTGCATACCTAGTTATGCCTACAAAGCAAAATTTTTCCCTCGCGATTGGAAGCTCCTGTAGCCGCCGCATGCGCATCTCAAAACATCGCAACGTGAAATGCCACAAAAAGCGGTTTGTGAATAGGTCTTAGTGAGTTAGGAGTCCTCTCGACTTCTTTTAAGCTGTCCCAGACTTAGGTGCTACTTTTAGGGCTAAAATGCTTCGTGAATTACTCTTAGTGAAAAAAATTAGGAGTCCTAAAGTTACGAGTGACACGCCCATTATTTTTAGGAGTTGCTCCTAAATTCGCCAGTTAGGAGCTACTTTTAGCCTTAAAATTCTTTGTGAATACGGCCCCTGAGCCTGAGTCCCTTGCACTTCCTGTCACAGCTGAGAGGTCTGAACATGAGTCTACTGCACTTCCTGTCACGACTGAAAGTCTCTCCGTCCTGCCCAAGATGGATGACTCCGAGGTTTCTGAACTCTCTGCCTGGCCCAAGATGGCCGATCCTGAGCTCCCTGAACTCTCTGCCCAGCCTAAGATGGCCGTCCCTGAGCTCCTTGAACTCTCTGCCTGGCCCAAGATGGCCGATCCTGAGCTCCCTGAACTCTCTGCCCGGCCCAAGATGGCCGTCCCTGAGCTCCTTGAACTCTCTGCCCGGCCCAAGATGGCCGTCCCCGAGCTCCTTGAACTCTCTGCCCGGCCCAAGAAGGCCGATCCTGAGCTCCCTGAACTCTCTGCCCGGCCCAAGATGGCCGTCCCTGAGCTCCTTGAACTCTCTGCCCGGCCCAAGATGGCCGTCCCCGAGCTCCTTGAACTCTCTGCCTGGCCCGAGATGGCCGACCCCAAGCTAGTTGAACTGTCTGCCCTAGCTAACCTGGCCCATAGGGCCTCTTGTGCTTCTTTGCCCAGGTTCCTGTTACCGCCAGCACCACCATGGGTTGCAGCTCGGCTCTGGTGTCTGGAGATGCCTGCAGCACCACCCTGGTCTCCAGCGCCGTTCTGGTCTCTGGTCCCACCTGCGGCCCCGCCCTGGCTCCCTGCACCGCTTGCGTCTCCGCCCTGGCCGCCCGAGGGGTCTGCCGCCCGAGGGAGAGTCTCCGCCCTGGCCGCCCGAGGGAGAGTCTCCGCCCTGGCCGCCCGAGGGGTCTGCCGCCCGAGGGAGAGTCTCCGCCCTGGCCGCCCGAGGGAGAGTCTCCGCCCTGGCCGCCCGAGGGGTCTGCCGCCCGAGGGAGAGTCTCCGCCCTGGCCGCCCGAGGGAGAGTCTCCGCCCTGGCCGCCCGAGGGAAAGTCTCCGCCCTGGCCGCCCGAGGAAGAGTCTGCTCCGCCCTGGCCGTCCGATGGACTCTCGGCTCCGCCCTGGCCTCCAGAACTGTCCATTTTCCCTGCCCCGCCCTGGCTCCCTGCACCGCCTGCGGCCCCGCCCTGGGGTTCTAGACCCTCCATCCCTCCCCCAGATCCACCTCCGTTCCTCCACCCACCTGAACTTTTGTGCTTGGTCTTATGGAGTGTCTGGAAGCCACTCCTTTTAGGGGGGAGTACTGTCACAGTGTGAGACTGTGTTTTGTGTGTATTGTATTGTATTAGTGTTGTTCCCTGAGTTGCCACCAGATGTCTCTTCCCCTCACTGTCATATGTATCATGAACTGCATTTCCCATACTCCTGTCTGTTAATCATTGATCATTTGTCACCAGCTGTTTCCCATTAACCTGCATATATAAGCTGTGTCTTTGTGTGTCTTTTGCTGGTTCATTGTTTGATGTCACTGGTTGTTCTGTTGCCTTCTCTGTGTCACCTGTTTGGATTATCATTTTGCGTACAGCTGTGAGTTTTGTTTTTATTAAACACTGTTAACCTGCAAATCATTCTCTTCATTTGATACCGTGACAATTACGGTCTAGTTTTATTTAAAGTTATACAAATAAATATTTGTGTTCCCTACTTAATGCATGTGCCAAAAAAACCTCATTGTGTTCTCTGACTAACAAATTACCCAGTAATTTGAGCGTGGGTGTAATTTAAAGAAAATTACTGATAAAAGGGATATATCTTCTGAAAAATATTATGTGATATTATATTGTTACAATGTTTTTTTAATTCAAATTCCAATTTTTCTTTCAGTTCAACCTATAATGGTCAAATTAACATGTTACCATGCTAACATTACAAAACCTGTTTTTTGATATTTTAAATGCGAAGCAAAACTCAAATAAGAATAGACAAACAACAATAATAAACAATTCTGTACTTTATTTAACGATCACCTAAACATCATCTTGCTGTAAACAGGACAAAGCAAAGAAAAAAGGAAGAAAGAATTGTGTTAGTGACTTTACTTTTTGTCTTCAATTGCATAAAAAAAACTAATTTATAAGTCGCTTTGGATAAAAGTGTCTGCTAAATGAATAAATGTAAAATGTAATGTAAATGCATAAGGTAAAATAATTACTTTCTGGTAGGCGAATGTTCCTTCTTTTTTCATTCTTTTTGCAATCACTGTCAAATTCATCGACTTCACTAAAATAAAAGATGAATGACATTGTCAAAAATATTGTGTAATAATAAATAATGCAAATTACAAGAACCTAAAGGTGATAAGTAGGGCCGCGGAAAAACACCACCTCCTTCTAGCTCACGTTAATACCATAGACTGGTTACAGTGAAGGCAACAACTTCATATCACAGTTAAATTAATATTGATTCGTTTTAATAGGCTACTTACTTTTTATAAGAACTAATTTAAGTAGTCTACATAAATTATATAAAGTAAAATAATTACTCCGGCATTGATTCATTCAATTGATAGTTTTAGGAGTAAAGGTCCGGTAATTAAAAAAAGGTCAAACGGTAAATCGAATTAAATAATTAATGATGGCATTCTTTGATATTAACACACTTAATGTATTTAATTGGTCTACTTTAATGTCAACTACTTTTAATCAAATCTTTACAATGGCTTGTCTACAAAAAGACCAAGGTTAAAGGCTAACGTTAGCTATCAAAATATTTTTGGCGGAAAAAAGGCGAAAAAAACATACATTAACGGCTAAAATTTGGTTACAAACTATCTTTACAAATATTAAATGGACTATTCATATGTTGGTGTATCGATGAGCTAAGTAGTTTGATTAAAAAAAGAAATCGAATGAGTAGGCAATGATTTGCTATATAAAATTGACGATAGGCTACTCACGTTTCGGCTTAAGTTCTTCACATGTTTATCCGATCCAATTTGATAGGAGGCGCTGTCTCGAAAAACGAGGGGTCTGAGAATGCGGGACTCTGGGTGCGGGACTGTGGATGCAGGCTCCGAGTCTGCAGCTTCATACTACTCCAGGAAACAGCTACAACCATAGACATGTATAGAAAGGCTAGATGGCTCAAGGCGGAGTCAGCTGTGTCGTCACTTGGCGGCCATCTTAGGTCAGGAGACTGCGCTGCTGCTCCCTGCTGCTGTGGACGGAAGGTGAGTGACATACGCCAACTAAAATGCTCGTAACTTGCTGAATTCTTGAAGGATTTACAAACAGTTTGGTTTATTACAAACGTTATTAACGTGGCTATAATTCTGAATGCTTAAACATTTTGAACATAATTATTCATATGTATGCAGTATAATAGCTACATCTCTGACGTTTATAACAAACCAAACCGTTTGAAAATCGGTAGAAAATTGAGCAAGTTATGGTTATTTAAAAGTACATGCACCATGTTATGAGTGAGCGAGCATCCTGTCGTAAGATGGCCGCCGTGTGCGGATGTCGAGCTCCATTGGCTAGCAGCGCGGACGAGACATCTTGCCTTTATATGATATCTATGGCTACAACGACCAATAAACAACAACTGAAGCGCAGAGGTATATATACACAGGCAAACAAGCTAAACAAGATAACAAGGGGGTGTGGTTAATCAGAAACACCTGGGGAGACTAAACAAGAAAAAATACAAAGGACTACAAAACATGGCACAGGACAGGAAACAACAAAAGTCCATACAAGACAAAGGAAACACAGGACGGGAATCATGACACCAGCAACAAGTGTCCCTTGTGAGAGGATTTTTTCAAAGGCTGGAGAAATTATTTGTAAAAAAAGAAGTAGGCTAAGCCCTTCCACAGCAGAGAAACTAATATTTTTTAATAAAAATCTATAAAAAAATTAAGACATTGTGGCTTGATTTCTTTTATTAATATTCATTTTCATGACCAAAAAACATGCACAGTGAGGAGCCTATAGGTTACAAGCTTCACATATTAAAACAAAAATACAAAAATAAAAAAACACACATTTTTAATGGCTCGTCAAGGTTGTTTCAGATCAACACCTGCAAGTGACCACTAGGTGTCACCGTTGAGACGGGTGTCGGATTGTTTCGAAGCCTCGGCACAATATGGCCCATTTGCTTCAACTGTTTCAGTGTTTCACAAAGCCTCGATCTGCCCATCACTAGGTCTCATGGTGCCTTCACGTGCTATGGTAATTATGGTAAATACCAAAAGCCGACATGGAAAATGCACATGAACACCCCCTCATGTGGTATTTTCCACTGGGCAACTCGTAGAATATTTTGTTGCACGAGTTGCCGAGATGAGATAACCTTTGACCTTTTCAAAATGGCGGAGAGCAACGCAAGAGTTGTGAATACTGTTAGCGGATAGTTTTTGTAGCCTATACAATGTTGTCATTAACGATTGTAATATAATGCGTTAACACTCAATTTTCAACTTCGCCGCAATTTCCTTAGTTCATATATAATCATTTTATGTCATGTTTTATTTTTTTTAATTATTAATTATGTTTTAATCATCAGAAAGCACCACATTTAAGTTTTTTTTTTTTTTTTTTTAGATAAAAAAAGATACTCTACTGACACAGACCTTGCGGGTACTACATTACAACAACAAAAGCACTTGAACACAACACACTGGTAAATACCAGTTCACAAGTGGAAAATATCATCTTTTCCATAGCACGTGAAGGCAGCATAAGTAGTCCAGGGGCCTGTTTCAATAAGGAGGTTCAACCAACTCTGAGTTAAAACTTGAACTCTGAGTTGACTTACCCTGAGATGGGAAACTCTGAGTTTTTGGTTTCAGAACAGCTGAAATGAGTTAGTTCAATCAACTCTGAGTTGACCTACTCTGAGTTAAGCGCGTGCACCACAACTATAAAAAGCCATTATCAATGGAGCGCAGATATTATGAGTCACCATGGCAATAGCGCCAAACAAAAAGAGGTCTTCATATTTCTTCACATTTTAATTACTGTTATACAGTGATGGGTGTAATTAATTTCCAAGTAATCTAAATACTGTAATTTAATTAAAGGGATTACTCTTAATTCTTCTGTAATTTAAAGTTAAATCTGATGTAATTGTATTAGACTATAGAACAATTCTGTATAGGCTATTTAACATACATTTTTAAAAGGTATATTTTTAATGTAACTTTCTCCCTCTACACACTTTGGTCAATGCAATAATAATTCATGCAATTGTATATTGTTTATTTGAAAGCATTAAAAGTGCTGTTTCTTGTCTCTCCTTGTATTGTTCAAGTGTTTAAGGTTGATATGGGATTTAGTAATTAGTAATAAGTAGACCAATAATTTCTAAAGATAGTCATTATTACATTAATCTAATAACACTGTTGAAGATGTCATTTGTAGTTAGTAATATAAGTAACTTACCCAACTGTTAAAATATCAGAGGTGAAACTGGAAGAACAGTATGTTATTCAACCTAATTTTAATTTTCATGTAGGTGCAATCCTGCAGGCATTAAAAGAACATGGCAGCAGCTGAAATTTCAATATAAAAACATAATTCAGTCAAGTAAGGCTGAGCATATCATGAGTGTAGGGTACCTGACTTTACAAACATTTGACTTAATAACCCTCTGGGC
This sequence comes from Vimba vimba, assembly GCA_022828995.1. Taxonomy (NCBI): domain Eukaryota; kingdom Metazoa; phylum Chordata; class Actinopteri; order Cypriniformes; family Leuciscidae; genus Vimba; species Vimba vimba. The sequence goes on along the minus strand of CM040829.1, from coordinate 2,401,346 downwards.
TTCTTCCCCGAAAATGGGCGAAAACTTGAACGTTTTGAATTGTTTAATTTTTTTTGCTTCATCGGATGGGGGTGAAACTTGGTGACTTTTGTTTTATTACCTATATGAACAAAAAAATCAAGGAGATGATTCTGATATGTTAAAGGGTCGTAAAAAAAAAAGTCACACTTAGCTTCCTCCCGCCCGAAAACGTGCGACATAGGAAATGAATGGGAAATACGAAAAAAAATAGGAAAACTCAGAGAAACTTTTGGTGGTACAAGCTACAGATCAGCCACTGTGCTGAAAAAAAGTGTACAGCAATGAAGGGGTGACACTCTAAAACATCAAGAGTGCAAATAAGACATCCGCCCCCCCCCCACACACACACATACACAAACACACACACACACACACACACACACACACACACACACACACACACACACACACACACACACACACACACACACACACAGAGAAATGAACTGGTAAGACTGAAACAGCAAATTTTGCCCCAAACTATATAAAAATTATATAATCATAATAACTCCAAAACTAAAGCAAGAAGCGTCAAAAGGAAGGTATCGTTTGAAAGAACTCTTAAATTTTTTTGAAAATATAAATTACATTACCTTTGGACATTGTCCTGCCAAGAAACAGCAGAAAAAAGACAATATATATATAATTTTTATTATGATTTTGCATATCTTTCTTATTTGTCATGGAATAACTCAGGAAGGAAATAAGGTAGGAGGAAAATTCTTTTTTAGTGAAGTCCCCCTACATGTTAGCTGCATCTGGATAAAAAAATATAATTTTTGGATAAAGGAATCAAAAGTTACAGCATTTGGAAAAGAGACAGCCTTTTTGTACAGTCTTTGACACCCCCTCATGGGCAATTTTTTCTCCACGAAGAATATCTTGTCATAAAAGCAATAGATTATGTTAATTTTGGGCTCATTTTAATTGTAATAATATGCTGTAAAAAATGAAGTGCCATTTTCAATTATCTGAGAATGTTTCATGAGCTGTATGATGTTTTTGACACATTGCAGTACATTATTTTTTCAAAGTACATGAGTTTTTCAAAGTGGATACATTCACTGTAAAGCTTTCAGCCTCTAAGCTTTCAAATGACATCAACTTTGTGTTAATCAAGGCAAGATTTGTTAAAAATATGGTAAAGAATATTTTCGCAGCTAGGTGGCGCCTGCTGGCGGTACACTCGGTTTTAGAGGGATTACTCAGCACTCGTTAGGAGTTAATAAATCTAATTAGATGTATTAAAAAGCTGAGATCCTCAGATTTAAAATGATGTATAATTTGTGTTGTTCCATTCAGTGGTTGCTTAGTAATACATTTTTTTCTTTCTGAATGGGAATAAATCAAATAAATAAATAAAAAAGCTATAGGCTGCCTATAGGCGATTATAGGACATGACACAAATTAATACATTTTGAAGCCACTAGATGGCGCTCTTCTCGCTTGAAATATATATTTTTTTTTAGGCCTGCACTCTATTTTGATGTGAAATGTTGCATTTATCGAAAAATAAAATAAAACAAATAAAATAAAAAAATATATATATATTAATTCTAATGGAAAATATAGCTCATAAAAATTATATAATTAATGCAAAGTATCATAAAAAAATCAAAAAATTCTAAATAATAATCAGAAAACATTATACAACACAAATATATTTGATTAGTTATCCTGGGAAAAAGGAAAGTAACATTTTAAGGCTTCGCCCTTTTTCGGGCGGGAGGAAGATAAGTGTGACTACACTGTTAGACTTTTCTGTAATTTCTACAGTTATTTACTTTAAATCCCCCAGTATTATACTGCTATTTCTCTTTACAGTAAATAACTGTGATTCCCATTGCATCATGGGAATTTTCTGTGACGTCTAACACCACATACAGAGACTTACTGTATTTTTAAAATTTGCTGTATACTACTGTATTTGTCTAACACCACATACAGAGACTTACTGTATTTTTAAAATTTGCTGTATACTACTGTATTTGTCTAACACCACATACAGAGACTTACTGTATTTTTAAAATTTGCTGTATACTACTGTATTTGACGTAACGGCCTCTCTGGCTGGTGGCACCATTCCATCGTGCTTTTTATTCACTAATTTTTGCCTTACACCGTGTCTGCTATAATAGCCAGAGGCTGTCTATATTGGACACATAGAAGCGACTGGGCCAGACCATTAATGCAAAGTGTAAACCTGTTTGTCCCTTGCCAGAAATAGCGCGAGCGCTTGGACTCGGAGTAACGTTCCCGTACGTCAGAAATATAACGGCGCATGGATTTGTCGTGTCTCGCCGGAGCATCCAGTGTAATATCACCGGGGCTGTCTTTTGCTGGACCGCGCCGTTCGTGTCTGGCCCGGGGAAGAGACGGATTTCACTTCACCGAGAGAAAGACCAGCAAGCAAGGTAAAAAACAAACAAACAAAAAAACCATTCTGTGTGTGTTGATAGGATTGTGCCTAGTTTAACCTGTTATTCTCGTCAACATGGAGGTAACGAACTTTACCACAGTAAACTGCGCTTACGTTTCATTTTACAGACTTTAACATTGTATGTTAGTTAACGTTAAGTTTTATTTGGCTAGCTGCCACCTTTCTAGTTTTAGCATTAGTTTGCAATCTATAACATATTATAGTTTTTTTTTTTTAATGGAATTTAATATTTAGGCCTACTTCATTTTTTGTATGTGTTTAAAGGCAACTGCAACAAAGCGCCAATTCGCGCCAGTGACATCTAGCAAGATTCCGGAGATAAGTTAACGTTAGGCCATTTGTGATATATTTTGACATAAGTTTGCTGAAATGATTAGCAATATGTGATAAGTGCTTTGGAGCCACTGGTGCAGACTATGTAGCATCCAATATCTTATAAAATCTCTATAAAATTGGCTAACTTTATAAGTGACCTTTGCATCATGTCTAACTTTATATTTATTTAACAGCAAATGAAACAATTAGAAGATGGACCATTTTCTATGTTCAGTCTCACCAGATTAAATGTATTCAGGTAAGCACTAAAACTCTCACTAATTCAAATACCAAATCTAGCATTCTAAACAACTTAAGTTTATATTTTTGCATTATTTTGATATTTTATTAGGCAGAATACTCTCTATCATTGCAGTCCCACCTGACCAGGAAGGTCCTAACATCAGCGCACAGGTGGGTTAACTACTGTAGGAAGGAGAATGATCATCACTAGTGATGTTACGTTCGTGAACGAATCGTGCTTTTTGAACGAATCTTTTAGTTGAACGAATCGTTCTCGTTCACGTAATCCATTGACTCATATTTCTCGTTCACTGAAATCCCTCCCTCCACAGCAGCGCGGCGCTATTAGCAGCGCATGCGCAGCTCAGTGAACCGGCTCTGTGTTTTCAACCTGACAAAGAGTGACTAAACCTCGAGCCAATAGCCTTCGAGTATGAGATGTGACGGAGCATGTGATTTGTTGAATGTAGTGAACGAATACGCCCTTCACTGACAAGCGGGAAGGAAGTCGACCGGAAGTTGAAGTCGGCCGGGTGCCGCCATCTTGAGCGGAACTTCACTTGCGTTAGCAATCCCATTGACTTCCATTCATTTTGGCGTCACTTTGACAGCGAATAACTTTACATCTGAGGCGTTTGAAGACTCCATTTGTCAATTTTTTATTTCTAAAGAAACACGGCAATGTATAAAATGCTCCATTACCTTGTAGCTTATGTTATGGGCCAGCAGTTTTTGTAAAAGTAGGCTAACGATTGCGTCATAACCACGCGACTCTCTGTCGCACAGTAGAGAGATTACCGTATGGACAGGAGGATAAGCTCGCGGCAATCGGGGAGACGTGGAGGGAAAATGGCAAAGTAATTAATCAGAACACCTACTAAAAGTTTCTCTTGCTCATCGCTCATGGACAGCTCGTACTCACACTCTCCGTCTCTGCAAGATTCGGAAGAGAAAGATTCAGATTTCTCTCGGCACAGCCACTAGAAGACAGACGGTTTGCTCACGTGGTCCGTGTAACGCTTTGCTCGGTTTGAGTCTGCGCGTCAGGAAAGGAAGTGCTAAGAAATCGCTGAAAATGGGCTTCACTTGTCTCCATTGAGTTCCAATGGGGTCGCTGTGTCCATTTCTTTTACTGTCTATGTTCACTGACTGTGACTGAGTTGCTTTTGAGTCTGAACGAGAGACGAGTTGAACGAACTGGTACATGTCGTTCGTGAACGAAAAGAACCAGTTGTTTGAACGATAATAATGGCGAACAGATAGAGCTAGGTTTGTGTAGTTAGCATATTTCCATCAAAGAAAGAAATTTACACTTTACCATTGTAATGAAAACAGTTTAATAATACAAGCTGATGGCTACACAAAGACAAATTAACATGGTCATTTTTTACTTGGTTTGAGCTACGTGGGCGGGGGGCACTGACTGTTTACTTGATTTAAATTTACACTTCTCTTTACCTGCTTTTCTTATATTTGTTTGTGTGTTTTAGACTTAGTTTTGTGGTATTTTGCACTGTACAATACTGTAACTTAAGCACTGGTGATTTGTGTTCGTTTTGTATGATCAAAAATGAATTCATTACATTTTATTCATGCAATGCACTTCTCTAAAAACTAAAACTAACCAAAAAAATATGACGGTTAGGTCTCATTTGCGTAACGTCAGCTAAAGAGCATTTCAGTTCGGGCTGTGAAGGGGCATGTAATTGGTTGGATCTACTCAGGGCCGGCTCTAGCCCTTTGGTTGCCCTAGGCAAGATTGAGTTTTTGCGCCCCCCCCCCCATCCCCCCATCCCCCCCGCTCTTTATAAGAAAATAAGAAATAAGAAAATTGATAAGTGTCAAGCCTTTATTTGTTATAATTTTGATGATTATGGCTTACAGCTTATGAAAACCCCAAATTCAAAATCACAGAAAATTAGAATTGATATGAATTGATATGTCATAAGCTGTAAGCCATAACAAAGTCTTGAAATATCTCACTTTGCATGTAATGAGTCTATATAATATATTAGTTTCACCTTATAAGTTGAATAATTGAAATAAATGAACTTTTGCAATATTCTAATTATTTTAATGATACACTCTAATAAATTGCACATACAAAAATGCTACAAAGAATGTTCATTGATGAACAAACAAAAATGCTCTAATAGTCACTCCAACACTTCAACAAGCAAATTATGACTTGAAGAATCAACTGTAAATTGTTTATACACAAATTCTACAAAGAATGTTCAAGGATATTTACCAAATTGGATTAATTTAAGCAAATTATGACCATTAAACTGGTTTAACTATACCTTCTACAAACAAATGTGCTATTATGGATCATGTATGTACCACTACAAAATTAAAATATTTAAGTTCTTTTAGTTCTATCTCAAATAATAAAATATTAACAGTTGTTTCTGCCATTTCTATTCACCTTCAAAGTAACTATAGCTAGCAAACTATAGCTTAGTGACAGCAATGAAACGTCCAATATTAGGTGATGTAGGCTACAATACTAAATAAATTTATTTCATTGGTAACCTTAATAGCTAAGATGAGAATACTTACTCTATACTGAGCTTTATTTTTTATCTTTATTTTTTATCTTCTTCCTTTCTCCGTTTTCGTCCCTGTGCACCAGAGGTTTAGACCGCTTCATTTTCGATCAACGCGCCACTCGCCAGCAGCTGAGCACTTCCCTAACGTAACGCAACCCTCCCGCCCCCCGCCAATCCAGAAATGGTCGACAAAAATAATAAATTCAATCTAATAATCAGGTTGACAAGTAATTAAACGTGTGGTTGAGGGGGCGCCCTTTGCCCTTTGATCATGTTTAATAAAAATGTTTTATTTCGCGTTTCGTTCTAATTTTATGATTAATATGGGAAGTAGAAAGGGCGACACTAGAGTGCATCCGCGCCCCCAACACATTTGTCGCCCTAGGCAACCGCCTAGTTCGCCTATAGCAATCGCCAGCCCTGGATCTACTGAACGAATACACCCATCACTGACCGAGATCGCTCTGTTTCGAGTCTGAACGAGAGAGAGCTCTCGTTCGTGAACGAATTGAACAAACTGGTACATTTCGTTCGTGAATGAAATGAATGAGAGTACCGGGTAGATCGGTCATTTAGCATGTAATTCAAATCTCATTCAAAGCGCAGTTATAGGTGTGCACATACAATAAGGATTGCTAATGTGTCGTCATCATGACGTATTCCCAGTGGTGAACGCAAAGCATTTTGGGAATCCGCGGCACAAACAAAACGCGCCAGACTTCATCATTGCATGGAGGGAAGAACGTTGTGTTCAAGATGCCGTCTACCTGCTGTGTTATAAACTGCAATAGTCGTTATCACCATAGATATCATATAATAAAGGCGTTTATATATGATATCTATGGTTCTCACGATAGAAATGGCATAAGATTAAGAACGGAATCGTTCGAGAGAGAGAGATTTTGGTTGGGTGACGGCTGTAGCTACAGTTTGACGAGTTTACAGTTTGACAAAAGCACAATGTTGTGTTTTATTGCGAGTGTATGATACCGGCCTCAGACGTAGGGGAATCTGGGCAGGTACAAAACCACAGGCTGGATAGCACTGTGGGTTGGAAAGAAGTGGATATACAAAAATTATGTCTTTCTCAAGCGCTGGATGTTTATTTCTGAGCGCTTGAGCTACCGTCTCCACGGCAACCCAACTAAAGCAGTGCAACGGCTTTTTTTAAGTAAAAAAATAGAAGTTTTTTTTAATTAAACTAATATATGTGGTCATTTTCTCTACCCATTACATGTACACAAATATAAGTAAACACTTGGCAGTTTGAATGATGTCCATGCACAAAATACGGAGCATATTTTTATGTTTTCACTGTTCGATCGCGCCCGCGCTTCTCTCACGAACGCACGCACACACACAGACACACGTTGGTTTCTTGAATTCTGACTGCATGCAGATAGATGAGAGAGCGCGAGGAGTGTGGTGCTTAAGCATACTACATTTTCTGCCCCACTTTTACAATCTCCAGCTCCATTATTTTCATGCCAGAATACTAGCCTACTATGCAGCCCATGGAAACGGGCCAAACATACCCATAATTCTTTGCGTTCTGATGACGTTGCCGCCCAGTTGGTCACATGTCTTAGCGATCTCTATTGTTTATATATTCATATTTAACATTCAGAACTCAATGTTTAATATAATCCTTGATTTATGAATGTGTATGTCTGACCAAACACTTTAAAATGTTCATTATGCAAGAAAACCTTGCTTTGGTCATCTGAACCTCTTATTTAGACTTATTTTATTAATTTAGTAAATAAGGCATACATTTTAACGAAGCCAAATCCGTTTTTTTTTTTTTTTGTAACAAGTAAATACGTTCGTTAAAGCATAGCATAAAACACACTATTTTTCGCCACCTACTGTAGTATTTATGTAATTATGAAGAAATTGTCACTGAACGAATCAGTGAACGAATCTGAACGAATCATTTTGGTGAACGAACTGAAAATGAACGAGTCTCTGGAAAGAATCAAAATTTCCACCACTAATCATCACACAGTGATTTCTTGCATGTGTCGTCTTACTGTGTATTTGTCTCAAACAGGTACTCCTTCACTGCAGACAAGCTGAAATGGGCTAAAATCATCGATTTCAGTCGTTCTTTCTATGGATCTCAGCATTTTTGGACAGAATTTAGGATTTGTTAGTATTAAAATTTAATCTGGAATAATTTAATTTAGTTCAGTTGAAATGTTTGAATATGCTATTGCCAAAGCTGTTTACAAATACATATTCTTAAGTTATTGTAAACATAATAATAAAAATGTAAAAAAAAAGGAGGTTAAAAATATTTTGACACTAATATTTATTTCTCTCTCTCTCTCTCTCTCTCTCTCTCTCTCTCTCTCTCTCTCTCTCTCTCTCTCTGTGTTTTATATAGTGTTGGAACCGGGATCTCCTCTGAAGGACTGAGTACGTTTGTGGACACGCATACAGATCAGGGAACATTCTGATGTTGTCAGTCAAGTTCTGATCAGGAACCAATCTTTGGAGAAGTTCATTTATTCACAAAGGTGGACAAAAACATTGTGTTGACTTTTTAAAGATTATTTTGATGAGGATTTTTACTCGTAGAAGTAGAAGTAGAAGTACACTGAGGGGTAGACAGTCAGACATTGATAATAATAAGAAATGTTTCTTGAGAATCAAATAGACTTCGAAAACATTAAGACACTTAAATACTTCTTTTGGCCACCAGTGTACATGAATCCAACACATTTTTGGAAATAAGTGAAATTATTTTGATGGTAGAGTTATGTGTCATGTATTGTGAAAAGAACTGTGTTTTGTTCTGTGTTGGACATTTCCTTTTTGACTGCTTAAAAATGTATTTATATTTTGCAGTTTTATGAATGTAATGGTTGATATTTCATTATAATACTTGTATAAGCTAAACAACCAATGACTCTACATTCATTTTGTCAAATGCTAACGTTTTGTTTATGATTTTATGTATGACTTTAACTATGTGTGCAGTGAAGGACATCACATAATGTGTTAATTTAACACGTTTACACATCTTTGTGCTAACCTTTCTGACATATTTACTTTGTTAAAATCATTAACACAATGAATGAGTTAAAAATTAACACAAAAAACGTTGACCCTAAACTCACCCATTAATGTGTAAAAATTTCACACATCATTTCCAGCATTGGCAGACTGTATATTTTGTGATATATATGAAATGTTTTAAATAAAAAAATGGTATTTTGTAATAACTTTGTCTAATTGGTTTGTATGTTAGTAGTATTTATGAAGGATAAAAATAAAATGAATTGTATATCAAAATTATGAAATCTAATTTAGTACAAATAAAAAATATTTACAGTAGTGTACTGATTAGCCTTGTTTTTACAGTAATGCACTGTATTACACAATTACAGTACCATACTTTAAAACTGAAAACGGTGATGTACTGTAAATCCTAATTACAGTAACTTACTGGCAACAGTGCATTTAACACTGCAAATTAAATCGACCTCTCTCATTTTTTTATTAAAAGTTTTATTAACAAAGTAAAGGCATTGAACCAGTTTATTTGTAGTGCACTGACTGTGCACATTATATAACATTATATATGTTTTATATAATTAGTTTATTTATTAAATTAATAAACCTTTGTTTTTCTTCATTTTAATTAGCAGTAACTTAAACACTTTGCAGTGTGAATTTCCTGTACAAACAAAATTACGGATTATGTTTTTATGTTTCCACTGTTCGGTCGCGTCCGCGCCACACACACACGCGCACGCACACAAATGTAAACACTTTGCGACTCTCCGATCGCGCCCGCGTCTCTCTTTCTCTCTCTCTCTCTCACACACACACACAAATGTAAACACTTTGCAACTTTTCGATCGCGCCCGCGCCTCTCTCTCTCTCTCTCTCTCTCTCTCTCTCTCTCTCTCTCTCTCTCTCTCTTCGGTTCAATACGAATAGGCCTACATGTACCGTTCCACCCCTAGTTCTTGCCTTTGACCTCAATGAATTTGAAGTAGTGCTTATATCTCCACCTTGAAAATGCCAACTTTTCATCGGATTGCTCCTGACTCGCCATCTCTGCTGCTGCTTCATCGAATCTCTGTTTAGCTGGGGCCTGTACCATGAAGCCGGATTAGGTGGCTAGCCAGCTATGTTTCAGCTTAGTTTCCGCCAACCCTGGGTTTTAGGTACTATGAAAGTAGCCTCGGCTTTAATCGGTGTTCGTTGCCATGGTATCTTACGCTGCACGGCTAACCTGCTCCGGGGCAGGTTATGTTCTGGATTCAAGATCTCAGACTGAAGTTTGACCAATCAGCTCTGAGCAAAGAAACATATAGGTGACGTAACTAATTCCCAGTGTCTGTTGCAATGTCTTCACCTTTTAATTTTTTTCCTTATTTGTAATTTGATTGTTCATAAGCAAAATAAAAATAAAAACCTGTGGACATCTCAGTGCAAATTGTTAGACGAGCACTTCGTAGAGAAAGAGTTTCAAGAGTTTTGTTTGAAAGATACAGATTTTCCGCGGAAGGAATATCTTATTTTTGCAAACTTCTTGGGCCGCACATAAGGAATTTGACACGTCGAACTGCACGAACGACACGTCATGCACTTACTGTACCGCAAATGGTATTGCATTGCGTTTTTTCACAAGGTGGTCCTCGCGCTGCAGGAGTAATAGTTTCATAGAGTTCCCCGGACATTTATTGACCATGTCCATAAATATAGGGCTTTTATAAAATTGCCGGTAAGATTGATAGGGCGACATCACATGAACACATTTTTTTTCTTTCAAAAAGCAAATTTAAAAAATGTATACTATACAATACAGTAGCCTACATGTTAAGAATTATTTAAAATCTTTTTTTATTATTATTCTGTTAATCTTATGATAGGATTCCCTAGAGTTATTGGAGCAATAGACTGCACACATGTTGCAATCTCCACTGCTCCAGGAGAACATGAGGCACATTATGTTAATAGGAAGTCCTTTCACAGCCTTAATGTTCAAGTAGGCCTTCATGTGAGATGATTATTTTCTGTGAGATGAATCTTTAAATTAATAGTAAGTAACATTAACATATATAACAATTATCTACTAAACATTTCATCTGCAGATGACTTGTGGTCATGAACGTATGATCACAAGTTTGGATGCCAAATGGCCTGGCTCCAGTGCATGACCAGGAATTTTCTGTGAGTCTGTGTTGTGTCAGCGCTTTGAGGAAAGAAAGTTACATTTGGTACAGTACAAAACACTGTTAATTTGAATTAGGTCAGAAAAACCTATACACAATAACCCCCTATCATGACCCTCAGACAGGGCCACAGCACCGCTTCAGTGTGGCCCTCAGTAAAACCAGAGTGAAGATAGAGATGACCTTTGGCCTCCTAAAGGCACGTTTCAACTGTGTTCGGCCCTTAAGAGTCACCAGAGCGGGCATCACAGATAGTGCCTGCATGCTATTCTGCACAATATAGCCACCAGTAGAAAGGAGCGAGAACCACCACAAAATCAGCTTCTCCCCTATGAGTGTGACCCGATCACACTTGACCACCCAGCTGATGCATATGTAGACGCAATCACCATACAATATTACACTTAACAAAAGCACAGAAACTGCAGATAGGCCTCAAACTGTTTTATTGGTTTTGTGGGATGGGAGGAAGAAAGAAAGAGAGCAAGAGAAAGTTGCATTAATAAATATTCGTGTTACTTGGTTAAAAAAGTTCAAATACTGAGGTCAGTTTTATCCAGCTGTTTGATCTCCAATTTTTTATTTTTTTATTTGGAGCCTCCTCAGCTCACAGTCCAGCTCCTTTAGTCTGCAGTCTAGTTTGAGACTCATTTAGTGTGCAGTCTAGTTCAAGACTCCTATTGTACAGGGCCCTGACTGAGTCTGTTTCCTCCTGAAACATAATTCCACCACAAACATGATCTTTACAAGTTTTCTGGAGGCTAATCAAATCACAAAAAAGTTCCTTGACTTCCTACGTACAAACACAGGACTGACTGTAATTTATGTCAAGGTTTTTAAATCCTTGTTCACATTTGTTCTGAAGCCCATTGAGGTAGACGGTAGAGGCTTCAGTTTCTGTCAGGTTGTGAAAAATCCTACAATAAAAGAGATGTGTAAGGGCAAGTCCCTTTTTTAGCCACACATTAAAATGTTTGCCATAGTAAAAACTTAAAAGCCCTATGCATTCACCTCAGCAGCTGTCTCAGAACACACAGACAGTGTCTTCATCATTTCCTTCACCCTAATAAATAAAAGTATGCCAATAAAGCATAACTGTTGTAAAGCAGGTTATGTTTCTGGTGTTCTGTCTGTTGCATACTGACCTCTGTGTGGGAGACTGTGTGTATGTGTGTTGGCTTCAACAGGGACACTGTATTAACTCCTCGCAATTATCAGAATTCTGACTTTATTTCACGCAATTCTGACTTTATATCTCACAATTCTGAGAAATAAAGTCAGAATTGCGAGATGTAAACTCGCAATTGTGAGATAAAAAGTCGCAATTATCTTTTTTTTTTTTTTTTTTGTGGCGGAAACAAGCTTCCATAGCAATCTTTCTCCAACAGTCTTATCTTCTTTTTGGCAGCAGACCGTATTGTTTCGAGCTTGAAATACATATTTAAATTCATGGTAATTCTGAATGATTATCTCTTGCCCCTCCGCGGAAAAATATATTGCTCTCGCTCTATCCATATCGAACGCGATTGGTTGTTCGGTGCCAACGTGACTTTGGTATGTGCACGCGCGCGTGGAGTAATCATAGCTTAAAGCTCAAAGCCTGAGTTGACAGAGAAAGTTGATGAGCTGGGTCATGGCACCAATAAAGCCTGATCGCATCGGTTTGGTTTTGTCAACTCAAAACTAATCCTGTAACCCCGAGTTTGTTCAGCTACCTTCATGGTACAGGCCCCTGGTGTGTGTGTGTGTGGCGCGTGTGCTGGCATGTGTGTAAAAACACTGGCTCTGATTGGCTACCATGAAACACATGATTCTGCCTTAGCCAATCATAATCGCTTACCTTGTTATTAACCCACCTCCTCACTCGCTGTGTGAGCCAGGGGTGCATTCGGATTACACAGTTTATTCAATCAATGCATAGTAACGCACCGCATTTAACGTCCAGTAATGTTAACGGCGTTGTAACGGCGGGAAAAGTAATTAGTTAGATTACCCCGTTACTGAAAAAATAACGCCGTTACCTAACGCCGTTCTTTTAAACGCCGTTATTCCAAACACTGATCACGATATATCGATACTTCAGGATCGATCCGCCCGCCTCTACTGAACACACAAGTCCAGCAGTCTGAAGAAAACTTCTCCCTTACATGTTCACTGCGGATCCTCGTGTGTGACTTTATATTCATCATATTCAATGGTTATGAACATGAACGCTGCACTGGATAATCCTACATTTCCTCTCAACACAGGTGATATATTTGAACATCATTTTAAAATATTAATATGTGTTTTTAGGGCAGTCATTTATTTAATCTTAAGTACTTTACTATTTTAAGGAGCTTTGTAATCAAACATTTTCATATGGATTATGGATTTGATCACTGGATTATTTGATCTTTAAATGAAATACTTTATTTACTGTCATTTGTGATTTATTATTTACTACAGTGTCACTCCAGATAAGAGATTAATGAATGAATATTAAATGAGTAAATGCATGAAGACAGGAGAGAGAGAGATGAAAACACACACCAGTGATAGTGTAAACCTCATCAGATGGAGGAGTTTGTATGATATAAGACCGAACTGTGAGTAAAACAATGTCAGCCGGTCACAATCCAAACCGTGGATCTTCTGATCATCAACAATAATCAACACTAATACTCTGAGTATAATGAATAACTCTTAATGAGAGTTAGCTGACATGTAGTTGCAAAGTTATAGAAGAATGTCTAAAGTAGACTATCAAAATAAAGTGTTACCATAAATTGCTTAAGGTTGTGATTAACCCTTTCGTTCCTCGTGTCCTTGTGTGATCCATTACACTCGTTCAACATCATTCATTTCATGATATTCTGAATAATTAAACCCATCTAAAACCAATATTGATCTTTTGTTATTAGCGTATGAAAGGCTTTATCAACTGCACATTAAAAACAATTCAATTCAATTCATTTCAATTCAAATTTAATTGTATAGCGCTTTTCACAATACATATTGTTTCAAAGCAGCTTTACAGAAAGTGCATTTCAAAAATGTACATAGAAAAATACAGTTAGTTAATCATGTATTGATTTAGGGCATAAACATATCGCCAGCGTCGATAGTAGCATATCTCCTGGAAAGACATCAGACTTGTTCTCTACCTTACATTACACAGTTATTTCCTTGTTCTAATGTTGTCTGTGGATGTGCTGGATTTGTAGAATGAATTAATCTGCTGTATTTAATTATGAAGATAACCAGATGTGTGTGTTTATCCTCAGTCTCCACTGTAAAGTGTCCTTCTGGTGTGTCAGAGAAGACCAAATATCAGGTGAGATATTGATACATCATAAGCAGAGAGGAAACAAAGTTACATTGCTGCAAAAATTGATAATCTTTCTTTAGTATTTTTGTCTTGTTTTATAAAACAAGATTATTTATAAATCAAGATACATTTATTGGAGAAGCAAAATGACTGAAGATATTAAATCTTGTTTCTAATGGATTAAAACAAGAACAAATATATGCAAATGGTGTCAGAAATATAATTCTGTTTTCCCTTCTTTTTTTAATTAAGTTTCTTTTTCTGCCCACTTTGGCAGATATTTGTTCTTGTTTTAATCATAAACTCACTTCATTTGAATGAATGTTTCGATATTTGTACTGGAAAACAAGTCAAAATACTGAGCAAGAACATAATTTTTGTAGTGGAAATCATCAATATTTCAATTGTAATATTTACTTGATCATGAACATTTTTCTGGACAAAGAAAAATTACATCTTTTGGTAACACTTTACAATAAGGTTCATCAGTTAACATTAGTTTATGTATTAAATAACAATGAGCAATACATATGTGACCGTATTTATTAATCTGTATTAATCTTTTTTTAAAGCTGTTAGTTACAGCTTTTCATTGTGTGTTCATGTTAGTTCACAGTGTATTAACTAATGTTAACAAATTTAACCTTTGATTTTAATAATGTAGTAAACGCTGATATTAATATTAACTAAGATTCAATTTTAAGATTAAGATTATGCTATATAAATAAAGGAGACTTGACTTGAATGCTGTAGAAGTATTGATCATTTTTAGTTTATGTTAACTTATTAACCGTGAAGTGTTACTTATAATTTTAACATGCTAATATTTAAAAATGATACAATAATATTTAAGATGATGAATGTGATTTGAGTATTGGGCATAATTTCATACAGGCATCTATGATGCTTCAGTTGCTACAGTTTTTTAGTTATGACTTTATTATTAATGTATCTTGTTATTATTTTCCGAAACAGCCACTAAAGTCTCGTCTGGACTCTCAGGCTCCTGACGGCATCTTCACTCGTGATGTCAGGATAAAAACAGAGACTCATCCTTTGCTTTTCCGTTCTTTCCACGTTTACTGAGCCTTCGTTGCCCATAGTTCTGTTTGCATATTGCTGTTGTATTAAATTTTTCTTCTAAATCTAAAGTGTTATTTAAATTTGCATCACATGCCACAGTAACTTCCATTCATTCAAATTTTGTTACAAAAAGCATTCTGCCTTTTACATGTTAAAAAATTATTTTTCATGAAGCATGTTGTTGCTGCTGTTCTCTTACGAGAGGTTCTCTCGTATTGCGTAAGCTTGCTTACGCTGCGGGAAAGTCTTCTTTTCTCGAGATACTGAAGCCAAAAATTATCCTTAATTTCATTTTTTGTCAACGCAGTGCAGCTGCGGGCAGCTGAGCTAGAGCGGCATACTGCGCGCTCATTGGCTGCCGCGCGGCAACTGCTTAAGCCTACCAGTGAGCCTGGCGTGACGTCACGCCCAATGAGGGCGCGCACGCCCAATGAGAGCCTCCAGCCTCATCGACTCTATCTCGCATGGACGGAGCCACGGAGAAAGGGTATGACCGGATTCCTCTGGTCGAACCAGCGGTTGCAGCGCATCTTTGCCCCCCATCCGCGAGATGGCGCTCAAAGACTGCCCTCAAAACTTGACAAATCTGCTTTGACCGACCTGCGCAGTGCGACGGATCTCTCCCTTCGCACGACGAAAACAGCAGCCCAAGCGATCGGACGATCTATGGCTTCGCTGACTGTCATTGAGCGCCACCTCTGGCTAACGCTAGCCGACATGGGAGAGCAAGAGCGGTCCGTCTTTCTTAACGCCCCGCTCTCACCCGCCGGCCTCTTCGGCCCCGCGGTAAGTGGCTTCGTGGACAGCTTCTCGGAAGTTCAGAAGGCGTCACAGGCCATGAACCTCTTCCTACCCCGCCGCTCGAGCTCCGCTGCAGGCCGCTCTAAAACTCAGCCTCCTGCACGCAGCCCCATGTTCATCACTACACACAAGCACAATCTCCCCTGTGTACCCCACAGAGTGCACTCACATAAAGCGCACTACGGCCGCTCGAGTGTTAGCTGTAGGTCACGTGCCCACAACCCAGTGCTCACACCTACACAGTGCCCGCTCTGTCTCACACATTCGGGGACGAAAGCACTCCGCCGCCGGCTGTGTGTTAATAAAGAGTCCTGTGCCCGCTATACAGCACGCACACTCTCATGTACACACTCACAAGCCCGCCCCGCTTCCGCGCCGCGAGCCGTCCCTCAAAATGCTCTCTCACAGCGTCACTCAGCCGGCTGCCGCTATCAGCGAGCCCCCGTTTCCCCTCACTGTCACTGCGCGACTCGCGCACATACCGCCACAGGCTCCCCGTCCCGCGCTGTGCGGCGGGACCCGGAGGCAATCCGACCCCTAGCTATGAGTGCGAATGCATGGAAAGCTATTCCGGGAATGTCGGAATGGGTATTAAATACAGTGATAAAGGGCTATTCGCTTCAATTCGCTCGCCGCCCCCCGCGTTTTCGCGCCCGGGTCGAGACACAAGTGAAGGCAGATGCAGCCCATCTGCTTCACACAGAAATAGCGAATTTACTGCACAAAGGTGCGATAGAACGGGTTCACCCTCTGGCTGCCGAGGCAGGCTTATACAGCCGCTATTTCCTCGTACCCAAGAAGGGCGGAGCGCTCAGACCTATATTAGATCTGAGATTTTTGAACAAAGCGCTAGTGAAACGACCGTTCAAAATGCTCACGACCGGTCAAATCCTCGCGCAGATTCGCCCGGGGGACTGGTTCATCTCTCTCGATCTGAAAGACGCGTATTTTCAGATTCAGATTATTCCCCGTCACAGGCCATTCTTGAGATTCGCCTTCGACGGTCAGGCATATCAGTACACCGTCCTGCCGTTCGGCCTGTCCCTGGCACCCCGTACCTTTACGAAGTGCATGGACGCGGCCCTCGCACCCCTGAGATCGAAAGGGATGCGAATTCTGAACTATCTGGACGATTGGCTCATTATAGCGCAGTCAACAGAGGAACTAGTTTCTCACAAGAAAGCGCTTCTCGGTCATTTGGAAAGCCTGGGTCTTTCCGTGAACTGGGACAAGAGCTCTCTAACCCCCAGCCAGTCTATCACTTTCCTGGGTATAGATCTGGATTCGGCGGCGATGACGGCCAGACTGTCAACACAGCGCACGCGCCGTGTTCGGCACCTCGCCGCTTCTGTTCAGCTGGGAAAAGTTTTTCCCCTAAAAACCTTTCAGAGGCTTTTGGGCCATATGGCGTCAGCCGCAGCGGTCCTGCAGCTGGGTTTACTTCGAATGCGCCCGCTTCAGTGCTGGCTAAAGTCGGAAGTGTCCCGCAAAGCATGGATGTCGGGCCGTGCACCAGTCAGAGTGTCTCAGCGCTGCGTTTCAGCCCTGCAGCCCTGGCTGGCGGCCGAATGGTATCAGCGGGGAGTGACGATGGGTGTCATCACACACCGCAAAGTGGTCTTGACAGACGCGTCCAACATGGGTTGGGGAGCGACTCACGAGGGCAGGCCGATTTGCGGCCGGTGGTCGAATACGGAGAAAAGCCTTCACATAAACTGTCTAGAGATGCTGGCGGTCGAGAAAGCGCTGTAGCACTTTCTACCACTTCTACGGGGACACCATGTGCTAGTCCGCTCGGACAACATGTCAGTAGTGTCCTACGTGAACCGGCAGGGCGGAATCAGATCCAGAGCCCTGCGCGCTCTCACAGAGCGCCTCCTATCCTGGGCTCAGGGCCCGCTGCGCTCCCTAAGGGCAGCTCATGTACCCGGTCGTTTCAACGACGGCCCGGACAGACTGTCCAGGGACAACGTTCCCCCAGGGGAATGGTCTCTACACCGCCAGACGGTCCAAGCGCTTTGGCATCGTTTTGGCAAAGCGGAGATCGACCTCTTCGCCGCGAGCGAGAACGCTCAGTGCCAGAGGTTTTTCTCAAAACACGAGAGCGCGCTGGCCCAGACCTGGCCCAGCGTTCCGCTGTATGCGTTCCCCCCGATGTCGATGCTGCCTCAAGTGCTAGCGAGGATCAGAGAGGCGAACTGCGCAGTGCTCCTCATAGCCCCGCGCTGGGAAAACCAACCATGGTTTCCCGAGCTAATGAGGCTGGCAGGCACAGCCCCGTGGCCGATTCCGGTGAAGAGAGATCTTCTCTCTCAAGCCCGAGGATCGATTCTGCATCCCCATCCAGAGCACTGGTCTCTGCATGCGTGGGAAATCAACGGATATTCGTTGATCTGCCAGAAGGGGTAATTAACACGATCACGCAGTCCAGAGCCCCCTCGACGAGGCGGCTCTATGCATCTAAATGGTCGGTGTTTAACAAGTGGTGTGTGAAAATGGGTTCTAATGCTCAGTCCTGTGGAGTTCCACAGGTATTGAACTTTCTCCAAGAGATGTTGGACGTGGGCAGGTCCCCCTCCACGCTCAAGGTTTACGTCGCGGCCATAGCAGCGTTCGCCGATTCGGCGCGCGGCCGCTCACTGGGCAGGGATGAACTCATCACCCGCTTTCTGTGCG
This sequence comes from Vimba vimba, assembly GCA_022828995.1. Classification (NCBI taxonomy): domain Eukaryota; kingdom Metazoa; phylum Chordata; class Actinopteri; order Cypriniformes; family Leuciscidae; genus Vimba; species Vimba vimba. Next base: position 2,382,713 of record CM040829.1, on the reverse strand, counting down.
GGGCCAGGAGGATGAACCCTCCCCGGCCCCCGTCAGTCCCTATTTGGGACCTGTCTCTGGTCCTAGAGTCCCTGAAAGTGCATCCATTCGAGCCTTTGGACTCTGTGGAGTTGAAATACTTGACGTTTAAGACCGTTTTTCTGCTAGCTCTGGCTTCAGTCAAACGAGTGGGTGATTTGCATGCGCTGTCTGTCAGCGCGTCGTGCCTCGAGTTTGGACCTAACGACTCGTTAGCCATTCTCAAACCGAAGCACGGTTATGTCCCCAAAGTGTTAGGTACTCCATTTAGGGCTCAAGTCATTACCCTAGCGGCCCTGCCGTCATCCGGCAGTGAGGAGGGTGTCAACCGCCTTTGCCCGGTCAGGGCATTAAGGTGTTATGTCACGCGCTCTGCAGCCTTCAGGCTCTCAGAGCAGCTTTTCGTTTCGTTTGGAGGGCGCGCTAAGGGTCGCGCCGCCTCGAAACAGACGCTATCCAGATGGATAGTGGACGCTATTGCGGCAGCATATGCGTCAAAAGACCTGCAATGTCCGTTGGGCATACGGGCTCATTCCACCAGAGGCATGGCCTCATCGTGGGCATGGTCCAGCGGGATTTCCATTCATGACATTTGTATGGCGGCGGGCTGGGCGTCCCCCTCCACTTTTGTTAGGTTTTATAACCTGGAAGTTCCCGCCCTGCAGGCAAAACTTCTGTCAGTCTAGTCGTGTCACGTCCTGCTCTTGTGCACAGGCTGTACTATTGACTAGCTTGTCTGTTGAGCTGCACGCTCAGGGTTTCAGTATGCATAGACCGGCCGTGCCGTTCTTGTGTTCCCTAGATGTGCTTATGAACATGTGTTGGCCCGCACCGCTGGCCACCTGTTTTTCACCTCTATGCTCTTCATAAAGAGTCATATGTGATCGTTAGGCTCGCACGGCGTGGACAAGGGGTTCCCGCAGCGTAAGCAAGCTTACGCAATACGAGAGAACCTCTCGTAAGAGAACGATACTCGGTTACTCACGTAACCTCGGTTCTCTCTAGAGAGGGAACGAGTATTGCCTTCCCTGCCGTGCTTGACGCCTGTAGCTCGTGTCGCTTCATTCGACAGAAAACAGAGAATATAGCCTACGAGCCTTCCTTATATACGCTCTGACGCCGCCCATTCTGGCGGGCTGTGACGCGTGCGCCCTCATTGGGCGTGACGTCACGCCAGGCTCACTGGTAGGCTTAAGCAGTTGCCGCGCGGCAGCCAATGAGCGCGCAGTATGCCGCTCTAGCTCAGCTGCCCGCAGCTGCACTGCGTTGACAAAAAATGAAATTAAGGATAATTTTTGGCTTCAGTATCTCGAGAAAAGAAGACTTTCCCACAGCGTAAGCAAGCTTACGCAATACTCGTTCCCTCTCTAGAGAGAACCGAGGTTACGTGAGTAACCGAGTATCGTTTTCTGTATTTTTTAAAAAAAGGTTTCTATAATGATTTATGGTTTTCACGTTGCGTGTAATACACACTCACCCCACACACCACTACTAAACCCACACATGCGTATCATATGCACGTAAAAACTAATTTTCGCGTATAAATTGCACAATAAACACAAAGCGTGTTAAAGACGCATTTAGTGTGACCGTTCAGAATTATACACACCATGACCCTTTTTGTTACACTTCCAGGTTTCTCAGAAGCATAAGTCGTCATAGTTGGGCAAACTTCTGTAAATACTACATTTAATATATGTTTTTGTGTTCCGATTTGCTCAAATAGCAAAATAAACTCCACAATAGTGTTTTCACAGCTTTCAGAAATAGAAGAAAAAATGTATAATAATAATAATAATAATAGAGATTGATAAAGCCAGTCAATAGAAAGAAATACCCTCCCAATGTTAACTAGTTTCTTGTAATTATTATGCAAATTTAATCAAGTATAGTGTTATAAATGTACATAAATGTTTTGAAGACGAAAAGGGTTTCTGATTCTGATGACCGTTAAACTGTTTAAATGTTCTGTTTCCTCAGTTTCCATTAAAACTGCATCCCGGAGATGCAGAAACACTGTTATTCAAATAAAAGCTGTGAAACAATTCTCAGATGTGTCTCTGTGTTGATGTGCAACTAAACACACTCTCACACTCAACACAGCAGAGGCTTTAGAGTGAAAATGAAAATGAGTTTGAGTTGAAAGGTTGATATCTGAGAAATCCTCATATAAAGTCATGATATACATGTTATTATGAATGTTCATTTCTCTGATCCTAGAACAGAATGCAGACTCTCTTAGGGGGAAGGGGGAAGGGCCAGATAGCCCCTGAAACGGAGATTTTTCGGGACCACACTTCAAACGAAGGGGTATGAGAAATGTACCTGCATACACCGGCTAGAGGCAACATGACTGCCAATAATCATTTTCTTTATGTCACATTCAATTTTTGTCACATTCAATCTTATCATTCACATTCAATGTTTACGGTAATGTTCTTCAAAGAAACGGTTGCAAAAAAAATCGTTAAAGTTCGTTAACAATATGACGCGTGTAAAAAGCAAAAGTTTGAAGCGAAGTGGACGCGCGAATGAGTCGACTTCACGTCCACCGCGTCGCACTAAACGCCTCATTCGCGCAGCAAGACCTCCAGACGCGTGTAAACGCGACTTACCCCGGAATTCCACCAACTGCGGAACGGCTGCGGATCGGCTCCGCTGCGTGTCGACTCCGTGCTCCGTCGTCCTTCAATTATGCCACCTACGTCACTACAAATAGAACGCCGCCATATTTGCGACCGACTCGCCCGGTTGGCCGCCCAAACTGCCCATTTGAATGAGAGAGAGAGACAGAGATACCTGGAGAAAATTTCTATTTTAGGCTCCGATCCTTATTTTTTAGCCCCAGTTTTCTTTAGTCCATTATTATCTGCCCCATGCTTGCCCCAATTGGCCTTTCATGATATAGAAAGAAATACTCAAGTCATAGAGCATGGCGCGCGTTCATGAGAGTCGAGGCGATGTCATGAATGAATCTATGAATCTGCAGCTGTTCGGCTGGCATGAATGAATCTATCTAATCCGTCCATCAGCACAGCCAGAGACATCAGCCGAATATCATAAAAGACTGCCATATCTGTCCGAAAGAACAGATGTTAAATTACAGAGAGAAGGTTTACACACAAATATCGAAATGAAAGAATCTTTCGAGTCGAATCTTTTTGAATGATTCGGCTGCGATTAAAAGCTATCAAGAGGTAAGCTCAGTGTCAGTGATAATATAACGACTTAAATTGCAGTTTGTTTGTCACATAAAGCTATATGAATAAATAACGATATTAATATAACAAACGAGTCGTATTAGATCACTTTTATGATGTTTTTTTGTCTTTTACTATTTTATTTTTTTGCGTGACAGCCCCCAGTAGGCTAACGTTACTCATTCACTTTTCATTACATCGACAAGAAGTCTCTCCATTCAAAAATGTCCCTTTGTCTTCCACGGAAAGTAAATTTAAGGATTTGCACATGAAGGTGAGTAAATGACGGCAGAATTATCATTTTTGGAAGAACTAATCCTTTAATATGCATTTCAAGGCTGAGATTATGCATCGTCTGCAGAGCTAACGTTAACGTTACTTACACAAAATAACATCTAAAGCGCATGTGACGAAGACAATATCTTTATGAACTTCAGAAAAATATTTATTAGATTTATGTAGGTATTAACTAACAGACAGACAGACAGACAGTTATATTCAAAACAACCCCAAATCTTACTAACTTAGGCTACCATGATAAAGTGCATTTAAACAGATCCAACAATAAAATGAAGACAAAACATTATCTGTCGATATCTGTCTATATTTGGCCACTAAGAGTATAATGGAAATATAATTAACCACAAACCAACATGAGACTTCAAGTCTTTTAAATAAATGATTCTCTCTTCTTTTGTTATAGAAAATACCAGTTCAGGATTCTTCTTTCGGCTGTTGTTGCAGCCAACTGCACGACATATTGCACATTGCAGGCATTACTGAGACCGCCGCGGTCGCAAAGATGGCGGCGCAAAGCTACAGTGACGTCATGTGAATCGAATGAATACCCACCAGGTCCGGATTTGTTGCGGTACGGCTGCGTCCATGACTGACAGCTGAAGTCACGAGGACCCACGAGATCTCGCTAATTCACGTATGATCGCGCGATATATAGTTTCTATAATCAAAATGTTATGAGGAATGGTATATTATGACGTTTTCAAGGTGTAGTGTAGGGAAATATGATCCGCCATGATCACGGTGTATTTTATTTAGAAAATTAACCGGATTTTTTTATTTTGTTTTTGGTTTGTTCTGTTTTTTTGCTCGACTTCCTGTCCTGCGCACTCTGCCCTGTAGTGCTGCGGAGCTCTCCGGCATCCATCCAGCAAAAACAGAAGCTCTGCGTAAATGCTCCAGAGGGCTGCGGATCGCCGGAGTCGGAACGCAGCCGTTCCGCAGTCAGTGAAAATACACACATTGACTTTAATGGAAACCTATTGACTCCGCCACCGTTCCGGAGCGGATCCGCAGCCGTTCCGCAGTTGGTGGAAATTGGGGGTTACGGTGTGTTCACACAGGGCGTCAGCGTCAACGCTTCCCATTGACTTTGAATGGGTGACGTCAAGTGTTGCCGAAAAGAATTGTGGATCCGTCGGCGGCGCTTCACTGGCGTTGCTCGCGGCAGAAGTTGAGAATTTTTCAACTTCTGCCGCGAGTAACGCCAGTGAAGCGCCGCCAACGGAAGCGTCAGCCAATCAGGATCGCTCTATGCAAATACAGTAGCCTAGGCGCTAGCGACGATGTATAACGACATGTAACGGTGTAGTAGTGGTGTCCCATTTCTTAGGGGAATATTTTCACCTCTACGCCTTGACACTCTGTTTCAAGGGGCAAGGGTTAGGGGGAGGCGAAGGGGTATAAAATAGAATTGGGATTGAGCCTTACAGTAGCCTACTTTAAGAATGACATAAAGAGGTCATTGAAAACTTGTGCATTGTTCAAATTTGGGACATTTCAAGTCCAGCATGTCTTTAGTCTTAAAACTGTCCATGTATGATCTCAGACAAACTCTCTTCAACAGTCCTGTACAGAAGAAGAGGATGATATCTGAGATATTGTGAGAGATGACACATCTGAGCTCTGACTGAACAAACACATGAAGACAGGAGGAGTGGAGCTTTAGAGGTTCAGTGGATCAGTGTGTCTCTCTACTGGAGATATTCAGTATTACAGCAACATCATATCACACTTCATAAGACATGTCTGCTTTACAGTTTACTTCACTGCAACTTTTACTCTTAGAAGGAATGTGGAAAAATTACACAAATTATGTGTAACACTCTAATTTGCACATTAACGAAAACAGTGTATATATAAAAAAAAATCTATTTTACACATCCATGTGTAGTTTAAAGTTTACACAACTTGGGTATTTACTTTAAAGCATTTAACACAATATGAGTAGACTGATGTGCTTACACACTTTAACATGTTATTTTTTGTAACTTGACCGTTATTTAAATTAGCTAGTCGAACTGAACCAACCAATAAGTTGTAGCTGTATATTCCATATATTCAAGTGATCTCTAATGCCAAAGTCATATAGCCTACTAAACACTAAGTTGTAGCTGCACAGTAAAGAGTGAGATAGTGAAAAACTCTAAAAACGTACATGTGGTGGGAGATATCCCATACGATAAGAAAAAAAATAAAAATTCTACAATATATTTTGAAATATATTTCAAAAAATACAAAGCCAAAAAATATATTTGCTAAAATACATTTCAAAATATATGTACATAAATACATTTTGTATATTTTAGAAAATATATTTTAAAAACATTTAACAAAATATACCACAAAATATATTTTGCCCTCCATATATTTCAGTCTAAGAAAATAGTCACATGTAACATTTTAAGAACATTTTTATTTGATGTCTAAAACATGTACATATAACACAATCAAGCAGGGAGCATATTCTAAATCAAATATATATATAATGTTTTTTCCTTTCAAGCAGTCTCAGTTCCCCCAGCTTAGAATTCACTGCAATCCCCAAAGCTCCTCTGGACACATTGGGGAACCTCTTCACTGCCACTGTAGAAGACAAAAATATATTTTATTTATATATATTATACATTTTTATTTTAAAGGGGTGGTTCACCACATATCCAGATTTAAACATAACACACATCAGTAAGCACAAATAGAAGCTGAAACATGCTTGCTTGACGAATGAGGACCAATTACATATAATGTTTTAGCTTTTAGAAAAACATGAAGTTTGTTCTTCCACATTAAGTGCTTCTTTTTATGTTTGCTGATCAAAGTTTGTGTGTAGATAAAAGCCTAAATTAAATCTGCTCATCATATAAAGTGATTGAGTCTCTTCTGAAAATCGGGACTAAACCGCTTGACGAATGTGAATAGGTTTTACGATCCGTTTATGAACTTTCTGAAGCATCAGTGTCTGTGTCAGTCTGAGTTTGATTGAAATCACATCACCTTAATCACAGCAGAGCATGATCACGTCATTGAGAGCGGTGTCGTCTCCACTTCCCTGTGGCGGTTCTACCAGGGTCTGTATGCCGCAGATTCCTTTTCCTTCACACGTTGGACTCCAGTCGCCCCAGTTGCCCCAGTCTGTGCCGTCACCCTCCACCTCCTGACCTCCACTGCATTTGAACCTGAAAAAAAAAAATTATGTGACAATATTATGATAAAATATATTGTGCTGTTGTGTCAGTCGCATGATCACCTGCAGCAATCACAATCTTGAACAGCAGCACCACTGCAAGTGTGACATTACCTAAACTATTGATGGGGGAAAACTGAGTCCTTAAATGGCAAAATAAAACCAGGATGGGTAAGATATGGTGTAAGAGGTTTACACTGGGTAAGAGAGGTTATAACTTATAGCAGCACACACTCACTTGATGTTGTTTGCGGCCGTATCATCTCCGTCTCCTTGGGAAGATTCAACTCTCAGCTGGAAAGATGTCAAGTATCCAGAAGGACACCATTTGATAAATACCCAAGTACCCCACCTGAAGAAAACAGTTGCCTGATTAAATCATTGTTATTCAAGAAAATCCTCAATTTACTTAAATAGCTTAAATGCAATAATTGTTAATAATCGGAGTCCATTACTTTGCTACGTTGGACTCATTTACGGTGTAGTCATGGGAGCTTGAACCTTTGGACCGATCGAAACAGTAAAGACGAATCCCATTGAGCGCTGTATCATCACCCAACTGAGTTGTTTCCACCTTAAAACAACATTGAGACAATCTTCCACTTGAAAGAAACTCTAACCCAAAACTTAGTAACATTTATCTTCATGCTCTTTAATATTATACTGGCACTTAAATCTTAAGCAGGTGCAGTTCCCTGGCATTAAATGAACAGCAACTCTATAGTTTTGAATCTTTGAAGCGCTCATCCACCACCATATTAGCCACAGAGTCAATGCCCAACTTACCTTCAGACTAAACCCTATGGCGTACATTCCACTCGGACATATGCTCTTAGGCCCCCACGATCCCCAACCCATTCCATTCGTCACCTTCAGCTCAGATCTGTAAGACCGGTCGGTGCTCACATGCCCAATAATGGCTAGCAGGGAAAACATCATGGAAAAGAAGTGATGCATTGCTACAGCACTGGCCTGAACACTGATAGTTAGATTAATTTGCAGAGAATAATTAAACAGAGACAGTATAGTACCATAACACTCTCAAGTTTAGTTAGGAAGAAGCCTCATATTTATACACAAGAATCATTAACCACGATATCCATTCCATCCAATCATAATACTCAAAGATCAACCCCTACCATATTTGGCATATTAAGAAATAATGTTTTATTAACAAAGTTCGGGAGGAGCACGTTCAGATAATTAACCCTAATTAAACACCTGTGGAGCACAATCAGTTAATCAACCCAATCAATGAGTTAAGAGGTGTCTATATATACAGCAGATAATCACACTTTGAGTCAAAGGAGTCGTCAACTCCGAGCTTGTTGTATTTCACTCGGGGTTTATTTTCCTCAGCTCTGGGTATTGGTAGTGATGGCCAAATGAAGCGTTTCGAAGCATTGTTGCTTTCTGATACAATTGTGTCGAAAATGTTTCATTACTCGAAGCTTCATTCAGATAGAAATTGCAGCACCATCTCCTGGTGAAGTAAATGTAATGCAACAAAGCTGACAACCATAAAATGCAAGTAACGCCCCGTTTATTACGTGTTCACCGAGGCGATCAAAGCTGACACAGTGTTAGTGCTGTGAAACTCATGTAGGTGAATTTTACAGATACTGATGAATTTCACGTGTTCACCTTGATAATAAAACATTAAGCATGATTTGTGTGTGTGTAATTATTTCTTTAGACAAGGACAGAAGATCAGACCAGCTTAAAAAAAGTTGGAAACCATCACAGAAATTCTAATGGGTTTATATTAAAATGGGAACCATTGGCTTTTACCATTTAAACCACTACATAATTTATTTATTTTTTTAACTGTGTGTTTGGTACATATTGCATTAGGATTTAATGCCCCCACCAATACAGCCCAACACATATCAGTGGACCCACAGAGACCACTATAATTCCCATTACAACCAATAAAATTCCCATGAAAACCATTAAATCCAATAGAATTTCTGTAATGGTTTCTATGTTGTTGTTTTTTTACCTTAACTTTTATAAGAAATACAGCCGCCAGGTTTCAAACCTGTCAACACTGGATTGGGCTGTCAAAGCGTCAGGTGGTTCACTACAGGACTGAACCAGTGTGTTTGCTTCAGAAGTCATTTTCACGTGACTAGTGACGTAATGATACAAGCTCCGAAGCAGTGGTTCATTGCAAGGACCGGTCGAGTTCGAAGCAAGCTTCGGAGCGTCGGTGTCAGACGTAGCATCACTAGGTATTGGTGGTTTAATGACATATCATTATCCAAAGAGGCAATCAACTCATCAGAAACCTGTTGTTTTCCACCAAATTTAGGTTCTAATCTTCACCTTTTCATATACCTGAACTCCAGTAAACTCAACCAAGATGGCTGATATGATTCTTTTTAAGGTTCTAATAGTGCAGAAGATTAATGGCACATTTCAAGAGAATCGTTCAAATTGGAATAAAAGCATGAAATTTGGCAAAGATACTCTCTAAGGGTCAATTTTTTTGGAAAAAGGCATTGGCCATCCAAAAATTCAACATGGTGGCCATTTTTTCAAGATGGCCGCTATTTCTGTCAAATGCTCATTATAGCTGTGTCCCAATGTGAAGACTGCATCCTTAGAAGGCTGCGGACTTCAAACGATGCAGCCTATGCGTCCTCCGAACGATGCACCATGTAGCCTTCGTAGGATTTCCTAATTGTGCAGCCAGGTGTTCCCGATCACCGCTCCAGGCGCCAAGCAACGGTGCGAGAGTATCCTGCCATCCTGACAATTCATTTGATATAATTGAGTAAACAGCTATGGAGCCCGAATTGGCTATTGTCATTTTTATGTTTTATATTTTACTGGAGGACATGGTATTAAGGATGTTTGAGGTCATGTAGCCTACTTTCGGCTTAGAATCTTCGGATAGCCGAAGATTAAAATGTTCATTTATATCTTACCTTGATGCGATTTTGTAGGCTAGTGTATTATTTTTTATTATGTACATAAATGGACCTTGGTAAATATATTTCCACAGGTTTTCAACCCTATTTGAATATAAAACTCAGCTGAATATAAAAAGTCCAGTGCGCATGTTACTCCCGCTCGTCATCGGCAGCTGTCAGTCACTGTTGCTAGGCAACAAGAGCAATCCTCCGTAGGCTAGACCGGTCCGAGCGCTTCAGATGCGCCCTTTGAAATTGGACGGAGCTGTATAGCAACAATTTGTTAATATTGTGACAATAGGTCTACATTTTGTTACTTTAATTTTCAAAATAACCAGTGGTGGTATGTAAGGAACTACATCGTTAATTCTCGAAGTGATTTTCCCACACAGGACAGCAACACTAAAATTAGGTTATTTTACAATATGATGCAGTTTTACAATAAACTACACAAAAGTATATAGTTTAAATGTATCAACCTTGAAAATATTCGGAAGTAAAATGCAACATATGCAGTAGGCATAAAATAAAAGCAGAACCATCATAAAAACCCTGACGAGGTTATTTTCCTGCAGAATTCCTTTACTTTTACTCTTGATACGTTAAGTACATTAGAGTACATAGAGTATGCAAGATAATTTTGCTTAGCTAAGGTTTGAAATATATGACTAGTAGTTTTTCCCCCAATGCGGTATTAGAGGTTATTACAGTGTGTGCAGAATTATTAGGCACGTTGATTTTCTGATCATATTTTATTTCCAGGAACATTTTGCCAATTCCAAACCATATTAATCTTAATAATTACTATTAATTTTGTATTTAATCATTTATAAGTGATATATAATTGTTCATGAAGGCTGGAAATGAAAAATGTCTTTTTATTTTCAGGTGTGCAGAATTGTTAGGCAAGTTTTCTTTTACAGATAAAATAAGCCAAAAAAGAGATTTAACAAAGACTGAAAAGTCAAAAATGATTAAATCCCCATGAGAAGAATGCAATACTAATGCAATACTAGAGATTGCAGTTAAGGCATGACCACTGGACAGTGAAATGCTCATTGGGTCAGACAAAAACAGGTGGAGAAGAAAAAACACATGTTAACTGCAAAAGAATGAAGAATTAAGGTGAAGAATTAAGTGTGAAACCATCAGGAACCCTTTAGTCTTCAGCGCCACCATTTTCCAGAACTGCAACCTACCTGGAGTCTCCAGAAGAGCAAGGTGTCAGGGTCTCAGAGACTTGGGGTAGGCAAAGAATCCTAAAAAACGACCCTCTCTTAATAAGAATCACAAACTGAAGAGTAGTAAAATACATGAAGACTGTTTTTTTATAGGCTTTATACAGACAGATTGAGAGTGACTCTTGAAGGACCAGAACCACATCCTCTTCTACCACTGTTTGAAGAATTCATCTTCTAGAATATGTTTTAATACGTTTTGTGAGTTTATTTTTAGTCCATCTCTGCAAAACGGACTTCAGGGTAGGAGATGGACTAAAAATAAACTCACAAAACGTATTAAAACGTATTCTGGAAGATGAATTCTTCAAACAGTGGTAGAAGAGGATGTGGTTCTGGTAATTAATAATAATTTATATTTAATTAAAAAAAATAATAAAATAATATAAAATATTTACTAATATAGGTATTTTATATAAATAAGCACAGCTGCATCCACCTCCGACTTCTGGTTATTAGCGGCTACTTCCTGCTGCCAGCTGTCGATTTTTTGCTGAACCCGCTCTCCGAGGGGCACAACCGAAGGGAATTGTCTCCGTTTTTCAAAATAACCATGTACATGTAAACGGGGCCTAAATTTAAATAAAGTAGATGCTATTTTTATCAAAACCGGGCATGCTTTGACGGCTAATTGCCCCGTTTACACATACATGGTTATTTTGAAAAACGGAGACATTTCCCTTCGTTAGAGATAAGGGAACGAGTACTGCATTGCAAACGCTGTGGGAAAACTCCTTTTCTCGAGAATATTGAAGCCTTTATTTTAAAACGCATTGCAGCTGCACAGCAAGAGCATAATAGCCCGCGAAACGGGCTGATTGACTGTGCAGCGGCAACTGCACAAACCTATGGTGAGTGCCCGGGCGCGCGTGGTCCAATAGGAGCGCTTGATGCCCTGCCAACTTGAGCGACATGTCAGAAGAGTATAAATAGGGAGAAAACTCACCATAAACCACCAGATATATACTGCTTGCCGACAGGATTCTATTCACCAGACCACATCACTATCATCATGTATTAATGAACTAAAGGCCTGGCTCAACTCCAATTTTCTCAGTCTGAATCTGACTAAAACAGAAATATTAATCACTGGCCCTCCATCTCTAACAAAAAATTTAAGCAACATTCCCAGACTTGACCTCGAAGCTACAGCAATAATTCCATCTGCCACTGTCAAAAACTTGGGTATTATTCTTGACCCTGCACTGACGTTCAACGCTTACATTAGTCAACTTTGTAAAGCGTCCTTTTTTTCAGGAAGGAGAGGACCAATGGTACTTCGCACGTATTTGGGTCGAGGTTCCGAGCTAAACCGTTCGATGACCTGATCCGTTTGATGTCCTGAGGAATCATAGAGACTGGAGGGAACGCACAGAGGGTGAGGCTGGGCCATTCGTGGGCCAGCGCATCCCTGCTCTTTGAGAAAAAGATTGGGCAGTGACAGTTGTCTCTGAGGCAAAGAGGTCTACCTCTGCTCTGTCGTAGACCTCCCATTAGGGGTGACCCCGAATAGTCGAAGATTCGATGCTTCGATAGGAGGAGCCTGATTCGACTACCGATCTCACGGTCGAATCTTCGCAGAGGTGTTATGAAAGGAGGATCATGCCACTTTGGCTATATGAGGGCGCTCAATGTCTGATTTCACATAGAACTAGCTTTTATGTCAACACGTTAATATTCAGCCTATTATGATAATGCTGTATATACAAATGTGCAAAGAAAGAAATAAGTATTTAAAAAATATTTTTTTAAGGTGCGTGAATAAATCCAAACACCCCGTGACAGATTTAAGTTTCACTTTCAATCCGTGACCGACAGAGGAGCGTCTTCGCGGCAAGGATTTAAATCTTTAACAATGTCTGGGATAAGAAAATCTAAAATGTGGATGTACACCATCAGAAAGAATATTCTCCAAGGCTGGATTTAGCATCAGGAAAACCATGATCGCACTTCTCCCGGCCATCGTTAACACGTTTCACGCATAGACTGGGTTTCACCTTAGAATGTATTTTATCCGCGCGCACAATTTGAAAAGACTCCAACGGACACAGACAGAGTGAAAGACTGGATTTGTTCTCTCGATCAGGTAGGGTACAAGTGATTTCAAAACTTGTCAGCCGGTTCTAATTTGATTTTTGGATGCTGTGAGTGTGAACATTTTTAGCTAAAAAGACTGCCTCTCCAGTTTAGCATTTATTGTTGTTTCTGCAGTTAAAAAGACAAAGTTGAAAATTCTGGCTACTATCGTTATTTTAATAATTTCTTTATTTTTATTTTATTTATTAATCTGTCAGGGTTATCTAATCTAACTATTTGTGGCTTGTGTTTTGAATATGTTCCCCTCCACTTTAGGCATTTTGCACACATTTGCTCCTCATCTTGTGACTTGATTCTGATTTATTTCGTTTTGTATTTTTATTTATTAGAAAGGTATATTCTGTTCTAATTAAATTTAGTAAATTAATTGTTAATTTTTTTCTGTGCATCGATGTTGTGCTGTAGGCTGGCCTGCTCGCACAGGTAATTTATCCGATTTAATTTGATTTGCATGTGAAATGCAAATCCTGCCTGCAGTGTGGCCTTTCTGGAGTTATTTATTTATGTTATTTCTTAGTTTTATTGATCCAAAATGTTTTTATACATTTTCTTCTATATCTTTGTGTGATTTACTGTACATCGCAAAAGTCCCGCCCCCATACACAAGATTCGACTATTAGTCGACCATTGGCCAGACATGACGATTCTGATTCGACTATGAAAATCCATAGTCGGGGACAGCCCTACCTCCCATAACAGGAGAACCGTCTGGGGATGGAGAGACCATTTCTCTGGGGAAACGTTGCCCCGAGAAAGCATGTCTGCTCCCACGTTCATCGTGCCTGGCACGTGAGCTGCCTTGAGTGAGCGCAAGTTGGTTTGAGCCCATAGCAGTAGCTGTGAGGCTATGGCTAACAGGTTTGGGGACCTGAGGCCGCCCTGGTGATTTATGTAAGACGCCACTGACATGTTTTCCGTGCGGACCAAGACGTGGTGTCCCACCAGGTATGGAAGGAAGGTTTTTAGGGCTAGAAAAACCTCGATATGTTGATATGAATGCTGATATGAAGGCGTTGCTCCGAGCTCGACCAGAGGCCGGATACGGGCCTGCCCTAGCACAGGGCTCCCCAACCTGAGTTGGAAGCATATGTTGAGATAACCCTCCTTTCTGAGATCAGACCCTGCTGGTACCACTATCTTTCCAGGGCTCCAGGGCTTTGGTACAGCGCTGATCTACCCTGATATTTAAAAGGCCCGAGCGCCACTGTGTCTGCATTATATTTTGAAAAAGAAGTAGATTATCTTAATATCAAAACCTTAAATTTTCTCTGGACTCAATGATAAATACATGTCTGACCGTGTCGGACATAAATAAGTTACACGTCCGACATATAGGCTATCTATCACTTCGCACAGCGGTGTAATTTACTTCCGGGTAAAGATAGGATCAGTCAAATGAAATAAATCCGTGTATCATTCGTTCAATCGTTTTTTGATTTAATATTGAAAGTAGAAAAATGAGAAAACAGTTCCTTTTTCGATTTTTCATTTTTCCAAAAAAACGAAAAACAAGAATTCAGCTTGATTTTTCGTTTTTCGTTCTGAGGTAGCAAAATTAATAAACAGCTGGAAAATTCGATTTCTACACGTGGGCGGGAATGAAACGCCCCTTTCCTCTGATTTGTCAGCCGAAGATCAAACTGTCCCGTCATCAGTTCTTCCTCAGTTCTGCACTGCAGAATAAGAGTCCTCCGTTGTGTGGATTCTTAACGCGTTTATTGCAACTACATTTAATCTTTTTTCCCAGACAGCAAGCCAACATTGAATAAACATTGTTTTTCCATCTGAATCATCATTATGGTTGATATTGAAATTTCAATGCAAAATAAATGTTGAATCACCATTACCATATCGATGAAAACCTGATGTTATTAATGTTGATGGCAACAATATTGGAACAACATTGATCTATAGTTATCTTTATGATTGATTAAGCATTGATATTTGGTTTACCGGGCGATCGCTGAATGTGTTGAAAAGTCATTGATTTATAGTTGACCGGGAAACGACGCTGTTGTTGAAGAATCATCGGCTTATAGTTGACCGGGAAATATGATTGAAAATGCATCGATATATAGTTGACCGGGAAATATGATTGAAAATCCATCGATTTTTGGTTGACCGGAAGATCAACACCAACGTACTGCACCGGACACAGCTCATTTCTGGACCCTTGGCACAAGCGTACAGGTAAGCTTGCTTAATGTTCGATATGAATGAATTGTGCCAAATTAAATACTGTTAGGTTGATCGTTAACATGATGGTCAGTGTAACCGACGCAGTGCTGCTGTCACTGACATTTTTGTTTTGTTTTACCAATGTGTCAAAATCTGCCAAAAGTACTTCGCGGTTCTCTTCTAGGTTATAAAGTTAGCAAAACCTCCGAGTCCCGTCTATTTTTGTGATAGCTAGCTCAAAATACATGTCTGCTGTAGGAAATCTATTAACACAGCACCGCTGTATTTCTTCTGTTCTGACCGCCGGAGAACACCGACGGAACCAACACTAGCATACTGCTCCATCTAGCGCTACCCACAGAAGTGACCGCGGCGGGCCAGAATTACACAGAAGACGTAAGTTACCTTTACTTTATTCAATGCAGAACTGTCTCGAGTTGTAACGTTAACTGGAAATGCCGATTAGACCATCTCGTCGTAATACAAATCCAAAATATAATCCTCAAGCAGGGCTGCGATATGCGTGCGATACAGTTTTGTAACTCCATTGTGTTTGTTTTCAGAAATGATAACAGTCGGTTTAGTGCTTATGCGATATCACGATTTTTGATGATCTGCACCTTTTCTAAGCGCGGGGAAGCGCGCGCGCCGTGCGCGCACTGTTATTACAGCGCCTGACTACCAGGCCTGGCGTCAAGGGGGGGCTTAGCCCCACATAGGCTACTTCATATAGAAACAATTAAATGCCTCGTTAATTTTAAAGACATAGCCTATTATTATTAGCCTGTTTTTGCGGTGAGATTTATTCCTATGTGTAGGCTACTTGTTCGTGCCATGTTCTGCTCCCAATCCTTGACGACAGCTTGATTGAACAAATCATTGACTAAATCACAGCATACTTTTACTTGTATTTCAGATGCCTTGACTCAACGTCTTACAACGGCAAACACCTATGACTTAATTGGCTCAAGCTGTACAGAAGTGGCTGCGCTACGCCCCAGACCGAGCGGGAGGAGCTGGAAGGCAGACGCAGCAGGAGTTAGCACGTTAAAAGAAAAAAAATATGAAATAATACAATAAAAATGATTGTTTAATTTTTAAAGAATGCGTGGGGTGTCATTTGTGCTAGTCTAGGTTATAGCCTAAAGGTATAGTTTCTATTTTCTATATTTTGCTAGCCCATCCTGGCTGTCGATAAAGCAGGATTATAGCCTAATAATGTTTTTAATATTATATTAAAATTACAGACCTTCAGAATAAACCTGTATACTAAAACACCATTGAAGTTTTGTTGATATGCTGGGATTTCAACATTGTTTCAATATCCATTGTAATCGAAATACCATTGAAATTCTGTTGATCTCTAGGTATGATTTAAACGTTGTTTCAATGATAATAGAGGGTGCAACATGATGAAGAATCAACATCAGAGTTCGACGTTGATTCAATTACTTTATCGTTGACAGCGGGATGTTGATTTAACATCGTTTCAAT
The DNA here is from genome assembly GCA_022828995.1 of Vimba vimba. Taxonomy (NCBI): domain Eukaryota; kingdom Metazoa; phylum Chordata; class Actinopteri; order Cypriniformes; family Leuciscidae; genus Vimba; species Vimba vimba. Next base: position 2,366,089 of record CM040829.1, on the reverse strand, counting down.
TACTATTTGCTAACTGTTTTCTATTTTTTCTACTTTCAATATTAAATCAAAAAGCGATTGAACGAATGATACACGGATTCCCCTATAGTTTACAAGCTTCGCATATTAGAAAAATACAATAATAAAAAAACACCACATTTTTTAATGGCTCGTCAAGGTTGTTTCAGATCAACACCTGCAAGTGACCTCTAAGTGTCACCGTTGAGACGGGTGTCGGATTGTTTCGAAGCCTCGGCACAATATGGCCCATTTGCTTCAACTGTTTCAGTGTTTCACAAAGCCTCGATCTGCCCATCACTAGGTCTCAGTAGTCCAGGGGCCTGTTTCAATAAGGAGGTTCAACCAACTCTGAGTTAAAACTTGAACTCTGAGTTGACTTACCCTGAGATGGGAAACTCTGAGTTTTTGGTTTCAGAACAGCTGAAATTAGTTAGTTCAATCAACTCTGAGTTGACCTACTCTGAGTTAAGCGCGTGCACCACAACTATAAAAAGCCATTATCAATGGAGCGCAGATATTATGAGTCACCATGGCAACAGCGCCAGACAAAAAGAGGTCTTCATATTTCTTCACATTTTAATTACTGTTATACAGTGATGGGTGTAATTAATTTCCAAGTAATCTAAATACTGTAATTTAATTAAAGGGATTACTCTTGATTATTCTGTAATTTAAAGTTAAATCTGATGTAATTGTATTAGACTATAGAACAATTCTGTATAGGCTATTTAACATACATTTTTAAAAGGTATATTTTTAATGTAACTTTCTCCCTCTACACACTTTGGTCAATGCAATAATAATTCATGCAATTGTATATTGTTTATTTGAAAGCATTAAAAGTGCTGTTTCTTGTCTCTCCTTGTATTGTTCAAGTGTTTAAGGTTGATATGGGATTTAGTAATTAGTAATAAGTAGACCAATAATTTCTAAAGATAGTCATTATTACATTAATCTAATAACACTGTTGAAGATGTCATTTGTAGTTAGTAATATAAGTAACTTACCCAACTGTTAAAATATCAGAGGTGAAACTGGAAGAACAGTATGTTATTCAACCTAATTTTAATTTTCATGTAGGTGCAATCCTGCAGGCATTAAAAGAACATGGCAGCAGCTGAAATTTCAATATAAAAACATAATTCAGTCAAGTAAGGCTGAGCATATCATGAGTGTAGGCTACCTGACTTTACAAACATTTGACTTATTAAATAACTAAAGCATCAGTGTCTAGCAGTGCAGCAGCATTTTTGGCTGAGGGAATTCCTGGACAGACTTTAGAGCCCGTCACTCCTGAAGATCCAAGGGCCTTCATAAAATGTAAGAGGTTTACATATGTGATATTTTTCATAGGCTATTTTTGATATTTCCATTTATTTTACTTTGGGTTGGGATTTTTGTTGGTCCCAACAGATTCTGATGGTAATATCTGTCTTTTGGAGCCTCCTGTCCCAACAGAACCCCAGGCAGTTGTAAGTCGCCTATCAATACACCAGAAATGATGACAAATCAGTGTCAAAAAAGAGTTTCTGCTGCCACAGAGAGGCCTACAGAGGTAATGTTAACATTATGTGTCTACACATCAAACAATCTACACATTCACATTTTTTCACATTTTTATGTGGAGTAGCCTATAGAATATAAGTTTATATCTAAGTATAAACGGGTATTCTTATCTTTCCCCCCACTCCCAGAGTGTGGAAGAACAGCAGGAGGAGGGTCCAGCAACTTCTGTTGCACAGATGAACACAGTTCAGTGATTTCTGATTTAGTGATTTATGCAACTCTAATCTACTACTGTGTTTTCAGTTGCCAGTTAAGGAGTTATATAGACTTCATCTTATTTAATTTAAAAAAAAAAGCAATATTTTATTTATTAATAAAAGATTAAGTTTATTAATAAAAATGTACTGAAAGAATGAATGAGGTTTTTAAACACCACTTCCTCTTTAAAAAAGGGGAGGAGACCGAAAGAAACTCTGGGTTTACTGAAGAAAACCTGCTCCTGACCAGGTTAGGTTCACAGAGTAAGTTACCATGGCAACTGACTCTGAGTATAAGTTACCTCTCTTTCTGAAACAGGCTTGACTTACTCTGCTTTCTCAGGTTTAACATACCTCCCATTCTGAAACAGAAAACTCAGAGTTTCCCTCATTTCAGGGTTAACATACTCAGAGTTTTCACTTAACCTCCTTTCTGAAACAGGCCCCAGGTAGCCTCATTTTGCCATCACTATTGATTGCCTCTTTGGATAATGATACGTCATTAAACCCCCGATGCCTAGTAGCCGAGAGCTGAGAAAAATAAACCCCAAGTGAAAGACAACAAGCCTAGAGTTGACAACTCCTTTGACTCAAAGTGTGATGATGATGATGATGATGATGATGATGATGATGATGATTCTTCTTCTTCTTCTTCTTCTTCTTCTTCTTCTTCTTCTTATACATTGACAAGACATTTTTTTTTTTCGGTTCCGGAATTCGAATGCGCATGCGTCGCGTCTGAACGCGTTGTTGTCTTTGGAGCTCTATCGATTTGATTTATAATTCTTGATTTTTCCCCTTAAAATCACTTACAACGAACATTTTTTACTTTTCCTCACTGAGAAGCACTACTGCTCAAACCTCATAGTTACAACGCGGACTGTTGAGCAGACGCGTCTCAAGCCTATTAGTGATCCAACGCTGCATACTCTTATAGGTTACGTCCGTGGATCACGGCTGAACGCGTCTTCTCCACACTCAACAAACATGGCGAGTATATCAGATGTAAGCAGTCTACCTTTTGGTGCAGGTGAAGACACATTTGAGCTGCACGCGGTGCAGTCTGAGCTGGAAGCTGTTGAGAAACAGATCCACGACCTTTTAGTGAGACAGGCCGAGCTGATAGACCGGCGGTTAGCTCTTGAAACATCACGCGCTGATGCACACAAATCAGAGATTAACGTTACTAACCCGCTGACTCCGACCTCGTCTACTCCGTGCGTTACTCAGCATCGGTCCCGAGCGCCGCGGTCGCGATCAGCCATGGTACACGCTACGTTAGGTAAGAGTAAGGTGCATAGTGACTGCTTTCCTGGTGCTCGTGTTTCTGAAATTGCTGCTCGCGTTCCCGAGATTCTGAGCGATGACGAGCGCGTCGGAACTGTGGTCTTACACGCGGGAGTGAACGACATCAGGCTGCGCCAGACGGAGGTTCTGAAGAAAGACTTCAGGAATCTGATCGATACGGTACGCAGCACATCGCCTGAAACAACGATCATAGTGTCAGGACCGCTTCCCACGTACCGTCTAGGACATGACAACTTTAGTAGACTATTCGCGCTAAATGAATGGTTAACATCATGGTGCAATGAGCAGAAACTGCTCTTTGTAAATAATTGGAATCTGTTTTGGGAGCGTCCTAGGCTTTTCCGTGCCGATGGCTTACACCCAAGCAGATTCGGAGTGGATCTTCTGTCTGATAACATCTCAAAAATGTTAAATACCGTTAAATGACTAGTAACCAAAAGTCCAAATCATAGTCTCTACTGCACCAAATTAAATGATATAAATACTAGTGTAGAACATTGCATAGAAACTGTGTCTATTCCTCGTTTAGTGAGATCAAATAATAAATCTACTGCAGGATCTAGGAAAAATCGAATTGTTATTAAAACAAAAAATGTTGCTATTAGTAAACAAAAACAATTTTTAAAGTTAGGTCTTCTTAACATTAGATCACTCACACCTAAGGCAGTTATTGTAAATGAAATAGTCACAGATAATAGCTTCGATGTACTTTGCCTTACTGAAACTTGGCTTAAACCGAATGATTATTTCGGTCTAAATGAGTCTACTCCATCAGGATACTCCTATAAACATGAGCCCCGTCTGATTGGTCGTGGCGGCGGTGTTGCAACAATCTATAGAGATATTCTCAATGTTACTCAGAAAACGGGCTATAAGTTTATTTCGTTTGAAGTACTTGTACTAAATGTTATGCTCTTAGATGTTAGAAAAAAATCCATATTATCTTTAGCCTTGGCTACCGTATATAGACCGCCAGGGCCTTACGCTGATTTCCTAAAAGAGTTTGCAGATTTTCTCTCAGATCTATTGGTCAATGTAGATAAAGCATTAATTGTTGGAGATTTTAACATACACGTAGATAATTCAAATGATGCGTTAGGGGCTGCGTTTATAGATTTTTTAAATTCCTTTTGGGTCAAGCAAAACGTCACCGGACCAACTCACGATTTAATCATATCATATGGAACCGATCCAACCGATATAGATATCATTCCACAAAGTGATGATGTCACTGACCATTACTTGGTAACTTGCATATTACGTACTGCTGTAATACGTCATGCGGCGCCGCGTTATCGACCAGGCAGAACAATCCTTCCATCCACCATAGATCATTTCTCAAATTGCTTATCTAATCTGTCTCAGCTGCTGCCTGAACCCAAACAAATAGATGAACTAGAGGAACTAACCAGCACTATGAGCACCATTCTCTCTAGAACACTGGATGTTGTTGCACCGATTAAATTAAAAAAGGTTAGAGAGAAAATTAAAGCACCATGGTATAACAGTGCTACGCATGTTCTAAAGAGAGAAACCCATAATTTAGAGCGTAAATGGAAACAAACTAATTTAGAGGTCTTTAGAATCGCATGGAAAGACAGTATGTCACGTTATAAAAAGGCCCTAAAAGCGGCCAGGGCTGAGCACCTCCGCAAACTAATAGAAAATAACCAAAACAATCCTAGGTTTTTAATTTAACACCGTGGCTAGACTAACAAATAAACAGACATCACCCGAACAAAAATTCCGTTACAGTTTAGTAGTAATGATTTCATGAACTTCTTCACTGAGAAAATAGAAAACATCAGAACCACAATTGTAAACGTTCAATATTCAATCGCGCCTTATAATTCAGCCTCAATTATCACCCCGCAAGAACAATTACAGTGCTTTACAACTATAGAACAAAAAGAGTTAAATAAACTTATCACTTCATCTAAAACAACAACATGTTTATTAGATCCTATACCAACTAAACTACTGAAAGAAGTGTTACCTGTAGTGGAAGAGCCTCTCCTTCTCCGCCTTAAATATTATTAACTCATCTTTATCTTTAGGTCATGTTCCAAGAACATTTCTTTCTTTCTTTCTTTCTTTCTTTCTTTCTTTCTTTCTTTCTTTCTTTCTTTCTCTCTCTTTATTTCACACGTCATAATTTTAAAGACAAGTACAAAATACAATAATATATTTTGTGTGAAAAAGGGGAAACCCCAATGAAGCTATAAAAGCTTTTAGGAGGGGGCCCAATAACAACATACAACATAATATACAAATAAACAGATATATAAATACAACAAGACACAACACTACAAACAAACAGACAATCCCAGCACAAGTATGACACTTACAAAGTGATCAAAAAGTATATGTTAAAAGCAATTTTCCCTTAAGTTTTTTCTTGAAAACGGAGACAGAATGCAATAATTTAAGATTGACCTCAAGCTCATTCCAAATCTGCGGACCTCTACAGACTACACTCAGGCTCGTACATTTCAATCGTCTTAATTTACCAGTAATTAAATGTTTTTCCCTTGTGTGATATATATGCTGGGGTCGACTGATTGGGACAAGTTCACATAATCGGCAATTTAACTTATGAACAACCTGAAATATCATACAGGCATTATGAAAAACATTATATTCGGTAAGTCTTAATAAACCAAGACGATGAAACAAAGGACGCGAGGGGGTATTTGGCTCAGACCACGTTAATACCCGTATAGTTTTTTTCTGTAAAGACTGTATTTTATTCAAGTAGCTAGTAAAAGTATTACACCATATGACATTACAATAATTTAAATGAGACTCAAACAAGGTTTTATATAAGATGACAAGTGCTGACTGTGGAAGAAAATTTCTTACTTTGAAAAATAATCCAACGTATTTTGATAATTTTTTTATTAACTGATCAATATGATATTTAAATTGTAGACATTCATCAATAAAGACTCCAAGTGTCATGGATCCACTCAGCACACCTCAGCCAGCGTCAACTCAACACACCTGGTCACGATCTCACTCACCCGAATTCTGATTGTCTGCACCTGCAACTCATCACCTCACTCTGGATATAAACCCCAGTCACACCACAGCTCACTGTCCGGTCTCGTCTTCAGACACCCGTGACTCTTCAGCGCTATTCTCCATGCTCCACATTTGCAAGTATCTCTCAAGTTCAAGACTCTCATTACTTCTCTCTGTGTGTTCCCTGCCAGCCTCAGTAACTGGTGATCTCCTGCAATCCCTCAAGATCCAGACCAGTCCTGTTTGTCTCAACCAGCTAAGCTTCATCTATCCGGTTCCACGCCCCGAGTGACTTCCTATGTTTCATGCATTCTAAAAGACTCTAGTTCTACGTTATATTCCCTGAGTTTGACCCTTTGTGCTTCCCAGTTTTCCGGAGCTGCATACAGTGTCTAAATAAACCTTTGTTATCCTTTACTCTGTGTCCTCGTTCATACAGTGGTGTGACAGAAGACCGGACCACACACAATGCAGGCTCCCACGGCTTCCGGAATCTCCGCTTCACCTCCCGAACCCTCTCAGAGGACCCCAGCGCACGCAGCCGTCACCCCGCAACCAACACTACAAGAATCGCTAAGGGAATTCAGTCATACTCTTCAGAACTATCGACCTGCCTCAGTAAGTCCCATGGCCAAACCTGCTATTTATTCGGGCGACGGAGAGTGCAAAGGGTTTCTGCTACAGTGCAAGCTTTATATGGAGGTAAATGCTGTTCAGTTCATTTCAGAAAAAGCCAAAATTGCTTTCATAATTTCCCTACTCACAGGTCGAGCGTTGAATTGGGCTCAAGCTCTCTGGGATTCCAATGCACCGGCATTACAGTCTTTCAACGAGTTCCTTGATCATTTCAATATAGTATTTTCTCAAGCATCCAATACCACATCAATTCATGATCAGTTGTATCGCCTACGGCAAGGCAAATCCTCTGTTTCAGATTACGCCCTGAAGTTCCGAACTATCGCTGCAAGCAGTGGATGGAATGAAATCGCTTTGATGACAGCCTATCGACAAGGTCTCAACTCTGACATCTGTTTACAACTGGCCATTTATGACGACACCATCGGGATAGAAAAACTTATTCAACGCTCCATACTCATAGCTCAACACCGCAATGCTTGCTTCCAAAATTCCTCTGCACGAACTCCTCGCCTCTCCGAGCCCGTAAACCCTCCAGTACCAGAGCCAATGGAGATCGACTCAGGACGTCTAACCACAACAGAACGTAATCGACGTCGTGCCAATAATCTGTGTTTCTACTGTGGGGATTCTGAACATTACCGAGCTGAATGTCCCGTTCGTCCCAGTCGTTCGGCGGTGAGTACAGTTGAACTACCATTTCCTGTATCAAGCCTGAAGCAAACTCCAGTATCACTTACCTACCGAAACCATTCTGTTTCAGCGAAAGCTCTGATCGACTCTGGTGCTGCGGGGAATTTCATATCAGCCTCTCTGCTCAGCCGGTTACAAGCCCGCCGTCGTCGCCTGAGTCGCCCACTGAGTATTCACTCCATTCTGGGAAAACCCCTCAGTAACAGAAATATTCTTCACTGCAGCCCCGAGTTACAACTTTCCATCGGATGCTTACATCAGGAAAGATGTTCATTACTGGTACTGGAGGGCTCCACATCTGATATCGTCCTGGGACGCCCTTGGCTTATCCAGCACTCGCCAGACATCTGCTGGACATCTGGAGAGGTACGCCAATGGAGTGATTACTGCAAATCGCATTGTTTACGTCCCATCAAGAAGAACTCAACCGCCCCGTCCTTGGTCACTTCTCCTGCGATCCTGGGTTCAACCTCCATCGAGAGTCCAGCCACAGATACAACTCCTCAGATTCCTCCTGAATACCGGGCGTTCCAGGACGTGTTTAGTAAGCAACTCGCCACCATTCTTCCACCTCACCGGCCATGGGACTGCGCAATCGACCTGCTGCCTGGGGCCACACTACCGCATGGGAAAATTTATCCATTGTCCATCCCGGAGCAGAAGGCCATGGAGGAGTACGTGGAGGAAGCTCTACGCCAAGGATACATTCGATCATCCACGTCCCCTGCCGCTTCAAGCTTCTTCTTCGTTGGAAAAAAAGACGGAGGACTCCGTCCATGTATTGATTATCGCATTCTTAACGCAGCCACAGTCAAGTACAGATATCCGTTACCTTTGGTGCCCTCTGCCCTGGAGCAACTCCGTTCAGCGAAAATCTTCACCAAACTCGACTTGAGAAGTGCTTATAACCTGGTTCGTATCCGTGAAGGAGACGAGTGGAAAACGGCCTTCATCACTCCTGCGGGGCACTACGAATATCGGGTTATGCCCTTTGGCCTGTCCAACAGTCCAGCGATCTTCCAGGGCTTCATGAATGAGATCTTCCGAGATATGCTCCACCGGTTTGTGATCATCTACATTGATGACATCCTAATCTACTCCAACCACGACGAACACATCCTTCAGGTGAAAAAAGTGCTAAGACGCCTCCGTGAGTACCAGTTATACCTGAAGTTAGAAAAATGCGAATTCCATCGAGAATCCATGCACTTCCTCGGGTATGTAATCCGTCCAGACGGCATCTCAATGGATCAAAGTAAAGTGGAGGCGGTAATCAACTGGCCTAAGCCTCAAACCCTGAAAGAGCTGCAACGCTTTCTCGGCTTTGCCAATTTTTATCGCCGGTTCATCCGCGACTACAGTAAAATCTGCGCTCCAGTGACATCCATGGTAAAGAAGGGCACCAAGCAGCTAACCTGGTCTACAGAGGCGAGTCAAGCCTTTGTAAACCTCAAAGAAGCCTTCTGTTCTGCTCCTATGCTATGTCATCCAGATCCAGAACTACCATTTCTAGTGGAAGTGGACGCCTCCACCAACGGAGTTGGAGCAGTTCTATCCCAGCGGCAGGGGACCCCTCCACGGCTTCATCCATGCGCCTTCTTTTCACGTAAAATGTCCCCGGCGGAGCAGAATTACGATGTCGGTAACCGAGAACTCCTGGCTATTAAGTTGGCGCTAGAGGAATGGAGACACTGGTTGGAGGGAGCCAATCATCCGTTCCAAGTGATCACAGATCACCGCAACCTTGAGTATCTCCGGGAGGCCAAGAGATTAAATCCTCGCCAGGCTAGGTGGGCTCTCTTCTTCACACGCTTTAACTTCACGGTTACTTACCGCCCTGGTTCCAAGAATCTCAAAGCAGACGCCCTGTCACGTTTATATCAGCCTGAATCCTCCACAGAGAGCAACGAAACCATCCTCCCTCCAACTATGCTTGTCAGCCCCATCCAGTGGAACATCGACGAACTCATAGCCGACGCCACCCTTGCCGAACCTGCTCCGCCGGGAGGTCCTGAGGGGAAGGTTTTCGTACCCACCAATCTCCGTCTTCCTCTCATGGACTCTGTCCACACCTCTCCGGGCTCTGGACACCCAGGCAGCCAGCAGACCCTCTCACTCCTTCAACAACGGTACTGGTGGCCCAGCATGGCTCAGGATACCTCCCGATACGTGCAGGGATGCACCGCTTGTGCTATGGCCAAAGTACCCCGACGTCTACCCGAAGGAAAACTCCTGCCACTGCCTCTTCCAAATCGACCCTGGTCCCATCTGGCAGTGGATTTCGTCACCGATCTACCATCATCCGACTCCAAGACCTGCATTCTAGTGGTTGTGGACAGATTTTCCAAGTCCTGCAAATTGATTCCCCTATCTGGTCTTCCCACAGCCTTCAAGACAGCAGAAATGTTGTTTTCCGAAATCTTCCGTCATTTCGGTATACCAGAGGATATTGTCTCGGATCGGGGACCACAGTTCATATCAAGAGTCTGGAAATCCTTCTTCAAACTTCTGGGGGTATCGGTCAGCTTGACGTCGGGGTACCATCCACAGTCTAACGGCCAAGCAGAACGTAAAATCCAGGAGATCGGGAGGTACCTGAGGACCTACTGCCATGAAGCTCAGGACCGCTGGAACCAGTACCTCCCATGGGCAGAGTATGCCCAGAACTCCCTACGCCAGACATCCACCGGATTGACACCGTTCCAGTGCGTTCTAGGGTATCAACCACCTCTTTTTCCTTGGACAGGAGAACCATCAGACGTTCCAGCGGTCCAACACTGGTTCACGGAGAGTGAGAGGGTCTGGGACTCAGCCCATGTCCATCTACAGGGGGCAGTCCGGAGGTTCCAACAGCAGGCCGACGCACGTCGTAGAGCCACACCCCACTATACTCCTGGCCAGCTGGTGTGGCTCTCCACCAGGGATATTCGCCTCCGGCTGCCCTCTCGTAAGCTGAGTCCCCGGTTCATAGGTCCGTTTGCGATACTGAGGCAGGTCAATGAAGTCACGTATCGTCTCGCACTACCCCGTCACTACAGGATTGCACCCACTTTCCACGTATCACTGCTGAAACCTTACATTGCACCTCTCTCTTCCCCTTCCACAGAAGCTGACGCTGGTGAGGTACCCCCTCCTCCTCCAGTGGACCCCATTGACGAAGCCGTATATCAGGTCCACGCCATTCTAGATTCCCGACGACGGGGGGGCCAACTGCAGTATCTCGTGGACTGGGAGGGGTTCGGACCAGAGGAGCGCTGTTGGGTACACCGGGACGACATCTTAGACCCCACGCTCCTCCAGGACTTTCACCGTGAACACCCGGATCGTCCAGCCCCTCGTCCTAGGGGTCGCCCTCGTCGTCGGGGCATACGGCCCTCAGGAGCTGGCCGTGGAGGAGGGGGTACTGTCATGGATCCACTCAGCACACCTCAGCCAGCGTCAACTCAACACACCTGGTCACGATCTCACTCACCCGAATTCTGATTGTCTGCACCTGCAACTCATCACCTCACTCTGGATATAAACCCCAGTCACACCACAGCTCACTGTCCGGTCTCGTCTTCAGACACCCGTGACTCTTCAGCGCTATTCTCCATGCTCCACATTTGCAAGTATCTCTCAAGTTCAAGACTCTCATTACTTCTCTCTGTGTGTTCCCTGCCAGCCTCAGTAACCGGTGATCTCCTGCAATCCCTCAAGATCCAGACCAGTCCTGTTTGTCTCAACCAGCTAAGCTTCATCTATCCGGTTCCACGCCCCGAGTGACTTCCTATGTTTCATGCATTCTAAAAGACTCTAGTTCTACGTTATATTCCCTGAGTTTGACCCTTTGTGCTTCCCAGTTTTCCGGAGCTGCATACAGTGTCTAAATAAACCTTTGTTATCCTTTACTCTGTGTCCTCGTTCATACAGTGGTGTGACACCAAGAAATTTAGTGGTGTTTACTCTTTCAATAATTTGTTCATTTATTTTAAGACAAACATGCTTTTTTGCCAATTGATTTATTTTGGAATGAAACACAATGTAGTTTGTCTTATTTATATTAAGAGATAGTTTATTACACCGAAACCAGATAGCAACATTTCTTAGCTCTCTATTTATTGTTTCTTCCATTTCATTTGGATTCTTATGTGACATAAATAAGTTTGTGTCGTCAGCAAATAAAACTTTGTATAATGCCATTGTGGAATTTTCAAAATCATTTATATAAATTAAAAAAAGCAAAGGGCCCAAAATGGATCCCTGAGGGACTCCACAATTAATGAGTTTACTTATTGAAATTTGTTCGTTAATACTTACATACTGCTGTCTACCAAATAAATAACTATTTATTTTAACTGGCAGTTATAAAACCTCTCATTAAGAAACCACATTTAGATCATAATAATCTATCAAATTATAGACCTATTTCAAATCTACCTTTTATGTCTAAAATACTAGAAAAAGTTGTGTCCGCTCAACTGGGCTCTTTCTTGCAAGAAAATGACATCTATGAAAAGTTTCAGTCTGGGTTCAGGCCGCATCATAGCACTGAAACTGCGCTCGTTAAAATCACAAATGATTTACTTTTAGCTTCTGACCAAGGCTGTATCTCAATACTAGTTTTACTTGATCTAAGTGCTGCGTTCGATACTATAGATCACACAATACTCTTGGATCGACTACAAAATTATACTGGTGTTCAAGGACAAGCATTAAGGTGGTTTAGATCATACTTATCTGACCGCTACCATTTTGTCTATTTAAATGGAGAAAAATCGACCATAACTCCAGTAAACTATGGAGTGCCGCAGGGATCTGTGTTAGGCCCTCTATTATTCTCAATATATATGATGCCACTTGGAAATATTATAAGGAAACATGGAATTAGTTTCCATTGTTATGCTGATGACACTCAAATATATATTTCATCACGGCCGGACGAAAACGCTAAATTATCTAAATTGACAGTGTGTTAAAGTCAAGTCAACTTTATTTATATAGCGCTTTTCACAATACAGATTGCATCAAAGCAGCTTCACAGTAATCTTTCCTGTAGCTCAAACAGTAGAGCATTGGCGCTTGCAACGCCAAGGTCATGGGTTCAATTCCCAGGGAAAGCAAGAATTGATAAGAATGTAAATGTGTACCTTGAAATGCAATGTAAGTCGCTTTGGATAAAAGCGTCTGCCAAATGTAAATGTAATGTAATGTAATGTAATATTATATAAAATAGTACATCAGTGTTTGTTTCTAGTGCAAAACATCCACGTTTGGTAATGCTGATCAATAGTATTGTTGATTGATTAATTAAATTAAGTAACCCCAACTGAGCAAGCCAAAGGCAACAGTGGCAAGGAACCGAAAAACTCCATCAGGTGACCTAATGGAGAAAAAAAAACCTTGGGAGAACCCAGGCTCAGTCGGGGGCCAGTTCTCCTCTGGCGTTTATGAAGTAGAGACCGGATTTAACTGTAAGATTAAAAATATTATATAAATGCCTGGCTGAAGAGATGCGTCTTTAATCTAGTTTTAAACTGGGAGAGCGAGTCTGAGCAACGAACAGTATCAGGAAGGCTATTCCAGAGTTTTGGAGCTAAATGTGAAAATGATCTCCCTCCTTTGGTTGATCTGGATATCCTAGGTATGACCAAAAGCCTTGAATTTAGTGATTTTAAAGAGCGCGATGGATTATAGGGCGATAGAAGATCCGTTAAATAGACTAGAGCTAGGCCGTTTAGGGCTTTATAAGTCAGTAGCAATACCTTGTAGTTAATACGGAACTTTATAGGTAACCAATGTAGTGATGATAAAATTGCTGTTATATGGTCAAATTTTCTTGATCTAGTAAGAACTCTAGCGGCGGCATTTTGGACTAACTGTAGCTTGTTTATTGAGGATGCAGGACAAAAGATATAAAATATTGGATGACGCGTAATTTTCTTTTATTAAATCCAGACAAGACAGAGGTAATACTTATCGGTTCAAAAAACCGCCCACAGAACCTCTCACAATACAAATTTGACATCGTAGGATGTCCTGTTAATTTATCCTCTACAGTAAAAGACCTGGGTGTTATACTCGATTGTAACCTGTCTTTTGAAAATCATATTTCGTATGTTACAAAAACAGCCATTTTCCACATTAGAAACATTGCTAAGCTACGTAATATCCTATCAGTTTCTGATGCAGAAAAGTTGGTTCATGCATTCATGACCTCGAGACTAGATTATTGTAATGCTTTATTAGCTGGTTGTCCTGCATCCTCAATAAACAAGCTACAGTTAGTCCAAAATGCAGCTGCTAGAGTTCTTACTAGATCAAGAAAATATGATCATATAACACCAATTTTATCATCACTGCATTGGCTACCTAGAAAGTTCCGTATTAATTATAAGGTATTGCTACTGACTTATAAAGCCCTAAACGGCTTAGCTCCAGTCTATTTAACGGATCTTCTATCGCCCTATAATCCATCGCGCTCTTTAAGATCAATAAATTCTAGGCTTTTGGTCATACCTAGGATATCAAGATCCACCAAAGGAGGGAGAGCATTTTCACATTTGGCTCCGAAACTCTGGAATAGTCTTCCTGATACTGTTCGTTGCTCAGACTCGCTCTCCCAGTTTAAAACTAGATTAAAGACGCATCTTTTCGGACAGGCATTCATATAATATTGTTAATCTCACAGTTCAAACTACAATCCGGCCTCTAGTTCATAAATGCCAGAGGAGAACTGGCCCCCGACTGAGCCTGGGTTCTCCCAAGGTTTTTTTTTTCTCCATTAGGTCACCTGATGGAGTTTTAGGACAACATTAGGTCACTTGATGGAGTTTTTTCGGTTCCTTGCCACTGTTGCCTTTGGCTTGCTCAGTTGGGGATATTTTGGGGATACTTAATTTTATTCTATCAATCAATAAATTCCACTAGAAACAAACCTTGTTGTATTTTTATTTTATTTTTTATTTTAATTTAATACTGTGAAGCTGCTTTGATACAATCTGTATTGTGAAAAGCGCTATACAAATATACTTGATTTGATTTGATTTGATTTCCGCCACCTACTGATCTGGAGTGTGGAGTGTACTTGGCTTTGGAAGAAATGAAAAAAAAAAAAAAAAAAAAAAAATTCTATTTATTATTCATGTTTTATTTAGATATTTAGTTAGTAATTCATGAATTCTTGATTGTCTTGTCCCATTTCCTAACAATACTTTTATTGAAATTGTATCAACTCCCATCCTTCGTAACTCTTGACTTAACTGTTGTCTCTCCCTTTCAAATGCAGCACATTCTAAAAGAATATGCTGCACTGTTTCTAAATTATCACAGTTTCCTGTATCATGCTTCCCTATTTTATAAAGACTATAATTTAATGCAGTGTGACCAATTCTTAACCTTGTAAAAATGACATATTTTTTCCTATTTCCATATATTTTCCTCTCATTTCCAACCCGTTCCTGAATTTGATAAAGATGTCTTCCTTTAGAGTCACTATTCCATATCTTTTGCCATCTTTTACTAATTTCAATTGCTATTAATCTCTTGATTTCTGATTTATTTAGTGATACATTAATTTCTATTTGTGGATGATTTAATGCTTTCTTTGCCAACTTGTCTACCTCCTCATTACCATCCACACCCACATGTGCTGGCACCCAGAGGAAGAATACCAATACCCCTAACTGCCTTGCTCTAAATAAACATTGCAAAACTTAAAATATTAAATCTTGCCGAGATTCGAATTTTCCACTCATAAGACTAGTGAGAGCAGCCATTGAATCAGTACATATCACAGTTCTTGCTGGTTGAACTTCTTCAATCCACTGTAGTGCTAATATAATAGCTAATAATTCAGTAGTAAATACCGACACATTATCCGATATTCTTTTTGCAATTTTTATATTAAATGTAGGAATGAATACTGCTGCTGCAGTTCTACCAGACTCTGGTTCCTTTGACCCATCTGTAAATAACTGTAATACTGAATAATATTCTCGATCTACATACTGTTTAACTACTAACTTACATTTACATTTAGTCATTTAGCAGACGCTTTTAACCAAAGCGACTTACAAATTAGGACTAAGTTAAGCGAGTCATCATGACGAGGCAAAAACAACAACAACGCAAGAAGTGATCAAAACACGAAGTTCAGGCATTATTCAGAGTAGCATAAGCCTGATAAGTGATGTTTCGAAGGGAAGGGGATTTTTTTTTTTTTTAATGAGGTTAAGTGCTCACGGAAGAGATGGGTTTTCAGCTGTCTTTTGAATGTTGTCAGGGATTCTGCATTCCGGATGAGGGTGGGGAGAGCATTCCACCAGCATGGAACTGTGAATGAGAATGTTCTGGGATGTGATTTTGTGGCTTTCTGTGATGGAACCACGAGACGTCGCTCGTTGACCGATCGAAGGTGTCTGGTAGGGATGTAGACTCGTAGGAGTGAGTGAAAGTAGGAGGGAGCTGAGCCTGTGATAGATCTGTAAGAAAGCGTCAATGCCTTGAACTTGATGCGAGCAGCGAGAGGTAGCCAGTGCAGAGAGATGAACAGAGTGATGTGGGCCCTCTTGGGCTCGTTGAAGACAAGGCGAGCTGCAGCGTTCTGGATCATCTGTAGAGGTTTGGTTGCACATGCTGGAAGTCCGGCCAGAAGAGCATTACAGTAGTCAAGCCTAGAAATGACCAGGGCCTGGACGAGAATTTGTGTTGCATGCTCAGTTAGGAAAGACCTGATCTTCCAGATGTTGTGCAGTGCAAACCTGCATGATCGAGCTGTCTTTTGAAAGTCTTTTTTGTCTTTTGTCTTTTGATCTGTGAAGGTCAGCTGGTCATCAAACGTTACTCCAAGATATCTGACCGACCATGATGGGGTGATTGATGATGATTCTAGCTGGATAGTGAAGTCGTGCTGTAGAGACGGATTGGTGGGGAGGACGAGAAGCTCAGTCTTTGCCAGGTTGAGCTGCAGGTGATGTTCCTTCATCCATGTGGAGATGTCCGCCAGACAGTTTGAGACCTGTGCAGCTACTGTGGGATCATCTGGTTGAAATGAGAGGAAGAGCTGTGTGTCATCAGCATAGCAGTGGTAGGAGAAACCATGTGCTTGTATGATGTGTCCCAGTGATGTGGTGTAGATGGAGAAGAGGAGGGGACCAAGAACTGAACCCTGGGGAACACCTGTGGTCAGTCTATGTGCTCTGGATACCTCGCCTCTCCATGTGACCCTGAAGCACCTACCTGTGAGATAGGACTCAAACCAGTGGAGAGGAGTTCCTGTGATGCCCAGTGATGACAGGCTGGACATAAGGATCTGATGATTCACAGTGTCGAAGGCAGCAGACAGATCCAGAAGAATGAGGACTGAAGATTTGGAAGCAGCTTTTGCGATCCAAAGGGCTTCTGTGACCGACAGTAATGCAGTCTCAGTTGAATGCCCTTTCTTGAAGCCGGATTGGTTGACATCCAGCTGGTTGTTTAAGACAAAAAGGATGTTACTTGGTAGAAGACAGCTCTTTCAAGTGTCTTCGCAATGAATGGCAGGAGAGAGATAGGTCTGTAATTCTCTACAAATGATGTGCTTAGCGTTGGTTTTTTAAGCAGTGGAGTAACCCAAGCCTGCTTGAATGCTGTAGGGAAAGTGCCAGTATGGAGGGATGAGTTGATGATGTGTGTGAGTGCTGGTAGAAGTGTGGGAGAGATGGCTTGTAGAAGGTGTGAGGGGATGGGGTCTAGAGGGCAGGTGGTAGGGTGACTGGAGAGGAGAAGTGTAGATACTTCTTCCTCGGTTAGCGAAGAAAAGGAGGACAGAGGGATATAGGCTGTGGAACGGGTCAGTCTGGGTTCCTGTGTGTGTGGAGCTGAGAACTGACTGCTGATAGTTGTTGTTTTGTTGGTGAAGGAGTTTGCAAAATCTTCAGCAGTTAAGGAGGAGGTGGGTGGTGGTGGAGGTGGACAGAGGAGAGAGTTGAATGTCTTGAAGAGTAATCGTGTGTTGGAGGAGCTGTTGATCTTGTTGTGGAAGTATGAAGATTTTGCGGCATGAACATCCACAGAAAAGGAAGAGAGGAGAGATTGATACATACTCAGGTCAGATGCGTCTTTTGATTTGTTCCATTTCCTCTCCGCTGCCCTGAGTTCGGTCCGGTGTTCACGAAGAACCTCAGACAACCAGGGGTTGGAGGGAGTAGCGCATGCTGGCCTGGAGGAGAGAGGGCAGATAATGTCTAGAGAAGAGGTAAGAGTGGAGCATAAGGTTTCCGTTGCGGTATTCACATCCAGAAATGAGAATTGTGAGGGTGGGGGAAGAGAAGATGCAGCAGAGGACAGAGGACAGACGGGAGGGGGATAGTGAGCGCAGGTTTCGTCTGAAAGTGACTGATGCTGGGGGTGGTGGTGCAGGGGTAGAGAGTTGTAGACTGAAAGTAATGAGGAAATGATCTGAAACATGGAGGGGTCTCACTAAAATGTTCTCTGTGGTGCAGTTGCGTGTGTAAACCAGGTCCGGTTGGTTGCCTGATTTGTGAGTACCGTAGGTGATGAGTCGTTTGAGATCGAAAGAGGCTAGGAGAGAGATGAAGTCTGTTGCATGCGGCTTTTCGAGATGGATGTTGAAGTCACCGAAGACTAGAAGGGGGTACCGTCTTCAGGGAAAGTGGACAGCAGCACATCCAGCTCATCTACAAAGTTACCCAGCTGACCTGGGGGGCGATAAATGACTACAATATGGATCTTAATGGGAGTTGTAAGTGTAATAGCATGATATTCAAATGAGTTGTTGCATAGAGAAGAGAGCGTGGAGTATTTGCAATTGTTAGAAACGAGAAGCCCTGTACCCCCACCCCTCCCAGATTGGCGAGGGGAGTGAGAGAAAGAGAAATTACTAGAGAGAGCAGCGGGGGTTGCTGAGTCTTCTGGACGAATCCAGGTCTCAGTCAAGCCCAAGATACTAAGAGTAGAATGAGATGCAAAGGCTGGAATGAAGTTTATTGACTGCTGACTGACAGTTCCATAGACCCACGGAAAGAGAGAAAGGAGTGTGTGAGGATGAGAGAATAGGACGTAGATTGGCAGTATTGCGCTGCCTTTTACGCGTGATGAAAGGGCGTTGCCAAAAGATAACAGGAATGTATTGAAAGCACATGTTGAATAAGGTTAACAATAAGATAAAAAGAGGGAAGGAAAAGGGAAAAGGAGATACTCAAGTGCCTTTCTGGTGTCCTTGCTCGGTGGAGTCGCGCAGGTAGAGTCGATGGTCTTTACCCGAGTCAGTCTTCACACGAGGAGGCTGAACACGAGAGCTGAACGCTTCTGCTGAACGCTTCTGCCGCGACAGCGTGCAGATTACACAAATATACAAATATACTTTCACCGCTTGAGTGAGTACAGCTGTTTCGGTCGGGCAATTAAGTGAATAATGCGAGAATGTGCCAAATCGAAACTGCTAGGAGCAAAGGCTTAAGTGCAAAAATAGACTGCAATAATAATTTTCACTCGCGGCTGTTATTTAGTGTAGCAGCTAACTAAAATACAGAATTATGTTAAGTTAAAAATACAAAATAAGCAGAGAATCGAAGATGGCCTTACCTTGACTAAAATGCAGCACTGAAATAACAGGAGAACAGAGTATTCTAGAAAAACACACTTGCGCGCTCTTGCCGTGCCTCTTGCAAGCTGCTCGCTGGTCCTGACGGAGTGATCTGAACCTCCTCTATTTAAATCTATTCTTACAGATGCTGTTTCGGTCGGGCAATTAAGTTGGTAAATCAACTTAGTTGGTATGCTTATTGGTTTAATTATTTCTTTATGTATTTGTAAGTCAATTAATGGCATAGGATACATCCAAGGGGGAATTGCTTCTTCTTCTTCTTCTTCTTCTTCTTCTTCTTCTTCTTCGTTTGGTGTTTTATGGTGGTTGGCAAACCAACTTTCGGTGCATTACCGCCACCAACTGGACTGGAGTGTGAAGCACTAAAAAACAATAAGCAACTAAATAATAAAAAAAATAATAAAAAAAAAATAAAAACTTTATCCCCTATACTTCAAATTCACCAATCTACTCCTATTGCTTTGAGATACTTCATTATCGCACTATATATTTTTACTTGTTCTACTTGCTTTCCCAATAGACTTTCCATACTGAATACT
The DNA here is from genome assembly GCA_022828995.1 of Vimba vimba. Lineage (NCBI taxonomy): Eukaryota > Metazoa > Chordata > Actinopteri > Cypriniformes > Leuciscidae > Vimba > Vimba vimba. The sequence continues at coordinate 2,346,539 of CM040829.1, read as the reverse complement.
ACCACAGCCAATTTTCTTACTATCCTCTTAAGTTCTAACCTTTCTTTTCCATATTTTAAACATTTTATTAAAACATGTTCTATTGTTTCTGCCTGATCACAATAATTACATTTTCCCGTATCATGTTTTCCTATCTTAAACAAGGAATGATTTAATCGTGTGTGCCCTATTCTAAAACGAGAAACAATCGTATCCTCTTTCCTATTCCTAAAAACACTTCTTCCATTTCCTACTTGCTTCTGAATACTATACAACTGTCTTCCCTTGACCTCATTATTCCATAGTTCTTGCCATTTATTGTTTATGAATTATTTTATTTTACTTTTAACTTCATTTTTGCTCAACGTCACTTACACATTTATCTCATTGTTTTCAAAGTGTGATTCTTCTTCTTTTTCTTCTTCTTCTTCTTCTTCTCAAGTTTAATGGCGGTTGGCAAACCAAACTTAAATGATGCATTCCCGCCACCTACTGGATTGGAGTGTGGATAACGTTATGGTAGTAGTGACCTAAATCCTGTTACTTAAATGAGTGTCTTTTAAAAAAAGAAATACTTCTTCATATATTTTAAATTGCTTTGGGCCATTACCTAATAATGCTTTGATATAAAAAACTTCCATTTCCATTTCTCTTAATGCTTGAAATAATTTAAATCTTTCTCTTGCATAAGCCTCACATTTTAATAATACATGTTAATAATAATAATAATAATAATACATTCTTTCTTTTTTCCTGGTTTGTCATGGCCCCCTAGTATAAGCTTTAGATAGCTTCTTTGGGGACCAGTTCACATGCATGATCATTTCTTTGTTCTTTGTTTTATCTCAAGTGCATATGAATATATGTATTGTGTATGTGAATAAAACTTTCTTTCTTTCTCACTGCAAAAAAGTTCTACTGTTTCCATATTTTCGGAACTACATTTGTCACAATACCCAGTCTGGTGTTTCACAATCCTAACCGTACTTTGATTTAGTAGACAATGGCCAATGCGCATTCTTGAAATCATAACATCCTTCCTCCTATTTCCAAAGTTTCTTCTTTCAAAACCAACTGTTCCTTGAATTTTGTATAAATGTCGACCCTTATTTCCACTGTCCCACTCCTTCTGCCATTTCTTCCTAATTTCCTTTGCTATTATTATTTTTATCTCAGTCTTACTCAATGCAATTTTAATATCAACATCTTGAAATGTTATGGCCTGTTTAGCTAAACTATCCACCTCTTCATTTCCTGCCACCCCCATATGAGCTGGTATCCAAAGAAAATGAATAATGATTCCCAATGGTCTGGTTCTAAAAAGACTTTGTAATATTTCATAAATTAAGTCCTGTCTAGCTGTAGAAATACCACTTGCTAGACTTTCAATTGCAGATAAAGAGTCTGTGCATATAACTGATCTGATTGGCTGAACTTCTTCGACCCACTGTAATGCTAATATAATTGCTATTAATTCTGATGTAAATACTGAAATGTGATCTGATGTTCTTTTCAAAATGTTGACTTTAAATTGAGGTATAAATACTGCTGCAGATGTAGTACCAGAATCTGGATCTTTTGAGCCATCAGTATATATCTGGATGGCACTATATTTATAGGCCCGGTTTCACAGACAGGGCTTATACTAGGCCTGAGTTCAATTAGGGCATTTAAGTAGCTTTGCTTTCATATACGTACGTACCCTAGAAAAAAAAAACATTACTGGTGTGCATCTTGAGACAAAACAATGGCACTGACATATTTTAAAATATGTCAGTGCAAGTTGCTTTCAGTTAAAACCGCTCAAACATGCATTTTAGCCTAAGACTAGCTTAAGCCTTGTCTGTGAAACCGCGGGTTTATCTATTTAATCTTGTACCTTTACGCTATCCAGGATATTCTCCTCATTATGTTTGTCTTTGTGTAACTGGATATCTATAGAAGGCATTGGAGAAAACCGAGGAATTGCTGGCAGAACCACACATGTAGCAATATTAACATCTTTAATTATTTCTCTTGCCTCCTCATTAATAAACCATCCAAAACTCGTTAGTTTTTTTATAGTTATATTTCCAACAGTCACTTAAAACATTCTTAACTGGATGATTTTCCAGTTGACCTTTTTATGTTTGCCCAGTATCTCATTCTTAACTTAATCCTTCTCATTCCTAGTGGCATTACTCCCGTCTCAACATTAAGTGATGACACTGGTGAAGATCTTATTGCTCCACAATATATCCTTAATGCTTGATTCTGAATTCCCTCATCCTAGCAAGCTGAGTTTTTGAGGCAGAACTATACACCATGCTACCATAATCTATAGTTGCTCCAATTATTGCCACATAAATACTTTTGAGCGATTGTCGTTTTGCTCCCCATTCAGCTCCAGCAAGACATCTCATTATATTTATCACTTTTTTACATTTATCTATTATTTTCTGTATATGTACTCTGAAATTTAATCAAAGTGTGATTATCTGCTGTATATATATATATATATAGACACCTCTTAACTCGTTGATTGGGTTGATTATCTGATTGTGCTCCACTGGTGTTTAATTAGGGTTAATTATTTGAACTTGCTCCTCCTGAACTTTGTTAATAAAACATAATTTCTTAATATGCCAAATATGGTAGGGGTTGATCTTTGAGAACTATGATTGGATGAGATGGACATCATGGTTAATGAATCTGCTTAATCTTGTGTATAAATATGAGGCTTCTTCCTTAATATACTTGAGAAGGTCATGGTCCTCTGCTTTATTATTTGTTGCAAATAGTCTATCTACAAATTAATCTAACAGTCAGCTTTCAGGCCAGTGCTGTAGCAATGCATCACTTCTTTTCCATGATGTTTTCCCTGCTAGCCATTATTGGGCATGTGAGCACCGACCGGTCTTACAGATCTGAGCTGAAGGTGACGAATGGAATGGGTTGGGGATCGTGGGGGCCTAAGAGCATATGTCCGAGTGGAACATACGCCGCAGGGTTTAGTCTGAAGGTAAGTTGGGCATTGACTCTGTGGCTAATATGGGGGTGGATGAGCGCTTCAAAGATTCAAAACTATAGAGTTGCTGTTCATTTAATTCCAGGTTTCTCCAGGGAACTGCACCTGCTTAAGATTTAAGTGTCAGTATAATATTAAAGAGCATGAAGATAAATGTTACTAAGTTTTGGGTTAGTTTCTTTTCAAGTGGGAGATTGTCTCAATGTTGTTTTAAGGTGGAAACATATGTGTTTGGTTGGGATGATACAGCGCTCAATGGGATTCGTCTTCACTGTGTCGATCGGTCCAAAGATTCAACAAGCTCACGTGACTACACCGTAAATGAGTCCAACGTAGCAAAGTAATGGACTCCGATTATTAACAATTATTGCATTTAAGCTAGATAAGTAAATTGAGGATTTTCTTGAATAACAATTGATTTCATCAGGCAACTGTATTCTTCAGGTGGGGTTCTTGGTGACGTATCAAATGGTGTCCTTCTGGATACTTGACATCTTTCCAGCTGAGAGTTGAATCTCCCCAAGGATCTGGAGATGATACGGCCGCAAACAACATCAAGTGAGTGTGTGCTGCTATAAGTTATAACATCTCTTACCCAGTGTAAACCTCTTACACCATCTCTTACACATCCTGGTTTTATTTTTGCTATTTAAGGACTCAGTTTTCCCCCATCAATAGTTTAGGTAATATCACACTCGCAGTGGTGCTGCTGTTCAAGATTGTGATTGCTGCAGATGATCATGTGACTGACACAACAGCACAATATATTTTATCATAATATTGTTACATATTTTTTTTTTTCAGGTTCAATTGCAGTGGAGGTCAGGAGCTGGAGGGTGACAGCACAAACTGGGGCTCCTGGGGCGACTGGAGTCCAGCGTGTGAAGGAAAACGAATGTGTGTCGTCGTCAGCTCTCCAGTTCCTGTTCCAGTTCCTGTTCCAGTTCCTGTTCGTGTCCTGTTCGGTGTTTTCGTTGTGTTCGTCGTGTTGGATGTTCACTTCACTGGATTCACCGTCACCTGTCTACACGTCCACGCTGATCATCAAGTCCCTGCGCCACCAGCCCACCCGTGTGTTATTGCTTGTAAAACTGACCCATTAATAAAGAGTTACTTGCATCTTTGCTTCCGCTTCTGAATCATGACAGAACGATCTGACCATACGATGGGAGCAGCAAGTGGATCCTCTTCACTTGATGAATTCATCAGAGTAACCATTTCTCGGATAGAGGCTCAGGAGAGAACCTCTACGGAGTCGGGTCGGGCCATTCAAGCTCTCGTGGCGCAGGTGTCCGAGCTCTCCCAACAGCTTCAACACCTACGAGCTCCCACTGCGCCACCACCCACACCGTCCGCTTCCCCAGTTCCACCATCAAGCGCCTCCCAGTCAGAACCTCGTCTACCGGTCCCTGAACCCTACAGCGGTGAGCCGAATTTTTGCAGAGCTTTTCTGACTCGCTGTACCATGCATTTCTCTTTGCAGCCCAGAACATTCGCCACAGAACAAAGCAAGGTGGCGTTTGTACTCACCCTGCTGACTGGGAGGGCAGCTCTGTGGGGGACGGCGGTGTGGGAGAATCAAGATCCGTGTTGTGCCTCGTTCCAGACACTCGCCGCCGAAATGAAGATGGTGTTCGACCGCGCGGTCGCGGGAAGAGAAGCAGCACGAACCCTGGCGGATCTTAAACAAGGAAACAGTTCCGTATCAGACTATGCTATCGAGTTTCGAACTTTGGCGGCTGAGTGTCAGTGGAACGAGGAAGCGCAGTGGGACATGTTCCTGCATGGGCTGGCTGACCGCGTCCTAAGAGAAATCTACGCGTTGGATTTACCCGCTACACTCAACGGACTCATCGACCTGGCACTTCGCGTAGATTCTCGTCTCTCTCGAGTGGAGAGAATGAAGTTACCGGTCCGGGCTTCAACCACCATGGAGACCACGCAAGCCAGCAGCGGGGACACGGTCAGCCCCGTCTACAATCACGAGCCCATGCAGGTCGGGCGAGCTCGGCTTTCCCGGGAGGAGAAGGAAAGGCGGAGATCCCAGGGCCTTTGCCTGTACTGTGGAACTGCTGGTCACTTCGCTCACAACTGCCCGGTAAAAGGGGCAAGCCCGGCAGTAAATCTGAGGCTACTGTCGGGTGGGATCTCCGCTGAGAAGACCTCATCAACATCAACTCTCCTTCCGGTAAGACTTAGATGGTCAGCCAACACTCACGACTGTCTTGCACTTTTGGATTCCGGGGCAGAGGGTGACTTCATGGACTACACATTCGCTCACAAGATTCACGTTCCCCTGTTACCACTCACCCGTTCCATTGCTGTGCACGCCCTCAATGGTCAAGCCCTTCCCACCATTGCATTCACCACTGGACCCATTACACTGACTGTTTCCGGAAATCACACAGAGACTACCTCATTTTACATCCTGGACTCCCCCCTTGCACCTGTCATTCTCGGTCACCCCTGGTTAATCAAGCATAACCCCAAAATTGACTGGCAGCAGAGATCAGTGTTGGAGTGGAGCAGTTTTTGTCATGAGTCCTGTCTTGTGTCTGCCTGTCCGTCTGTTGTTGTTTCTGCTTTTCAGGAGGAGGCAGTGGATTTGTCAAACGTGCCCACGGAGTATCTGGACCTGAAGGAAGTGTTCAGTAAGTCTCGGGCTGCTTCTCTCCCTCCGCATCGTCCCTATGACTGTGCAATAGATCTACTGCCAGGTACGTCTCCGCCTAAAGGCAAGCTTTACTCTCTATCCATTCCCGAGAGGGAGGCCATGGAGAAATATATTTCTGATTCTCTGGCATCCAAATTCATCCGACCTTCCTCTTCTCCTGCGGGGGCGGGGTTCTTTTTTGTGGGGAAGAAGGACGGTTCTCTGCGACCTTGCATTGATTACCGAGGGCTGAATAACATCACGGTAAAGAATACTTATCCTTTGCCGTTGATGTCTTCAGCCTTCGAGAGGTTGCAGGGAGCGTCGGTCTTCACAAAACTGGACTTACGTAACGCTTATCATTTGGTCCGCATCAGGAAGGGGGATGAATGGAAGACTGCGTTTAACACCCCCAGGGGGCACTTTGAATATTTGGTTATGCCTTTCGGGCTGTCCAATAGTCCAGCAGTCTTCCAGGCACTCGTCAATGACGTGCTGAGAGACATGGTCGATCAGTTCATTTATGTCTATCTGGATGACATATTGATTTTTTCTTCGTCTCTCCAGGAACATGTTCAGCACGTCAGACGAGTGCTTCAGAGGTTGCTAGAGAATGGTCTTTTTGTCAAGGCGGAGAAATGCGCTTTTCATGCACAGTCTGTTCCTTTCCTAGGGTACATTGTGTCGTCTGAGGGGATGCGTATGGATCCTGAGAAGGTTAAGGCTGTGGTGGATTGGCCAAGTCCAGATTCCCGTAAGGCCCTACAGAGGTTTCTGGGGTTCGCCAATTTCTACCGGCGGTTCATTCGCAATTTCAGCCAACTAGCCTCACCTCTGACCGCCTTGACCTCCCCCAGAACTACGTTCATGTGGTCAGACGCAGCCGAGGCTGCGTTTGCCAAACTGAAAGGCCGCTTTGTTTCAGCCCCCATCCTAGTTACCCCTGATCCATCACGTCAGTTCATGGTGGAGGTCGACGAGAGTTGTTGGCAGTCAAGTTAGCATTGGAAGAGTGGCGTCACTGGTTAGAAGGGTCGGGGGTACCTTTTATCGTGTGGACCGATCATAAGAATCTGGAATACATTAGAACTGCTAAAAGATTGAACTCTAGGCAGGCTCGGTGGGCACTTTTTTTTGGACGTTTTGACTTTACTCTCTCGTACCGCCCGGGCTCCAAAAACATCAAGCCCGATTCTTTGTCACGCATTTTTGACCACTCCGATCGCCCGTCTACTCCCGAGTGCATTTTTCCGGAGTCCCTAATTGTCTCCACACTCTCATGGGAGGTCGAATTGAAGGTCAGAACGGCCTTAGAAGGGGTAACGCCTCCGCCCAGCTGTCCACCGAACCGTTTATTTGTGCCAGAGCAATTACGGTCCAACGTCATTCAGTGGGGTCATTGTTCCAATGTGGCTTGTCATCCAGGAGTCAGTCGTACCACGTCTTTAGTTAAGCAACGATTTTGGTGGCCACGCATGGCTCGTGACGTTCACAGTTTTGTTTTGGCTTGCTCAGTTTGTGCCACTGGTAAGACTTCCAATCGACCCCCAGATGGGCTCCTTCAACCGCTGCCGATCCCTTCGAGACCTTGGTCCCACATCGCTCTAGATTTTATCACCGCCCTCCCACCCTCTCAGGGTAACACGGTAGTTTTGACCGTGGTGGACCGATTCTCGAAGGCGGTCCATTTCACTCCCTTGCCCAAATTACCCTCAGCCAAGGAGACAGCGGTAACAGTCGTTGACCACGTCTTTCGGCTACATGGCCTCCCGACAGACGTGGTCTCTGACAGAGGACCCCAATTTGTGTCCAAATTTTGGCAAGAATTTTGTAGATTACTGGGTGCGACTGTTAGTCTGTCCTCAGGGTTTCATCCCCAGAGCAATGGCCAAACTGAGAGAGCCAACCAGGATTTGGAGAGAACGTTGCGATGTTTGGTCTCCAAGAATCCTTCCTCCTGGAGCCAACGACTGTCAATGGTGGAGTACGCCCACAATTCGTTACCAGTATCATCTACGGGCCTATCGCAGTTTAAGTGTAGTCTAGGGTACCAGCCACCAATTTTTCCTAGTCTGGAATCCGAAGTCGCGGTCCCCTCCGCTCACGCCTTTGTCCAGAGGTGTCGCCACACTTGGACTAGAGCCCGCGAGACTATACTCCAAGCGGGAGCGCGCACCAAGGCTAAAGCCGATCGCCACCGGTCTAAGCCTCCCGTATACGTCGTTGGTCAAAAAGTGTGGCTTTCTACTAAGAACATTCCTCTCCGCTCCGTCTCTAATAAGCTAGCTCCCAAATTTATTGGCCCATTCACTGTCACTAAAATTATTAGTCCGGTGGCAGTCCGCCTCAAACTCCCTCCAGTGTACAGGAGGATTCATTCCGTCTTCCATGTTCCGCGTCTTCCCGCCGCGTCTCGTAGAAGGGGAACCTACGTATTCGGTCAATCGTATTCTGGACTCAAGGCGGAGGGGACGCGGATTCCAGTACTTGGTGGACTGGGAGGGTTACGGTCCGGAGGAGAGGAGTTGGGTTCCTGCCAGAGACATCCTGGATCACTCTCTTATCGATGATTACAATCGACAGGTAAGGGAGTCTGGGGACGCCAGGAGGCGTTCCTAGGAGAGGGGGTACTGTCACGGTTCATGAATTCACTGGTTTCTTCGTGTCTCGTGTATTTGTTGTTGTGTGTGTGTGGATGTGTGTGAGTGGGCGTGGCTGCTCGTTTGTGTTGATTAGCACTCCACCTGATCTCATTCCCCTCATCAGCTACCATTAATCATCCCTGCTACATAAACTCATCGCACTCTCCTTTCCCTGTCAGATTGTTGGTTTTGGTGTCCTCAGTGTGTGTCGTCGTCAGCTCTCCAGTTCCTGTTCCAGTTCCTGTTCCAGTTCCTGTTCGTGTCCTGTTCGGTGTTTTCGTTGTGTTCGTCGTGTTGGATGTTCACTTCACTGGATTCACCGTCACCTGTCTACACGTCCACGCTGATCATCAAGTCCCTGCGCCACCAGCCCACCCGTGTGTTATTGCTTGTCAAACTGACCCATTAATAAAGAGTTACTTGCATCTTTGCTTCCGCTTCTGAATCATGACAACATTAGGTGAGAGTAAGGTGCAGTCACTGCTTTCCTGGTGCTCGTGTTTCTGAAATTGCTGCTCGCGTTCCCGAGATTCTGAGCGATGACGAGCGCGTCGGAACTGTGGTCCTGCACGCGGGAGGGGCCGACATCAGGCTGCGCCAGACGGAGGTTCTGAAGAAAGACTTCAGGAATCTGATCGATACGGTACGCAGCACATCGCCTGAAACAACGATCATAGTGTCAGGACCGCTTCCCACGTACCGACTAGGACATGAAAAGTTTAGTAGACTATTCGCGCTAAATGAATGGTTAATGTCATGGTGCAATGAGCAGAAACTGCTCTTTGTAAATAATTGGAATCTGTTTTGGGAGCGTCCTAGGCTTTTCCGTGCCGATGGCTTACACCCAAGCAGATTCGGAGTGGATCTTCTATCGGATAACATCTCCAAAATGTTAAATACCGATAAATGACTAGTAACCAAAAGCCCAAATCATAGTCTCTCCTGCACCAATTTAAATGATATAAATACTAGTGTAGAACATTGCATAGAAACTGTGTCTATTCCTCGTTTAGTGAGATCAAATAATAATTCTACTGCAGGATCTAGGAAAAATCTAATTGTTATTAAAACAGAAAATGTTGCTATTAGTAAACAAACAATTTTTAAAGCTAGGTCTTCTAAACATTAGATCACTCACACCTTGGGTTGGGAACCGAAAACCGGTTCTTATCCAGAATCGGTAGTGTTTTTTGAAAAATACCGGAACCGTGTGAGATTTCTAAGTTTCGGTTCCAAAAACGGTTCTGGGCCGATGTGTGGGCGAAGTGCTGGGAGCTTATCCTTCAGCGACGTCTCACACTCACCTCATGAATATTAAAATAGAAATGAAAGCACTCGCGCTACTCATATACGTTTTGAGAGAGAGAGAGAGAGAGAGAGAGAGAGAGAGAGAGACGATCTCGATTCAAACACTCACGCGATCTTATTCCTAAATGACAAAAACTTCACACTGGAACATTCAAATCTGTTTGCGCTGTCGCTGAGAGAGCAGTTGTCAATATGAAACAGCTTTACTTTCACAATCTTTTCAACAACACAGTATCGGTATTTCGGTGTTACAAATATTCAAATGATCACTGAAAATGAAGTAGGCTACTGATCAAATGAAGTAGCCTACTGAAATAAAATTTTATAGTTCGAGAATAAACACTGATATCTACGGTAGCAACCAAAACTGAGTAAATCACCTTTTGAAAGTCGCTTCAAATAGCGAAAATACGCTTCAGAATTTAAATGTATATAATGAGCGTGAGCGAGTACATCATGAATGCCTTTTTTCAAACCGTGTTTTTGTCTTATCCTGAATCACTACAGCAAGCCTGTAATAAGCGTTTATACTCGGACTACTTTACACCGGCACCGCTGCGGAGTAGCACAGTGCCTGAGTGACTCACCCGCGTCATAGAAATAAACAGAGAAGTAGCTCCGGCTATAATGTTCTTCCGCAAAACGTTCTGTTTATTAAACTGCTAGAGCGCTGATTCATCCAGTAATGAAGTGAAGTCTTTATGAATCAATCATTCAAATCGAAATATTATGTTTCACCCGTCTAGATCTTACATTTGTGTTCAATCATATTCTACCCCTTCTGAGAGGGTATTCTCCACTGCTTGAGATACAATAAGGCTTAAAGTCCACGTGAACCGGAAGTTGCAAACGACTTTTCTCCAGTGTTGTGACATGTTTCCCAGTGAAACGGAATATTGAACAGAGGGCAGAGTTTTACTCTAGCGCTCCTCCTCTCCATCTCTGCTCATCGCAGACTAATGGTTTGAGGGGAGTGGTTAAGCGTTTCCCAAACCAAGCCGTCAAACCTACGTCATCAGGGAAGGTCCTCCAATGCAGAGGGGAGGGGCATTTTCAGATTTTGATTAAAGATTATGAAGCCAACATTTTTTTTGGTGTGGATTGACTTGCATGGATGAATTGTTCACCACAAAACGATCAATTTAGGCAAACAAAGTAAACATGGTCAATTTTTATTCCATGTGGACTTTAAGCTATAGGAGAGGTCCCAAATTATCCTAGAGAATGCAGAAATATTTATTTTCCTTCAGAAAAATTAATTATTTTAGCAAAAATTGCTAAATAATATGTTGAATTTGTTGACATTACCAGTCTGTTAAACTCATTTTGTAGCTGTCGTCTAAGGCAACTCATATATTTCACTTATATATGGTTCACAGTTAAAATATAAATATATAAGGTTAAAAATCATATGATTAAAATAAATGATGTCTCATGGCCAATAAATAATAATTTCATGTTTATTTCTTTTTGTTTAAAAACTTTGTGTAAAAAGGAAGGAACTTATTTTTTGTTCCGTGTGGAAAATATAGTTTGTTGTTATGGGGACGCTGCATGGGTGCACTCGCTAAGATTATAGAGAGAGATATGTGCTGCGGCTTGCGAAGCCTGCTGTCTGAAAGCCCCAGAAAGATTGTTTTGTCGGTGAAGTGTGAAGATGAATACCCCCCCCCCCCCACCCAAGCAAAGCACAAGCAAATTAAGATATTAGTTTACATGGCATAAATTTATGTTTTATTTATTTGTTTTCTATGTAATTTCGTTTATTGTCTGCAAGTATGTCACGAATTTAAGGTTAATTTATGCTTTCTGTGTTTTATTTATACCAGTTCCGACGGCAATATGGTAATATATGGCAATAAAGGAACATGTTAAGACATGTTTGAAGATTCTGTCACCAAATAAATGCCCGTTAAAACCCAGGAACGACTTGAGCCTTTATTAAAACTCGAGGGGAGTAACAGTCAGAACTCAGCCTGCTTCGTGCTGGAGGAGAAGAGAGCGGTGCCTGTTGCAACGGAGCCATTAACGAGCAGCTCGTTACATCGTTAACTACGCTCACGAGCATCAAAGACAACACGAACTGCGTGCACGGAAAACCCGACAAGTGGCAACCGGAGTCCAGAAGTGTAGTGGGTCAAGCTACAAAGAAGTAACACATTTAAACAAGTTAAATGTTGTAAGACTGAAAACACTGGTTGAGGCCCTGATCTGAGACAAAGGGCTAATTACCATTTGACCTCCCCCATACGACCTCACTTCCGCAAACTACTAAGAACTCACACAAGAATATGGTTTAATGTGAATGTTTATCATTGACTGTTATGTTTTTGGTGTCATTTGAAATGTCTCAAAGTGAGTGGTACAGATACCTCATATCCAGATAGATAAAATAAAAGGTAATAAGGTTTATAGAAGTTTAGAGAAAACTGGTTAAGCCATTTGATCGTGGTTTTCCCCATCCCCCGTATCACCTGGGCAAACAGTATAAAGGAAGGTGTGCTTGCTCTATCTCAGTGATCTCAAACTCAATTCCTGGAGGGCCACAGCTCTGCACAGTTTTGCTCCAACCCTAATCAAACACACCTGATCCAGCTAATCAAGGTCTTCAGGATTACTAGAAACTTCCTTGCAGGTGTGAGTTGGAGCTGGTTGGAGCTAAACTGTGCAGACCTGTGGCCCTCCAGGAATTGAGTTTGAGACCACTGCTCTATCTGGTCTCTTCTTCTTGGCTGGACAGAAATGGGATAGGTGGTCTCTCTCTCTCTCTTTTTCTCTCTCTCTCTCTCTCTCTCTCTCTCTCTCTCTCTCTCTGTCTCTCTCTTTCCCTTTCTCTCTCTCTATCAGGTACAAGCTGGGTAAGATTATTTGGTGTAACCAATGTATAACCATGTTCTAGATATTTGAATTGATTGTGGAATTAATCTCTGATATCTGAAACATTAAAATGTTACATTTGATTATTCTAATGGATCTTAACATTGTTCATTCAATGGTTAAAAGGAATAGTCAAACTTTCGCTCACTTTTAGTGAGGCACAGATACTATTAAAACCTTTCATTTATGGAGTCAGATGAATAAACGAGAGAATACATAACTAAATGTATTGTAAATTTAACCAAACAATACTTCGCATGAGTGAGGACAGAACACGTGATTCCTTCCCCGTGTATTGGCGAACCGGCAGATTGGACCAATTTCACGGGCCTTACAATGTTAATAAGTAGTTTAATCCTGCTAACTTTAAAGGGACTCTAAAGTGCTAAAAGAGGTTGAAGTGTATGTTTCTGCAGTTTAAGTTTAAGTGTATGTTTATTTCTTTGTAAGGTGATTATTACAAACTAATTGCAAATTTAATCACAAGTTATTTGCTAAGTTAAAGGTGCACTATGGTATTTTAAAGGGCAAGTCATATTGGTTTTCTTTGACATTGAAGGCCATTTCTTTACTTCATACAAGGTGAAAACAGTTCATAATTTGCATTAAGGCATTTATTACACATTTTAAATTAATTCTAACAGAGTTCATATTTACAGTAAAAAGTATTATATCCCATAGTTCATTACAATAATTAAGGTAACCTTACAAACGCACAAGTAATTTGACCTTAAGTCAATACACATACATCAGCTCAAGTAGTGAAATGTCTGAGCCTGAAGTCCAAGGAAGCGAAGCTGTGAAGTTGCAGGAGCAAGCAAGCCCCGATGAAGAAATTGTAGACTCAAGTCCACAGCAAGAGGCAAATACAAGTCAAGCAGCTGAAGAAGATGCTTTGAGAAAAAGCCAAAGAACCAGAAAGCTTACTGAAAAGGGCCAAGCTCTACATGAAGAAAGAATGAAAAAGCTTCAGTGTCGCTTTAAGACCAATTATGACAAATGGAAAGTGATTGCCAAACAAGCTAAGAGAGCACTCGATGCACCTAGCACTGCAAGCTTACAGGATCACATCGTAAGGGTCCAAAATGCTTCAGGAGAAGTAAAGCAAACCTATCACGAGTTGCGCAGTTATGACACTCCTGACAGTGATACCCGTCGCCGAGTAGACACATGTCATGCTGTTTCTGTAAGGATAATAGAACAAGCAACAGAGATTCTTAAAGAAGAGGAAAGTGGTAAATACCCAGCTAAAAGGTCAACTCACTGGAGTGAGGCTGGCTCGGTGTTCCAATCAGCAGCATCTCACAGGTCCAAACGTGCGGGTAGTGCAATCACACGTTCAAGTCATTCGAGTAAGTCATCTGCGAAGAAACAAGAAGCAGCAGCAGAGCTGCCTGCAATTGAAGCCACCTTGAAAGTGATGCAAGAAATGCAGCGTGAGCAAAGGGAACTTGAAAATCTTGAAGCTGAAAACAGAAAAAGACTTGCACAACAAGAAGCAGAAAATGCTGAAAAACAAAAGACATTAGAAGAAAAGCGAAGGCAGATAGAGCGCTTTGAAACTGTCAAGAAAATGGAAGCCGCCAAAGCACATCTGAAAGTCTACGAACAAGAAACGACTTCAGATGAAGAAATATCAGACTTTCTACACAGTAAGTCTAAGCCTAAAAAAGCTGCATCTTACCTGGTTAGTTTGCCTGAATTTCACCTTGCACAACCCACTGCTAACCTGCAACAACGCACTGTGCCACAAGAGGCCACAAGCCGGCAACATGCAACCAATGCTACACAAGAAGATAGCACTACTGCATTAGCCAGAGCGTTAGCAGAGTCAATCAACATAAGCCGTTTACCAGTACCAGAACCTTCAGTCTTCATTGGAGACCCACTCAAATACAAAGATTGGAAAATGTCCTTTCAAACCCTGATAGACAGGAAGAACATCCCAGTAAATGAAAAGCTCTACTACCTCCGCAAGTATGTTGGTGGGTCAGCAAGAAAAGCAATTGAGAGCTATTTTCTGTTGGGGACGGACACAGCGTATCTTGCAGCATGGGACATTCTGGAGGAAAGGTATGGAAGCTCATTTGTAATCGCCAAAGCCTTCAGGGATAAGCTCACATCCTGGCCAAGGATAAGACCAAAGGACTGTGCTGAACTACGAGAGTTCTCAGACTTTCTCAGAGGCTGTGAAGCAGCAATGTTCCAGATTAAAAATCTTGAAGTTCTCAACGACTGCAGCGAAAACCAGAAAATGCTCAGCAAGCTTCCTGATTGGTTAACAGCAAGATGGAATAGAAAAGTCATTGAGATTCAAGAGGAAAGCGGATCATTTCCAACATTCAGCAACTTTGTCGACTTCGTCACAAGAGAGGCCAAGATAGCGTGCAATCCAGTAACGACGCTTCATGCACTAAAGGCAAGTGACTCTGAAAAAACAAAGACCCCAAAGACCAGAAGTGTTGGTGCAAAGGTGCTAGCAAGCAGCTCAGAAGAGAAATCAGACATTAAGATGTGTATCTTCTGTGAAAGGCCAAACCATGGAATTCATGTTTGCCGAAAGTTCATGGACAAGTCAATTACTGAACGAGTCAAGTTTGTACAGACAAAGGGCTTGTGCTTTGGATGTCTCAGCCCTGGACACCATTCAAAGAAATGTGAAAGGAGAAGTATTTATAACACATGCAAAGGAAAACATCCAACATGCTTACATCAGGAACGTGACAAAGAAGTCAAAAGGACAAAGGATTCTGACAAGGAACAAAAGGACACAAGGGAAACCAAACAACGAAGTACAGAAACACCAAACAAGGCAATATCCAACCGTGTTGTACAAAACACTAACAGTGATCTCACATCCACAATCATTCCAGTTTGGTTATCCACAACAAGCGATCCAGAACACGAGGTTCTTGTCTATGCCCTTCTGGACAGTCAGAGCGACACCACATTCGTCTTTCAAGAAAAGGCGGACGCTCTAGTCACAGAAAAGAAACAAGTGCAGTTGAAACTTTCTACACTGTCATCCAGGGACACAGTCATTCCAAGTCAAAAGCTATCTGGGCTACAAATCAGAGGCTTCTACACATCCAAGAGAATCCCTCTCCCAACTACATACACAAGAGACTTTATCCCTGCCAATCTAAGTCATATTCCCACACCTAAGATAGCAAGAGCATGGCCTCACCTAGAGCATCTTGCTGAAGAGATTGCTCCCATGATAGAGTGTGATGTCGGCCTGCTTATAGGGTACAACTGTTCGCAAGCTATGATACCCAGAGAAGTGGTGTCAGGGAAGGACAATGAACCATTCGCTCAAAGAACAGACCTTGGTTGGACTATAGTCGGCGGTACTGATCCCTGTGTGGACTATGGTGACGCTATAGGAAGCAGCTACAGAGTCATAATCAAAGAAGTGACACCTTCTGTTCAGTCACCAACCTCCTTACCAAATGAAGTCATCTACGTCTGTCGTACGCAAGTCAAAGAGCTAGTCACACCACTAGATGTTATCAAAGTACTGGAGGCCGATTTCAATGAACGCCGTGTGGAGGACTCTCACTTCTCCCAAGAGGATCTGCGTTTCATTTCCATAATGGAGGAAGGAGTGAAAATGAAAGCAAATGGTCACTGCGAGTTGCCCTTGCCCTTTAAGAAGGACAGACCAAATCTGCCAGATAATAAAATCTGTGCCGAACACAGACTCAAATGTCTAAAGAAAAGATTTGAGAAAGACACGCAATACCACAAAGACTACACAACATTCATGAATGAGACAATAACACGTGGAGATGCGGAAAAGGTTCCATTTGACGAACTGGACAAAAGCCCCTCCTGGTACATCCCTCACCATGGGGTCTACCACCCCCAGAAACCTGGAAAAATAAGAGTCGTGTTCGACTGCTCGGCAAAGTACGAAGGTGTGTCATTAAATGACTTTCTGCTTACTGGGCCAGAGTTGACCAACAGCTTGGTAGGTGTTCTATGTCGGTTTCGTAAGGGTCAAGTAGCGGTGATGTGCGACATAGAACACATGTTTCATCAATTCCATGTCAAGCCAGAAGATCAAGACTACTTCCGATTTCAGTGGTGGGATAATGGAAGCTTCTACTCCAACCCCTCCCTCTACCATTTGCGTGTTCATCTTTTTGGAGCCGCTTCGTCACCCGGCTGCGCAAACTACGGCCTCAAGTACATTGCAGCTCAAGGGCAAGGTCATTTCAGTGATGCCACAATCTGTTTCATTGAGAGAAACTTCTATGTGGATGATGGCCTAATAAGTGTCCACTCAGAAGAAGAGGCTATCCAGTTGGTAAATGAAGTAAGACAACTCTGCAATACAGGCAAGTTGCGACTTCATAAGTTCATATCAAACAGCCAACAAGTATTGGCATCCCTCCCAAAGGAAGACTGTGCAAAGACAGTAATGAAACAAGACCTAGCTCTTGGCGAACAACAGATTGAGAGAGCTCTAGGCGTCAAATGGTGTGTCGCCTCAGACCATTTCCAGTTTCGAGTAGTCGTGAATGAGCGCCCTCTCTCCAGAAGAGGAGTTTTGTCCACAGTTGCCTCTATCTTCAATCCACTTGGCTTTGTGGCGCCTTTCGTCCTACTCGGGAAACAAATACTTCAACAAATGTGCCGTGAGAAGATCGACTGGGATGAGCCACTGTCAAATGAACTACGGCCACGGTGGGAGTCCTGGCTTTTGGATCTACAGAACTTGGCCAATGTCAAGATTGAGCGATGCTACCTACCAGTTGATTTCAAAACAGTTCACAAGTATGGAGTCCATCATTTTTCAGACGCAAGTGTCACGGGGTATGGAGTCTGTACTTATCTAAGAGCAACCAGCACAACAGGACAGATACACTGCGTCCTAGTCATGGCCAAGGCCAGAGTATCCCCCACAAAGGTAACCACTGTACCAAGACTCGAGCTGTCCACAGCAGTTGTAGCAGTACGCACAAGTGACATGCTCAGAGGAGAATTGGAACTTGAAGAAAACCAAGAGTTCTTCTGGACAGATTCAAATGTCGTCTTAGGATACATCAACAATGACGCAAAACGGTTTCATATCTACGTAGCTAACCGCATACAGCGCATCAAGGAAAGTACAAACCCAACCCAGTGGAAATACGTGATGTCAGAAGACAATCCCGCTGACCATGCGTCACGAGGGCTTAAGGCAAAAGAGCTCATTGCTTCCAATTGGTTTAGTGGTCCAGATTTTCTCTGGCAGGAAGAGCTTCCAAGCGGTGAGGTTAAGGTGAGCGAACTTGATGCCAAAGTTCCAGAAGTGCGCAAGGTCATTGTGCACCAGACCTCAACCACAACAGATTCTTTCACTAATCGCTTCCTTAAGTTTTCAAGCTGGACAAGACTAGTGAAAGCAATCGCCAGACTCCAAAGATTTCTCAAGGAGTTTAAGGGTACAATACAGAGAACCAATGAAGCCACAAGTCTCGAGGAAAGACAGGATGCAGAGCTTACCATCATGCTCATTGCACAAAGGGAAGTCTTCTCCAAAGAGATCAATGTTCTTGAGTCACAAAGGGAGATGACCAAAGACAAAACTAGTAGGCTGTACCAACTCAATCCCTTCTTGGACCACAAGGGCATTCTTAGAGTGGGAGGTCGATTAGAGCATGCTGCCATGCATCCACACATCAAACATCCAGTCATTTTACCAAAAAACAGTCACATAACAAGGTTACTGATCGATCACTTTCACAGACAAGTGCAACATCAGGGGCGTGGCATGACCATAAATGAGTTGAGATCAAATGGTATCTGGATCCTTGGATGTAGTCAAGCTGTGTCATCAGTCATCTACCACTGCCTCAAGTGCAGAAGGTTTAGACGTCACACAGAAGAGCAGAGAATGGCAGACCTGCCGCGTGAGAGAATGGAGACAACTCCTCCCTTCACGTATTGTGGGATGGATTGTTTTGGTCCATTTTACATCAAAGAAGGTCGAAAAGAACTGAAACGTTATGGACTATTGTTTACATGCTTGTGTTCTCGTGCAGTGCACATAGAGTTACTTGATGATCTATCAACCGATGCATTCATCAACTCACTTCGTGCTTTCATTGCCCTACGTGGAAACGTTCGTCAACTACAGTCAGATCAGGGCACCAATTTTGTTGGAGCGAGGTGTGAATTCCTGAAAGCAGTAAAGGAAATGGATCAAGAATGCCTTAAACAACTAGGCTGCGAGTTTGTCATGAACCCTCCCTCTGCTAGCCATATGGGCGGAGTTTGGGAAAGGCAAATCCGGACAATCAGAAGTGTGTTAACATCTATACTGGATCAGTCATCCCGAACACTCGACAGTTCATCCTTACGGACCTATCTTTATGAAGTGATGGCAATCATAAACAGCCGACCTATGACAGCACATTTACTCAGCGACCCAACAGGTTCTCAGCCTCTTACGCCCAACCTGCTTCTGACAATGAAGTCCTCAATAATCTTGCCTCCACCTGGAAACTTTGTAAAGGAAGACCTTTACCTCCGCAAGAGATGGCGTAGAGTCCAATACCTTGCCAATGAATTTTGGCACAGATGGAAAAAGGAGTACCTACTGAGTTTACAACAAAGACAGAAATGGCACAAGACAAAGAGAAATGCGAAAATCAATGATATAGTAATTGTACAAGATGATACCGCACCCAGAAATGAATGGAAGCTGGCTAAAGTCGCCACGGTGTATCCAGCTGAAGATGGATGTGTGCGGAAGGTCCAGTTGCTGATCAGCAACTCAGCATTAGATGACCAAGGAAAGAGACTCAACAAACCAGTCTATCTGGAGAGACCTATCCACAAGACAGTAGGGGTGGGGGAAAAAATCGATTCTTCGATGCATCGCGATGCGGACGTGGACGATTCTGAATCGATTCACAAATGTCAAAAAATCGATTTTCTAAAAAAAAAAATATATATATTTTTTTCTAATAACGTAATATTGACGGAACGCAAAAGGCGGAACTATAAGCGGACGTGCAGTGCGCGGACAGTCTGTGGCGTGCACATAACAGAGTCGCGCACATACATAACAGACACATGATGGCTGAGCGCCAAATTCGAACGGCACCTTCGTTAAAAGCTAACGTATGTAAAATTGGCAATTTCATTGTTACCTATTTAGTATTTTTGTATTAGAGCTGCTTTCTGTATTGTTTAGTTTTCACATCAGTACACTGTGTAAACCGATCTGTTATACGTGCGTTATACTGCAATATGTTCAATTTCAGTCACAAAAAGTTACATTTTGACTATGCTCTCTGCAGATGTTCATTCACTTTTTTTGTATAAGCTGTTTTTGATTGTAGCATACAGCAAACATTTCAAGTCATAAGCTTTGTCTGTTACTAATTGAAGCTAAAGTAAGTTGTTCAAAAGTGTTCATTTTGTCTTCTTAATGATTCAATTGGACAATTTTCTTCTAGAAAGACAAGGTGTTCAGGTGGAGAAAAAACTTTTTCTTTACCTTGACATGTTTTGACTGCAACCTGCAGTCTTCCTCCACCTGAACATCTTGTCTTTCTAGAAGAAAAATGTCCAATTTCTACAGTATGTTGGTTCTGATCTACCTAAAGGAAATAAGCCTTTCATTTATTTGTTATTGTTTAGTTCAACTTGATGAGCCACAACACAATGTGATGTATTCATTTCTGTGTTCTACAGAACATAAGCTACATACAAATAATTCTGAAGTTATAACTACACGACACAGAAAGTGCTTTGAGTTGTTGTTACTCAATAAAAGAGTTAAGTAATTCAGCAGCTGACGTTTTTTAATACTGCAATCACTTTGTAGTGTATTTTCGTTTACTGTTGTGAAATGGAAAATCAATAATCGCTAATCGAGAATCGTTAATAATCGAAAATCAACTGTAATCGAATCGGGACTTAAATAATCGTAATCGAATCGAATCGGGAAATCAGACAGATTAACCACCCCTACAAGACAGTCACATTACTTGAAGCTGACTAACATAACTTCAACTTACAGTAATCACTCACACATAGTTAATTGTTTAAAATCACAAGTGATTTGGTGGGAGTGTAGCTGTCGTCAAAGGCAACTCATATATTTCACTTATATATGGTTCACAGTTAAAATATAAATATATAAGGTTAAAAATCATATGATTAAAATAAATGATGTCTCATGGCCAATAAATAATAATTTCATGTTTATTTCTTTTTGTTCAAAAACTTTGTGTAAAAAGGAAGGAACTTATTTTTTGTTCCGTGTGGAAAATATAGTTTGTTGTTATGGGGACGGTGTCCCTCACAATGTTCTGTTTACAGTCATTTATTTTTAGTCTAATTTCCTTAGACTTAGTCCACGGGAGGTCTGAGCAGAGCGAGGTATGTATTGTGCACATTCCTGTTCAAGAGTGTTATAATTGAAATTAAGTTATCGGTTTTGTTAAAATATAAATGAGTATGCACATGTATGTGATCCTCCCTCTTGAATATGTTTTTCCTGCATAAGTGAAAGTTTAACCGAGTGAATGCAGTCTCACGTTGTGTTGTATTTTAACATTAGTGTGAAAGTTGGCCTGTGAAGCGTGTCTGCTGATATCTTTTCTATGTTCAAATGTTTGACAGGAGAAGGCTGACTAAATGCACTTCATTGAATGCAACATATTAATCACTGCATTTTCCAACTCATGCATGCAGGTATGGTTATGAATTGTTTTTGTGATCTCTTTGTTATATGTGTTCAACCGAATTGGTTATATAAAATGCTGGAATGTGGGTGATTTAAAGATGTATACCATATGAGATTAGTTAGTGACAATGTATATTTAGAGATAAATATAAATATATATTGTGTTATTTCTCTGACTGTTGATACACCTGATGTGATATTACTATTTTCTTTATGTTCTTTATTAATGTAAATGAGGTTGTGAATGTGCATTGTGAGCTCGCTTCAGTCCACGGGAGGTCTGAGCAGAGCGAGGAGAAGGCTGACTAAATGCACTTCATTGAATGCAACATATTAATCACTAGGGATGTCCCGATCAGGTTTTTTTGCCCTCGAGTCCGAGTCCGAGTCATTTGATTTTAAGTATCTGCCGATACCGAGTCCCGATCCGATACTTCTATAATGCAAAAAAAAAAAAGAATAAAGAAGAGCGAAAAAAACAGATCCAGGATGTTCCTTATTTTTTATTTAATTCACCTTATTTTAACATTCAACAACTCTGTTAACAAACAGAGCACTTCTGTGAGGTAGCTTGAACAATCAAGTAATAAATAAATTCTTCACTTTTGGACTTTAGTGCAACAGTAAATATTAAAAAAAGTCTAATATATAAACAAATAGCACCTCAACTTAAAATATCCGGTAGGCATGTAAACAAATAAAAAATAAAAGTGCCACAGTGTTTGCAAAGCCAGTAATGTGCTTTTAGGAACTGCACTCCTAACTCTTACGCCGGTTTCACACTGCACTGTTAGCAGAGCGTGCAGCGCGTATTTTTTTCGCCGCCCATGTTAACAGATTAAACCAGGCTTTAGAGCATTCACACCGCACGCAGAGGTGGCGCGGCAGTGCAGAGCAGGAGTGCCGTGATCGTTTCGGCGCCGAGTCTATTTTTGCTGCGCCGCTTTTGCTGAATTAAAGTGACAATACATTGATCATGGCCAAAATACACCGCAGTTTTATCCAAAAAGTCCATTGATGATATCTATTGTGTTTTAAACAGTCAATCAAATGACCAACAGCAATTTAAAAAGAAAACAAATGTCCAAAAACAAACTTGTTGCCATAACAATAAAAACAAAGATGAACCAAAAGTTATATTAAATGAAATTATTAATAAAATAAGCTTCTTGACAAGTCTTTTCTCTTAAATGTATTTGAAAACGAAAAAAAGCAATGCCAACTTATCCATTATAGACTCTGTCTGTACACAACCCGCGGTTCAGCCGCGCGTGACAAACGCTGCCAGTATGAAAGCAAAACGCGCGTGTCCTGCTCCTGCTCACCATATGCACTGCTCCTGCGCTGCTTACACTCTAATAACGCGTGCAGTGTGAAACCGCCGTAACTCTGTGTCACCGCATAATAGAGGTGTTAAAAAATAATGAGAATATAAATACATATATCCGAGTCCTGATCGGGAGGTAACGTCCGATTCCGATCGAGTCTGAAAACACGCGATCGGGCCCGATTTCCGATCACGTGATCGGATCGGGACATCCCTATTAATCACTGCATTTTCCAACTCATGCATGCAGGAATATAAAGAACCTTTGAACCAGCAATTCGACTCCAGTCTTTTATTCAACACAACACAACACAACGCAGAGGGGTAGCCGAGTCGTAGGGACTAGAGACACGCGAGCCCGAACCGGCTACACATGTTTGAGTTGTTTTAACTGAAAGCATATCTTAAAATATGCCAGTCATTGTTTTGTCTCTAGATGCACACCAGTATTTATTTATTTTTTCTAAGGCACATCCAGGCCCGGTTCTAGAACCAAATCACTGAGGGTGCTTCTGAATATAGTGAGGGTGCTGCTTACGTAATCGTAGGAAATAGCTCAGTCATCAGTCTGAAACATAGTATCTCAAAATTGGGGATGTTGTATACAACAATACTATTGTAATTGCTGTTATGTTAAACGATATACGATCTGGCAATAAATTATAGAATAGCATGTAAACAAGCAGCAATCTTCACTTTGCAAAACATTAAAACATGCCACACATAGCCTACTTACACTGTGGTGATACCGTTGTTGTAACCGGCTTCAACTTCAATATAACATTCTAGGAATGGCCAAAAGTCACTGCCTTACACACGTCTCTCTCCATGACGGTGAGAGACACATTTTTACATAACAAGGCAGAAAATGTACCAAGAACATCCAACCTAACTTGAACATAAACACACGTAACTTTACTAACACAAACCCCAACCATATTGCTGTAATAACGCATAAATCAACTCCCAACAAACAATTACCCATAATGCACTAGCGCTGACTGCCGGGTCTGTACAATATGACAACCATGACAACACATCAACACCCAATCAGTCATTCATTGTTAGCGTTATGCATAAACATATTGATAAAGCACTGCTGCAGTAACGTTATTACACCAAGGTATTGCTGCTATATTTTTTATGACAACTCCAATAACAACGACAAGCAGTTCAAAACACCAAGAAGCTGCGCTAGCTTAACGTTACACAACACACATAACGTTACACAAAATACTTATTGAGCATGCTACAATTATTAATAATAATACTTGCAGGTTGTGATTCGGAGGAGGAGGAAGAAGCTAATCCAAATATATTCAGTACTGTAACCTTCCTTCAAACGGCTTGCGAATCCAGACTTGAAAGCATTTATGTTGGAGAACATTATGTTGGAGAAACGTCATTAAAATGACGCGAGGTTCGGGCTAAACTTCTGTTTTTTGTGCGTTCTTGAGCCATTTTCTTATGTCCATGATGATAAAAATGGACACTTATTTTTACGTTACCTAAAGCCCCGTCTCAGAAAGTCAGCTAACAAAATTTCTGAGCGGGAAGCACGCACGCAAGCAAAGTGGGCAATTAAAGAGACAGCTTCACCTTTTGCGTATCGCGATCACGAAAGGACAACTACAATGCATTAAACATGAAAGCATAACGAAATAATTTATTTAATATATATATATTTGTTTAATTTTATTAATTTATTTATTTTGTGTAGGCTATCCTATTATAGGCAAGAGTGTGAAATCTGTCTGTATTTTATTTTCGGCAAAATCTCGTTTATGTGTGCTATTAATAATTTTTCATCTGAGGGTGCTTTCACTTTTATTTGAGGGTGCTTAGCACCCTCAAGCACCCCCGTAGAACCGGGCCTGGGCACATTTACAGTTTTTTTCAACTGCTCACACACAGAATCCTCACTCGTCACACAGTTTCTGAAACCTGACACTTAAACACCAGAAACACACACCAAATCTGCAAAACCATACAATAATTCTAGGCCGTCGACTCAGTTTTCCATTTCATAAAACACTTTTTGCAAACCACAACACACACTTCTCTATGAAACACAAATTTAACAGGAAGAATCTTGATTTACTTTTTTAAACAACCTATCAAAACAACACCACAGTAATTCAACAGTGTCTCACACACACACACACACACCAGAATGTCCCTTGAGCCCTGTGATAGTGGAGTGTCGCCCTCTGCAGGAGATTACCAGTATTACAGTTAAACGAGTTTTAAAGCATTAGTTCACTCCAGAATTAATATTTTCTGATAATTTTCTCTCCTCCTCATCATCCAAAATGTTCATGTCTTTATTCTTCAGTGGAAAAGAAATGAAGGTTTTTGAGAAATACGTTCAAGGATCTTCAATGGGGTCCAACGGGTTGAAGGTCCAGATGTGAGTTTCACTGCAGCTTTTTGTGCATCAACAGCCATGATTCATTGTTCATGTTTTCATATGTCCATCAGTTCATGTTTTAATTTGTTCATGTTCATGAGTTCATATTTCTAAATCAAGTCAAAGTCGGCTCTTTATTTTGTGTCTGTTCACTTTTGGATTCAGTAAATCTGCACTTGGGTTCAGTTCAACTCGCCTACAGGACATTCTTTACAAATATATTCTTGATAACTATTCACTTAAATTGCTTCTTTGTTTTTTTTTCACATTGTTCTTCATCTTTCAAATGATATAAATCAGCAAAAGAGAGAAATGTGTCTGGACTGAAGGCCGAGATCTGTTATGATTGTCATGGTGAGAGTTAAAGATCAGACATGAGCTTTCCGAACACGAATCTGCTGGAAACATGTTGTACAGTGAGCTTTATATTCACGGATTACACCACAGAAGAATCTTAAGACATTAGAAATACGAAAAGCTGGATACGACACCGTTCTTATAAAAGACAATATAGTCTGTTTTGAAAACTTAATAACATTTTCTTAAGAAATCATTTAAAATCAGTCAAACAATTTTACACTTCATTTGTTGAACTGTGAAGCTTTGCGTGGACAAACTCTCAAAAATCTGCCATCACAGTCTAGATGTTCCTTTAAAGCTGCACTATGCAGGAATTGTGTTTTTGTCAAACAATGACCTCTAGAGTCGCTGTGGAACACTTGCACTGTCGTAAATTCAGTCACAACACAGCAATCAGAGGAGGACGCGCTGAAAACTGTAATGCTGTTTGCTGCTCTTCCTTCAGAATCATAACTCATACTGAGAAGGTTTGAGTTGCAGAGGAATTTGTGACTGTTTCACCTGTTCAACCACATCAAAGTTTCGTAATTAGTATATGGGGGTATTATTGTTGCATTATTCCAAATAAATAGATTATGATCCACAAGTAAATGTAACGAGATTCACAAAAATATATCACATTCACAAATAAATGTAAAGAGTTTCACAAAAAAATATAAAACTCACAAATAAATAAAATGAGATTTGCAAATTAAAAAAAAAAATATTTACAAATGTGTTTTATGTCACAAACACAACTCTACCTGGCATTTATTTGTGAACCGCTGTCTGTGCATTTGTAAGTCGCTGCACGCATTTGCGAATTGCTTCTTGTGCATTTGTAAATCACTGCACGCATTTGTGGATCGGTTCCTGTGCATTTGTGGATTTGACACTTCTAGTGTCGACGTGTAGCCTGGCGAGCCAGACTTACATCAAGATGTATAGTCTGGAAACTCTCCATAGACGCGGCTTGCTCCGAGGGGCGGGATAAACGGTTGTCTCTCCAAATCCCTCTGCACGCAATAGGATAGCGCTACAACCAATCAGAGCAACGAAGAAGGTGACGTAGTCAGAGCGACGGAAAATAATTGATGGGAAAGTGTTTCGCGGCAAAGTTTGATGAAGAGATTTCTGTAAGCGACCAAATGTTATTGTAATGGAGCATAATGACTGTTGCCGTTTTTGTGAAAAAAATATGAGAATTGCGGGTGTGCTTGTACATTCAGCAAGCATTTTCGATAAACAGAAGAAACAACTAACGTTAAGTATTGCCGAGAGACTACTGCATGTCGGAGTGGCGGTAGATAAAACATCGATAAAGTCGAACAGGATTTGTAAGGTTTGTCTCAATCTTTTATCGAGACTTGAACGTGACTTGCCGGTGTACTGGAGATGGGTGGAGGATGAAAAGAACGAGGAAGCCTCCGCAGTAGAAACAATTAACGTTACAGGTCGTTCAGATAAAAGAGAACGTGAGCCTACTCCGTCGAAGACCCCCAGGGCCTTGAAGAAGTTCTGCCATAAACCTGCAAGTCCTGGAAGAGCTAATATTCGACGCAGCATCACCGAGGTATGATAGTTGTATTGTTACATATGTTTTAACATCCAGTAATAGTGCAGAACAGCCTGATTTTCATTACAGATATGTTGCCCACCAGTTACCCTGGTAGCAACATCATTTATTGATATGTTTACTTGTACTAGCCCTGTTTTCAAACGCTTGACTAACTAAAGCTGTTTATATCTTCATGTCTGTCAGATGTCTATATCAAGGGCTTTGTTTTTAAAAATTCTGTCATACCATGAGTAGCAGACTGAGACAACTTGTGAACTATGTAGTAGCCTATTTGAAGTACAGACGTTGCATGGTCTTGATAGCTTATTTAGATCTTTACTGTAAAAGAAATGATATGCTGCAAAGTTACTCAACACTCGAGTTAATAGACCTATTAACAAACTTGTCAACATTGCTGTGAATGTAGTCGTTGACTGCATTACTCTATATTGTAGATTTTTTAAAATAAATAATTTTCACATTAGAACTGCTTTGACTCGTTTCAGGTCATCATCAAATGCCCTAAACAAAAGGTGTGCGAGGCTGAGGATGCTTTGATGGTGAAACACATAAACAACAAAAAATGGAAAGCGGCGGCCAAATTAATCATGAAGCATGAGGAGCTTCTACAGGAAGTGAAGGTCATCATCCTTACAGTCATTGCAAGTGAATGCAAAACACTTTGCGACCCCAGCCAGAATTTCATGTTGTGGAGGTCTTCAGCAGAAGATTTGAGATCTTTCTCAATTAGCAGCCTTGAGTCAGACCTCCAGCGCCTCTCACCACTCCTCTTGTCTGTCTTTTCAACCATCACAAACCACTCGCGTCCTGTCACCTGTGCTGCTGCTGCGATTGCACTGAGAGGTAGAGAAAACCGTCTCTCAGCATTCGCTCACTACATAAACTGCATTCTTCAATATGGGGGTGCGAAGAAGGCAGTGTTTGAAAGGCTCAGCAAATTTGGCATTTCAACGGTGCACAAAAATGCTATTGGAAAGCAGAAGGAATTATCTAACAAATGTGGATCTGGTCTTTGGCATCTAAAGAGGCAAAATGAAGAATTCATAACTCTGGAAGCTGAATGTCAGTCTGTCAATCAAGGACAGAACAAAACCTCCATAGACCACAGAAGTGAGTCTGAGCTGTTACTCTGTGATGTCTTCCGAAGCATGGAAGATCTTCAATTATCAGGTGAAAAATAACACACACAGACACACACTCACACTCACACACACACATAGAGATACTTTCATGTGCAAGATATGTATGTGGTTATGCTGTCTTATATCTATGTGTCTAATGTATGACAACAGATGAGGTAGCTGAAAGCAGTGCCTTAGACCATGCTACACAAGCTGAAGAGGTGAAGATCACATCAGAGGTAGTAAAAGGCAGTGCCGTGGACCAGGTTTCTGGACATGACGATGTGAGGATCACATCCGATCCGTTGACGGGGACATGGCCAACTCCACCACATACATATTCCTTAATTTTTGACAATTTGGATTTCTACATGCATGCACACCACCAGTCCACCCACGCAGCAACAGGTCAATACACTGGATACACCACATTGCAGTCCAAGACCGGATCCCAATATATCACCTGGCTAATGACAAACCACTTGGAAATCTTCTGCACTATGACCTGAATTTATCACTCCCTGGAGAGGGTGAACAAATTCAAATGCGAAGGGAATACATTGTCCTTACCAGCCGAATCCTGACAACTTATCTCTCTGTATTCAAGCCATTCTCCAACGTGGTCTTGCGTCACATACCACATCAGTATTCAACAGAAATGGCACAGCGTTCCACTGATGTAAGAACTTAAGATAATACTACATTAACACCAGTACCAACCAATTTTAGTGTAACAAATTGATTTGTGACTTTTTCCATTTACAGTTCCCATTAGGACTACTTTTTAAAGACGAAAACAAATCCGCTGACCTGGCAGAAGTACTTCAACACTTTCAGAAGACGTAAGCATGAATTAGAGTCAAACAATTACTTCAAATCTAATTACTGTGAGCAGGGGTTCCAAAAACAATTGCCTCTGTCTTCATTGTAGGTATGTACCGAAAGGACCGGATGGACTGTCAACAATTTTGGTGGGAGGTGACAGGCTCTCTGAAGCAAATAGCAGAAATCTACAGTGGGCCTATGCAGATGGTATCAACATAGAGGAGCGATTAGATGGCATGGAGTTCATGTTTGAGGATTGGCATGCCATTAGGGTGCTATTCCGAGTAAGTAATCTATCACAATGTAACATGGTTTGCTTGAACTGTTATATTTATTAATTTATTTAATTTGTTCATAGTTGTAGTTCAATAGTATTATGCTGCAGTGTACCTTGCTGCTTTGTAGGCTGCCTTATCCTTTGTTTTGGTCTTACTGTTGTCTTTCCCTTTTTAAAAAAAAACTTAGATCCACTTCAAAGTTTTCTTCAGCGAGAAATCTGCAAAGGAACATGGGACACTGTGCGCCAACATGACAAAGTTGAGGTACAGCTGCTGCATTGACACTGAATTCATGACTTTTCCGCTGCAATTGAAACATTGGCCACTTTGGCCAGCATAAAATATTTTGTGCTTGCTACCTAATGTTATCTAAATTGTTGACAATGTTCTCTGCAGTTTTGCTGTTACACAAACTCCAGTCATCCTGTTCATTTTTCCGAATACACCATGAATTTATGTTAATTGTGGTGGGATGGGATGGGATGGTATGGGCCATCAGGAAAATCCGTGGTTCTGTGAATTTACTAGTATGGTACGGTATTACAAGTTTTCCAATTGTACTGTCACTAACTTTCCCAGAATGTGATGTTTGTGTGTTTGAAACATGAAAGGTGGGGTGAGAGATGACTGACACATTTAGGTCTGTGTGTGTGTGTGTGTGTGTGTGTACGTACGCAAGTGTATGTGTCCATGTATACCCACACCCCTATATGTTCAAATGGAGCGTTTTAGTGATACATAAAAAATGTGTACCAACTATTGACTAACATATGTATGTGTCACAGGTGCAGCAATGCGAAACAGGGGCCCAAGAGTGCCTACAACGCATACAAACATTTTTTCATCACAGACACAACTGCGTTGCTTCTGACGGCAGCAATGGAGCACTTTGGACTGCATGATGTAGCAGGTAAACAGGGTGATATCAAATGGGACAACAATGCTTTCAAAATAAATAGTGTGTGGATGAGGAAATATTGATAAGACTCATTTTTTGTTTTTTTTCCGTGTGACTTAGAAAGCCCTGAATCGTTTGTTCCGGAGGAAATTGCATCTGGATCAACAGATGTAAGGCGAACGTGGTTGCATGCTAAATCTGCAGAGATTGTGGAAAAGTTCATCCTGCTTGGGGACGTGATAGAGGCCAGGACTGGTCTCTGTGAAGCTTCTGTGACATCAACAGAGACAAAGCAGTACCCTTGTCGAGCACAGGGCTGTAAACAGGTATACGCATATCTCAAAGCCAGAGAAAACCACGAGCTTAAAAAGCACAACTTGGATGTTCCTTCCGAAACGTCTGAGAATACGACACTGTCCAAACGAGACCACAAACAAGAACACACTTTGGCAAGGCTAAGCTTTAGCTTTTTGCTTTTGGACATGCTTGATGCGATAAAAGAGGGTGACGGTGAAAGATTATTGAGGCTGTACAAAGTTGCCATGCTGTATTACAAAAGCTATGGGCACAGCCACTATGCTTACAGTACTTTACTCATGACACTGCAGGTGAATGCGTGTCTGACCCCTCGGTTGTCGCATAGTGTGATCTGGAACCGGTTTTGGAACAGCAAGGGAGGGAATGGAAACAACATCCCCCTAGACCTTCATTTAGAACACCTGAACAATTTTCTTAAGTCTTTCCTGAAGGGTCTGGGTCCAAACCTTTCTGAAAAATCAGCAAGCCGGGTCAGCCAGTCCATTGGTGTTTTGAAGGAAATGATGGAGAAGGTGGATGGCGATTTGGGTATCAACAGGCCAACTGGCACCCATCGTGCCGAGCAGCAGACACAGGATGTTATGACTCTTATAGAAGTTTTCAAGGCGGGTCAACTATTTACAGAAATACCTGGCAGGGAATTTCAGGCCTATCCTAGATTTGACAAGAACCTGTTGCGCAAAATAAAATACAAAGATATGTGGCAGTGGATGAGGCACAAAATGACGGAGTGGAGAAAACTCAAAAAGTAAATCATACACATTTGTGGTTTCCTATCTTGTCTATAGACCCATTTTGAATAATCTGTAGTTACATAATCTTTCATTGGTAGGCAAGGCACATGTTCAAAATCGACAATCTGTTCCAAAGAACTTTGACAATGGATAAGACTAAAAAAAGAATTGGAGAAATGTGAAAGGTAATTACAATTTATCTTTGTTTGTTAAGCTTGTACACAGACTCTTTGAAAATAATCTGTACATTGTTTCACCTATTTTTTTTTCTGGTCAAGTTACATATTTAAATGTAAAACAATTTGTATACACAACATTTTCAGCTTGTTTGTTACTTTCATTTTCACCCCTTTTTCTCTTGTATGTAATTGTGAAATAAAGACTTTGACAATAACTGTAAATATATCAATTTCAAACTTTATTTATATACAGTCATATGACATAAGTTTGGAGAGCATTCATGGAGAACTTTCAAATACAGGTCGGTGGTCATATGTTCAACTGTTATATACAACAGTTATATACGGTGTGTCATATATACAAATATTTAAAAATTGCTTTTATGCATCAGTCGGAACTCCTCAAATGTGTAAACCCAGATTCAAAGCTGCTACATAGTGATAGGGTGTCTGGATCAGACTCATCATCAAAATAACCTGTGTAATCTTGGTCAGGCACCACAATGTCCTCTGCAGGCAGATCAACGTCAGTGTATTCAAAATCTCCAAAGATATCAAAAAACACCTTTAGAATTTTTTGTCCGTGCCTTCTACTAAACACGGGTAGGTTGTCCATTATGAAAGTAAGATCAAATATTTCGGCGCTACGCTCAAGAGCACAGTCGATCAGCTCATTACTAAAACCAGTGCAATCTGTGCTGTTAGTGTACAGATGTATGTGCTGTACTAAGCTGAGCTTGTACCTGTACAAAAGATCTCTAATCAACTCTTTGTGATCCTCTGTAACATTCCTGCTTTTGACTGTGGCATGAACGTCTGGAGACATTTCGTATTCAGGTATTGTCAAGTCACAACCTGCAGAGCTGCACAAACAAACGGAGTGGCAGTATGAGCAGCACAAATGTCCTGGTAGAACGCTTTCAGTATGGTGCTCAAAATGCGAGTATAACGCCTTCCTGAAGCAGCTAGTGGTGCCCTTTTTTAACAGTGTTTTAACACCCTCATTCAATCTTATCTGCTGCTTTACATTGTAAATAATGGCATGTGATGGAGACCCATCTCGCCCAGCCCTGCCAACCTCTTGTACTATGTCCTCCACATCCTCTGGTGAGCCATACATTATGACATGGGATATGTTGGGAAAGTTCATGCCCATTCCGAGAGCTGTCGTGGCTACAACCACTCTGCATGCACCATCGCCAGATAATGAATCAAGTACTCTACTCTTGTGATGGGGAAGTGTTTGGCTATGAAACATACCAATAAGCAAGTTTACTACCCTGTGTTCTGGATCCCTATCAACCCAGCAGTCATCACCAAGTTCCTCTTTTAGGTGGCAGAACACCTTTCCGCAAGTCGTCAGTGTACGGCAGTAGATTATTATTGGTGACATTCTTGGGCCGTTATCTCTCAGTTTACTCACAACCCAGTTCAGACAGTCCATAGTATCTGAAGACACTGTAGTCAGGCCAAGCCTTATATTTGTTCTGTTTGGGCTTATGGTGACGTGAGTGGCATTCTCCAAATGCAACTGTCTTTTGATAATTGCTCGGGAATCCAGGTCCGCCGTTGCTGTCAAGGCCATTATAGGTGTACCTGAAGAACAAAGACAATTGCATTAACACTTACAATACAATGTCATTATAGATTTCTGTTTAGCAAAGTGTTCACTAATGTAACAAAACTAATTTTTAGTAAATGATAGTCCATAGATAATTTTTCGGGGTTTTATCAAACTTAGCCATTATCAGGGAGGAATGTAGTTAATTTCAGCATGGCAGCAAGTGTTTATCAGATAAGGGCAGGTAAACAAGCTAGAGGCTTTATAAGAGAGATGATACTGATAATCATGAAGTCTTTAGTGGCTACTGCACCTGGCTCATAAAAGTCTTCACATATAAGCCTGAGTGTTTTTTTAATAATAGGCTAAAGACAGGATCATGGTAATGTGTCTCACAACTTCCATACTTACCCGGTTTTACGATGGATCGCAATTCTCCTAGCCTTGCAAAACTGTCTCTGAAGGCCTTCTCTCCTCTACTAGCCTTTCCCCTGGTAGATAAATCAACATACATGTACATGTTAAATATATGAAATTTGAAATAATATCAATGACTACCGAAATAGCAAAATACATTCTACAACAAACATTTTTTTTTAGGTCTGATAAAAATATTCCATTAGTTCATTGTTATGTGATGTCACTGCTGTAATGTAACATCAGACTCTTTAAAAATTATAGGTTGACAGGAAAAAACAAAACATACAAGAGATGTCCAAGGCATACATTTTTATTTATTTTATATTGTTATTTTAAATTAAGATCAAGCATTTGCCTCTGAAGATACACACAATTGACATATGAATTATAATTTGGACTTGTCTTGTTATTTGTTCTTGATATTTAAGTCCAATCGTTATAAAAACTCATTTTTTTGTGCCAACTGCTGTCAAAATTTTAAATAGACATTTTTAACAATATGTGAGTCTGTAATTTTTTTTATTATTGCAATGTTGTTATGTTGTAATTATTGTATGATATGTACGCTAAAATATATTTACCATTTGTACGTGAGATGTGCTTCATCCACCACAATTCCCAAAATGTTGTCTTGAAAGAACTTGGTGGACAACAGATCTCGCCATTGCTTTTGAAGAATCCAGGATTCAGGACTCCCGTATAGCAACTGACACCGGCCGCTTCGAATGTCCCCCTGGTCGCCTTTGCCAAGTTGCATGGCCTTAAGTCCAAATTTTGTAGCCTCCTTTAACTGGTCCTCCATAAGCGCTATCAATGGTGAAACAACAAGCACAAGCGGGTTGAGGCTGAGTCCCATGCGTTTTCCAACCAGCGGAGCTAATTGGTATATTAAGCTTTTTCCGTATCCAGTCGGCAAAACTCCAAACACATCTTCCTTTTTTAAAAATGACTTAAGTGCCGTTCTTTGCTCTTTTCTTAAAGAAAACCTTAAGTCCAAGTCCTCCAGAGTCGCGGCCAAAGCCGATTCGAAAGAAGCCGCCATTCTTTGTTTTCAAGTGGCAGCCGAGCCGTCGCATTTCTGTCGTCATTATGTTAAGCCCGCCCCGCCTCCTCTATACGCGTTGTGATTGGCCTGACCCAATTTGGGTTTTTGCAGCTAGAAGGTCTATTGAGAGTGTCTAGACTCACCTAGCTGCAAAATAATTTTTGCTGCCGCTAGGGTGCGTCTAGTTTCTAGGCTAGTCGACGTGCAGATAAATCCACAAATAAGTGGACTCCACCCACCGTTTACTCAAGCCAATCAAATAACGGCCACATCGAGCTGGCCAATCGCAGCACATTCTCGCTTCAACCAATCACGTTTGGCTTTACACTGGGCGCTCTTGCTCTGTGCTCATTCATCATTCATCTGCATTTCAAATAGGAAGTGTACGCGTAAAGGCCCATAAAATATGTTTAAAATTTGGATTTTGTTAGAATTACACCATTAGACTGCTTGTCAAGCCAAGCCACAATTTTTATGAGCCTTGAAAAAAGCCAGAGAAACAGCACTTTACATCTCTGTTATGGGAATAACGCGTTATGGACGCGTCACGTTATTCAAGATAGAACAAAAAAGCATCAAGTAGCTGACTAATGAATAACTGTGTTCAACCCATAGCTACACGAGTTTTTAATTTGCATTGCAAGATTTTTATTTGCAGCACACGCTGGCATCAGAGGCCAGTACCGTTCCATATTGGGTGGTCATTTGGGCTCATATTTGGTATTCTACATGACATTTATTTATGTCCTATTGCTATTTGTCACCGCGATTGTGCTTTAAAAGGCAAAATCGTATGTCCTGTAATTTCTTACATGGTGTCTACCCCGTGCGAGGCTATCTATCTAGAAGAATCTATCTATCTTCTATCTATCTAGAAGATGTGCGGGCATCCGTTTACTATCAATGAATGCCCCACGTTCAGGATACTATCACGAAATATGATTTTTCAAGTAACCAGCACTAGTCAAAGTAGGCTACGATCAGAGCCGTTAAGAGTACGATTATGCAGACATGTCTGCAGCTAAGCAGACGTCACATAGGTAATATGTGTTAACGTTTCAAACATGCTAGTTTTACATTATTTGAAACTGCTACGGCAGCAGTGAATAGATAGTGCCTATTTGCTTTTGACGCGCTGTGTCGCGCCTCTTGCCGGTGTAGAGACTGTTCATGATGCTCGGGATCTCTGATTATCATAATTCCCTGAGTGTATCCTGATGGAAATATAAAGAGGCCTTAAACTCCAACAATCTTTTGTAAACAGAGTGTTTTTACCACACAAACAGTTCAGCACTACTACTGCTCCTTTCAAGGATGCAAGAATCAGCTCCCGCCCCGAGTGTAAAGCCAAACGTGATTGGTTGAAGCGAGAACGTGCTACGATTGGCCAGCTCGATGTGGCCGTTATCTGATTGGCTTGAGTAGGCGGTGGGTGGAGTCCACTTATTTGTGGATCTGTCTGCACGTTGACACTAGAAGTGTTTCAAAATCCACAAATGCGTGAGGAGATTCACAAATGCACAGGAACCAGTTTACAAATGTGTGCAGCGATTTACAAATGCACAGAAAGCGGTTCATAAATAAATGCCAGGCAGAGTTGTATTTGTAAAATAATAAAAGATTTGTAAATATTTTATTTATTTGCAAATCTCATTTTATTTATTTGTGTATTTTATATTTTTTTGTGAAACTCTTTACATTTATTTGTGGATCTTAATCTATTTATTTGTGAATTCGATACATTTTTGTGAATCTCTTTACTTTTATTTGTGAATGTTAATCTATTTATTTGGAATATTGCAACAATAATACCCCCATATTAGTAAGTCCGTGTTTTTTTTTCTTATGTGCTGAAGGGCCGCTGTGCCTTGGTGAAACGTGTTTGTATGTGAAGAGACCTTTTACAAAACGCAATAAACATAAAAAGCTGCCTCAAAGATCCACCAAAAGTAATAATTATGAATATGTAAAATATTGCAATAAGACATTTTAGTTGTTTATTAATTTCTGTGTCGGCTGCAAAGATGAAGTTGCTAACTATTGACTCGCAATCTTCGCAGTTGGCTAGTGAACGCACCGGAGAAAATGCATTTATAAGGCTACATAGTTTTATTTTGTTTTGGATGGTTTTGTTTAGAACTTTAGCTTTCTGTAAGTATATTTCACATTTTTTAGGCCTGTGAGGCGAGTAGGCTACGGTTCGGTTCATGATGATATCTCCAGTTCAGTGATTGCTAGCCTATTTACTTTTTATGTAAATCCAGGAAATTGGTTAATTTATTAAAATTAAGATACAATTAATACAAAACGAAATTCGTTTTAAAGAAAGGCTTTGTGCTGTCTGTTTTGAGGTCTCTGTGAAAGTTTGAAAGTCTTATGCGCTTTCAGAGCGCTCGCGTCCATAATGGAGAACTGTCACGTAATATTGTTTTTTCCTCATAAGTGCTCACGGAAGAGATGGGTTTTCAGCTGGGGGTAGAGAGTTGAAGACTGAAAGAAAATTAAAAATAAGCATAGAATCGAAGATAGGCTAATTACTTGAGTCAAAAAGAACACTGAATAACAGCAGAACTGGTGTATTTAGAAAAACCACTTGCGTGCTCTCGCCGCGTCCACTAACTGACCGCTTGTCCTGGTAATGATCTGAATCTCCTTAGTATTTATATCTTTCTACAGTTGCTGTCTCGGCGAGCAATTAAGCAAATACAGCGAAAATGGCCCAAATCGAAACTAGCTGCTAGCAGGCAATATTTCAGTACAATTAAACTGCAATAATAATTTTCACTCGCGGCTGTTATTTAAGTTATAACGCGTCTAGATAAAATACAGATTTGTGAGAAGGTAAAAATTAAAAATAAGCAGAGAATCGAAGATATTCTTACCTTGAGTCAAATGACACACCGATTAACAGCAGAACTGGTGTATTTAGAAAAACACTTGCGCGCTCTCGCCGCGTCCACTGACCGCTTGTCCTGTTTTTAATAGTTTGTAGCCTAAATTGTGCTCGTTTACACTATTTACAACCTCTAGGCTTATTTATGTCCTGATAATTGTGTGAGATATTGACAACTGTTCTCATGATAATCGCAGGAATCAATTTCAACAGCGTCGTTTACAAAAAAGAGGTTTACTTACTAGTCCATCAACAAGTTCGCCAGGTCAGCATCTCTTGCATCCAGTGCTGCTTTTTAGCTTGCGCCAACGAGTGAAAGCCTGACCGATTGGGACTATGGGACTCTTGTCCGGTTCCTCACACAGTCAGATTCTCTTTTCCTACACTCTTCGACTGCGCTTTCTTTATTTTTTTCCATCGTCGAGTCTTCCAAGAATCACGTCTGAAATGCGTGCAAGTGTCTTCGTGCTTCATGTTGTTGTTGATGTGTGTGACATCGTTGCCAAGCAAGTCGTGTTCTCGCGAGATTTGTCGGGGGCGCCTCTCTCAAACTTGCATTGCTGGTTTTTCCAGAGGCGTCCCCCCCGAGCTTTACTACCAGGATTATTCACCCTATGAGTTTGTTTTCCACCGAAATTACTTTGAAGCGGTTATATTAAGGTACAATTATTGCATAGTGCAGCTTTAAGTCTTTTAAAAATGTTCCTGGAGAATCCTGGAATTAAATGACAAACAGCAACTCCAGTTTAATCTTTGAAGCGCTCATTCACCCCCATATTGGCAAAATCGAGTCAATGCCCAACTTACATTCAGACTAAACCCTGCGGCGTACATTCCACTCGGACACATGCTCTTAGGCCCCCACGATCCCCAGTAATCTAGCCTTGATGTCATGAACGCATGAACTAATTGTTCCACATTTGTCAATGAGAGCAAATGGCGTAATTTAGATATATTTTTAAGATGGAAAAATGCGGTTTTACAGATACTAGACACGTGACTTTCGAATGAAAGATTGGTATCAAAGAGCACACCCAGGTTCCTAACCGACGACGAAGACTTAACAGAGCAGCCATCGAGTGTTAGACAGTATTCTAGGTTATTACGTGAGGAAGTTTTTTGTCCAATAATTAGAATCTCTGTTTTTTCAGAATTTAGTAGTAGGAAATTACTAGTCATCCAATTTTTTATATCAGCTATGCATTCCGTTAATTTTGTGAATTGGTAAGTTTCGTCTGGGCGTGAAGAAATATAGAGCTGAGTATCGTCGGCATAACAGTGAAAATTGATTCCATGCTTCCTAATGATATCTCCTAATGGTAGCATGTACAGAGTGAACAGCAGCGGTCCTAGTACTGAGCCTTGTGGTACGCCATACTGAACTTGTGATCGATGAGACATCTCTTCATTTACTGCTACAAACTGATAACGGTCAGATAAGTATGATTTAAACCATGCTAGTGCATTTCCACTAATCCCAACATAGTTTTCAAGTCTATTTAAATGTCATAATTACCTGACAAAATACACTTGTTGAATGATTTTTGTTGAATGCAAATGTTAAACGTGTCTGGTTTACAATTTCTGATTTAGGACTCGATCTTGACTGCACATCACATGTTTTACTTTATTGATACTGCTTTTAATCATAATGCAACGGACCGGTCATCGGGACATAAGCTGTCATGTACAATAAAAGAGCCTGCGCAGCGACAGGAAATATGATTTAAAACAAAAAGCCTGCCTAGACGGTGGACTTGCG
This sequence comes from Vimba vimba, assembly GCA_022828995.1. Lineage (NCBI taxonomy): Eukaryota > Metazoa > Chordata > Actinopteri > Cypriniformes > Leuciscidae > Vimba > Vimba vimba. The sequence continues at coordinate 2,307,695 of CM040829.1, read as the reverse complement.
CTCAGGATTTTGTTTTTTTGTTTTTTTGAGCGGCATGTGCGGACGAATTCTTTCTACGCACACACTATTTTATTTCTTGATAACAGACCGGTGCTAACTATAACACACCGTTGCCATGAAAAACAGAGCGTTGCCATGAACACACAGGATTCTGAAGAGACCGTAGAGACGGAGCGCACTATTTTCTTTAGCGGAAGAAATACAATCATTTTTAAATCAATAAACTCCTTTTTAAATCATAATTTTGTGTCAAATTATTGATTTATTTGGTAGGTAGCAATGTAATAAGCTGGATCTGGTTAATTTAGTCTTAGTCAGCGTTTTTGGACAGTGGTGCAGTCTTGCCATCGTCTCGTTTTAGTCATGAAAAAAAAGGTCGTTGACGAACATATTTCGTCTCGTCTCGTCTGACGAAATTAACACTAGCGCGTGCACATGAAGTGGGTGTGGAGCGTGTGGAGGAGAGAGAAGCATGAAGAGGGAAGTTTGAATTATGGCCAACACACGACCAAAGAGACGACGTTCCGATGAACAAATTGCAAAGAAGAGGGACAAGGATAAGGAACGCGCGCAGTCCCGAATTTACATCAGAAAAACCTTTGAAAGGTGGCGAGAACTCCGCCGGCAGAAGGGCTTCCAATCCGACATTCAGTTGTTCTGTTTTTGCAGAACAGGTAAATCCATTTTTCTTTCTAAACTGACGTTCATGTTCACCAAACCAACATTGGATGTAATTAGCTAGATCTATGCAGTCAGCGTTAACTTTGGTGAATACAACATATGTTTCTAGCAGTTAGCGATCAATCTCTATTGTAAATGATCAAGCAAATTTACAGTAGGGCGACAATGTGTGTGAATGATTGTTTTCATCCACTGTTTGTTATGAATTTGAATGTTCATTTATAGGCTATTGACAACTTTGACTAAATTTGTTTACGACGCCGCTGTTGTTTATGCTCACTGGGAAACACGAAGCTAACGTTATCTTGCTATTATTGCGTCCTTGTATGGGAGCTATAGTTATAACCTCAGGTGGCGAAACGATTTTAAGATAATGTTTCTCTTTAAGCATTTATCTAACTTGGTGACATTACATGCTGAATGAAGTATCAGTAAAACTTAACTTTGTTTGTAGTGAGACTGACTACTTTGACTTTCCTTTATGCCGGAAGGGAGGGGAGGAGGAGGAGGGAGGAGACGGGATGAGGGGGAGGGAGGGTCTAGCTAGCCTCCGTTTTGTTTGACAACAATTTGAATGTCAACAAGAAGTAACGTCTCCCGGGATCGCTTAGAGCACCTTTAAGGCGAGACACTACAGGTGAATAGGGTAAACATTTTAACTTAGAGATATCACCATGAAATTTTACCAGTTGATTACTCACATGAATAGGAGAAAAAAATGAATTGCAAGTTCTCTGTAATTTTATGTTTAAATATGATAATCAGGCTATATCTAATTAAATATTTGCTACTTTGCATATATTTTGAAGTGACGAATCTGACCATTGAAAAAAAAACAAGGTTCAAAATTATTCTTGTTGATATATTCAATGAAATGACATTATCAGAGGGGGTTATGAATATCTCCTTTTGTTACCCTTTAAATCAGAAAATACTGCCAATAGCCTTAAAAAATGATTTCTGCCCTATTTTTCATAAATCAGGCCAAGAATTATATATCAACAAATCCCTCTGAACAAACCTTCACAATATAGTTAGGAATACGACTGTAAAGTTTGGTGTATGTAGGTGCTACAGAAGTGAAAAATCGTCACTAGGAGTGTGAGAAAAAAACTAATTTTGTGAAAACGGCCTTTAAAGATTTGTATGGCAAAATTCGACTAATTTCTATTGAAAGCCATGAATTACAGACAAAATATGCTTTAGGTCCAAGTAAAATCCATGTATCACACTGTATAACATCCAAAACTCATTCTTGCTTCATCCATCACTGATCATAACATCCAAAAGAACACATCAAAACAACACATCAACAGTCACAAAATATATCACACCCACAGCAACATCATGTGACGCTTCTGAAGATGACTGCAGAGTCAGCAGTCGAAACTGTCAAGGTATGACAACAAACTTTAAACCTGTCATATAAGAAAGAATTTGTATTATAAATACAAATAGTAGGCTAAATGAACTTGTTTGGATTAACACATCAACATGGCCTTCAACTGAAGACCATTACATCACAAACTTCGAACTGACAGAACAAAACCTTTACACCTAGTTCCCCCAAGTTAATTTACAGTCTACATATCCATGCCAGCACCATATGTAGGGCCCTCCTCCATCTCCTGCTGGTGTCTTTTCACTTTTTTGGCTGTGCTTACACTTTTATGGCTCCGTTTTGCACAGAGCGTGTCACGTGACGATTCTGAACGAATCACGTTGTCAGAAATTGGCATCAGCCAATGAGATCTGACAGCATTGCAAAGGAAAGAGAGAGCTTTCCAGCGGTGCATGTGATGACAGGGAGCAGAGAGAGATCGCGGAGCAGTGCGATGATTTAGAACGTCAACTTTTGATGAATTTAGACAAAATCTACAGACGCAAACAGACAAAGTGTAGTAAAATAAAGACCTAAATGTGTATTTTGGACTTTTTTTTCACCACAAGTCTGAAAGAAGACATGTTATTGAAGACATATAGCCCAAAATCTCAAAATTGACCAGTGAAAAAAAAAAACGATGTTTTTGCCTGCCGTGTCTCGCCTTAATTGGCTTTTAATTGTTAACTTGTGTAATTGGCCTGATTTACTATAGATTAATGTGGAGTCTGGTGTTGATAGATCAAACTGAAGGACTAATGAATGGAGTGGGAGCACATCACTCAGAGAAATTCTGATCTCTGATTATCACCGAATTAACAAGTTGCAGTTTCACAACTAAATAACAATTATTGTTATGAGTCAGCAGAGACACTTAAAGATAAAAGAGATCGCACTGCATTCTCTGATTAATACCAGAACTGGCGAGTTTGTGTTTGTTCGTCTCAAAGCGGCATCAGTCCCTGAATGAGTAATTGAAAGTATGGGATTCCCAGAATAATCAAAAATCTCAATTAAATCATAAACTATATTTGTGATTTATTTTCTAATAAGAAACACAATCTAAATTTAATGAACATTTGAAACTGGAGTCAGATTAAGCTCAGAGCTGAAGTAAAATTTAAACTAAATTCCAAAAATGAAGTGAACTTCACAGAACGCTGAAAAGACATACACGCATTATACCTAATTATACCATTATACATTCCTGACGGAGTGGTGACCCCGACGTGATCTCCAGTGTCTTTGCAGTGAAATATTGGGACTTGCAACAAACAAGAGGTTTGATCTTCTCTTTCTTCAGCTGTTGTGGTACAGTAAGTCCATTCTTATTTGCCTTTTAGAAGTGTTGAGGGAAACGCAGACGCATCCCACATAGATCATTTCTATAGGGTCGGTAATACCCAGGATCGACCGGAGACCATTAAATCCGATGGGGCTCGATAATTAGACACAACCACATGTCACATGATAGCGGCAGTGTAGACGAAGAATGATGTCCTTTGCTTTTTTTGTCCTTTGCCGAATGTGGGCCGGATCTGGGCCGACACTGTGTTGCTGTCTGGGATGAAACCTTAATTGGAATAACATCATCCAGATTTTATTCTGGTACTCAACAGAGGGCTGTAAACAATAAACCTAAATTCTGAGGTAAATAATGTCTAGTTGCATTGGATTGTTTGCTTTGCTGCAACAACGTTAACTTTTGTTAACGTTTTTTCTGAATTCTCTGAAACGCCTTTGGAGACGGCTTATGGTAGAGAAATGAACATTCGATTCACGGGCAACAGCTCTGGTGGACATTCCTGCAGTCAGCATGCCAATTGCACGCTCCTTCAAAACTTACGACATCTGTGGCATTGTGCTGTGTGACAAAACTATATTGAGAGTGGCCTTTTATTGTGGCCAGCCTAAGGTTAGGTGTCTAGGCACTAGTGGTCTCCGGTTCGTGAACGAATCCTTCTTTTGAACCGGTTCTTTTTAGTGAACGAACTAGTACACTAAATCAGACTGAATCATTGAAAACAGTTAGCGTTTTGCGTCAGCGCTGATCCACAAGTTACTAAAGTTACTCACATTTGGCCATGCCTGACACAGTCCCTCCGACTCTAAATAAACAATATCCCGGAGTATAACTCCAGTAACTCCAACAGTTCACTGAACCAAGGCATGTTGTGCTGAGAGAACACTACCGAACGCACAGGTACAGCGGTTCTCAGATCACAAGCACAGAACCGAGAACTGTTTCTTTCGGACATGTTCGACACAGTGAGAACCGTTGAGCCGATTAGCTGATGATGAAACAAACATGATGAAACATGTTTATCACATAATTATCACTTCAGTCTTATCACTGTATTATTTTAAAGATTGGAAACAATGAATGAATTGTAAAACTAAACATTTATTATTATACTAAAACATTATTTTCAGGAACAGCTAATTTAATTTCTGAGTTGATATAAATCTTTGACGTAGACTCTTGCCAAGGTTTTAAGGGTGCTTAGTAAATGTTTATAATCAAAATTATAAACATTTACTAAGTTAATCAAAACATAATGTATTAAACACACTGGAGACATGCATCAACTTTTTAGTTTTGTCGAGTGTATATCCAGGTTTCAGCAGTTCTCAGATCAGCACACACAGGCCTACGCTACGGTTCTCGAGTCAAGAACTGGTTCCTGAAGCGGTTCTCGAATCACCAGTGCAGAACCGAGAACTGTTTAATAGCGTCTCTGAACCGATCCTTTCTTTCGGCCAACTGATGCTGTGCTGATACATGAGCACGGCTGGACCGAGGACTTGAATGAGGGGCCGAATTCTGCGAAATGTAAGTTTATTTTAATTTTATTTAACAAATAAAATAAAATTGATGAAGACCAGTTTATTCACTTTATATCTTTAAGACATGTGAAACATCCGCGTTTGCTCATCGTTAATTTGCAAAACGTAAATGTAAGAAACTTATCCAAGAAAGATGATTATGACGATGATGATTACTATTATTTAACTGAAGTTATGATTACAAATACTTTTATTTGAATGTATTTTTATCCGCCGGGATGATAGAATTGACGTCATTACGTGAGGACGTTAAAGAAGTGGTGAACCAGTTCATTAAAACAAACTGTCCGAAAGAACCGGTCACTATAAGGACTTCCCATCACTATAAGGCACACCTGTGCAATAATCATGCTGTCGAATCAGCATCTTGATACGCCACACCTGTGAGGTGGATGGATTATCTCGGCAAAGGAGAAGTGCTCACTAACACAGATTTAGACAGATTTGTGAACAATATTTGAGAGAAATAGACCTTTTGTGTACATTGAAAAAGTCTTAGATCTTTGAGTTCAGCTCATGAAAGATGGGGGCAAAAACAAAAGTGTTGCGTTTATAATTTTGTTCAGTGTATGAGACACATGATGATCCTCATTGAGTTTCAGATCAGATTCTCTGATTTCTCTTCACTGTCTCTGATCCTGTAATATAATCTGATCAGATGAGAGTCTCTTTCTGCTTCATATGAGACACATGATGATCCTCATTGAGCTTCAGATCAGATTCTCTGATTTCTCTTCACTGTCTCTGATCCTGAAACTAAAGGCCTTTGAGTTTCACCTCAAATCTACTTCTGACATCTAGTGGACAAAGATGAAAACTGCAGATCATATTCTGTGTGTTAGGAGGAATAGAAAACACACACTCATACACATTTATTTACAATGCCTTCATTTCTATTTTAAACAAGTGACATTCTCTCAGTTTAATTCACTGAATGTCATTCATTATCAACTCACAAATAATAATGTGATTTTACATTTTGTGTGAATGACTGAACTTCTAGCAACTTCTGCTTTAATGTATACTATGATGTGTTTGTGAACAGTAGATATTGAGTATTGAGTAAGTGTTGATCTGTTGTTGTTCTGAACAGCTTCAGTTCGTCTGTTAAAGTCACTAATGTTCTGCTGATGGAAATCAGTGTTAATAAATCAGAGATGATTAAATGAGCAGCTGATGGAGTTTATCAGATCTGAGTTTTACATTTAACATTCAGACTCTTCAGGAAACAATACGGCTGCGTCTCACATCAGATATTCAGAGGAGATATTGATCTGAAGAAGTTATTACTTCACAACAGGGAAATGCTTTTAATAAGTCAAATGTATTATGTGAGAATCCTCGTAAAACATTCATCACTAATCAATGATTTTATGAATATTCTTCAATTAGGAGATGATGAAGATTTGCTTGATATGAAACATCATCATCATCATCATCATCATCATCATCATCATCATCATCAGATGAATCTAGTCTCAGGTTTATTGTGATGATAAATAATGATAATAATCATAATTCTGTCAGATCATCAAACATGAGCTTCATCAACACACAGAATAAAGCTTTGAGCCGTTAACACACGATTCACTACATTTATAAAACTATTATATATTTAATGAGCGCTTGGACTTAAATGTGACATCTTTGTGTTTAGTTCTGCTTTAATGAACTGTTCTGTTCCTGTTTGATTTCTAAGAAACTCTTCAGATCTTATTAAAACTCATAATGTGGATCATATTCCCTGATGAACTGTAAGATCTGTACATGTGTTTCATTTATGATGCTGTAAAATATTTGCATATGGAGATTTAGTAATTCTGCTGTGATCCTGTAGAGAAACACTGATTTACACGAGCTCTGAAAGAGGAATATTAGTTTATTTCATAAATGTCTGAATTCCTTCATTCATAAATGTGGTTTATTTCTGAGATGTTGATGACAGTGAAACTCATTCAGCTTAACAAACACATGAAATATTATATGTTTTCTGGTTAGTTTATTTTTGATTTATTTATTTTTATATAATACACCATACTTTCACCCAAAATGAATAATAATTAAAAAAAAAATTAAATGGCTAAATCTTACATAAATATTATAAGTCTTCATTTTCTTTTTTTTTGCCTGCACCAGTTCTTGTTAAACTAGACATGCTTATTCTGTGCATTATGGGCTCTTTTTGTGTGAAATCATATTTATTTTGTCCATCAAAAGTGTTTTTCCACGTTAAAGTGTCATGAAACGCTCCTATTTGAGCCTGGTCGTGCAAAAGTCTCTAGAAATGTGCGTGTAAAGCTGTGGGAAAGTCGGATGTAAAGTGGGAAAAGAGGAGAAAACAACCAATAAAACACAGACCTGCAACACACTCATTATAAAGACACATGAATATTAATATATGACCACTGAGAGAGAAAAACAAAGCTGATGCAGTTTTAAAATATATAACAACAAACTGCAAAAACGAGGGAGAAACGTGGTAGAACATTTAAAAGGTTTAATAATATTTTCAGTACTTTTAAGAGAACTACAGTCTGAACAAACGACACACTAATACAGCGCTCGACGCTAAGGGTTTTTAAACATCCCTGCAAAAACATTCACTTCCTTGTCACACCGAGCAGCTTACAGTCATAAACACACACATCCATAAACACACCAGAACCACACAGGGTCAAAGGTCACACGGCATCATAAAACCCCCATATATACAGTATTTTAACTGTTTGAATGCAGCTGAAGGGGTTGGCTCTTTACAGTTATAATTTGGGTTAACGTTAAGTGTTTATATTTCCTTTTTATTATTTTGTTTTCAATTTAGTTAATTTGCATTTCTAGTTTGTTTCTTTATCAGTGAATTTAGTTTATCTCGTTAGATAAACTAATCCAGTTAATACATTTATTTATATTTTATTTTATTCTGTCTTATTATTGAATTTGTTTTCCTTGGCCAAGGTTTCATTGTACTTTAATCCATGTTTATTTTGGTTTTCTGTGTTTATTGAGAAGTGTCTTAGAATTGACATCTTATTTTTCTAGTGTACTGCTTTCTGGAACCATTGCTGGTTCTGGCAGTTTGGTTATTTGGTGATTAAGATTATTTCAATTTGTTTGCTTCATTTAAATATTACATTGATTTTTCTTTCTGTGGAGTGAAACCCCTTTGATCGTGTGTGCTTGTGTCCGTTTCAGTTGCTGAGAGCCGAAGGTGGTGGTGTTGGTGTCCGGGTGGTGTTATCCCCTTTCTGCGTGCTGTGTTTTCTACCCCGTTTTCTTTGCCGTGTTCACTGTTGTGTTTTTCAGTGTTTGTGTTTGTTCACGTGGTGACCTTTCCTGGGATTCCTTCGTGCCTTCGTGCCTTCTTTCTCTTCCACCGGTAAGCCTCAGCAGCAAGTATGAATGTGTTCTGAACTGTGTTTTAAATTATTGAATAAAATTTGTTATCTCTTTTAAAAATTGAACCTCGTCTCTGGCTGAATTGTTTACTTACCTGTGTGTCTTTAAGTGAATCAATAGTATTGCAATTAGGAAATAAAGAAAATCATTCTCTAGGTGTAATTCCCAGTGTGGCGTAGTCTGTGTTTTTTGGGGGGCAGGTTCCACCTAGACTATAACCTCCTCAGTACTGTTTGGCTCTCTGCATCGCCACACTTCCTTTAGGTGTAAATATCCAGTGAGGGTTCAACCACAAGTGCTCACTAATGTACATATACCCTTTTATTCTTTCAGTGATGAGTACTAATATAACCCAACAATATTCATAATGACACAACCACCTAACACTTAAAACAAAACCATTTTTGTTACCCGAGTGGGAGAAAGAAAATGTTCAACCCGAGAAAAAAAAAAAAAAAAAAGTACTGCAACGAAAAGCTGCGAGAGAAATGAAACCCAACACTAAAAATAGACTAAACCTTGAACGTTTTGCATCATGATTTAGCAGCACCCTCAAGCAAAGAGATCTTTAGTCTGAAACACTGTTCAAAAATACAAAAATATTCATCCACATGCTTGCTGTATGTTCAGGGGTGAGTCACTAAGACACAATTGAATATCAATTGAAAAAATAAATAAAAAAATCCACATTTATCATCACTAATGGAGCCCTTCAAACAGAGTGACCTATACCAGTGTCTTGACTCTTGTCAGCCCTGATTCGTCTCATGTTTCTTTGCTGGCTTTTCGTGAATGACTGATGAATTCATGACATAAAAAGAGATTACTAATACAGAACATCAAGACCAACAGCATGTAAATTACAAACACAAATAGAAATTATTTAACTTAAGCCCTATTCGGATGGGACTAGTGTAACATGGAGAGGTGAGGTAAAGAGTAATAATTATCAGAGCTTCTCTGTGATTTTAGTCTCGTCTGAATGTGCATCTCAGTGACGGACAATGTCAGTAAAGATAACGGCGACTTTTACGTTCAGTAAAAAGTTCTGGAAAAATGACCTCAGGTGATACTAATCCTGTGCGTAAATATTTCATCATTTCCTGTTTAAAAGTAGTTTCCCGCAGTTTTCCAAGTATGGAGGCGCTTAAAGCATCAGGTGTGTTCTAGACACTGGGACGAGTCTGTGGCAAAACTCAAGAGTTTCACACACACCATCAGAGCAGGAGAAGATCGACAGCACTCGTTAGAGGCACAAAACATCATTTAGCGTTAGATAAGAGCCTATTACCAACACAATCCAGTCTGAAGTTCATTAACACATCGTTCAACCGGACATAACTGTTTTATATATATAAATATATGTTTGCGCACGTGATATCAGGAATCAGCGTAACACACACATGAGGACAGGAGTGACGGCGATGAGCACATCGAGTTAACCCTCTCACTTCTGCTGGTTTACTGAGATATCTTATCCCGTGCGAACTGGCCATTAATATTACAGACGTCCTGTTGTAAAATACATTACTATCTACCCTTGTAAAGTTAATCTTGTTAATTAAGTAAATTCAAGCTTGTAGAAATTAAAGTGTAATTGAAACTTTCCGGCCTAGAAAGTTATTAAAGGAGTCATATAATGGTACATGCACTTTTACAAGTTGATTGTACTGAAATGTGTGTTGACAGTGCCTGTACACAACCATCATAAAATGATAAAAATCCATCCAGTGTTTTTTTTTAAATCTCCTTATAGTGGAGTTAAGTGCTTATGTTTGGCAGAATCGTGCAGTTTATGATTCAAGCGTGAAAATTGGCATGAGCAGTCTCCATGGGTCACTTGACAAGAAAATTGTCCGAGCCACTTGAAATTTCAAGATGGCGGCCATTTTTCAAGATGGCCGACACCTTAGTGGAGCAGTTAAGTGATATAGTGGTTTATTTGGTGATACAAGCATGAAAATTGGCATGAGCAGTCTCTGAGGGTCACTTGACAATAAGCCACCCACAGCTACTTGAAATTTCAAGATGGCGGCCATTTTTCAAGATTTTCAATATTATATGTTTGACACTCTCTGAAATCAAGCCGTTCGATTTTGTGACGTCACAGGGTCGGATGCCCCTCCCACGATTGTGATTGACAGCACTGCGTTTCAACACAGACCCGCCTTCGCTCGTGAGCGAGCTGTCCATCATCATAGTGCATTGATATGCTGGAGAAGAATGGCGTCTAAGCGCTTGTGGCGTTCTGTTCTTGGGTGTAGCCTAATAAGGAGCACAGCAGTCATTTTTATGTTTTTGATGGAATATTTCCAAAGCATTGACGCGGGGATTCCCCATGATCAACGCGAGTCATTTCACACCAGACTGCTTTACAAACGAGGTCAGTAAAGCTGGTTTTGCTAAGAAGCTGCTCCTGAAAAAAGGATCAGTACCAACTATTCGTGTTCCTGCTGCACCTCCAGAAGAAGAAGTGAGTGTAACGTTTTATTAACCTTTATATTAATATTTATATTAATCTTTGCGTATCGCTTGCTGCACGCTTCACGATGAATGCGGCTAAGGTTTACACTCAGGGTACATTACGGCATGTTTTCTATGTACGACGATCTCAGTATAATTCATAATCCCATGTTTATAATGAACAATGCGTTATGGTTATTGTGTTAGAAACATAGACTGTAAAAAATAGGTTAGAAACGGTGTACACAGAACAGAGGGGCGGGGTGAGCAAAGCTCATTATCATTTAAAGACACATGCACTCAAACGGCGTGCTGAAAACAGCTGTTTTTGACCAGGTAAAATTAGTGTTTTCTTACAATACTAATGAGAATTTTTAATTAAAGTATATTACAAACTTTTAATTTAGACCCTAAAGAAACATATTAGCTTGTACAAAAATGGCATTATATGACCCCTTTAAAGACATCATTAAAATAGTCCAGGTGACTACAGTGACTCAAGCTTAAGTTTATCTAGTGACGAGAATACTTTTTGTGTGCAAATATATAATGTTCTTGTGTGTGTTTCTCTGAGTGAGTTCATAGTGTAACAGCGCAGCGCTTCTGGGTTCCTGCATCACACATGACCAGCGGTGGCCAATAGTGAGACTACGTTGGTGATGAATATGATTAAGATGATGGTGATGATGATGATGATGAAGATGTGCAGGTCTTCAGCCGCTGATGGATGTCAGTGATGATGATGATGATGATGATGATGATGATGATGATGATGATGATGATGATGATGATGATGATGTTGTGTGATCTTGAGATCATGATGAAGGGTTTGATGAGAATCTCTCCTCAGTTTTGACATCAGAATCAAACTTTACAGGCTCGTCTGGATCACAGGAGACTAGAAATCACAAATATATTGAGTTTATGGGATATTGTTCTCCATCACAACAATCACAAGCTTCAATAGTCTATAGCTTTAATAATGCAGAAAGTCTGAAGAATCAGTTTGAATAGTCAATCTACTCTCTTAATAATTTGGGGTTAAAAATAACCCCAACAAGTAACCCAACTATGGGTTGGTGTAGCACTTTCCCAATTGTGGGTTATTTGTAAATCTTACAACAATAAAATGTGATGAAGGATTATAGTTCAATAATGATCAATAACTCACAGCTTGGCTTTAGTCTCTCCATACTGTCACATCTATCACGTCTCTGTCCTCTTTCCTCTGGTGATTCACTGGTTTGTGTCTCATTTCTGTCCTCCATTTTTCTCTCAGTCTTCTTGTTTTCTGCTGATCTGTGATTTCTGCTGATTTTCTTTCTCCTCTTCATTTGAATCTGTTCAGTCACACAGACAGAGTTTCATTAAAGCTAGATTAATGTAGTATCAAAGAACATCAAGATTCCCAGCTGAAAGAACAACAGATGAGAGGAAAATAAGAGTGGAGTAAACATTAACCATCAGCATCAGTCTTTCCTCATGTCTCTATTCATCCGTCTATGAAAACAAGAAATAAGGAACTGAAGAAAGATGATTTTGTATGAATTGATAAAGCGCATCTTTAAAGAACAAGGAACCAAAGAAATATACTGTTGTATATTGAAGTAAGTTACTCTGATCAGTCAATCATCACTAAAGCACATCTGTATGATCATAGAGCTCTTAAAGAGACAGTTCACCCAAAACTCACCATTCACTCTTCATTCACTCAGCTTATAACTATGAAGTGATTAAACAACAGATTTATGTTTTCTCCACATATACGTACATGCATCTATCTATCTATCTATCTATCTATCTATCTATCTATCTATCTATCTATCTATCTATCTATCTATCTATCTATCTATCTATCTATCTATCTATCTTTCTTTCTAACTTTCTTTCTAACTAATATTTCTTTCTAACTAATCTTTCTTTCTTTCTATCTATCTTCCTTTCTTTCGTTCATTCTTTTTAACTTTTCTTTCTGTAAACTTACCACTGTAAAATGGAACCACTGTAAAACTCTGTTTGCGAAGTTGTTTCAGACATACAGTTTACATGAGCGCTGTTTTCTCTGGCAGAGACATTCGGATGTGATTGTGATTAAAAGGGTTAAGCGTAGCCTACTCATTTAGAAATAAGGTGGTGTCCATGTCACGACCCAATCTGTTAAAGGGTTAGTTCCCCCAAAAATGAAAATTCTGTCAGTAATTACTCACCCTCATGTTGTTCCAACCCCATAAGACCTTCATTCATCTTCGGAACACAAATTAAGATATTTTTGATGAAATCTGAGAACTGATCTCAAAAATCGAACCAAAAATCTAACCAAATTAAGTCAAATTAATATGGACGGAAGTTAAAAGTGGTGGGTACAAAATGACTCATGACGAAATCTGGTGGGTACGCACCCCCCCCCCCGTCCCCCCCGAAATCGACGCCTATGAGTATATTGTATTAGATCATGTTTAGCATATTTAGTCTTTTTTTGCTTGCCATTTTTCTATCTCTCTCCGTATGTGTCTGTGGTTTGTGATATATGTGTTATAACCTATGTTCTCAAATGCATTCATTTCTCATGAAAAAACTCTAAAATAGAAAGACAAATGTCCATATTTAAATAAATGAATACAATCTTTTCTCAAAACGAAAGAGAAAGTGTTAGTCACCTTGTGCAGAGCAGAGGAAGAGCAGAGCAGAGGAAGCGTCCAGAGAGAAACACAGCTCAGAGTGACAGAAAGAGTGACTGTGATCTTCTCCTCGCTCATACACACGTTTCCTCTTGTAATGTTATACGAGCGTATGGGACGCTCAAGGGGTGTAGTCAACATTTCAGACAATATTGAACAATATGGAAAAGGTTTGCTAAAAACTCCTGTGATTCTTATATGTTCCAACAGAATATTGTAAGGGACATATATGCTGCAAAAACCACATATATAAATTGTATAATATTAGTGTATTTTAATCATATTATGTCATATATGTCCTACATACAACTGAAGCCATATAGATTTTCATGATGTAAAAACATAGGAAAATAATGCTAATTTAATATGAATGTCCAGCATGAACGTGTATAAAACACAGTGCAGTTTACCAATCAGTGTAAGGCTGTACTTCACTCATGCTTGTTCTTATCTTGTCCTAAGTCAAGCCCTATGCCTGTAGTCAATCATGGTTATATAGGCTACTGTATAATCAGCCTTAGATGAAACACAACATTTAAACTACACACACAAGCACACATTTTAATTACAAAATTATTTATTAGAGTGTGTTCTACAAGATACAGTTGCATATTTCACATATAAATAGTTTTCATTTTAAATCCTGCATCACCAGATTTCATTTCATTTGTGACAATTTCTCTAAACTTTATCACAGAACAACTATGGTATACAACAGTTCTATTCTTAACCTACAAGCATAACACTTTCCTAAATGTTGAAGTGATTCTTATGGGTAAAATAAAAAATAAATTCTAAAAAATCTAAAAAATAATTCAGCGGCTTATAGTAAATATCACAGCAATAATTAACTTTATTCACTTAATAAAATCTCTGAATATCATTTACTTGATATGAGTTGAACATACCAAAATAACTGACTAAAACTCCAACAATTAATTTTGTCTGAAATTTACAGTTATATTTAAGTTTGAAGTTTTTCACTAAAATAATTTAGTATTTGACTAACCAATTATTTATTTAAAATACACTGAGCTAATATATTTGTGAAATTTCCATCACCATATTTGAGAATGGATAATTAAACTGATCTGTTTCAGGAACCACAAATATTACTTACATAAAATCAATATTATTAATATTTAACACGCATAAGAATTTAAGTTTACTCAATTAAAACAATGCTCACTGTTTGTTTATTGGCAGGTTATGGTGTCAGTCGCGTCGCAGCATCTTTCGGCTGTGAGTGACGCAGGACGGCGGTGTAAAGTTAGAGGTTTCCCCCGCAGAGGCGAGTCCATCTCCGGGATGGGAACCAGCGCTGATCCGGTGGATACTGGATAACAGACCGGTTGATTACACTTGAATTACTTGAATGTTTGGGCCTAAATGTTTAAGTTTTACTTCGAAAATGTTTCTTACATGAGTTTAAATGTAGGCAATATTGTAGGCTATATGTGTTAAAAATAGTATAAAATATGCTGTATTGCTGTAGGCTACTCATCGACAATAAAGGCCAATGTCATGTAGTTATACTGGTGGTTGTATGGAATATTTTTTACAAAGGTTTAGAGGAAATAAAAAAGTTAATATTACTGGCAAATAAACAGTTAATATTACTCATAAATATTTGTTTTTAAATGTTTCCCCCACAATTATTTCTACTCAATTTTATTTGTTAATGTACCAAATGCAGTTACTCAGATCTATTTAATTAGTTTTACTTACATTTACTCAGTTTATACAGTGTATGTGTTTTGTTTCACCAAACACAAATCATATTAAAAGTTTTTAGAGTGCATCATGTCGTGGAAATTACTTTCACGACTTTAAATAATAACAGCTGGAAAACAGCTGGAGATTTCAAAAGTTATAAAGATCTTTATTTCTTGCAAGAAAGGCAGTTCACACATCAGTCAGAGTCTGATATGGAAGGGCAAGGTTAGTTCCCCTTGTCATGATTATATACCCCCAATACATCCTGATAGCTGCATCGGTCTCAAAAGATCGCCTTGGTTACCTTAAAATGAAATGTTCAAGACCTCCTATCTAACATCAATTTTATCTTAGACAGAACAATTACCATGTCTGCAGAAGTTTCCTGTTTTTAGCTGCTCCTTTTCACACATTTTGTCTATCTTTAATTTTATCAAAGCTGCGCACATACTTTTCACACTTGAAGTACAATAGGTCACTTTGACATTTTGTTGTACACAGTCTATTTCTACTAAGCCGTCTATCACCCAAAACATTTTGTTCCTGCAAGCTTGTCCTAACTTATGCATTTTCTAAAAGCTTGGTTATATATCTTTAATAATGCTTCATGAGTACAAATACATGTTCAATGTTAAATGTTCAATGTTAATAGAAGTGATACACATCTAGGAGTAAAAGAACACATCGATACGTAAAAACACATCTAAGAGTTAAGAACACATCTAAATAAAAAGAACACATCTAAATGTAAAATTTCCCTTACATTCCACCCCATGTGTTATGGGATGTGTGGAGATGAACCCAATTGCAGACAGTAGTCACAGCAACACAGTTTATTGTACAAATAACAGGGAAAACAAAGCCCACGAGGGGGCAAAACAGGACAAGACAGGACTATGAATACCAACTAGACTATGACATACACTTGACGTAACTAGACTACAAATAAACAGCAAATACAGGATCAGAACTTCACTGGACAAGAATACTCACAAAGCGATCACACAAAGTATGAAATTGATCGACAATGAACCGACACAAGACAGCAGACATGAGGGGATTAAATAGGGAACAAATAATGAGGGCGACAGGTGATAATGGGGAAACAATAATGACTAAACAAGGATAACAAGGAGGGCGGGGCTAGATGACAAGACAACACAAGCACATGGCCCAGCAAAAGGCCATGTGTGTGCACATAAAACATGGGTCTGTCATGATCCTGCCTCAAGACTTAAAGAACATCAATGACTAGATGGCAGGATCATGACACCATGTTCATTCAAAGAACATACACACAAATTTTGACATTTACTTCTCCATAATCATAGTTGCCTGGTTTGGCCTTTCACTTTATAATACCTGTCAAATATTCCTTTAATTAGCATCCTAAGTTGTAATTAAAATACCACCTGTTTGCAATGTTACCACATACACATACCATCTTCTCATATTCTTCATCTTCTTCCCAACATTCTATCTTCAAGCAATCTAATTCTATTTTCAGTAAAAAACTAAACATACCATAGTACATTGCCTTTTAACTTTGAATCAAGTTTCATTATCCTTTGCTAAATTTCGAATCACATTGATCTATTAGGCCTTTAACAGGCTGATACTGCTGATTAACCATTTTTCTTAACCTTATTTTGCTAGCTTTTAATTCAAGTAGGCGATTGTTTTACTTAGTCAGATCTATTTAAGGATCTGTGTAATAAAATCTAACCAAAAAATTATATAATCTTTTCATGTTTATCTTTAACACAAATATCAATAATTGTATTATTTTGTTTCAAACAATGTCATTATTTTTAAAATTATCTCTCACCCAGCTGTTGCCATGAGAATAGCTTTAGCTGCTGATGTGCCATTTAATCATTAATCACCTATCCTAAAATCCTATTTTTCCCTAATTAACTGATGGACATAACATGTCCTGCCTCTATTTGTTGGCAATGCGGAATAGTTCATAATGGATCCATTGATCCAGATCATTAAATCTGTAACTTTATTTTGAATTAAGAAAGCTTTTTAGAATTTTGCTTTATGAGCAAATATTCTATTTCACTGAAATGTCTTAACTGTTTAGATTCATTTTAGTTTTTAAATTGAACATTTCAACTGTGTTAAATTCAAATTCAAAAGTGTTACATTGTTCTTGGTCTAGGTTTTAACTTTGTGCCCCCTACATAATTTGTTTTAATTAATGCTCTGGGCTTCATTAAATCATTAAAATCTTTAAGTTGGAGATTTGGTTATGCTATAAAGCCGTTCAACTAATAATAATTCAGAAATTAAATATGTTTCCCAAAAAACAATCTCCTTTTGAAAGTTTTTCTTTTTCTTTTGCTATTTCAACAAATGGAAACACCTAAAAAAATATTTAATTTAGTCATTCATTCATCGCTATAGAAGTTTACCCTATTATCTATTCGGACCTAGTCCGGCAAAGTAACTTATCCTCTCTTATTAGAGAACAATTATTACCCCTATAAATTTTTTGTTGCATCTATGACATCTGAATTGGGGTTCTAAAACC
This sequence comes from Vimba vimba, assembly GCA_022828995.1. Lineage (NCBI taxonomy): Eukaryota > Metazoa > Chordata > Actinopteri > Cypriniformes > Leuciscidae > Vimba > Vimba vimba. Next base: position 2,289,994 of record CM040829.1, on the reverse strand, counting down.
CCTCAAGTTTCTTCAAAAAAATAGTCCCAAGATTATTTATTATCTTTACAGAAATGTACCTATTTAGAGTCCCTATAGATATATATAGGATATTTTCCTCTTCTTAATTTACGTGTACAATTAATTATTACACTAAGCTTATACCATTAGTTGGTTCACATCTTCCTCCAGATGTGTTGATCATCTTGTTGCCCCTTGGACGTTCCATCTTCACCAGGGTGATTCTTTGCGAACCGTTGCAATGGGCTTTCCCACGCTGGCAAGGGAGGAAAGTTACTAGCACTTCCTTTGCCCCTCACTTGACGCTGTGCGTTGTCGTTGGTGTCAGCGTTTGGGGTTGCTGAGGCTGTTTGGTGTAGTTTAAGTCGTGATGCTTGGACGGAGGTGTCACCGCACCCCAGATGGGACCTTGTTTGTGGAGTGAACCACAAGAACAACCTGTGAATGGAGACCTTAAGTATTTTCGTTAGTGACAACATGTATCATGTCGCCAGACTCATCTACTTGTCTGGCCGGTCGTCCTCTTTTGATGAGACCTGTGAAATTTCATGTTAAACAGTGACAAGACAATATTTTATACATTTGGAACAGAATCAGTTCTGTTCGATGAGATCCATCATGACATCCTGTAAAAAGGAAAAGTTAAACATGTGGTAGACAGGGCAAGCTTGCTTGCTCTCTGCCTTCCCAAAATTATACGCTGCACAGGTGTGGCATTGCTTATTTCTGCCACAACAATAACCCATACCACAATAGTTAGCCAAATTCATCCATGGTTGTTATTTTATTGGGAATATTTTTTCCCCTGTTGGGTCATATTTTATCTGTTTAGATACAGCTGTTTTGATTGACATCATTTATGTCTCTGAACACCATGATTCACACACTCACTTTCACACACTCCACACACCCCTCTCTGGCCAGAGATTAATTAATTCATTCATTCATTCATTCATTCTTGTCTGCCTTAGCAGTTTATGAACTGAATGGGGAACATATATTTATTAGGAGTGGAATACCACCAAATATGAACGGTAACAATGTTCGACGACGACAGAAACTACTGAATGTAGACACACTGTGGCATTCCCCTTGCAACAGTGTCTGAACGTTAGAATATAAATTGTCCGATGCAGTCGCCATGTGATTGAGTTTACACAGTGAACGTAAACCTAACTTTTCAAAACAAATAGATTAAACACTTTTAAATAGTAATCGTATAGACCTACAATTGCAGTTGAGAGAATCCGTTTTAATTTCCCAAATGCAATTTGTCATTCTTTGCACAATTTCAATTTTCCACTTTTGCTGTTGCTCATAGCTATTTAAAAGAATATTTAGAAATCTTCAAACAATCTTTGATTCATGGACAAAAAGGAAAAAAAAACATTTCCATCTCGTACCCCTGGCGATGACAGCATGTGATTTCAAAAGTTTAGAATTAGAAAACATTGTTTCTATTGAATCTAGAAAATTACCTTTAAATGAAATGGAGTGACCAATATTTTTGCTTTTCTAGTCACAATTTCTCTTTAGACACCTTGTGGCCCATATTGTATTTTTCTTTTCCAAAGAATTCTGCAATGTCAATAACCTATTAATGCTTTTACATAACTCTCACTGACATATCCAGCCTCAGTTTTAACTGAATGTTAACTTCCGCTATTGAACTTCCTGCAGAAGGGCTGTTACTGACTGGTACCTATTGAAAGCAGATTCAAAGAGTTAGTTTAAACAGAGAAGAATGACGAATTGCTGAAACCAGTGGATAATCAAAAACAATCAAGTTAATAATAACTAAATTTGAAACGGTCTCTGTAGTGATCATTGAAAATGCAGCACCTAGTCCACAAGGCTGATTGTCTTTCTGTGTGGATTGTCATTCAGTTGAACTTCAGGCTGATACATTGGATCGTCAGGCTGTGATGGCACTCTCCTCGGTCTGGCTTTTGATCCATCCTGCCACAAAATTTCATAATGCATGGCAAAATTGTCTTTAGGAAAAGTCTCAAGTGAATTATCACCTTTGCGCTGTCTCAGTCTCCCCATTTGACCCCTCTCAGAAGTGTCAACTTCCTCTTTTAGGAGGGCGGCTGCAGGCCCCACTTCCTCTTTTATTTTTCTGCAGTCATCCCACTTTTCAAGGCAGCTGTCTGAAATCTTGAACACTCAGAGAACCGCAAAAAATCAAATTAAACAGCTTAATTTCCAATAGTCTCTTCTGGTTTATAACACAGCAATTCCTCAATTTATTAAAAAGCTTAATCCTTCATTGCGGAAAAAAGCAAGCACTTCTTCTTTGCAAAGACGCAGAAAAAACACAGGAAAACTCCTCCAATTAATACAGTGTATAATGTAAACCAAAATAATTCTTTGTCTTTTCTACTTTTTTCAAGAAAACAAAATAAAATGGCTCTAATATGTCTGTTATGTGCTTTTTCAAATCACAATTTCTATTTAAATTGGACACTCAATTTCATTATCATACTATGCACAATGCACAACAAATACTGTCACTGTACACTGACACTGTCTCCCAGGGATAACGGGATACAAATTCTAGACGCCTTCATATAGAGCTATTTATTCATCACTTTAAGAGCACCTGTTGCTCGGTTTTATATATCTCATCTACATAAATACATAATTAAAGTCTAACTCATAAAAGTTTATTTATGACTCAAAATTTCCTAATTATCACAGAATGCATATTCCTATTATTATGATTTATAATTTTATCAATTTCTTCATTGTACTATCACACATAACTTCAACAGTTCTGATTCCCTTAATATTTTTTCTTAGTGACTGTTTGTAAAACCCTGTGCTCTCAGATTGCCACACATTTTTGTCAGTGGTTGGCCACCAATCTTTTAGTGATTCACATTGTTTCACAAAAAGCCCCAATTCTCTCCACTCTGCAGTCAGTGGTTTAGCTAAAGAGATGTGAGGGACGGCCCCCTCCACATCATACAGTGATGCTTGGCTATGTCAATTCAACCTTTACAGCACACCATTTATCCGACCAATCTAACTCTGAGGTTTTCAGTTCCTCAATCTCTAGTTCAGACCATCTGGCTCAACTGCTAACATGACATGTGCAATGCAAATCACTTTCTTCCATGAAATCATGGTCAGGAGGCATCCTATTTGTGGCTTTGTTTTGCAGACCACACTGAGGAGTGCTCCATTCAAAAACATATAATATTTCAGTTGGCATTCGCACCATGCTCATATCAGCAGTGAGGCCACTGTCATCACAATTCAAATTCAGCTTTAGTTTACACATCAAATCTCTTCCCAGAAGATTACAAGGACAGGTATTAGTCACAAGAAAAGCATGAGAAAATGAGCGATCACCAATCTGACAAGACAAATCTGCTGTATATGGTTCCTTTACCAGATGCCCTGTGGCACTTCTGGAGGTTGTCCATTTTCCAGATCATACAGTTAAATCAGGCAATTGTTCATGTTTAATTACGGAGTTTCTTTGTCTGGAAATTGCCTCATTTAACCATAAATCTATAATTCGACAATCAAAGTCATAATTATCTCTTCCCTTTCTTTTTGGACTTGTTTTTTTTTTTTTTGTCCAATTTTCCTTTGTCTTTTGCAGATGGCTTACACTCAGACATTAAACACACATTAAATCTGTACAATTTAATTAACTGTGGTATCCTATGATGTCACCACGTTCCCTTTTGAGAAATCCACTGTCTCCAACTCTTTATCATTATCCATTTTTGCACTAATTTTACTCAACAGTATTTACATTTGCGTATTTAAATTTCTCCTTTGTGTGGTCACCACGCACTATATTCACTGTATTAATTCTTTCCCCAGCGTGGCCTCCACGCACCTGCCTACATTCGTCAATATAGGACTTTCAAAAAATGCCTGCATCCGTCGATGTAGGTCTTTCCCCAAACAAGTGCTTCTACACTAAATGTTTGAAAATTACTATCAGGCTTATTTCAAACAAGCACCCGTTTGGTGTTTGAGAAATTACTTTCCGGCTTATTCTCTTCTCAAACTCTGGCCCTTTTGGGAAAGCAATTAATACATGGCATTTGAGAAATTACTATCAAATCAAATTACTTATTTACTTATTCTCAAACCCTTTTTGGAAATTACTTTCTTATTCCAAATTTCTTATTCCAAAATCCTGACCCTTTTAGGAAAAATATTCAAATACGCAATTCATTTTCTTATTTAGACCTACTACGTAAATAACTCTCACCGTCTTTTGATGACCTTGTGAGTTCTTTTCTAGGAGTGCGTTCACCTCGGTCGTCGCGATGAGTAGAACAATTCTCTCTCCTTCAAATTGAGGATATTGAGCCGCAGAGTATGCTCTCTCGGGATGATCAGTCAAAATTGTTCCTTCCCACTCATGCCGACGTTGGTTCACTGCATCCCATCCTCCCTCGTCGCCATTTGTCGTGGAAATTACTTTCACGACTTTAAATAATAATTGGAAAACAGCTGGAGATTTCAAAAGTTATAAAGATCTTTATTTCTTGCAAGAAAGGCAGTTCACACATCAGTCAGAGTCTGATATGGAAGGGCAAGGTTAGTTCCCCTTGTCATGATTATATACCCCCAATACATCCTGATAGCTGCATCGGTCTCAAAAGATCGCCTTGGTTACCTTAAAATGAAATATCTTTGTTCAAGACCTCCTATCTAACATCAATTTTATCTTAGACAGAACAATTACCATGTCTGCAGAAGTTTCCTGTTTTTAGCTGCTCCTTTTCACACATTTTGTCTATCTTTAATTTTATCAAAGCTGCGCACATACTTTTCACACTTGAAGTACAATAGGTCACTTTGACATTTTGTTGTACACAGTCTATTTCTACTAAGCCGTCTATCACCCAAAACATTTTGTTCCTGCAAGCTTGTCCTAACTTATGCATTTTCTAAAAGCTTGGTTATATATCTTTAATAATGCTTCATGAGTACAAATACATGTTCAATGTTAAATGTTCAATGTTAATACAAGTGATACACATCTAGGAGTAAAAGAACACATCTATACGTAAAAACACATCTAAGAGTTAAGAACACATCTAAATAAAAAGAACACATCTAAATGTAAAATTTCCCTTACAATCACCACCAGAGTTCATATAGAAAAACATATTCCAGCCAATTTTCAACATTTTAATCACTGTTCTAGAAACATATTTGACTCAACTTTGTTCATTTGCAATAATATGTTATGATTTGTTCACAAACAACAGGCCCAGACAGTTCACAATTAATGTAAATGCACGGTCTTACAATGTCATTGCTTTATTCTGCTCTTTCAAATCCTGTAGGAAAATTAACAGTCTTCATAAAGGTCAGTGATATTCTGACAGCTAGTAATCCTCGAACCGGCTTCTGCACTGTACAATTTTTTAAGGGATACTCCACTTTAAAATAAAAATTCTGTCATCATATACTCACCCTCATGTTGTTTCAATCCTTTATTAATTTCTTTCTTCTGCTGAACAGAAAGGAAGATATTTAGAAGAATATCAGTAACCAGACAGTTTCTGGTCCCATTGACTTCCATAGTAGGAAAAAAATATACTAATGGAAGTCAATGAGACCAGACACTGTCTGGTTACTGACATTCTTCTAAATATCTTCCTTTCTGTTCAGCAGAAGAAAGAAATTCATACAGGTTTGAAACAACATGAGGGTGAGTATATGATGACAGAATTTTCATTTTAAAGTGGAGTATCCCTTTAAAAATTTGCCAACTGCATATAAGTGAATCAGATGTTGGTCATCAAAACATGAAATCTGTATGAAACACATAAACAAAATGACACAAAACGTGTATAAATTCTATATGACTTTAATTTGACTAGCATATGATTCAATATAAGAACTTTAAATGATTTATATATGAATTTTATATGAGTTTTATAAATATCTACTAATACCATACACATTTGCATACTTCTGTCATGTAAAACTCATATAAGTCTTTTAACAGTATTCATATATAACGCAAAAATCCCCTACAAGTTGTATGTGTGCTATTTAGTATGAAAGTGGCCATAATCAGTCTGATTTTATATAGGACATGTATTGGCCTTATATGAAACACAGAAGGTAATTCTGACCGATTTAAGTAAGGAAGATATATGATTGCTGTATATGAACCATGCAGGTTTTTTTAATATGGGAGGTGATCTTTAACTAGGAAATTAATATAATATCTAATAAAATAGTATAACTAGGGGAGACCGGGGACAGTTGCAACACTTTTTGCATTTCTCTCAGTTACTCAGAGACTATTTCGACTAGACAAAGCAAATTTGTATATATTAATAAAACATCATATAATTATTATCAGTGTTAAATCATACAGTTCTGTAAAGCTTCATTACAGAGATTAATTCAAAACATGCTCAATATGAACAAACATTGAATTTGGTGACTATTCTGCTGTTAGACAAATATTCATGCATCTTTCTAGAGAGAAAAGTTTCTGTCGATAATCACGCGTCACAAGAACTCTCTGATTATGATGTGTGAAACATCAGAATGAATCACTAGACCAAACCTGAATGTGTATCTGCAATAAACAATAAATGCTGAGTCAACCTGACACTTTCCTAAACAGGTGCTGGAAATCACGCTCATCAACGTGGTGTATCTGCACTTTTTCACAAAGACCAACACAGGGAAGTTTAATGATTATAAAAGGTTTATTAAAAATAAGGAGCAAGGAAAGGCTTGAAAATCCAAGGATCAGAAACTGAAGGAGAAGGCGTCCGTCTCCAGGATCCACTCAATCCCCTTTGAGCTTCTGTGTAGAAAGAGAGATAAAGGAGACAAAACAGGAGACATTATTATATTAGGTCAGTATATAATACAGTTATGGTATTTAGTATGATTCTCCATTTAGCCAGTATGATTTATTTTGTAAAACGGCTTGCTGCTTTTACGCAGTTTTTTTAAATCTCACTTATAAACTTCCATCTCCCTTATCATCAATCCAAAAACCAGCTGAGCTGAAACAGAGACAAGTAATAGTCAACAGAATCACAAGCCTAAAAACCCACCCATCATTTTTTCCCCGTTATTCCAGAATGTAAAAACAAACTCTCCTCCTTTTAGTTAACATGTCTAACACTAATCTATTCTAATCTAACTACAACATAAATTAACATAAACCTAAACTTTGTAAAATGTTAAAAACATTTTCATACTCAATACCTAGATTTTTGGGTTTATTATTTTTTATTATTATTATCTAACCCACTGTTCATAGAATTTCACAGTACTTAAACCATGTTAGCAATATTCAAAATCCAATAATTTAGACTTCCTTTAAAGTCAGTTTTGTTCTGAATGTTCATTAAAACTCTTCAGTCGTCTCATTAGCCTTGTCACTACACCGACATTGTTTTAATTTGAACAAGAAGTGTCAGATTTTCATAACTTCATGGTTTGATGTGCCGTGGGGAATCAGGCTTTTCTTGAGCTGCTTTCTCCAACACACAAATATTGTATAAATTCCTTCGGGATGAATAAAAGTATCTAATCTAATCAAATGTGACGACGGTTGTTTTTGTTTCACTATAGACATAAACGTTTGCAGTGTAGCCTATGCGGTGTGTGTTGCAGTGTGTACGCGCGATATTATGCTGCGTTTGCAGAGCGCAACTGATTCGCCGCTGTTCCGCACAAACAACATTTATTCGTAATTTTATTTTTTAAAATCAATCTATTTTTATTATCAGAATCTTTTATTTAAAAAAAAAAGTACTAAGAGTTGTCAGCATTGCGATTCTATTTGTATATACAGTACAGGCGCGCACTCTTTCACAGATGTATTCACGTTTAAATGTACGTAGGCTATCTATCTATTCAGGAGACTCACTTGGTTGTGGCCAGTGATCTCCCGGCCGTGAATAAAACTTAATTTCTACAAAGAGTAACTTTGCTGCGCAGCTGAGGAACAGAAGCAGACTAAAGATCCTATACGCTCAAAAGACAGCAGCAGAAACAGCTCAAGTGTGATCGAGGAAGTGGCAGTGGCTTCTTGACGGGACGCCGTCACCTTACTTCAGGGAAGTATTGTATTGTAAGTATTCAGGGAATTCAGGGAATTATCTCAAGATACTGTAGCTTTTATTTTTAACAACTGCAAGTTGTTTAAGTTGTCCGTGGTGAAGAAGTCAGATTAAGTATTGTATTCGTATTAAGAAGTTCCACGACACAAACAAGTGGCAAAACATTTAAACATGTAGTCTACTTACTACATTTTCATGTCAATCTGTGTTCGTTTTGACCACGACCGATCTAACCCGTTAACATGCACTGCAAAAAAAAATTTACATCCCCAAGTCAAAAATTTCTAGTGACTGATCACATCTAAATTTTTCAGTTAGTCTGATAGTCTGATTATTTCTCATTGAGCCAATGTTAACAGACTATTGCAACAAGAATTGCACTTGGGCCACTTTAAAAATTTAGATGTGACCAGTCACTAGAAAATTTTGACTTGGAGAGGTTAGAAATTTTTTACAGTGTGGGTACAGGAAATAATAGACTAGGCTACTCACTGCAAACGGAGCGATGGCACACTGGGGTCTTCAAAACAATATCCAAAGCAAACTTTTTTCTTTTTTACAAACGAAAGTTACCATCACCCTTTAGAGGTCCAACCCATGCATCATTATCATAGTAGATCTAATACTCTGTAAGGAGTCAGAATAATCAAGGTTACTTTCAGATCACACCTTACACACAATTTCCTTTGTGTGGCAGCGGTTTTTCAGCTGCGTCTGTCATGCATTTCTTATTGAATTAAAAAAAAAAATGTGTCAGTTTGTGCTGCGCATTTACAAATAGAAATTCGATCAGGCAACAACACATGGCATCCAGCAAATTTGATACCAACTCACCATGAAAGATAGGTCGACCATCTGACTCCAAACATGCTCGATGTTTCCACAGCACCACAATGAGCGTCCTGAACGAATAACGAGAGTGTGTATTCATCACACATTTCCCTGACATTAATGTGCAGGTGTTTAGGTCACTCTGAATATCACTTTTTCAATTCGGTTGTCAACTTGTCACATCATATCTTGCGCATTTCAGGCGTATTATCATGTCTCTGACACTTTAACAGGGGCTTTAACATTTAACGATGTAGCCTACAGAAAATCACACAAAGATATAGAAGAAAATGTGTAAAAACATTTTGGTTCAATAAAACTAAGAAATAACATAACTCCAGAAAGGCCACACTGCAGACAGGATTTGCATTTCACATGCAAATCAAATTAAATCCTCTAAATTACCTGTGCGAGCAGGCTCTAAGCAGGCTACAGCACAACATCGATGCACCGAAAAAATAAACTATTAATTTACTAAATTAAATTAGAACAGAATATACCTTTCTAATAAATAAAAATACAAAACGAAATAAATCAGAATCAAGTCACAAGATGAGCAAATGTGTGCAAAATGCCTAAGTGCAGGGGAACATATATTCAAAGCACAAGCCACAAATAGTTAGATTAGATAACCCTGACAAATCAATAAATAAAATAAAAATAAAGAAATTATTAAAATAACGATAGTAGCCAGAATTTTCAACTTTGTCTTTTTAACTGCAGAAACAACAATAAATTCTAAACTGTAGAGGCCGTCTTTAGCTAAACATGTTCACAGCATCCAAAAATCAAACTAGAACCGGCTGAAAAGGTTTGAAATCACTTCTACCCTACAGTACCTGATCGAGAGAACAAATCCAGTCTTTCACTCTGTCTGTGTCCGTTGGAGTCTTTTCAAATTGTGCGCGCGGATAAAATACATTCTAAAACACTTAACGTGAAAAACGTTTCACGACTTAATCTCCTAAAATAGTTAAATTAAAATATGAAAACGCTTTACTATAGGAGCAACGCATTGCGTTCATATTCTGGGTTCATCTGCTTATCTGCACATAGTATGGTTTCTTAATAAAGTGTGTACTGTGTACATGCATTAGGCTAAGCCTCGTTAAAGTGCCTTTAAAGCGTTTTAAAAGCTTTTTTCACGTTAAGCATTTTAGAATGTCCCGTGGAAAACCAACTTGTTAACGTTGGCCGGCAGAAGTGCGATCATGGTTTTCCTGTTGCTAAATCCAGCCTTGCAGAATATCCAAGTAAATTATAAATTATATAATAGAGATTGGCATGGGGTACTTTCCATAAGATCATCTCTCAATGCAAATCAAACTAGCTTTTAGGCTAACTGAAATAAACCATGCCAATCTCTAGGTATGGTGAAGGCTATGTGATGATGTGGGGCTATTTTAATTCCAAAGGCCAAGGGAACTTTATCAGGATGCATAGTATCCTAAAAAATAAATAAAATAAATACTTAAAAATAATAATCTGCCTGCCTCTATGGGAATTTAACATAGGGGTGTACTAACTTATGCACCATGTATTTTAAGGAAGAACATTTATTTATTTACGATACATTATTCATTCACAAAGAAAATTGGTGTCCTTAAAGGTTGGATTTTTCCTAATTTTTTAAATTAAGGCATTACAATTTCCAAAATATGATTTTTTATTCCTCTTTTTAGTCAACTTTAGCATGGGTGTATTCACTTATGCATAGCACTGTATATATATAAAACAGTTATGTCCGGTTGAACGATGTGTTAATGAACTTCAGATTGGATTGTGTTGGTAATAGGCTCTTATCTAACGCTAAAAGATGTTTTGTGCCTCTAACGAGTGCTGTCAATCTTCTTCTGATCTGAATGGTGTGTGTGAAACACTTGAGTTTTGCCACAGACACGTCCCAGCGTCTAGAACACACCTGATGCTTTAAGCGCCTCCATACTTGGAAAACTGCGGGAAACTACTTTTAAACAGGAAATGATGAAATATTTACGCACAGGATTAGTATCACCTGAGGTAATTTTTCCAGACCTTTTTACTGAACGTAAAAGTCGCCGTTATCTTTACTGATATTGTCCGTGATGATCACTGAGATGCACATTCAGACGAGACTAAAATCACAGAGAAGCTCTGATAATTAATACTCTTTACCTCACCTCTCCATGTTACACTAGTCCCATCCGAATAGGGCTTAAGTTAAATAATTTCTATTTGTGTTTGTAATTTACATGCTGTCGGTCTTGATATTCTGTATTAGTAATCTCTTTTTATGTCATGAATTCATCAGTCATTCACGAAAAGCCAGCAAAGAAACATGAGACGAATCAGGGCTGACAAGAGTCAAGACACTGGTATAGGTCACTCTGTCTGAAGGGCTCCATTAGTGATGATAAATGTGGATTTTTTTATTTATTTTTTCAATTGATATTCAATTGTGTCAGTGACTCACCCCTGAACATACAGCAAGCATGTGGATGAATATTTTTGTATTTTATTTGAGGTATTTTTGAACAGTGTTTCAGACTAAAGATCTCTTTGCTTGAGGTTGCTGCTAAATCATGATGCAAAACGTTCAAGGTTTAGTCTATTTTTAGTGTTGGGTTTCATTTCTCTCGCAGCTTTTCGTTGCAGTACTTTTTTTTTTTTTTTTTCTCGGGTTGAACATTTTCTTTCTCCCACTCGGGTAACAAAAATGGTTTTGTTTTAAGTGTTAGGTGGTTGTGTCATTATGAATATTGTTGGGTTATATTAGTACTCATCACTGAAAGAATAAAAGGGTATATGTACATTAGTGAGCACTTGTGGTTGAACCCTCACTGGAAATTTACACCTTAAGGAAGTGTGGCGATGCAGAGAGCCAAACAGTACTGAGGAGGTTATAGTCTACCCCCCAAAAAAACACAGACTACGCCACCCTGGGAATTTCACCCAGAGAATGATTTTCTTTATTTCCTAATTGCAATTCTATTGATTCACTTAAGGACACACAGGTAAGTAAACAATTCAGCCAGAGACGAGGTTCAATTTTCAAAAGAGAAACAAATTTTATTCAATAATTTAAAACACAGTTTAGAACACATTCATACTTGCTGCTGAGGCTTACCGGTGGAAGAGAAAGAAGTCACAAAGGCACGAAGGAATCCCAGGAAAGGTCTCCACGTGAACAAACACAAACACTGAAAAACACAACAGTGAACACGGCAAAGAAAACGGGGTAGAAAACACAGCACGCAGAAAGGGGATAACACCACCCGGACACCAACACCACCACCTTCGGCTCTCAGCAACTGAAACGGACACAAGCACACACGATCAAAGGGGTTTCACTCCACAGAAATAAAAATCAATGTAATATTTAAATGAAGCAAACAAATTGAAATAATCTTAATCACCAAATAACCAAACTGCCAGAACCAGCAATGGTTCCAGAAAGCAGTACACTAGAAAAATAAGATGTCAATTCTAAGACACTTCTCAATAAACACAGAAAACCAAAATAAACATGGATTAAAGTACAATGAAACCTTGGCCAAGGAAAACAAATGCAATAATAAGACAGAATAAAATAAAATATAAATAAATGTATTAACTGGATTAGTTTATCTAACGAGATAAACTAAAATCACTGATAAAGAAACAAACTAGAAATGCAAATTAACTAAATTGAAAACAAAATAATAAAAAGGAAATATAAACACTTAACGTTAACCCAAATTATAACTGTAAAGAGCCAACCCCTTCAGCTGCATTCAGACAGTTAAAATACTGTCCCATGTCAAACTAGAGGCTCGCACATTCAAACGTATGGCCGTGATTGTCCAGTGGCCGTGAAGGCAGAACGGGTGGACGGCGATCAGTAACGTTCCTTGTAAAAATGTTCAAAACTTGCACGTTAGCTGAGTGCAGCACAGGCGTGCAGCGATCAAGTAGAGTTGTTGGTATAATGTTCAAAAAGAAACGTACACAATTACAGATGTCCAAGGCGGGCATGCAGCGATCGAGTAAAGTTGATGACACAATGCTCCAAATGTGCACGTTAGGCAAGCAACTCTCCAGGACGGGCGTGCAAAAAATCAAATTAGGTTAAAGTTGCTGATACGATGTTCAAAATGAATGACCCGGAAGTATGACGCACTTCCGTCACCAGCGAGCAAGAGGGCAGTCAGAAGGACTACTACCTGTATTCATAGGGGGGGCTATGGCACTAATTGGCCAAAAGAACGCAGAGTAGTTATGAGTGAAACTCACTGCTACAGAAGCAAGAACGGATAACAGTATAATGTGTATCTTGAAATGCAATCCCAGGGATTCCCAGGGAAAGCAACAACAGATAAGAAGTTAAAGTAACTTGCACAGAGTCATATATTAGTAGCTATATGAAGTAGCTTATGTCAAAACATGATTTATGACCCTTGATTTATGGTTTTATGACAGGAAGTCCTTATATGGGGGTTTTATGATGCCATGTGACCTTTGACCCTGTGTGGTTCTGGTGTGTTTATGGATGTGTGTGTTTATGACTGTAAGCTGCTCGGTGTGACAAGGAAGTGAATGCTTTTGCAGGGATGTTTAAAAACCCTTAGCGTTGAGCGCTGTATTAGTGTGTCGTTTGTTCAGACTGTAGTTCTCTTAAATGTACTGAAAATATTATTAAACCTTTTAAATGTTCTACCACGTTTCTCCCTCGTTTTTGCAGTTTGTTGTTATATATTTTAAAACTGCATCAGCTTTGTTTTTCTCTCTCAGTGGTCATATATTAATATTCATGTGTCTGTATAATGAGTGTGTTGCAGGTCTGTGTTTTATTGGTTGTTTTCTCCTCTTTTCCCACTTTACATCCGACTTTCCCACAGCTTTACACGCACATTTCTAGAGACTTTTGCACGACAGGCTCAAATAGGAGCGTTTCATGACACTTTAACGTGGAAAAACACTTTTGATGGACAAAATAAATATGATTTCACACAAAAAGAGCCCATAATGCACAGAATAAGCATGTCTAGTTTAACAAGAACTGGTGCAGGCAAAAAAAAAGAAAATGAAGACTTATAATATTTATGTAAGATTTAGCCATTTCATTTTTTTTTTTTTTTTTTTTCATTTTGGGTGAAAGTATGGTGTATTATAAAAAAAATAAAAATAAATAAATAAACTAGCCAGAAAACATATAATATTTCATGTATATATATAAGGACTTCCCATCACTATAAGGCACACCTGTGCAATAATCATGCTGTCGAATCAGCATCTTGATACGCCACACCTGTGAGGTGGATGGATTATCTCGGCAAAGGAGAAGTGCTCACTAACACAGATTTAGACAGATTTGTGAACAATATTTGAGAGAAATAGACCTTTTGTGTACATTGAAAAAGTCTTAGATCTTTGAGTTCAGCTTATGAAAGATGGGGGCAAAAACAAAAGTGTTGCGTTTATAATTTTGTTCAGTGTATGAGACACATGATGATCCTCATTGAGCTTCAGATCAGATTCTCTGATTTCTCTTCACTGTCTCTGATCCTGAAACTAAAGGCCTTTGAGTTTCACCTCAAATCTACTTCTGACATCTAGTGGACAAAGATGAAAACTGCAGATCATATTCTGTGTGTTAGGAGGAATAGAAAACACACACTCATACACATTTATTTACAATGCCTTCATTTCTATTTTAAACAAGTGACATTCTCTCAGTTTAATTCACTGAATGTCATTCATTATCAACTCACAAATAATAATGTGATTTTACATGTTGTGTGAATGACTGAACTTCTAGCAACTTCTGCTTTAATGTATACTATGATGTGTTTGTGAACAGTAGATATTGAGTATTGAGTAAGTGTTGATCTGTTGTTGTTCTGAACAGCTTCAGTTCGTCTGTTAAAGTCACTAATGTTCTGCTGATGGAAATCAGTGTTAATAAATCAGAGATGATTAAATGAGCAGCTGATGGAGTTTATCAGATCTGAGTTTTACATTTAACATTCAGACTCTTGAAACTCTTCAGGAAACAATACAGCTGCGTCTCACATCAGATATTCAGAGGAGATATTGATCTGAAGAAGTTATTACTTCACAACAGGGAAATGCTTTTAATAAGTAAACTGTATTATGTGAGAATCCTCGTCAAACATTCATCACTAATCAATGATTTTATGAATATTCTTCAATTAGGAGATGATGAAGATTTGCTTGATATGAAACATCATCATCCTCATGATCAGATGAATCCAGTCTCTGGTAAGAATATTAATTATTAACTTTATTTCCTGTTTGTAGTTTTAAAGAAAGTGAGACACAGGTTTATTGTGATGATAAATAATGAGAATAATAATATTTATGTCAGATCATCAAACATGAGCTTCATCAACACACAGAATAAAGAATAATTGATTGAGCCGTTAACACACGATTCACTACATTTATAAAACTATTATATATTTAATGAGCGCTAGGACTTAAATGTGACATCTTTGAGTTTAGTTCTGCTTTAATGAACTCTTCAGATCTTATTAAAACTCATAATGTGGATCATATTCCCTGATCAACTGTAAGATCTGTACATGCTTCATTTATGATGCTGTCAAATATTTGCATATGGAGATTTAGTAATTCTGCTGTGATCCTGTAGAGAGAAACACTTCACTGTTTTTTTAGGCTCTTAGAGACATTTATTTAAAATAAGCAGATATGTGTCCTGTCTGCTGTCAGAAATATATTCCTCAAGGCACATTTCACTTGTTGGACTTGATGACTCCAGCGCCAGTCAGCGCGATCTTAATAACCAGTCTGGTCTTCATCCACAACATGGTCAGGATAGACGTCCCAAAGTCCGCTTCAAAGACCAATCCAACTCCATTACTGAGACAAACTGGAAACCAGTAAACAGCATGAGATCACACGCAACAACACTGTAACACACACTTTTTGACTTTAGTAAACTAAACTTAATTTACTGTGTTTAACTGACAAGGAAATGTTATTTGGACTTTTAGGAGTAAGTTCAACTCAAAAAAGCACATGCAAAAAGAAAAAAGCATAAGTTGAGAGACATATCCATTACAAGCTCCAAACTGTGCTAATGAGAAAGCGTTAATGTCTATAAATAATTACTCTTTTTGGTGTTCTGTTGTATGCAATTAACAGTTATTAAAGGTTATGACTGTATTGTCACGTTTAGTTTTGGGTTTTATATTCATGTCCATGGTTTCATGTCTCATATTTTGAAGTTTTCCCACTTTCG
This sequence comes from Vimba vimba, assembly GCA_022828995.1. Taxonomy (NCBI): domain Eukaryota; kingdom Metazoa; phylum Chordata; class Actinopteri; order Cypriniformes; family Leuciscidae; genus Vimba; species Vimba vimba. The sequence goes on along the minus strand of CM040829.1, from coordinate 2,273,836 downwards.
TATTCCTGGTTTTGTCATGTGATCCTGTCATGCACCCTTTTAGCTCATTGTGTAATGTTAGTGTTAGTTTGGTTCCTTGTGTTAATTGCTTTTCAGGAGTGTCTTCTTTAGATTTCAGTCTGGACATATATATATATATATATATATAGCCCTCATGTTTCCACTGTCTCTGGTCTGTGTTCCTGTTGGTGAGTCCATGTCAAGTCGTGTTAAGTCCAGGTTTATGTTCAAGTTTATGTTCATGTTTCAAATAATATAAGCAAAGTCTTTGTTTATTTTGTATCTGGTCAAGTATGGTATTTACAATGAGAAAACTTCAGAATAAGAGACATGAAAACATGGACATGAATATAAAACCCAAAACCAAATGTGACCTGTATATAACCAGAGATGTAGAGCTATGATCTTGGCATTTAAAGGGGCGGATGTTTAATAGTTTATTTGGTTCTGTTGAGTAGACATCGATGGAGAGATGATTATAAAGGTTAGATCAGACTGTAAATACAGCATGTGCATCAAAATATCCTTTATGCCCACTAGCAGAAGAGCAGCGAGATCCTCACGATATGGAGCATGAGCAAAACTTCTTAACCTTTATTTAACTAGGAAAGTCACATTGAGGTTAAAACCTCTTTTACAAGTGAGACCTAGTCAAGACAGGGTCGGATGGCAGGATTAAACAGATAACAAGCCACAATAAAAACCAATAACAACATCATCATTTGATACAACAGAAAACACAACAAAACAAGTCTCCACAACAAGATGATATACAACACCGAAACACAGCACAGCAGCACACACTTTTAGGTATTACACAATACCCTACATAGTACTGATCACAGAAACAACATTATTAAATCCTAGGTTTAATAAGGAGGTAAGTGGTAGTAGAATTGGCAAAACAACTGCAATTAGCAGTGACCAGCTAAAACTGAATGATCAACTTCACATTCTCTATAGTCTGATTTTCTATTCACATCTTTATTCATATTTATGTTGATTTGCAGTAGGCCTATATCTTCCAATCACACACATCTTTATAATAGAGTTGCTCTGTTCCTGAATGTTAAACTTTAAGCATGACTGCAGGAGAACGGCTGATGCTAAATCTCACATTCATATAATGAAGAAGAAGAAGCCGAGTTAAGGTTCAAATACATGTAAGAGTGTTTTATCATGAAGATCATAAATACTCACAGTTTGGTCTGTCTGCACCACTGCTGACCCCACTACCCGCAGTTACAGCAACGATCATGATTCTAGTGCAAGACATATTTACATTAGATTTTCACCAATGCAGAGTAAAAATGAAAGATAATAGTGTAGTAATCACCACTGATGAAAGCGTGGATATCCACTGTAGATCTGAGATCTCTGATGTTTAGTCTGAGCTGGAGTCTGTTTCAGCTTTAGATCCACAGTTCCTGTAACACACACACCTGTAACACACACCTGTTGATCTGGGCGTACACACACTGGTTTGCTGTTTGCACAGTTTTAGCATATATCTCATAAGTACACAAGCTGATACTGATATAGAGAGCCAGCGCTTCATGTACAGTACAGTAATGGTAAATGATTATTACTGAAATAAAATCAACACTATTTACTAACAGCTTGAATATGAGATCAGGGGGTTGTTCCATAAAAGACGCTTAGAAAAGCGGGGATTAAACGCCAAAACCGGACTTGAATGAGCCTAACAAATAAGTTGGGGCTAAAGTGGTTCCATAAAAGGTAATTGAAGTTCACGCAATCTCGCTAATTTGATCCAGGTTTATCAAGTCTAGATAATTGCGTGTGCACGCGTTTCTGAAGCAGCCCTAGAGGTCGATCATGGATCAAATCGATCCACCATCAAACAGCGTATATTTTGTGCTGTTTTATGCGTTTGTGACATGTTTTTTTTTTCCTCAGTGCAAAACTTACATTTTACAGTTATATTCTCCATCTGTAAATGTTAGAAAGTCATGCAAATGTATCCATTTTGCTGCTAATTTTCATGTTGAACGAGCGCTGCTGCGCGCCAAATGAGCACAATAATTCTGACTAAAATATACATTTTGCTTGGAAAATTAATATGCGATATTTTATAACACTAGAAATATCTTCTAATTATAAGAATTTATCTTTGGGATGTTGGATAAGTTGCAGTGAAATTGTAGCGAACAGAAGTACTTCAGTGAACAGAAGTAGCCTAATTCAGGGAAGTTTATTTTAAGAAACTAAATATATAAAGATACAAAATATAGTTTTGGGTTTAGGACCTATGCTACTTAATAAAGATGATGTATACTTATTTAGAGTGCTGAGAATTACAGCTTTTAATGCAATCATTTTTTGGATAAAGCAAGAATCCCCAGTTTTAAATGAGTGGTTAGATGTAGTTTCTAGAATGTATTTTTATATATTATACATATAATATAATATATTCTTAATGTACTTTACATTATGAAGAGGATAACATGAAATTAAGAGCAAATGTATACATTTTGAAAAGATATATGCAACTCTAAAATCAAAGAATATTCCATAAAATAAAGGAATATATATTAGTCTACATTAACATTTTTATATAACCCTCCCTCCCTTTTATTTCTAGTCATATGTTGTTTTATTTATTTGCTTATTTTATATTGAATATTTGATATTCAAATAATATTACTTGAATAACTATTAGGAATTATGTGTCATTATAAGAGTTTGATATAAATATGTGAATGTTCCATTTTTATTAATATTTATTTATTGTTTTTTGTCTTTTCCCCCTTAAATCATATGTAAAAGTGTCTAACTATGTAATTCTTGGTTATTGTTCTAATCATGTGTGTTTTTTAGGCTATGTGTTGGTGGGTATTATCACAAAAGAAAACAAGTAGAAGGAAAAATAAGGAATATTTATTGGGGGAAAATATGATGTCTTTAAAGGAACTGTCAATTTGTATAATTGTGTTAAATGTGTTTAAATTGAAAGACATATATATATACATACATATATATATATATATATATACAGTGCAATGCATAAGTGAATACACCCATGCTAAAGCTGACTAAAAAGAGGAATAAAAAATCATATTTTGGAAATTGAACTTAATGCCTTAATTTAAAAAATTAGGAAAAATCCAACCTTTAAGGACACCAATTTTCTTTGTGAATGAATAATGTATCGTAAATAAATAAATGTTCTTCCTTAAAATACATCGTGCATAAGTGAGTACACCCCTATGTTAAATTCCCATAGAGGCAGGCAGATTTTTATTTTTAAGTATTTTTTTTTTATATTTTTTTTAGGATACTATGCATCCTGATATAAAATATTTGTTATTTGGACATTAGATGTGCCTTATTTAGAATTTTAAACCTACAAGTGTATTTTTATGATATATTCAAATGTAGGCTAATATACTGTCAATTACTAAGCTCAGACTCATCTTACCAGTTCAAATTCATACTGTGCTTTTGTAATTATTTTTAATTTTGTGATTTTAACTTCTGCTTTACAAAGCTTTTTTTTAGATTGTGTTCTAATGTTCTTCTAATAATCATAAACATGTACTACAGCTGCCAAACAAACCAGAGAAAAATGTATTCATAAGTCTATATTGTCTAATTTATCATTGTAGCCTTATTTAAGTTGATTTTCTGTATACTGTGTATTTATTTTTGGACTAATAGTGGTTAATAAAGTCCAATAATGGTATGAGAGAGTGTCAGTGGTAATATCATTGTGTTCTTGTCGGTCAGTGTTAGAGGATCTGTGTAACAACTGAGGCTTAGCCTGACAGTTAGCCTGCCCTGGACCAGGCTAGTTTCCCAGCATGAGTTGCCAGGGTAACTGAGTTTGAACTATTTTAAGTTTGCTTTATGAAACAGAAATCACCGACAATAAGTCTGACTAACCAAAATAAGCCTGGCTTGTATTCTAATCTTGTTTTATGGAACAACCCTCTGGACATGTTCATTATTCATTGATAAACAGACATGAATACTGACACTCGCAGTAGATTTTCAGGAGATTATTTAGTCCTCTTTTGGTTAAAAAGAAAGCTTACAGGAACTATTTTATTCCTTCTGCAATTTCTATTTTAAATGCCTCATTATAGTTTTATTAGTATATTGTATTTTAGGTTTTGTTTATGTAAGTATCTGTAAGGTGTTGTTTTTTAGAATAGTTGTTTTTGGTATATGCGTGTGATTTGTATTGTATATGTGAGCCTTTTTTAATTGTGAATGCCACTTCTAGACAGGATAGATGCAGTTATTAACAGATATTAATATGCTCAAAATGGCCAAATATGATCTGATATATCAGTCTGTTTCATACAGTCATTATATTGTCAAGGCGTCTCACACAATCCACTTCTGCTTCTCTTCTGGTTTTCCAGGAGTTGATGTTGATTTAACTGTCAGGGTTGGGTGTTTGTTAAATGGAGGAAGGATGTGAACATGAGTCAAATATTGTCTCTAACATTGACTAAAACACTTCAGTAATCAAGAGGCAGCAAAAGGGATTTCTAAAAGAATCGTGCAGCTCTTAAACAACATTCATTTTCTTAAAGCACTCAGCTCTTTCACAGTTTGCATTGGGGTTTGCTGGAAGAAATTCCTGATCTTCAAAAGAGAAAGATTCAAAAACACACATAATCATCTAAAACAAAATGCAAAAAACAAAAAAACATCTACAGATCAAGATAGAAAAGATACAAGTCTTCTGATTTTCATGGTAAATGTTCATGGGGGTTAACCTGCTTAGGCCTATCTTTGTCTGATTTCAAGTATTGATACAGTTTTTGCCATTATTCATTCATGCCTTGTGAGTGCCCTGAACTTTTAAGTGACTACTGGTTTACTTAAGTTGCAAGCCAAGTTTGTTACAATTATGCTTTATTGAACGTCTGTTGTAGTTCCACTGTTGGACACCGGGTGAGTTTGAGTCTAATTAGTCTAAAGGTAACCAGAGAGGAAGAGAAGTCAGGTGGACCTACATGGTTTGGTACGAGTCGGTCAATGTCATCCTCAATAGATATTACAATTGTGTTGGCAGAGTTAACATCAATTAGTAGGTGGGAGACACCTACTCACTCTATATCAGAGTGGATTCAGGCAGGGGCGTTCAACAATGGATGCTGTTTTAGACATAGATATTGACATCAAAAAAGCCATCTCAAATAAGGAAGCCGTTGTCGCAGTGTTTTTGGACATTGAAAAAGCGTATGATATGCTTTGGAGGGAGGGGTTGCTCATTGCACTTTATGATGCGGGAATCAGAGGAAGAATGTTTAACTGGATTAAGAATTTTTAAGTAATAGTACAATTTAGGTAAGGGAGTGAATTATCAGAGGAACTTGAGGTAGAGAATGGAACACCTCAAGGAAGCGTTATAAGCCCAGTTCTTTTTAATATTCTAGTTAATGGTAGAGTGGGAAAAGAATTTCGGTTTTCATTATTTGCAGATGATGGGGACCTCTAGCCCAGTGGTTCTCAAACTTTTTTGGCTGCGCCCCCCTTTTAAACCTTTAAAAAATCTGACGCCCCCCCCTCCCAAAATTTTTTAATATATACATATATATATATATGCGGAACGTTTTCTTACAATGAAAAACGTGCAATGATAACCTTACAAGTGTCTTTGATCAAGGAAATTATTGAAGGCCTGCTTTCTGTATTTCTCCTTGAAAAATGAAAAATAAAAAATTACAAAATAAAATAAAAACGTGCAATGAAAAACAGGAATAGTTTTAATTTGTCATGTCATTGAATCAACAGTAAGAGAGAATAATAAACCAGAACTTTAACTTTTAATTTATAATTAAAAGCTAATATATAGCAGCTTTGGAGAGTGCCTCACGAGCTCAGCTTCTGGTTGGTCTTCTCACCAGAGCGCGCACAGCAGTGGAGTGCCGCATTCACAATAGCAGCTCGTGATTCGGTCCACTGAAGAGGTTTTTTTCTTTGGCGAGCAACTTCTATGTTGGGCTTGTTCCAACGGTCTGAAGAAGAACGATTCATTGCCGTTCGTTGCCGTTCGTTGTTGTTATAAAAGAAGAGCGCTATCACTACCGCTTTCTTGAACGCGTAACGTAACGGCTGTATTTTTATTTATTTATTTTTTGCTGATCTCCCGCGCCCTCCCTGCAGTAACGCCCCACACTTTGACAACCACTGCTCTAGCCTGACTTCGTCATACTCATATTCTAGGCAGAATGTGAGTCTGATACTGCTCCATAGGGCTTTGATTATGAGGCGTGTCTTAACCGAACCAGGAAAAAAAAAATCTGCACTCAATTGGATAGACCTACAACCAATCAGAGCAACGGAGTAAGTGACGTATGTTGAGCGAGGCATAGTTGTCAACAGAGCTCAACTGCACACACGCAGGAAGAAGTAGTAAAGTAATGAGTAAAGTAATAATAAAGCACTCCATGAGGGCGACCAAAGGAGAAACCACAGTGACCACAGGGTTTTCATTGCGTCCCATCTTCTTAGCGACCATCGGAGTCAGCTGATAAATTAAACTTTTGCCGAATCCCGTAGGAAGGATGGCAAACACATATTTCCGATCGACAAATGCCTTGATTGCGGTTCTCTGTTCGTCTTTTAAAAATAATGCGCTGTCGATTTCTTTTATAACAGACGCGATAGCTGAATCTACAAATCTCAATTCTCCAGCTGCAGTCGTCTTTGTTGAAAACCAATTCAAATCAAGCGCTCTTTGGTGACGTGGGTGATTACGTAACCGCAGATCATCTGTCCATCATCGATTAAAACCCGCCCTGGCAATTTGATTGGCTCGGCCTTCTGGGAGCCGGGCATAATTACTCCTCAGCGGATCGAGTCCAGACCAAACTTCCCGACCTAAAAATGTTGTGGGCAGGGTTCGGGCTGGCACCCAGGCTATAGGGGCCCTCTGGAAGCGAGGGAGGAATCATTCTTATATTTTTGGCCAAATTCAAATTGCTTTAAAGAGGGTAGCTGAATGGGCTGATGATTGGGGCTTTAAAATATCAATAGAAAAAAACAAAATACATGGTATTTGGATATAAGAAGAAAATGGCAACACAGCTGTTACAAATTTATAATAAGACTATTGAGAAAGTTAAACATTTAAAATTTTTAGGGATGTGGTTAGATGAAAAATGACATGGAAAAAGCATATTGAGATGGTTTCGCTTAAATGTGGGAAAATAATTAATGTCCTAAGGTGTGTGGCTAGGTCTGATTGGGGGGCAATCATTAGACAGCTTGATGTAGTCCAAGCAAAAGCTCTTAGAGTGTGTAGTGAGATGTTTCATACAACTCCAATACCTGCATTATTAATAGAAACAGGGGAGATGCCATTAAAAATAAGAAGTAGTAAACTTGGTTTGAAGTATTTAATGAAATTAAAAGGACAGACTGGAAAATTACCAACAAAAAAACCTGTTGAATCAGCATTGGGAATTCATGGAAACAGCCAGATTGGTTAAAAAAACTTTACAGAAACACTGAAATTCATGGCAGGTGAAATTGGAATTATGAATTTGGATGTAAGTCCACCAATATGTCGATCAGATGTACATTTGTGGTTGATTCCAGATCCCAATGTTGATTTATATTTTTTGAAAACAAGCAAAAGAAAGATGTCAGAGTTTGTAGTGGAGGAGATAAAAACCAGGCAGGGTCCAGAGTCAAGTCCAGACCTGACTTACTTGTGGAAATTTTACAGGTGTTGTATAGAATTCACAAAGCAGGGTAAGAGGTGGGGTTTCTGTGGGTTCCGGCACATATGGGTGTGGACAACCCGGTCTCACCCCAAAACGTCATGTACTGACGGGTCTTGACCATACGGCAACATACGACGAAAAGGGTACCCCTAAAACGTCCATATGAGACGAAGACATAAGCGCACCAGCAGCGCTTCCTAGCGGTACCCTAACGCATACCTAAACCTACCCATAACCCGAATCGTCACATATGGACGTTTTAGGGGTACCCTTTTCGTCGTATGTTGCCGTATGGTCAAGACCCGTCAGTACGTGACGTTTTGGGGTGAGACTGTGTTAGTGTGGAGGGTAATGAGGAGGCAGATGAGGTGGCAAAGAAAGCAGTGCAGGAGGAAAGGGTTCAACTTAATTTGCAGTATGGGTCACCAGATTACACAGAAATAATAAATAGGTCAGTAAAAGAAATGTGGCAAAGGTCATGGAATTGTGAAATTAATGGGAGAGCTTATTATTCAGTACAAAGAATGGTAGAGAAAGACAGATGTACTGTAATTATAGATGTCAGAGAAGAGATGCAGTAGTTTTATCCAGATTGAGGTTTGGGCATTGTGGGCTGAGGAGTGGGCTGGCTCTGATTGGTAAACATCCTGATGGACAGTGTGAATGTGGAGATAAGGAAACAGTGATGCATGTATTAGTGCAGTGCAGGAGGTACTCTCGTCAAAGGAAGAAATTGTTCAGGGAGCTGGGCGCAACTGGAGAAACTGTTTTTAATTTATGCTCTTTATTGAATTTGGATAGTTGGAACAAATTGAAAAAACTGATGAAGTATCTGCGAAACATTGGAGTATATAAAAAAATATAAAAAAGTAGTGTTAAATAAGTTGTAAATAGCGATTAGAGTACAGAGGAGTGCAGAGGGCAGCAATATGCCATAGCTGCGTCTAGCCTGCTGGAAACTACAAGAAGAAGAAGAACTGGGGAACCCTAGACACTTCCAGACAGGACTGTAAAAGAATATGGACGTAGTGTCCGTGACGTCACCTGTATGTTTTTGAGGAGCATTTTTGAAGAACTTATTTCTAGAACTTAATTGTCACAGTTTCCGGTTAATCCACCTCCTCACTACATTTCACATCATCCTCCCTGGCCCTCACCTGCATGCACTTTCCAATCACAGATCACAGTCACCTGTCACTAATCATCTCTGATCATCATCCAGCACTATTTAACACTTCCCTCGTCAGTTCATCGGTGTCTGGTCTCGTCTATGACAAGTGCTACAGACTTCTTACCTGACATGCAGTCAATCTTGTCTACTTATCGATTGAGGCCTCATGAAGCAATGAATGAGTTGAAGCAAATGTGCCATATTGTGTCGAGGCTTCGAAACAATCCGACACCCGTCTCAACGGTGACACCTAGTGTTCACTTGCAGGTGTTGATCTGAAACAACTTTGACGAGCCATTAAAGAAATGTGTTGTTTTATTATAATTTTCTAATATGTGAAGCTTGTAACCTATAGGCTCCTCACTGTGCATAATGTTATTTTGGTCATGAAAAATGAATATTAATAAAAGAAATCAAGCCACAATGTCTCACTTTTTTAGAGATTTTTATTCAAAAATAGTAATTACTCTGCTGTGGAAAGACTTAGCCTACTTCTTTTTTTTACAGATAATTTCTCCAGCCTTTGATAAAATCCTCTCACAAGGGACACTTATTGCTGGCATGCAAAGATATTTTTTAGCAAGGACATACAAATGAGGAAAGATTACTGCTCTCTCTTTCCAGTAAGTTAGTGGATCATGTGTTCGAGGATCAGTAGCTGCCGATCACAATACACACATCTCACTTTATTTGGGGTTTCTAAATGGAAATGCTCCCACACCACAGATGTACGGCATCTCTTCTGGGGAGCCTCCATTTTATCTATCTATCCAAATCTATCTATCTATGTATCTATCTATATGAATCTATCTATGTATCTAGATATGTATCTATAATCTATGTATATAGATATGTATCTATCTATAATATATGTATTTATATATGTATCTATAATCTATCTATATATGTGTCTATCTATAATATATGTATGTATATATGTATCTATAATCTATCTATATATGTATCTATCTATAATAGGCTATATGTATTTATATTTGTATCTGTAATCTATCTATATATGTATCTATCTATTAATCTAGCTGTATACATTTATATCTATGTATCTAGTGTCACTATACTCTGTCTCTAGCCTATCAGTCAATGTGTTGTGTAAATTTAAATGTAGGCTAAGCCTAAATTGCCTATAATCAAATCGCACTATGTCACTATATCACCAAAAATCCGCTATCTCAAAATCAAACTCCTCTCACAAAAACCCATGAGGTCAAAATGCGTTTATTTCACTTTTATACAGATGTGCCATTGTGTGGTCTGTTCCCGACCGTTCCAATCAAACGCTGATTCGGCGGACCACACCTGATGAAACACTTAGTGAAACACTTCGAGGCTTCGTTTGGTTATAGTCGCGTGACATGGGTGTTTCGAATCACGCTTCGGATCAGTGTTTCGACACATCTGCGCTTCGGGATCTCGCAAAGCTTCGGAACGACTGTTTCTCGTCAGCCATCCTTCTGAAGTTCCCGTTCTTCCAGTTCCAGCCATCGCCGATTGTCATCTTGGTTCTTCTCTTTGTCATCTGCCTGCTAAGATATTCATCATTTCTGTTCAGCTAAGTCTTCAGCATATCCACGATCAGATATTATCACTTCTGCGTTCCTTCCCCGCATTGCTCTCAGTGTTGCCAGATTGGGACGGTGATTTCCAGCCCAAAAGCTCACCAAAACCCGCACACTACAAGAAAAAAACGCCCAAAATTTTACTGCCAAAATAATATGATATAATTTCATTACCATGTCATTCAAGGTTGATAAGCACAATTTGTATCTCCTTAAAACAAAATAACAATGATAAAAATAAAATAAAAAATACATTTCCAGGAAAACAGACCAAAACAGGGCAATAATTAAGGAGAATTAGCCAATATGACTAAAATGTCCAGATGTACACTGTCAAAACGGCAATCAAGAAAGGAACCGATGACTAACTTTAACCCTCGGAAGTACACATTGCAGAACATAACGCATAATTTAGCAGTCAAAACGGATTCATCGTTGATTCAAACCTTTTTCAGCAGCTGTTAGGGACAAGTATAGTGCACTCTGGACGGTGTAAAAGTTGCCGATGTCTGGTAAGGTTAGGCTAGTGTGCACATGACCATGGACATATTTCACGCATAGCCTATTTGATTTCATTTCAACTGTGCTCTCCTCTCAGAGTTATAGTCACCATCGATATCTCCCACCACGTGTACGTTTTTAGAGTTGCTCACTATCTCACTCTTTACTCTGTAGATACAACTTACTGTTTAGTAGGCTATATCACTTTGGCATTAGCGATCACTTGAGTATACAGCTACAACTTATCACGCTCAATCGCACCTGCCTGCTGATCGCTGATCGGCTAAAAGTGCGTGCTCGTCGGTGATGTCAACACCAACACCAGCTGACTCTGCATGGGCGTGTGTGTACAGTAATGTCATGATGACTGATTGTATGGACTACATGCACACTTTAGTTTAGTTTTTTAACCAATTAGACTTTAAAATGTAGATGTTTGAAAACCGCCGAACTGACCCCAAACCAGCCCAAATTTTGCCCACCCGCCCAAACCCTTTTTTACCCGCACAAACCCTTTTTTACCCGCACAATCAAATTCAAAACCACCCAATTGGGCGGGAACCCGCCCAATCTGGCAACACTGATTGCTCTCCCTCTGCACCTGCCGTTGTAAACACGACTTCCCACCTCGTAAATGCGATCTTCGCAGGAGGACTTAAACGCACCAATTGGCCTCTGATGGCTGGAGTAAGACTACAAAAAAAGACTACATTGGCCTGTTAAGGACTACAAAACCCAGGATGCCTGAGAGTACAGTTTATTATAGTGAAATGTCATTTAAAACATATTTATTTACAATTAATTTTTGTAATAGTATTAGTACAATCTTCAGAAAATACTGTCTAAAATGGCTGAATACTTACAAACAGTAACAAAGTAAATTTTATATTGTGATAAGAAATGTATTAAAAGGAAAGAAAGAAAATGATACAATTGTTAAGGACTACAAAACCCAGGATGCCTGAGAGTACAGTTGCAGATAATAAGACCCACATCAGGCTCAAACAGTGGGTGTGAGAAAATGGTGATGGTGTGTGTGGCTTGGAAAAGACATGTACCAGAAGATTAAGTTGCTTTGAGATGAAGAGATTGTTGTAAGAAGTTGTAAACCTTCAATTTGATTATTAAACATGCTGGCATATTGAAGAGACTGTTGAAGTGGTGTTTACTGGGAAGTTGCACAAACTAAAGATCCTGAACCTCTCATGCTGTCACAGTGCCAATAAATATCTAGTTGAAAATTATCAAGTTGTTCTGAACCTGTATGAGTTTCTTTCTTCTTTTGAACATGAACAAAGCTATTTTGAAGAATATGGATAACCAAACAGTTTCTGGTCCCCATTGACTTCCATAGTGTTTTTTTTTTACTATACTTTGCAAGTCAATAGGGTTCAGAAAATGTTTGGTTATCCACATTCTTCTTAAGTTATTTTAAGTTCCACAGAAAATGAAAACTTCATGCAGATGCAGGTTCAGAACAATATGAGGGTGAGTAAATGATGGCGCAATTTTGAACTGTGTGTGAACTAACCCTTTATAACACTGTCATTTTTAAATATACACTTGCCATTTGTTTATATTTAATAAAACTGAAATAGACAATATAAAATATACACTACTTGATCATTGACTGAACATGTTGAAGAATTTTCTGGTTTAGATGATAACAGACAGACAGACAAAGCCCTCACTGTCTTTCTTTCTGCAATTCATATGAATGTGCGTGCGTGTTATTAGTTTTATGTGTTAGAATAATCAATAAAATCTTGTTTGTAAGTGTTCTTGTGTTATGTGCTTACGAATGTAATGTCTTAAACTGCTGATCTAAGTTACCTTGCTAATAAAGAGTGTTGTCACTAGTTTGAATATTGATATCGGCTGCAGAGCAGATGAACGGTTCAGATGAACGCTGGACGAGTCATTGCTCGGCCGTATAAGTGATTCTTTTAAATGTGTTTAGGGAGTGTTTATTGAGCTGCATTTTATAATTGCAGCTTCTAGTTGAAGATTAAGAAATAGCATAGTTGATAACAGTTGAAGATTAAGTTTGGCAGGAAAACTGTGATGTCCTCAAACAACCCATGAAAAAGTGCGGATTGCCCTGTTTTCCTCTGTTAACCTCGAAGCAAAACGGTTTCCAGAAACACTTTGCATACCACTGCCAGTTCACCTCATGACTTAGGCCTACTCATATATTTCGCAACAGTTTTAGAGCATCACATACAGAAATAATAACTAGTAAAACCTGTATTATATGAAGGCCAGAGAGCTCAGAAAGGAGAGTTTAAAGAATAAGAGTTTAAATCACAGAATATTCACATATACAGTCAATAGTTTATTTCTTTATGCAAGTAGAAACTGTCTTAATTATCTTATATGATATTTCATTTATTGTACTGTACATACTTATAATTAATCCACATTTTAATATCTTTCATACATGTTTTTCATCACCTTAAAATCATCAAATTTGTGTCATGAACTCTTTCCTTCTCTCTAAAACCAGTTTATCCTCATAAAGCTGATTATATATTTAAACTAACACTGGTCCTGTAATATAACAGATCCAGATTCATCTCTTGTGTTTCAGTGTCAAACATCTATAAAGGTCATTAACAGGTTAAAAACAGAAGCACTTCTCAGACACACTTTGTCTTATTTAAACACACTTTCACAGACAATATAAAGACTGAATGATGTTTCTTTATATAAATATCTCAAGGATTACATACGTTTGTATTCACAGCCGATCTTTAATTTAGTTTTAAATACATTTAATTGTATTTTTTCATTCTGTAATCTATAGGCTACATATAGAGGCCTAAAGCAAGACAGTTTCAGCACATCAAGTGTGTTGCTTTTGTGGGTCATAAATATTGTTTGAGTTTACAAAACCTGTAGATCAATATGAAGTGAATATTACTTGCTTGTTAATTGTATCAATTATAAATATGAAAATATAACTAAATATTTAAGTTTTGCTTAACTAAATCTATAAACTGTCCAGATGAAATATAAGGAACAATTCAAAATACAACAGCAGATTTCTGTTAATAACAACCCAGACAGCAACATAGTGTCGGCCCATAGCCGGCCCACATCATGTGGATTCCACGAGTACCAGATGTGGGCCGGATCTGTGCCGACACTATGTTGCTGTCTGGGAAGTCTAGCTGTGTCTTTGCTGTACAAAATTATCTTCCACTGTTTGTTGCATAAAATATGAGGAAAGATGAATAGTAAATGTATATAAAATAAATAGTTGGATACAAAAATATACAGAATATGGGAAATGTAAAAATATACAGGAATATAAAAATATACAGAAATTCATATAGATAAAATGAATAAAAATACATGAAATTTGTACTATAAGTGCAGAATTTTGCTGTCTTAGATATATGAGCGAAGCAAAATATTGAGTGAAACGAGTCTGTGTGTGATGAAGATGAAGATGAAGATGATCAAATGTTCATGGTGTGAAACTGTTGTCAGTGAAGTTTATCAGCAGAGCAGCATCAGGAGAATCTGAGAAATACACTGTTCATGAGTCTATGATCTAATGAAGATGATGAAGATGTTCAGGTCTTCAGCTGCTGATGGATGTCAGTAATGATGATGATGATGATGAAGATGTTGTGTGTTCTTGAGAACATGATAAAGGGTTTGATGAGAATCTCTCCTCAGTTTTGACATCAGAATCAAACTTTACATGCTCGCCTGGATTGGCGGATATACTGTATTTTGAGTGTAACATTGATGTCAGATGCAGATTTGTTGCCTAAAGAGATTTGTATATTAATGCTTCAAAGAGGCTCATAGCATAAATATAATTTGTTGAAGTTAGTTTTGAATTGAAATTAGTTTTTGTTGATAATTATAAAATCAGTGATCATTTTCAGCAGCCAAAATTACTAATTTGCAATTTATAGAATTGCTGTTAATAAAAGAGACATTGCTTTGGTGTTTGGCACTCTGAGATTCAGAGCTTTTACTGTATGACATCATCGGTCTGAGTTTGAGTTTGAAAACTTCCTTGAACTAAAAGCATGAACTTGTTTCTCATGTGTCAGTGTAACTATGTGCATTTTCGTATTGTATTGTTTTGAAGCTGTTATCGAGAGATCCAGAGCTGAGAACTTTACTCTGTGTCTCCAGCCAAACCTCTCTCCCTTTTTCTCCTCACATTCACTCACTCGGATATTAGATAAGGGTATTGATCGGATATTAGATAAGGGTATTTATCAGATATTAGATAAGGGTATTTATCAGATATTAGATAAGGGTATTGATCGGATATTAGATAAGGGTATTGATCAGATATTAGAGAAGGGTATTGATCAGATATTAGAGAAGGGTATTGATCAGATATTAGATATTGATCAGATATTAGATAAGGGTATTTATCAGATATTAGATAAGGGTATTGATCAGATATTAGAGAAGGGTATTGATCAGATATTAGAGAAGGGTATTGATCAGATATTAGAGAAGGGTATTGATCAGATATTAGATAAGGGTAAGGGTATTGATCAGATATTAGATAAGGGTAAGGGTATTGATCAGATATTAGATAAGGGTATTGATCAGATATTAGATAAGGGTATTGATCAGATATTAGAGAAGGGTATTGATCAGATATTAGAGAAGGGTATTGATCAGATATTAGATAAGGGTAAGGGTATTGATCAGATATTAGATAAGGGTAAGGGTATTGATCAGATATTAGATAAGGGTATTGATCAGATATTAGATAAGGGTATTGATCAGATATTAGAGAAGGGTATTGATCAGATATTAGAGAAGGGTATTGATCAGATATTAGAGAAGGGTATTGATCAGATATTAGAGAAGGGTATTGATCAGATATTAGAGAAGGGTATTGATCAGATATTAGAGAAGGGTATTGATCAGATATTAGATAAGGGTAAGGGTATTGATCAGATATTAGATAAGGGTAAGGGTATTGATCAGATATTAGATAAGGGTATTGATCAGATATTAGATAAGGGTATTGATCAGATATTAGAGAAGGGTATTGATCAGATATTAGAGAAGGGTATTGATCAGATATTAGATATGGGTATTGATCAGATATTAGATATGGGTATTGATCAGATATTAGATAAGGGTATTGATCAGATATTAGATAAGGGTATTAATCAGATATTAGATAAGGGTATTAATCAGATATTAGATAAGGGTATTGATCAGATATTAGATAAGGGTATTGATCAGATATTAGAGAAGGGTATTGATCAGATATTAGAGAAGGGTATTGATCAGATATTAGATGGGTATTTATCAGATAATAGATAAGGGTATTGATCAGATATTAGAGAAGGGTATTGATCAGATATTAGAGAAGGGTATTGATCAGATATTAGATAAGGGTATTTATCAGATATTAGATAATAAGGGTATTTATACACTAGAGCAAAAGCTCATACAAGAAAGGCTGTTGTTCGGCTCTTCTGCACAGCAGTGCATTTACTGTTACAGTGTTTCTATAGAGTGTGTTCTGCCATTCTACTGTCTTTCCTTTTACCAGTGATAATGTTGAAATCTGTAGTGATTGATACTTCTGACTATAGGTTCAGGTTGAGTTTTTCTATCAGATCTAATAAAGACTTTTACCTTGAATAAGACGTTAAAGAATAATAATGACTTTAATGTGTCTTTCCGCCGGGTTCGGGTCCAGCTTTCAAATAATAGACGGGTCCAGTTTGGGTCCGAGTAGCATTTATGGCTTTTCTCGGATCTACATGGGTCCGGGTCCAGCTTTTGAAATAATAGACAGGTCCGGCTCGGTTCGGTGTAGCACACTATGGGTGTATCGGGCACGAATTTTTGGACCCTTGTAGACCTCTACAGTGAAGTTTATCAGCAGAGCAACATCAGGAGACTCTGATAAATACACTGTTCATGAGTCTGTGGTGATGATGAAGATGATGATGAAGATGTTCAGGTCTTCAGCTGCTGATTGATGTCAGTGATGATGAAGATGATGTGTGATCTTGATGAACATGATGAAGGGTTTGATGAGAATCTCTCCTCAGTTTTGACATCAGAATCAAACACTACAGGCTCATCTGGATCATTAGACTAGAAATCACAAATATCAGACTATCCTTAATGTTTTGGATTATGTTCTCAATTTAAAACAAACTAAAATGTGATGAAAGATTAAATTAAGTCCCATAATGATCAAACACTCACACATTGGTTTTATTTTCTCCATACTCTCACATCTCACAAGCGTCTGTCTTTCCTCTGGTGATTTACTGGTTTGTGTCTCATTTCTGTCCTCCATTTTTCTCTCAGTCTTCTTGTTTTCTGCTGATCTGTGATTTCTGCTGATTTTCTTTCTCCTCTTCATTTGAATCTGTTCAATCACACAGACAGAGTTTCATTAAAGCGATATAATATCATATCACGAGACATCAGATCAACTCCTGATCAACATCTGCATGAGCTCAGTGTTATTACAGCATCTCAGATTAACTCTACAATATTCACAATAATCAATGATGATGACAAATGACAAATATAGAAATGTGAGTTTATGTGTGAGTCCTGATAATAAACATCTTTCTCTTCTCACCTCATGTTTGATCATATTTGATTCATCAGAACGACACTTTACAGCTCCGACTGGATCAACAGAGACTGTAAATGAAGAAAACAACCCGTTATCATCATAATTATAATACAGAGACTGAACTGATGATATAGACTCAGATCATCTAACGGAGAACATGCACTTAAAATATAGAATTTAAAACATTTGTGATAAAATAGCAAATAATCCAGTCATCATATGAAGATAAAGCTCCTCAGTAAAGATGAGAAATGAAATATGAAACATGTTTCTCGCCTGTGAGAAGAAGAGAGATGTAGAATAATCCAGAGTTTATTAAATCACACTGAATATATAAAGATAAAGTCCTTCTTCTGTAGTTTGTTATGGTCCAGATATATTCCTGTCATGCATTCATTTCTCTTGTGTTCAGATTCTGCACAAATCTGTTTTACAGAAATACAGAGATGATATAGTTAAAG
Organism: Vimba vimba; assembly: GCA_022828995.1. Taxonomy (NCBI): domain Eukaryota; kingdom Metazoa; phylum Chordata; class Actinopteri; order Cypriniformes; family Leuciscidae; genus Vimba; species Vimba vimba. The sequence goes on along the minus strand of CM040829.1, from coordinate 2,255,816 downwards.
TGAAAATTCACATTTGTTAGGGATTTTTTTCAATATATATTTATCTTTCAGTTTCACTACAATACTTTTTACTGTAACATCTCTGTTCATTATTAATATCTAAAAATACTCTTACAAAATGTTAAAGATGAAAGTGTTTAATTACCTTGTGATGATCTGGACAGAGAGAAGCTCCAGTGTTACTGAGAGTCTGAGGAGCAGAACTGACTTTATACAGTACACTTACTAACGCCACTCCTCCTGTTAAGAAAGTGCAAAAACTAGTCTTGCAAGATTATTTATACTATAAATATCTTATTACCTCACTTACACCTGACAAGTCTAGGTTACATACAGTACATCTCATCGACTAGCTCCTCCCACCAACATAAGAAAGTTCACAGTTTTGTTTTTGAATTTCACCTGCTCCCACACACTAAGAATATCATTCCGCCTCTGGCTCTGAGTTCACACACTGGTTTTGTTCTCTGTGTTGTTTTGCACATTTTCTCTATAAATGCTTGTTTCACTCATAAGTAGTTTAACAGATAACCAGTGTAGAGATGGTAAAACTGGTGTTATATGTGTCACGGTTCATAAATCCTATGTCTCTTTCTTGTCTCGTGTTCTGTTGTTGTGTATGTGTGAGTGCTGATTGTGTGGGCGTGCTGGCTCATTAGCGCTCATCAGCGTTCCAGCTCATCATCCCCGTCACCAGCTGCAGCTCATCTCATCACCCTATATATACTCACCACTTTCTCATCTCCTTTGTCAGATCGTTGTTTGTGGTATCCCGGTGTGTTTCCAGTCTGCGTAGAGTCTTGTGCCTTCCGTGTTCCTGTGGATTACTTTGGATTATATCACCTCTGGACTCACCTCATCGCACTGCCGCACCTTCACCACCGGGTTTCATCTGGCCATCGGGGTCCCTGCGCCGCTAGCCTGTTCTCTGAACTTATCTAATAACAATAAAAGAGTTTACTTGCATCTTGCTTCCTTCCATCATTTCATGACAATATGATGATATTGTCTTGATCTGGTAATAACTCTAGCTGCTGTATTTTGCACTATAACTGTAGTTTGTTGATTGATAATGATCAGGATAATCTAGTAATGCATTACAGTAATCCAGTCATGAACGCTTTATGAGCTTTTCTGCATCAGAAACATGTTCTGTATTTTGGTGTTTCTGAGGTGAATAACGCTGAAGGATCAGCCAGATCTTTAACTGGACATGATGCAGAAACACACACTGATGCAGATTGTTTACAAGAGATTCTGTGGACAGGATTATGGCCAATCAATAATATCATCTTATTTATGATTATCAGCATTTATTATAAGAACATTACTGGTCATCCATATCTTTAACACACTCTGGCAACTTGGATACAAATGTCATTTTGTCTGTAATAAATATATAGTTGATTATTAATAAGCATAACAGTGTAAACTAATCTCATGTTTTCTAATAATTTTACAGACCCACATTTGACACACAATAACACTTTACGCTCAAACACAAGCTCTTCTTTCTGCTCAATCTTTATCAGCAGGAAATATTTACACATCACAGTAAAGTTGTGAGTTTTTACTGTATTATTCACAGTTTTCATGAATCTTTTATTATTCAGTCAGATTTGTGTCATCAGCTCTTCCTCTGCTCTAAAATCATTTTACTCATTTCTATCCTCATGAAGTTGATCATGTAGAGAATAACACTGGATCATCTGAGCCTCATTCAGACACATCAGATCTGTCTCTTTCCTCAGAACATTCCATCACATCTGTCAATCTTGCCTTTACTACAACTCATTCCTCAGATTTCTGCTTGCATTCCTAAAGCTTTAGTCTACAAAAGAAATGAAGGAATGACACAAATAATGCCATACATTAGTATATGACGCTTAATTTATATTAAAAATTAATTAATATATTGATGCTGTTGTCCTGTTTTTATGTTCTGTAGTTTATATCTGTGTGTGTGTTGCTGTGTTTATTCTGTTACTGGTTTTTACAGCACACTGGTCAACGGTAGCTGTGTTTAATTGTGCTTTATAAATAAACTGAGATTGAAATACTCACACCAGCTTATATCTATTTTATTAGGACACAGACACACTTGTAGAGGTTTATGTCAGGCGTTGTTGTCGACACTGCTGTAGATTACTGTACTCACCCAATGCCAATACACTATTATGAAAATGTGAACTGTAGTTTAATTCAGTGTCTTATATTTAATAACCGTAGCAGCAATAACAGAACTTTAACCGGCACAAAACAGCAGAAACGACACAAGACTATGTGTGTGAATCTGGAGCCTCTCACACACACACACACGTCTCTATCATTACTGCACACATGATCTGCTTTACATGCTATATGTGTGTGTCTAACATGTATATCATGTTTGGTCTCTTCTGGCAGCTTCTAGACTGAATAGAGTTGTGCTGAACATAATAGAGATATTAAACAATGTAATAATTTAAAGCAGAAACAATGAGCTCATTGAAGTAATTAATACTTGTTTGTTAACAAATGATTATGACATTTAGAAAATGTTAGTATTGGTGTCCAGTAGTCGCTATTATCAAACTATGATGTTAATCCTCTATTTCAGCTGGTTATGATGATTAAAGTTGACTCGTTATAGAAATCGGTCCTCTTGGTTTTGCTGCTGCGCTTCTGCTAGCGCTCTCAAGATGTCAGATCATCTGAACTGGAGGAAAGTGAACAAGAGCTAAGAGCGTCTATCAGTGTAAACGGTTTCTCTGTAAACCGACTCAAAGAGTGAACAATCACAGAAGCTCTTGAGGCCTGAAGCCTGGAGTGACAGTAATTCTTTCTAAACTAAAAGGTTTGTCAAACATCCTAAGCTGTGCTTTGGCAGTGAGCCAATTACAGTTTTTACCAATTGCTTACACACGTTTTCAAAACTAAGTCTCCTTTTTTCAAAACTCTACACACAATTCTCAAAACTGCACACACAAAATGCAAAATGCCTCACATCTCCTTCAAAATGCAACACTGCATTCAAAATGCCATAAACACAAGTCAGAATGAAGCATTTGCATCAAATGGCAAACACTTCTTTAATAATAGTACATTTCCCGGGGGTCCCAGTAATCCATTGTTCAAAACAGATCATCTGACCTTTGACCTATTTAGGCCTATACTACAGTAAAGCAGTGATTGGTTAGTGATCAGTTAAGCAATTAGTGTTTGCACATGTGAGGAGTGTGTCTGTGTGACCTGGTGAATAAGTGAAGCATTTTGATTGGTTGTGTTTGGAAAAGGAAAGCAAGTCACTTCATGTTAGTGTGTTTTGTGTTTTAGGTAGAGAATTGTGTGTAGTGTTTTGCAAAAAGTGTTTAATGCAATTGAAAACTGAGTCAAAGGCTGAGAAATAGCTTATGGTTTTGGAGATTTGGCATGTAGTTTTGCACTCTGAGTGAGAGGTTTCAAAAATTGTGTGACATGAAAAGATTTTGTGTGTAAGCAGTTGGAAGAAACTGTAGGAATGGATTTGTTTTTGGCCGATTCCGGTACTGATATTTGTCACTTGCATTTAATGATTCTTAAAGAACTTAAACATGAATCTGGAGGCTCAGGTGTGTTCCCTGTTTCTCCACCAGATGTTTTATTTCTTCGTATGTCTGTATGATTTCTGTCATTATGTTTCCTGCACAGTTTTATCAGAAGTGATGTGTTTCACAGAGGATGAGGTTTAAACAAACTCAATAAATAAAACTGCATAAGTTGCTGCACTTCAGAGTAACTTCAAGAGAAAAGATCTATTTGACTTTTTAAGACAGGTGAAATTACATTAAATATATCTGCACTGGCTTCAGGAGTTTTGTGAAAGATTTCCATAAACAGTATTTAAACATAAAATAAATTGGGGAAATATGTAACATTATAAATATGTAATGATGTACGTACAAGTTACTCTCTTAAAAATAAAAGTTCTTTATTAGCACTGATGGTGCTTGAAGAATCTTTAACATCTTTCCATTCCACAAAAGCTGAAAAAGTTCTTCAGATTATTAAAATGTTCTTCAAACTAAGAAAAATCACTGACAGGTTCTTTGAGGAACCAAAAACGTTTCTTCTGTGGTATCACTGAGAAAATCCACTTTTGGAAACTATTTTCAAGAGTTTATCATCATTCCAAAAGACTTATCTTTGACTTCATCATGACCACAACAGTGAGCAGCAGATTTGTATCTCCTTCATTGAATGACAAACACTGAGGAAATTCTCTTCCTTGTGTGTGGGTTACAGCTACAGAAACAGACGATTATCACATCAGTATTTGGAATCTTTTTTTGTCAAAACGCCAATAGTGGTTCAAGCTAAACTATGAAGGTTAGGATTTTTAGTGCAAATCAGCTGAACTCCTGCAGTGAAATCTGTAGTTGTAAAGAATAGCCACACATGTGTATCAGTAAATTCGAAGTCACAGTGAGAAATGTTTTACAGTTTTTTTCAATTGTTTACACGCAATTTTGAAAACCGGGTTCTTTTTTTCAAAACAGAATCACAATTATCCAAACACCACACTCAATTTGCATAATTCCTAGATTGTTTGCAAAATGAAACACTTCAGTCAAAACATATACACATATTTGTGAAAATGCTATTAGTTTTCATTTAACCAACACAGTCCTCAATGATCAGACACTATTGCAGCCAGTTACACACAGCTGTGATAAATATAAAACACATTTGTAAAAAAACTAATTTTAGGAAATGGCATGTGCTAGTTTTTTGGCCAGACATTGTTATGTAAGGGATAATTTAGATGAAAAAAATAAAAAAAATAGTGACATACCCACAACATTCTTCATGATTAGTTTGAGATATAGGGAGAATGTACACAAATAGGCCTACTATAAACTTACCAAGCACTGCACAACACTGATGCTGCAGACTGAATATTTCAAGTATTTATTTCAATACTTACAGTATTTCTTACCATAATCAGTTACAGTAATCAACCAACAATGAAATCAATGAAACAAATAAAATCTGTAGACAAATAAAAATTACTGCATGAAGTACATACACTTTGACTCTGAAGAAAAACTACTGTAAAAGCAACAAGAATACTGTAACTATTCATCATCTCTCCGTCTGGCTGGATCAGGCCATAAGATTTCATCCACATCACAGGCTATGTCTTCAATGGCATAAGTCCTTCCCTACCTCTTCCTCTACCTCCTTCTCCTCTTCCTCTACCTCCTTCTCCTCTTCCTCTACCTAGGCCTCTTCCTCTATCTCCTTCTCCTCTTCCTCTACCTAGGCCTCTTCCTCTATCTCCTTCTCATCTTCCTCTATCTCCTTCTTCTCCTCTTCCTCTACCTCCTTCTCCTCTTCCTCTACCTAGGCCTCTTCCTCTATCTCCTTCTCCTCTTCCTCTACCTAGGCCTCTTCCTCTATCTCCTTCTTCTCCTCTTCCTCTATCTCCTCCTTCTCCTCTTCCTCTACCCAGGCCTCTTCCTCTATCTCCTTCTTCTCCTCTTCCTCTATCTCCTTCTTCTCCTCTTCCTCTACCTGGGCCTCTTCCTCTATCTCCTTCTTCTCCTCTTCCTCTATCTCCTTCTTCTCCTCTTCCTCTACCTAGGCCTCTTCCTCTATCTCCTTCTTCTCCTCTTCCTCTATCTCCTTCTTCTCCTCTTCCTCTACCTGGGCCTCTTCCTCTATCTCCTTCTTCTCCTCTTCCTCTATCTCCTTCTTTCTCCTCTTCCTCTACCTGGGCCTCTTCCTCTATCTCCTTCTTCTCCTCTTCCTCTATCTCCTTCTTCTCCTCTTCCTCTACCTGGGCCTCTTCCTCTATCTCCTTCTTCTCCTCTTCCTCTATCTCCTTCTTCTCCTCTTCCTCTACCTAGGCCTCTTCCTCTATCTCCTTCTTTCTCCTCTTCCTCTACCTAGGCCTCTTCCTCTATCTCCTTCTTCTCCTCTTCCTCTATCTCCTTCTTCTCCTCTTCCTCTACCTCCTTCATCTCCTCTTTGAGCTCCCCCTCTCATTCTCACTCTTCTTCTTTTTCTTCTAGCTCCTTCCATTTTTGTTGAAGACAGGTGAACTCACCTGCTGCCTTTTATAGCACACCTGAGTGCTGCGTTTTCAAATTAGCACATGTGTGCTTCCACACCTGGTGGTTGTGTTTATCCAATTCGTTCATTAGTGTGGTCATTGGCAATCCGGGGCTTTGTAATGACAAGGAAGTAACCTCACAATCCTTAACTGTGTCTAAGGTGTGAAAATGTGTGTAGAGTTTTACAAATCACTGTGTGTAATGTTTTGCAAAAAGGGTGAAGCAGACATTGTGTGTAATGTTGTGCCAATCTGTGGAGGTGTTTTGCTCCTTGGAGTAGAATTTTGCAAATTGTGTGGAAATTTTTATTTTAGTGTGTAAACAATCGTAAAAAACTGTAAGAGTTGCAAACTTGTAGACTTTTTTTTCTCTTCCACAAACACAACACAACAGTTTCACCTTCTCAGATTCTTCATTGCAGGTGGACAAATCCTTCTACAAATCACTAATTAAGAAACTCATACACACACATTTGCTACAGTTGCTGCAGTGAATATGGTGCAAAACTCATTTACACCCGCACCAAAACGTGAAGTCACGGAGAAGTTTTGCTCATCCGCAAATCAGTATGTGAATTCATCCGATGAGAGTTGCACACTTGTAGAATATTTTCTCACAAATGTCTTAGATTTTTCTAGCATGGTCAGTTTGAATATCTCATGTTTAGTTTGTGGTCACATGGTCAAGGAAAGGATAAAAGACTGTAACTATTGCTCTGTCTCTTTTCCTCTATAGACAACTGGGTTATTAAAGACCATCAGGCCAAACTCAAGTCCTCAATCAAACACTTTCAATTAGAAATTATACAGTTATTAAATAGCCAGTTGATTTTGTCCAGACATCATTTCTTTTGTGGGATCCTATAGATTTAGTCACAAATTAAATGTGCTTATCAGAATAATAAAAGGAACAGCTGAAAAAAATCCGAACAAAAATAAAGAAATATAATATTAAATGTTGCATGTATTACATTAAAATACTAATGGCACATTTCCCCCAAGATGTTGGCAACATAATTGCTACAAATTTCAAGAAATTAAAAATCAATTCACTGTAACCTTTATTATAATAATGCTGTGAGGTTCCTATATTGTTTACAGCATTAGTTGAGATGTGTACCTGATAGGCCCCAAATTAATCAAAATCAAATTAAATTTAAATTTGTGAATGGAAATTGAATAAAATGTTGTCAATGCCCTGGCCTAGTGTCAATAAATGTTTTTATTTTTTTGTTTACTTGAAGCAAATGTTGCCTTTTCCCTTTATTTTCTTGTTAGATTGCACCAGAATGCTTCGTGTACATGTTCAAATCACAAAACTTTCTTCTGGGTGATTAATGATGTCCCTGAACCCTACAGGGATTTAATTCATAAACACGTCACCTTTTCAACTTTGTTTGCAGATTTACTTTCTATACTCTCTATACAACAACTGTTCATAATATCTGCATCTGAAGACATGCTTATCATGCTTAAGATTACAGTCTTCTTTCATGATGTAGAAGATTAGGAACAAAACAGGAGGAAAACATAATCCAAGCAAATGTCCAACAAGGCAAAAGACACAAGAAACACAATAATGTATAGATTGCATTTACACTATACGAGGGAATATCATTAATATGTGCATTATTATCAGTCACTCACTCAGTTTCTTATGGCTGATATTTACTGCTGTCTGGTTAAACCTGTTAAACATGGCGGTTCTTTCCAACTTTAACAGTTCTGCTGTTCATGTTTACCTTGAGTAATGTTCTTCAGATCCAGCTTTCTTCTGTCTGTCACTGTCACACACACTCACACACACAAACTCACACACTATCCAAATGGGGACAGTTGTTGAAGATTTTATTATTTAGAAAATAAGTAATTTAGCTGTATTTTTTGTACACTATTATTTCTTTTCTGTCTGGGGGTGACTTTTGAATTGAGAGAGCTGTGTTGTTGCAGCAGAGAATTCTATTTCAGTAAAGTCACATGGTACAAAACTATTTCTCAAAATACCTATAGAATGTATAGGTATACATTCTCCCTCTACAGGAGATCATCAGAATCACAGCAGAGTTAAAGAAGCTACAGATGAAAATGTGTTTTACAGCAACAAATGAAAACACTTACAGATTTCAGTTCATCAGGGAATATGAAAATCAACAAGTTGTAATTTGAAGGGAATCATTATTGAAGTCAAACACAAAGATGTCAAATGTGCGTCACTATAAAATATGACTTCTGCTGTTTTGATATTATTCTGAAGGTTTGAATGGTTTGATCAGAATCAAGATCTCTTTAGTTCCAGTGAATTCTGTGACGCTTCCAGCTTTAATATCATAAAGCAGCCTGTGATTATGATGATGAGTTTATGACAGAATCACTTTTATTCTCCGCTTTCTCCATCATGTGCTTCATCTGTCGTTTCACACAGAAGATCTCTCTGTTTCTCTTTCTGATAGAGTTAGAAACAGGGAATAATTGATGTTCTTCCCAGAGACTGTGTTTCTGGATTCTTCTGTTAGCAGAAGCTGATGATGATGTTTCATATCAGGCAAATCTCCATCAGCTCCTGATTCAACAATATGACAAACTCAGATCACTCATACATGCATTACAATCATGAGTCTCAGTATAATGTGTTTTCCTCATTTAAAAGCGACTGAAAGATGTCATTTCTCTAGAAGATGAAAATAAATCCACACATTCATTCACACAGAACATACCTTAGTACTTCTTCAGATCAATATCTCCTCTGAATATCTGATGTGAGACGCAGCCGTATTGTTTCCTGAAGAGTTTCAAGAGTCTGAATGTTAAATGTAAAACTCAGATCTGATAAACTCCATCAGCTGCTCATTTAATCATCTCTGATTTATTAACACTGATTTCCATCAGCAGAACATTAGTGACTTTAACAGACGAACTGAAGCTGTTCAGAACAACAACAGATCAACACTTACTCAATACTCAATATCTACTGTTCACAAACACATCATAGTATACATTAAAGCAGAAGTTGCTAGAAGTTCAGTCATTCACACAACATGTAAAATCACATTATTATTTGTGAGTTGATAATGAATGACATTCAGTGAATTAAACTGAGAGAATGTCACTTGTTTAAAATAGAAATGAAGGCATTGTAAATAAATGTGTATGAGTGTTTGTTTTCTATTCCTCCTAACACACAGAATATGATCTGCAGTTTTCATCTTTGTCCACTAGATGTCAGAAGTAGATTTGAGGTGAAACTCAAAGGCCTTTAGTTTCAGGATCAGAGACAGTGAAGAGAAATCAGAGAATCTGTCCGGTTTGCTCTTTCTCTCCTCCTGAGTCTCTCTCTTCTCTCAACCGCATCTCAGCCCAGCGAGAGGACATGAGGGTTCAGAGAGAGAGGAGAGGAGATCTCAGAGAGAATGGACAGAGTGTTTTCTCTTCCTGACAGATTGATAGAGAAATAAAGTTTTGATTAAAATTTGTAAATGAAACAATAGAATAGGCCTACATTATTTTTATCTACAAGTTATAATTTGTAAATGAAACAAAAAATAATTTCTGTGCATTATTTTTGTAAAGTTATAAATTGTAAATGTAATAAATTATTCTGTATTTATATGTGTCATGTCAATTAATTTGTAAATGATACAAAATACATTGTTCCATACTTTTTTACAACTATTTACAAGATAAGTTGTTTTCTGTAGACTGTTCTTGAGCAGATCTGATGAGCTGCACTATAGATAGATAGATAGAAATACAGATAGATAGATAGATAGATAGATAGATAGATAGATAGATAGATAGATAGATAGATAGATAGATAGATAGATAGATAGCACTTTATTGTCCGTGTACACGGAAATTTGTCTTGCAATACAAGCTCCAACAATTACAACACAACAACCTAAAAAGCTAAAAACACAGAAGCGTCAGTAAAAACATAAATAGATCATTAATATGATGGGGGAGTGGTCTTAAATAGCCATAAATATATAGATGAAAGTTAAAGTAGGTGGGAACTATCACTTCTTTTCTCTCCCGTGTTGATCCAGCAGAGATATTGAGGAATAAATGAGTGTTTATATTTGTTCTTTCTGAATTCTGGGACCCTATAGCGCCTCCCGGAGGACAGGAGTTGATACTCCCGCTGAAACACACGGGAAGAGTCCTGGGAGATTTGGTCATCCAGTCTGACGGTGTGCAGTACACGGCTTTCAGTGAACGCTTTCTCCACTGAGTGTCCCACCGATCTGGAACAGATTCCCAGGAGCCGTAGAGTCCTGGCCTTCAGATGAGCGGAGAGTCCCCCAAACCACTGCGCCTCCATACTGAGAATGCTTTGAATGGTTGACACAAAGAAAAGAGACAGGATTTCACTGATCGCTCAGAATGACCTAAGTCTCCTTAAAAAGTAGATTCTCTGCTGTACTCTTTGCTGCAGATATAATCTACATGAGAGGACCAGGAAAGAGATATTTGAACGATGATTTTTGTTTTATGGTTGGATTGTGAATGATTATTGGTGTAATGTGGCACTCATGAGAGGTGCCGAAAATAATCTCTTCAGTTTTCTGTGTGTTGAGGATGAGGGCGTTTAGATCACACCACTTTACCAGATTATTCACTGTTTCCACATAGAGATCGGCCCCTCTCCTTCATCAGAGCTACCAGTGCAGTCTCACCGGAGAATCTGATGATCTGGTGTCTGGGTGCAGGGGAAACACAGCCGCTGGTATAGAGCGTGAAGAGCAAAGGAGAGCGAACTCATCCTTACAGCTGGCTGTGATCATGGGGGAAGAGGTGTTATTGACCCTGAACAGCTGTTGCTGTTACTGAGGAAAGAACAGTACCAGTGAATGAGAGATGGGTTCGTACCCATTTGAGCCATTTTGGATAACAATATGTCCGGTTTTATTGTATTGAATGCAGTGGAGAAGTCGATGAACAGTATCCAGGTGTTTTGAGACCAGATGCATGAGAGTGCCAGCATCCTCCGTGCTGCGCTGTTGCCTGTATGCGAACTGGAGCGGATCCAGTGTGTCCTGTACAGACTGAGAGAGTACATAGGATACCAGAGACGCTGCCGGCGGGACATCATCTGGGATCAGTGCATGTTTCCACTGTCCACCAACAGGTTTGCAGGGCGGACTCAGATTCACTGAGATGTTCTCAGAAAGAGGGAAGAATAAATAAAATTACCTCACATCTTCAAAAATCTAACCATAAAATATTGTAACATGCAAAACCGTTTAGTGCTAAAGGACAGCGGCCCTCCAGGACCAATGTTTCTTATCCCTTATCTATGAGACATATTATATTTTTTCAATTTTCAATTTTTTTATATTTTGTGTTTCTATTATATACTGTTCATATTCAGATAGATCAAAAATCTAATATCCATGTGTAAAAAGTCAGTTTTTCATTCAATATTTGCCTCTGAGATGAAGTGGAGTCGAGTAACAATCTAAAGTTCTTCAAATTTATACTTTAATCCAGAGTAAATGTGTGTCGGTACATTCCTCCACTGGTTATTTGGGAAATTAAACTAACAAAATGTATTGTCACATTAACAAACTGTTGCTAGTGTCCCTGGAGTTGTTCAGTGTGTGTAAAGAGCCCTCATGTGTCATTGTCTCTAGTATTGACTGTAACCGCTGTTGGAGAGTCTGTGTGGTTCAGGGTTCAGATAAACTACACTTGTGTTCTCTCTTCACTCGCCTCTGGGGGACGCTTGATGGCTGAACTGGCAGTAGAATAATATCATCTCATTATGACCCTTTTTTTAAAGCATATTGTTGCATTCAGGGTGAAAATTTCACTGACTTTTGCGGTTTAATGGATTTACACCCATAATTTGCATTTTAGTCTGTAAATCCGGGCAAACATCTAATGCACTGAAGTGTTTAATCCACAGGATGACCTCAATACTGAATTAAAAACCAGTTCCCTCGAAAAACTCTCCATTTACACATGAACTGCTCTCAAACACAACTCTCAGATGCTTTACGAAATTTAGTGAGGATAAAACATATTCCTCAAAATAAGAATCTCAAGCATCAAAAGTACAAAAAAACTAGAGCTAAATATAGCATTAACGGCTCATTTTCAGTGTTGAGCAACAAAACCTCTCTGGGAATTTCCCTAAACTGCACAAGACCTCCACTCGACTGTGGAAGAAGACAGAAATGTGGTTAAACTTCAGCTTAAACGTCATATCCGGTTCCATATATATTGTCGCTCAATCTCATGCACTCTTTCTGTAAAACTCTACACACATTCTCACTCACTGAAACACATTTTGCACTAGTGCTGTAAAACAGTAAACACAAGAGGCAAAAGTTAACCAGGACCCTTTACAGATGTAGACTCACTGTAACCCTCTCAGTGTAAACTGACCCTAAAGTGCAGCTTTAAGAGATCTTGATCATTTGGTCTTAAACTCTAAGCCGACGGGACATGAATGTTTCTGTACTCTGAAACTCGAGATCAGTTTTTATTCCAGGAGCTGAAACCAGTCGAGATATTGAGGTTTCTGTTAAACGTGTTGTGCACCGTGACACAAAGATGACAAAAACTGCTGATTTTACATTAATTAACTGATAAAACTGATTCATATTACTCATAGGCTTATTACACTTTCCTTTTCATTTACACTGAGTTTAGTTTTAAAAACCATTGTAATTCCAATTAAAAACTATATTACAATAATCAGAATCAAATGGAAATCAGTAATCCAAAAATTGGATAATAATGTGTGTGTGTGTGTGTGTGTGTGTGTGTGTGTGTGTGTGTGTGTGTGTGTGTGTGTGTGTGTGTGTGTGTGTGTGTATGTGCGTGTGTATATATATATGAGTGTTTGTGTGTGTGTGTGTGTGTGTGTGTGTGTATGTGCGTGTGTGTATATATATGAGTGTGTGTGTGTGTGTGTGTGTGTGTGTGTATATATGAGTGTGTGTGTGTGTGTGTGTGTGTGTGTGTGTATACGAGTGTGTGTGTGTGTGTGTGTGTGTGTATGTGCGTGTGTATATATATGAGTGTTTGTGTGTGTGTGTGTGTGTGTGTATGTGCGTGTGTATATATATGAGTGTTAGTGTGTGTGTGTGTGTGTGTGTGTGTGTGTGTGTGTGTGTGTGCGTGTGTATATATATGAGTGTGTGTGTGTGTGTGTGTGTGTGTGTGTGTGTGTGTGTGTGTGACCCTGTTTCAGAAGAATCTTTCTTTCATGTTCTTTGTTTCGTCAGTTTTCAGACAAAATATGATGACATTGTGTTTTGGGACATTGATGTTCTCACACAGAAAAATATGAAAATGTGCAAATATAGATGTTATAGCACAGACACATATAAATGCTTCACAGTGTTTATTCTGTAGCAGCTCAATGGAGAAGAAGCTTTCTGTGCACAATGTTCTTCATCAGATCATTGATCCAGACACTAGTGACGAGGAGGAGGAGGAGCATTAGAGGACGAATCAGAAGAAGAAGAGACCAGATACAGACCTGGAAACAACTGAAGAAAGTACAAACGGGTAGAAGCTCCTTACAATATGAGATTCTGACAGGAAGTGAAACAGGAAATGGAAGAGTGTGGAATGACTGACTGTGACTGTGTGTACAAATACATGTGTAATCCTCAGTAGTTAATACAGATACTGATGAAACCGCAGCAGAAGAAAACAGTGAAGCTGTAAGTGTGGCTTGATTGCCTGTGACAGAATACAAACCATATCTGGGGAGGAGCCAGAGGAGGAGTTTAACTTTCACTGTATAAAGCTGATCTGTCTGATCTCTCAGCGCTGCGCTGGATGTCTCCTCTCTTTTGCTCATCACAAGGTAATTAAAACACTTTATCTTTAATTGTTTTGTAAAGAGATTTTTAATAATTATTTAAATCCAGACATTAATGTCTCTATTATAGTGAAACTGAAATGTAAACCTGCATTGCTGAACAATCATTAACTGATGTCAAACTTCACTCTGAACTGAACTACTGTATTCTCTTGAACAGAAATTACCAAAGTCAGAATATATGAGAAATTACAGCATGAACATGTGTTGAGCTTCACAAACTACAGGATAATTACACATGTGACAACAGAGAAACATTTTATTTTTATATGTAATTTTGCTCTATTTTAGGGTGACTTTTAACATCTGTCCAGGGACTGCAGATGAAAAATAGCCTTCTGGCTAACTCTGGCAGAAATGTTTATTAATATGCACTGTCCCTGTAATAATAAATAAAATAAAATTAAAAATTAAAAATATATTACCAAAGTCAGAATATATGAGAAATTACAGCATGGAGAACATGTGTTGAGCTTCACAAACTACAGGATAATTACACATGTGACAGCAGAGAAAGAGAAGAATGGGGAACAAAAAGTTGCAATCTAATGAACCAAAACAGAAAAACACACAGAGTCTAGTCAGACACAACAGCATTAATAGTGAACCAAACTGAGTATTTATGATGTTTAATATCAAACACTGTATGTATCTTTATTTATGAACAGTGTTTCATCTTCTAGTGTATGAATGTGAAAAATCAGTTCTAAACTATAACTTTCCATTCACATATGAAGAGCATTATTTACATTATATACACTACCATTCAAATGTTTAGGATCAGTAAGATTTTTAATTTTATTTTTGGGGGAAAGAAATAAAATAAATCAATACTTTTATTCATCAAGGATGAGTTAAACTGATTAAAAGTTACAGTAAAGACATTTATAATGTCAAAAATTGTACACAACTGTTTTCAACACTGATAATAATCAAATGTTTGTTGATCATCAAATCATCATATTAGAGTGATTTGTGAAGGATCATGTGACACTGAAGACTGGAGTAATGATGCTGGACATTCAGCTTTGATCACAGGAATAAATTACACTTTACTATATATTCACATAGAAAACAGTCATTTTAAATTGTCATAATATTCCACAATATACTGTTTTTTTTTTTATCAAATAAATGGAGCCTTGGTGAGCAGAAGAGACTTCTTTTAAAAACATTAAAAATCTTACTGACCCCAAACTTTTGAACGGTAGTGTACATGATTTACATCATTCACTTCATAAACTATAACTCATATCATGGAGCCCAAGACTGGTTCCCCCATTATGATGATAATACACAGATTCCTGACGCAGACTCACACATAAACTCACATTTCTATATTTGTCATTTGTCATCATCATTGATTATTGTGAATATTGTAGAGTTAATCTGAGAGGCTGTAATAACACTGAGCTCATGCAGATGTTGATCAGGAGTTGATCTGATGTCTCGTGATATGATGTTATATCGCTTTAATGAAACTCTGTCTGTGTGATTGAACAGATTCAAATGAAGAGGAGAAAGAAAATCAGCAGAAATCACAGATCAGCAGAAAACAAGAAGACTGAGAGAAAAATGGAGGACAGAAATGAGACACAAACCAGTGAATCACCAGAGGAAAGAGGACAGAGACTTGATAGATGTGACAGTATGGAGAGAATAAAGCCACACTGTGAGTGTTTGATCATTATTGAACTTTAATCCTCGCTGTCAGTGAAATTTGACCCAATACCGAGTTCTCGCTCATATGTGACACAGATCGGATGTGTCCTATGACAGTGTAAACAGGAAGAAAAGGCATGCATACGGATATTTTCCGATCGGACTTTCTGCAGTCATTAAATATTTACAGATTGTGTTATTGGTCAAGAAGATAATAAATGTAAAAATTCTAATGTAAAATGTAAAGCTTAAAGCAAAGTATATGATGATAATCTGATATATATTTGTGATTTCTAGTCTCCTGTGAGCCTGTAAAGTTTGATTCTGATGTCAAAACTGAGGAGAGATTCTCATCAAACCCTTCATCATG
Organism: Vimba vimba; assembly: GCA_022828995.1. Taxonomy (NCBI): domain Eukaryota; kingdom Metazoa; phylum Chordata; class Actinopteri; order Cypriniformes; family Leuciscidae; genus Vimba; species Vimba vimba. The sequence continues at coordinate 2,239,871 of CM040829.1, read as the reverse complement.
TCCTCAAGATCACACAACATCAGTGACGTCCAGATACCAGAAGACCTGATCATCATCATCATCATCATCATCATCACTGACATCCATCAGCAACTGAAGATCTGAACATCATCTTCATCATATTCATCACCATCTCTTGACAAACATTATTTATGACCCACAAAAGCAACACACTTTCAGATCAAACTGTCTTGCTTTTTGAAGAGCATTTGTCTGCTCTGCCACAGCACCACTACAACACGGTCCTGTAACACCTTTATTCAAAGACTCTTAACATATCACAGTTTAGAGAATACAACTTAGAGAGGAAACATTTCAGAAGCGGGCAATGCCAAAAGAACAAACTAAAGTTTAGTCTACCTGAGAGTTAAACAACAACAGTAAAGCATTCAATAGACAAGCAGTAAGACAACAGTCCTGTAGATGAAGAGAACCTGTAGATTTTTTAACCTGTTAATGACCTTTCTAGATGTTTGACACTGAAACACAAGAGATGAATCTGGATCCTGTTATATTACAGGACCAGTGTTAGTTTAAATATATAATCAGCTTTATGAGGATAAACTGGTTTTAGAGAGAATGAAAGAGTTTTACGATTTTGAGATGATGAAAAACAGGTATGAAAATGTTGATTAGTTATAAGTGTGTACAGTAGAATAAATGAAGTGCCATGTAAGATAATTAATGCTGATAGAGTTAGAAACAGGGAATAATTGATGTTCTTCCCAGAGACTGTGTTTCTGGATTCTTCTGTTAGCAGAAGCTGATGATGATGTTTCATATCAGGCAAATCTCCATCAGCTCCTGATTCAACAATATGACAAACTCAGATCACTCATACATGCATTACAATCATGAGTCTCAGTATAATGTGTTTTCCTCATTTAAAAGCGACTGAAAGATGTCATTTCTCTAGAAGATGAAAATAAATCAACACATTCATTCACACAGAACATACCTTAGTACTTCTTCAGATCAATATCTCCTCTGAATATCTGATGTGAGACGCAGCCGTATTGTTTCCGGAAGAGTTTCAAGAGTCTGAATGTTAAATGTAAAACTCAGATCTGATAAACTCCATCAGCTGCTCATTTAATCATCTCTGATTTATTAACACTGATTTCCATCAGCAGAACATTAGTGACTTTAACAGACGAACTGAAGCTGTTCAGAACAACAACAGATCAACACTTACTCAATACTCAATATCTACTGTTCACAAACACATCATAGTATACATTAAAGCAGAAGTTGCTAGAAGTTCAGTCACTCACACTTTCCCTGCCAGAGTTTTTTTTTAAAGGCCTTTGAGTTTCACCTCAAATCTACTTCTGAGATCTAGTGGACAAAGATGAAAACTGCAGATCATATTCTGTGTGTTAGGAGGAATAGAAAACACACACTCATACAGATTTATTTACAATGCCTTCATTTCTATTTTAAACAAGTGACATTCTCTCAGTTTAATTCACTGAATGTCATTCATTATCAACTCACAAATAATAATGTGATTTTACATTTTCCAGATATCAGATACTAGATATCTTGAAGAGACATTATCCAAACAGGAGAACAGAATTCTCCTAGGTTTTCAATCTTTCTCATAATACTAATGACTGCAATGACATTAAGACAATTTTACCAATCATTTAAAATTATAACATTTAAAATGATACTAAACATGAGAGGGAATAAACAATAGATTTACAAGAATCATCATATGTGATAAATAGACATTCTCAGTGAACATTCAGTGACTTGAATCAGAGGAAAGAGAGGGATGAGGGAGAGAGGGATGAGGGAGAGAGGGATGAGGGAGAGAGGGATGAGGGAGAGAGGGATGAGGAGATAAACGAGGAGAAAAGTTTGGGCAAGATGATGTCCTGTGCTCTTTCTCTGAGATCTTCTGTCCAGGACTGCGCTTTATTGCTTTATTGCTTTATTGATTTATTGCAGGGAATTTGATCTCAGCTTTAGTGTTAGCAGGAAAATCAAGTCTTACAACAGCAATACTGTTAAGTGTCACTTGTCGTTGTTGTTCTGATCCATGTTTTCCGTGTCCTAAAAGCAGCCTGACAACGGTTTCAAATTGATCAAACAGGCCTTTCAGTTCGACAGAGCAAGCCCTGAACACAACCCTCACACACACTCCTGTGGGAAACACTAGATTTAAATAGAAACATGATTTGGCAAATTTATAAGCCTTTTTAACTATAGCGAGCACACATAAAGTAGCCAGTTGTCACAATCTTTCACTATAAGTGCACCTCACAAAGAAGTGTACACACACACACACACACACACACACACACACACACTAATGTTTAGGTTTGCCACTTATACCGCAATTGTCATATTTTTAAAAAACCTGCGGAATATTCACCAAATTCACTGTTTGTTCATATTGTGCATGCTGTGAATTAATCTCTATGAATGAAGCTTTACAAATCTGTATGATTTAACACTGATAATAATTATTTATTATTAGAACACAATGTAGTATAATTTTTAAAAAATGCAGAAATATAAACTGGAATGAAGTGATTTTTTTAGAATAACTTTTCATAATGTATTTCACCGTAATGAATCTGTACTACGGTGGCCCGGAAGGGCAAAGCAACATTTCAAAGAATGAAACATTTTTACAAAGCTAGAGACAAATTTACATTTTGGAAAACATTTTTACCTACCATAAAACACAATTACATGGGCAAAACACTTTTACCAAGGACAAAACAAATGAACATTTTAGAAAACAAATTAACAAGACGCAAAACACTTTCAGTCCCGAAACAAATTTACAAATGATAGATTCTTCATGGAAAGGGAATGTACCACATACCGGAAGTGATAAGGTGAAAGCGAGTGATAGGTGTTGTTGGTGAGCGCGGTCAATTCATGTTGTCAATGTGGAGTATATGGCGTGAATGAAGTTTATGGTGACCGAACATGGACTGCGGCCGAGGGATGTTTTGCCCGTTTTGTGGCAAAAACATGAACCGCTTAATGCGGATTTGCTTTACGTGTGGTCGGTGTTTGGAGTTAAACCTGCGGTTTTAAATGTGCTCTGTGCGATCTCTTGTTGCGTAGGAAAACAAGGAGGTATTTAAAGTTAAAGCAAGGGATATCATTCCTCATCTACGCTGGAGATCACGTCGGGGTCACCACTCCATCAGGAATGTATAATGGTATAATTAGGTGTAATGCGTGAATGTCTTTTCAGCGTTCTGTGAAGTTCACTTAATTTTTGGAATTTAGTTTAAAATTTTACTTCATCTCTGAGCTTAATCTGACTCCAGTTTCAAATGTTCATTAAATTTAGATTGTGTTTCTTATTAGAAAATAATCACAAATATAGATTATGATTTAATTTAATTTAGACCTTTGATTATTCTGGGAATCCCATACTTTCAATTACTCGTTCATTCAGGGACCCGATGCCGCTTTGAGAGGAACGAACACAAACTCGCCAGTTCTAATATTAGTCAGAGAATGCAGTGCGATCTCTTTTACCTTTGAGTGTCTCTGCTAACTCATAACAAAAAGTGTAATTAAGTTGTGAAACTGCAACTTGTTAATTCAGTGATAGTCAGAGATGAGAACTTCTCAGAGTGATGTGCTCCTGCTCCATTCATCAGTCCTTCAGCTTGATCTATCAACACCAGACTCCACATTAATCTATACTAGAAATAATGATTTCACAATCATACAGAATAAATTACATTTATTTGTCAAGTAAATCAGGCCAATTACACAAGTTAACAATTAAAAGCCAATTAAGAAACAATAAATACACAGCATCAATTGCTCAAAGATGACTAAGAGTAAGAAATGCACGCAGTGGTGTGTGAGTGTGTGTGTGTGTGTGTGTGTGTGTGTGTGGGTGTGTGTGTGTGTGTGTGAGAGTGTGTTTTGAGTGTAAGACACTGACTCAGCACTGCATGGGGGTTTTACTGGTTACAGATTTCCAAACACTGCTCTGCCACATACTCTTATATACCCAGACCAGAACAAAAGGTTGTAAATATTTTCTACACGAACACCCGGTTTCGGGGAAGAGGAGAGAGTTATCAGATATCTTGAAGAGACATCACCCAAACAGGATTTAAGTTTTCAATCTTTCTCATAATACTAATGACTGCAATGACATTAAGACCATTTTACCAATCATTTAAAATTATAACATTTAAAATGATACCAAACATGAAAGGGAACAAACAATAGATTTAAAAGAAACATCATATGTGATAAATAGACATTCTCAGTGAACAATCTAATATTTGATAAGTTCATTAGTAAACATTAACAAGCACATTATGTCACATTTCTAGCCGTGTAAATCCGTAACTTTGTTTTAAAAAGTGGGTGGGACAGGTAGGGTGGGGGTTGCTAATACAATGCTAAATCAGATATATGTACAATAACATTACAATGTCCAGCAATCGATTTAAATAGTAGTAAAGCTACATGGGGTTTAATCATGGGCATCAGTTTGGTTTGAGATGTGCTGAGAATGATGCATTCATTTTTCTCTCTCTTTCGCGCAAGTCATGTTTTGAAAGACGATGTCCTGTAGCTTACTAATGTAAACAAAATGTTTACAAAAATGTGATGATGTCTGACTCGTTTTATGAAGAAGAAAGCCTTAAGTTTTCAAAAAGCATTAGACATATGACCCACTATTCTGCTTCATAAGTACCATGTTGACAATATGACATGACGTGGTTTAATGTACCTTAGGGACTGTTCATTTTTTATTTAAGGGGCTACCGGAGGAGTTTTGAGATCTATAGTCAAAATAGACTTGACCCTCCCTTCGCCAGCAATACATTTTTCTATGACCCTCCAAAATGATCGTGAAAAAAGGCACGACCCTCCCCGATAATTAATCTTTTACTTCTGTACTGGTTTGCGCTTGGCAAAGATGTTCAGATAGCCATTGTTTTCTTACAACCATGACAAACGACTTAAACTCTGCTTTCTCATCTTAGGGCTGTAACAGACCAAACCTACGATTCGGTTCAAATTTCTCTCTCATATTGCTCCTCATAACCACTGAAAACTGTCAAAAAATCAAACCCAAAGTCCAATTATTATGGACGTTTAGTTAAAAGTGATGGGTACAAAATGACTTACCGTATTTTCCGCACTATAAGGCGCACCAGATTATAAGGCGCACCTTCAATGAATGGCCTATTTTATAACTTTTTTCATATATAGGGCGCACCGGATTATAAGGCGCATAGAATAGAAGATACTGCAGTCAAACGTTTGACTGGGTTTGCGTTATGCAGTGGTCACCAACCTTTTCAAGCCTAAGATCACATCCAAAGTCCAAATGTAAACCAAGATCTACCACTTGCAAAAAAATATGAAAAAACAAGTGGCTGAGCTGTAAAACCTTGTTTATACTCGACGCGTCCGCATGAGCGCGTAGGTAATAAAAAACTAATATCCGTATGCTCGGGCAGATTCGGCTCAAAGTCATGCATCTCCGGACGCGGAGGCGCGCGCGCGGCAAAATGACGTCATTGTAACAGCGCGCGCGCCTCCGCATCCGAAGATGCATGACTTTGAGCATTATCTGCCCGAGCAGACGGATATTAGTAGTATATCTCATCACACCGGCACCCAGTTTGCGCGTCTAAATCAGTTGTATGGTCTGGTGTTCAGTCTAAAACAAAACAGTTGCGTCAAGTATAAATGCCTCGTCTGTATGGGGAGTTGCGCGCGCAGTCAGCGGAGGCTCGCGCTCCGTTGCCAGGCGAAAGTATAAACAAGGTTTAAATCAGCGGTTGTTTTATCCATATATAAGGCGCTCCGGATTATAAGGCGCACTGTCGTTTTTTGAAAAAATTAAAGGCTTTTAAGTGCGCCTTATAGTGCGGAAAATACGGTATGATGAAATCTGGTGGGCCACCGTCCCCACCGAAACCGACGTCTATGTTTAAACCACAGGATGACCTCACTACTACTGGAAAAAGTTCACTCGCAAAACAAAATCCATTTACACGTGAACTGCTCTCAAACACAACTTTCAGAAGTTGTACCAAATTCAATGAGATTAAAACATATTCCTCAAAATAAGAATCGCAAGCTTCAAAAGTACAAAAAAACCCCAAAACAGCATTAAATGTTGCATTAACGGCTTATTTTCAGTGTCGAGCAACAGCCTTCCAGCAGCACAGAATAACTCTACACCTGCAGACTCGACACCAAGACATCAAAAGAGACACAGAGACACACTTCCTTAAAGAACTTCCTGTCTGGTTTCCGTATATAGCCTACGCTCAATCTCATGCACTCTTCTTGCTCTACTTTCTTACTCACTAAAACACACATCGCAGTGTGATGCACTTGTGCTGCAAAACACTAAACACAATCCACTAAAAGTCATAATATGAGAAGACAAAATTTTTATCTTAACTTAAGTGTTTTAGGCTACATCAGTAGCCCTTTAAACGGCACAATCAATTTTTCATTTAATCAGAAATCAGAAAATCTTTTTCAGAAAATCACACACACACACAAACACACACAGGTATTATTTTTTTGATAAAGCGTGTGCGGTTTCGTTTTCTTAAGTACCGTTTCAAGAACCGTTTAAGCACCGGAACCGTTTAAAAAATACAGAGTAGGTACTGGTATCGGATAACCCAACCAATACCCAACCCTAATTACGATATCCAGCAATCGCTTTAAATAGTACCTTGGGTTTAATTTGTTGTTTAATGAGGTCTAATATATGTTGTTAGTGGTGAGAATTTTCACGTGAATGAATACATAAATCCGAATCTTTTAAGCATATATTTAAATGGTCTAGTGGCAGAACTTTTGCCAAGCGTGTCAGAGCACTCGTATAGGTTTTTTTTTTCTCATCTAAACCGATTATGTTTATCAGTGGTTGTATATCAGGCAGGGACACGTTTGTGTGTTTTGTTCTGTAATTTCACCGGAACGAATAGAGAGTCTCCACAACGGATTGAAGCGCGTCCGAGTGAAGACTGTGCGCGAGCCACAAGAGAACACAGTATCTGCTCCTGTGTCTGTGTCTGTGTCTGTGTCTGTATCTGATCGCAGCTGCAACGAGCACTTTGATCACTTGATTTCAAAAACAACACATTTCAGCGCTAGATCGCCTCTTATTTATGCATTTATGGTGAGATAACTACATTTTCATGTCAATCTGTGTTAATTGAGCACGAACCATGCGCTGTCACTGTAATTCAGCACAGCAGAAATAGATGATCGCTGTAAATGCACTAAAGCTCTAACCTAAACATGGGTACGGGAAAACACACACCACATATGGCAGAAAGAGTGTGTGTGGGAAACAGGCGTAAGTGTATTTGTGCCAGAAATGAGTCACTGCTTTGTACTTTACATTTCTCCGTACAGATATTAGTTGTTCATATGTTGATGCGAATGTTCTCTGTTTATATCATATCGTTCCTACTTTTTCAGATACATTTATAGGATATGTTCATGTGTATGTTCTTTATGTCGTCTTGTTCTTTCGTTCTTGCTGGAGTTTTGATCTGTTGTCTTGCTCTGTTATCCTTGCTATCATTTATGTCCTTAATACCGTTACCTCACACAAAGCTGTCAAAATAATAGCAAAGTAGGTTTACAAAAAACGTAGGTTTACAGAATAATTCCACTGATGAGAGAAGGTTATGAGAAGCAGGGGAATACCTCTAGCTCTAACAAGACGACAAAGCAAAATGACAGAACGACAGAACATATCAGAGACAGGTACATATTAGCAGTGGCTCATTTCTGAAGATACAGGCAGATTATCAGTGCAGGAACCGCTCGACCTCAGCGCTGCATTTGACACTGTTGATCAAACACTTATGCTTATACTCCTAATGCTTCAGCTCACACTTAGAAGATAGAGGTTTTTATGTGAGTATTGGTGCAATTTTGCATTTAAAGTGCGGCTAATAGCCAAACAAACACAGCCCAGACATCTAGGATAAAACAAGGCAAAATATGGGCAGTAAATGAAGATTTAACAGACGTCTAACATTAGCACAGGAATAGCACAGGCTACACAGATCGGATTTTCCCTGTCAGTGCGAGTCGTAGGGGAGAGCATGAAACACACTTGTTTTAAATAGGCTACTTCCACACATGCCAGCGTGCCGAAACTCAGTGTATTCAGCTGCCATATCAACACTATATAGAGAAAATATTGCGGCAAAATTCAGAATTCTTTGGAAGATATCACTGAACATTTATTTAACCTAGGGCTGCACGATTATGACAAAAATTATAATTGCCGATTATTCCCTTGAAATTGTAATTGCGATTATTAATTACGATTATCACAATTTACATTGGATATATATATATATATATATATATATATATATATATATATATATATATATATATATATATATAGACGTATATATATATATAGACATATATAGACATATTATTATACATGTTTACTTAAAAATTGTGAACACACACACTGTCCCCCTTTACTTAACATACACTTTAATTGTAAGAATATGACTAATAGTAAAGACTACTGAGAAATAAACATTAGGCATAGATGCTAAATCTATTAAATAGCAGTCCCAAACTAGCTTTTGTTAATACAATGTTGGTATGAGCCACCAGTCATTTAAAAATATAAAAAATAACACAAAGTGAAAATAAAGTGGCATTTTGGGGTTAATATTGAAACGACAGTTACCATGGTGAAAACACAATATTAACAAGAACTGTTAATGAAACATGGAAACTGCTCCTGGTGAATAGAATGAAAATCATACCTGCATGCAAATCCTTCTTAGCTAACACACGACATACCAGTAACATGATTTATTGGTATTTTACTTTTATTTCGTGACTTACTAATTTACAACGTAACAACGTTGCATGCTCGTAGTTTCCTTTGCATTTTATACACAGCGCGCGCCGCCGCATTTGCGCGTGCGATTTAAGAGTGTTCGCAGTTAGCCTATAACGGCTGACATGACTGTCACAGGAACGTCCGTTTTTCTGAGGTGAAATTCTTTTTATTTTAATACTTACACATATGTCACTGCCTGGTAGTTCCTATTGTGCTGGGTTTTCTGAAGTAGTTGTGATTCGCCTCTCATAACATGCTCTAAATGCACGCAGAGTGGATTTTTTTTTTTTTTTTTCTTTTTTTTGTAATCGCGGCTTTGAACGATTACGTAATCGTGGCATCCATAATCGTAATCGCGATTAGAAATTCGATTAATTGTGCAGCCCTAATTTAACCATAGCATAGCCTACATTTCTCACTTATGTGAATTTTTCAACTTAGACAAAATTAGACAAATCTGATATTATTTTAATCTCCAGTATGTTATTTAACAGTTGATATGATTCTTTAATGCTTTGCTAACTGTAGAAGACACTAGCAGGGTTTTAACCGCAGTTGCTCAGGCGGGGCATGTTGTCACACAGTGTTACTATGGGCCCTATTAGAATTATACAATTCTATTCTATACTTGTATGAATTCTATTGAGAAAACATGAGAAAAGGTGAATAAAGACTGAGAGTCAATGTTCAGAAATTATTAATTATTATTATGTTTTGAACTATGCTGTATAGCTGTGTTTTCCGGTGTGTTTGTTGTCAAACTAAAAAAAAAAAAATAATTATTAAAAATGCCATTATTTTATATGAAGAAGTTAATAATTGTATTTTATTGAGAAAATATTTTAGTTTGTCTTGGATATTTTTGCGATTAGATCAGATAATATTTTATTTTGTTCATTTTGCTGTTGATCTATGAAGCAAACTGGTTGGTAAGAAAGGGGGCATTTTACCCCATTGGGGGGCATTTTACCTCACCGCTGGGGCAAAACGCCCCCTTTGTACAAAAAAATTTTCTGTCAAAATACTAATTAATTATGAAGGCTGAGCAATTTTAATATTTGGTGAATAACTCCTGCCATAGTCACTCAAAACCGGGATGGCAATTCTAGTCACATTTATGTTTTGTTTCACTTTAATGTAACATTTTCCTTAAGGGGGCGTTTTCCCCCACTCTACCCTAAATGTTGCTTTCAATAATATATGTAGATTTGTGCTGAGATGTCCTTTTATTACTCACTCCTGTGCCATGTATGACTCACTGAGCCAGAAGACAGGATCACTGGTATCAGGTCATTTTTAAATGTGTGTATTATGATTATCCTCCTTACCTGAAGGAATATTTAATATATAGACCCAGCTGAAGATTGAGACACACTGAATATCTCTCCTTCACTGAGCCACACATCTTCAAGGAGAGTGGTAGACGTGCCTTTAAATATAAAGCCCCTTCAGACTGGAAGAGCCTGGGTCTCAGATCTGGCACTTGCTATCGCTCTTTACTTACTCGCAAGCAAACTGTTGCTGTACATGTTCTCCTCATGTGTGACTGGACTTTTGTTTTCTATACATAAATATACGGGATACTTTTTGTCCTTTCTTTTTATTTATGTATATATATGCGAGTATGGGTGTAGGTGTGCGTATGTATATACATATGGGCTAAATGTTGTCATGCATCTTAATGCTGCAATATGTTTTATACATGGGTTTGTTTCTGATAAGGAGTTGGTGGGCCGGGTGGGGCGGGCGAGGCGGGATGAGGGAGAGCTATAGTTTGGAAACATTACTATTTTTAATGTTTTTGAAAGAAGTCTCTTCTGCATCAAGCCTGCATTTATTTGATCAAAAATACAGAAAAAAAAGTAATATTGTTATATATTATTACAATTTAAAAGAATTGATTTTCAATTTATTATACTTTAAATTATCATTTATTTCTGTGATGCAAAGCTGAATTTTCAGGATCATTACTCCAGTCTATCACATGATCCTTTAGAAATCACTCTAATATGAGGATTCATTATCAAAGTTGGAAACAGTTCTGCTGTTTAATATTTTTTCATAACCTGTGATACTTTTTTAGGATAATTTGATGAATAAAAAGTACAAAAATAAAAATAAAAAAAAGAAGCAAATGTTTTAAAAATAGAAATCTTTTGTAACAACAATATACACTACTGGTCAGTAATTTGGGGTCAATAATTTTTTTTCTTTCTTTTTTTGAAATAAATCAATACTTTTATTCAGCAAGGATGTGTTAAATTGATAAAAAGTGATAGTAAAGAAGATTTACATTATTAGAAAATATTTTTTATGTTGAATAAATGCAGTTCTTTTTAACCCTTTATTCATCAGATATATTAGGCAGCAGAACTGTTTCCAACACTCATAATAAATCATCATATTAGAATGATTTCTGAAGGATCATGTGATAGACTGGATGTCACACTGAAGACTGGAGTAATGATGCTGAAAATTCAGCTTTGCATCACAGGAATAAATAATTTTTTTAAAGTATATTCAAATAGAAAACTATTATTTTAAGTTGTAATAATATTTCACAATATTACTGTTTTTTTTTTCCTGTATTTTTGATCAAATAAATGCAGCCTTGATAAGCATTAGAGACTTCTTTCAAAAATATAAAAAACGTAATGTTTCCAAACTTTTGACCTGTACTGTTTATGTGCTGTATTATCTTTGTCTTTGTCTCATATTTTGTATATGACCCCATACAGTATAGCAATATTTACTTTATAACTTTATGTAACTTTGGCTTGTATGAAGTTTAAGGGGAAAAGGACCTGGATAAGAGCCACGCTTTATGGAAGTAGGGCTCCAGACTGCGACCAAATGGGCGACAAAAGAGTTCGCACTGGTGTGACCATCAGAGAGCTGCAACTTATGTTACATACCAGAAACATCAAACGGCAAAATAGCCTAAACATTACAAAAAAAAACAACTAAACAAAAAAATTACTTGTAGTGCATTCCTAGTGACCAGATTGAGTTACTACAGGTGATACGGTACACTGCACTGCTGACGGAGTAAGAACAACAAAGTTACATAACAACGCTAATAACCAGAAGTCGGAGGGGGATGCCGCTTTTAGCCAGGCAAATAAGTTATTATATCAATATAAAATTTTAGTACTTATTTAAATAAAATACTTCTATTAGTAATTATTTTATATTATTTGATTAAAAAAGGTTTATCAAATATAAATCAAGTAACAAAGATCATAGACACAGCCTAATACAAAAAAAACATGAACTGCTGACGAAACGCGTTCATGCCAGCTAGAGGCGAATGCGAGTGAGCAGCAGATACAGAGCGCTTTAATTCGCCATCAACCTCGTTTTATTGTAGTCCTATAAGGGGAATTCAAAAAGGCATTCTTTTTCTTTGAAGCAACAAAGGCTAAATCATTTGTTATTGTAATGTGCTGAGGAAGACAGGCGAAGACGAGGATCTAAACGCAAGGTTTTAATGAAATAACACATAGAACAAATAATAAAGAACTTAAGGGATAAAGAAACAAAACCACGAGAATGACAAGACTAGAAGCAACCCTTACATGTACAACAACTGACAAGGTAACAAGTGAAACACAAGGGCTATAAATACACCGGGACAAACAAGCTAAACAAGATAACAAGGGGGTGTGGCTAATTGGAAACACCTGGGAAGACTAATCAACATAACGGGGAACTGCAAAACATGTGACAGGACAGAGGAACACATGACAGACAGGAACAAGACACGAAACCCACACCGTGACATAACATCCCCCCCCCATGGGCGGCTCCTGACGCCCCTTAAAACAACAAAAAGTTCAGGAGGGTGGAGAAGCGGAGGCGGTCTTGGGGGAGGGACGGAGGGCCAGGCTGTGCAGGGGACCACAGCGGTGCAGGCTGAGCAGGAGACCATGGCGGTGCTGGCTGAGGAGAAGGGCACAGCGGAGACGACTCTTCTGGCGGCCACGGCGGAGACGACCCTTCGGGCGGCCACGGCGGAGACGACCCTTCGGGCGGCCACGGCGGAGATGACCCTTCGGGTGGCCACGGCGGAGAAGACCCTTCGGGCGGCCACAGTGGAGACGACCCCTCGGGCGGCCATGGCAGAGATGACCCTTCGGGCGGCCACGTTGGAGACGACCCTTCGGGCGGCCACGGCGGAGATGACCCTTCGGGTGGCCACGGCGGAGACGACCCCTCGGGCGGCCATGGCAGAGATGACCCTTCGGGCAGCCACGTTGGAGACGACCCTTCGGGCGGCCATGGCAGAGACGACCCTTCGGGCAGCCACGGCGGAGACGACCCCTCGGGCAGCCATGGCAGAGACGACCCTTCAGGCGGCCACGTTGGAGACGACCCTTCGGGCGGCCATGGCGGAGATGACCCCTCGGGCGCCCATGGCGGAGATGACCCCTCGGGCGTCCAAGGCAGAGATGATGGACCCTCGGACGTCCAGGGCGGAACAGGAGACCACCCCTCTGGCGGTCCTGGCGGATCAGACTGGTCCGGAGGTGTATTGCCCCCCCCAAAAATTTTCTTGGGGAGGCTCCCCGGTAAAGAGTCCTGGACCAGCGATGAAGAGGGCCTTGAGCTGGTCAGGACCAGCGGCGATGAGAGCTCTGAACTGGTCAGCAATGAGAGCTCTGAACTGGTCAGCAATGAGAGCTCTGAACTGGACGGAACCAGCGGCGAAGAAGACTCTGAGCTGGGCGGGACCAGCGGTGAAGAGGGCGTTAAGCTGGACAGAACCAGCGGCAAAGAGGACTCTGAGCTGGGCGGGACCAGCGGTGAAGGCTCTGGGCTGGACGGGACCAGCGGTGAAGAGGACTCTGAGCTGGACGGGACCAGCGGTGAAGAGGACTCTGAGCTGGACGGGACCAGCGGTGAAGAGGGCTTTGAGCTGGGTGGGACCAGCGGCGAAGGAGACTCTGGACTGGACGGGACCAGTGGCGAAGGAGACTCTGGGCTGGCGTGAAGTGCAGGCTCGGCTGGACTGGCGTGAAGCTCTGGATCGGCAGAAGTGGCGTGAACAGTCTCTGGATCATCAGAAGCGACGTGAACAGTCTCTGGATCAGCAGAAGCAACGTGAACAGTCTCTGGATCAGCAGAAGCGACGTGAACAGTCTCTGGATCAGCAGAAGCGACGTGAACAGTCTCTGGATCAGCAGAAGCGACATGAACAGTCAATGGATCAGCAGAAGCGACGTTCTCAGTCCCAGCTGGCATGACGTGTGCAGGTTCGGCTGGACTGGCGTGAAGTGTCTCCACCTCCCCTACAGTGAAGGGGGAACCACAAAACTGCAGGACAAAGTCAATGTACTGTACCAGGGTCCAACTGGGGTCTTCCTCTGGTAAATTTAAGCTAATGTCCTGTTCTAGTCCACTCCAGAAACAGTCCTTCAGCCTAGCTTCGTTCCCAGGAACGAGATGACTATAAAAAATGAACTCCTCCACATAAATTTCGATGCTGCAATTAGTGATGCGACATTTGAACCGAGGCGTCGGAGCTTGTGTCGAGAAAAAATGGGCGTTCCAGATGAAGCCGCGATTCGAGGCTTGTGTTGTTAACGTGAAGATCACGTGACTAATGACAAACGAGGCCTCGGTTTGTGTGGATACGTCATCGGTTCGGTCCGAGTGTCGCTTCCGGATAAAAGGCGGTTCGAAACTCGCGCCACCTTGTGGGTGTTGTCAGGAGTAGTAGAAGCAGTTATAGTGTCAGAGTCAGATAACTATCATTGTCGTTATTGTGTCATATATGTGTTAGGGCTGTATATTATTACATTATCAGGTTAGAATAGTTATAGTATATTGTTATTATTAATTATAGTAGCTATATTACAGTCTTGTTATATTAATTAGATAAGATTATTTGGATTGCTTTGGGTTTTTGGATCTGGACTGGACTGCTTTTTGATTTGGATTGCCCTTTTGGATTTGTTTGCTTTTTGTGACTCTTCCTTTTTCCTGGTAATGGAGCCATCAAGAAAGAGGGAATCCTCCCCTGTCAGGGCTCAACAGAAGCATCAGTATCCTCATTTATACCAGCTGACACTGGCATTTTTATGTTTCCCTGCATCCTCTGTTCCTTGTGAAAGGATCTTTTCCAAGGCTGGAGAGATTTTGTCCGAGAAGAGGAATCATCTAAACCTCAACACACTTGAAATAATTCTGTTTCTCAATAAAAATCTATTAGAATCCTTCCTTCCGGACTATTCTGTTGCAGTTTAATTTATTACACTCCCTCTAACATAAGCACTGCACTCAACACAGTGTCACTGTTGCTGTTCATACTGTCACTATCCAAACAATTTATGAATAATTAATTAACTGTGTGTGTGTGTCACTGCACAAGTAAATTCAGACAGAGAAAGATACATATTTTATATTATACACAGGTAATGGACAAATGTCTGCTCATGTCTTTTTATTATTGCAAATGAAAGGTTACAGACATTAACAGTGAGTACAAAATAAATTATAAATAATTTTGTTTATAAAAATGTTTTTATAAAATATACATTTTTTATAAAAAATATATTTTTCATAAAATGGGGGGGGGGGGGGGGGGTTCAGAATTCATTCAGAATGAATTCATTTGTCTGCTATTTCTTTGCACAGTAGCTAGGTGTCACTAGTGAGCAATGCTGAATGAAGCTTCGAGTAATGAACCATTGGCTGAAGCAATGGGCTGCGAGGTCTCAGTGGTTCAGGAAGCCTCATTTTGCCATCACTAGCTGCAATCATCTTGATAAATAGAACAAATTTTGCTCAGTGGGTCCCGGCTAGTACTTGCTAGATCCATAGTGGGTCAGTTGTTCTGTAATGTGCTGAGGAAGACAGGCGAAGACGAGGATCTAAACGCAAGGTTTTAATGAAATAACACATAGAACAAATAATAAAGAACTTAAGGGATAAAGAAACAAAACCACGAGAATGACAAGACTATAAGCAACCCTTACATGTACAAAAACTGACAAGGTAACAAGTGAAACACAAGGGCTATAAATACACCGGGACAAACAAGCTAAACAAGATAACAAGGGGGTGTGGCTAATTGGAAACACCTGGGAAGACTAATCAACATAACGGGGAACTGCAAAACATGTGACAGGACAGAGGAACACATGACAGACAGGAACAAGACACGAAACCCACACCGTGACAGTTATAGTTGTTTTTTTGTTTGTTTTTGTAACTGGTGCGGATGACGCAGCGATTATATACATATATATATATATATATATATATATATATATATATATATATATATATATATATATATATACATACAGAAAGAAATGCCTATGTAATCATATTGTATATTTTTTTATACATATTAAATATACAACATTTAAACTTAAATAATAAAAGTCTTGTCTAAAAGAAAAAAAAAATAATTTTGTCTCATCGATTACCTTTATTTAAAATCATATTTTGCTATCATTTAAGTTCAGTTTTACATTTGTAGTACTACTTTAATATATTCTTGTCTTTGTTTAATGAAGCAGCTGTAAGTGTTGAAACAGGCTTTGTATTTGTTGTTCTGAAATCAGAATGATAGACCACAATCCTGAACTAGATGGTAAAGTTCGTAGACAAACTTTAAGTTGGCTTGAAAAAGCCTAGCCAGAAAGTTTTAAAATGTTCTAGTATGGTTTAACATGATTTACCATGTTTTATGTTTATCGCCAGCGCCACCATTGACCATTGGCCGCTGTCGCTTGACTGCCAGTTACATGTGATTGGTTGCTACTACGTTGGACGATACTGATTGGCTGCCATGAAATGGCCGGCCCATCCTAATATGGCAGGGCTTCCGGCTGCCAGCTGCAGATTTTTTCGTTGAACCCCTACTGGAAAAAGCTACTGTATATCCGCTACTGGAACTAGCGCCTCCGCGTGCACTAAAGTGTGAAGCTCTAACCTGTGAACATATGGTAAATAGGGCATATAAATAGGGTAAACACTGCATAGGGCCTATGTGTGAGTAAGCTATGTGTGAAGCAGGCATAAGTGTATTTGTGTCAAAAATGAGTCACTGCTTTGTACTTTACATTTGTCCTTGTCAACAGTCATTGCCTAGCCTGCTGCCAGCCTAACTTAGCCCCGCCCACAACATTTTTAGGTCGGAAAGTTCGGTCTGGACTCGATCCGTTGTGGAGCAATTATTCCCGAACAAAAGCTGTTCAGACCAATCAAATTGTCAGGGCTTTATACGATGATGGACAGATGATCAACAGTAACATAATCATCCACGTCACCAACGAGCGTATTCGGCCCGAACCCAGAGTACTCCCCCCGTATTCCAGGCTGTGGAAGAACAAGCCGAGAGTGAGTGGAGGGATGCTGGAAACTGTCAAGGAGTGTTAGGTGAGTTGACAGAGTGAATATATGCTTCCTCTCATGCTGATAGGGTAGACATGGTAATAGTTTGATGACAAGTTGATTGGATTGATTATTTGAACGTGCTCCTCCCGAACTTTGTTTATGAAACATCATGTGTAGATTCCGCCATCGCGTCTGTTATAGAAGATATCGACAGCGCATTAATTTGAAAAGAGGAACAGAAAACAGCGATCAATGCATTTGTCGATCGGAAAGATGAATGAAGAACATACGTCACTCACTCTGTTGCTCTGATTGGTTGTAGGTCTATCCAATTGAGTGCAGAGGCATTTTCCTTCCTGGTTCGGTTGAAACACGCCCCATAATCACACCCCAATGGAGAGCCTAAGTCCCTCCCCTTCCGGTGGACCACCATGGGACCTTATTTCGGAAAAATATTGTATGGTAGTCAATGGCGAGAGACAACAAATATTTTGATCTCGTTTGAATTGTGCCCTGTCCTAAAACAGAAGAGTAACATTTAGTTTTATGTGAAAATCGCTCAGTGAACTACACCTCTCGTCTCGCACCATGTACGTCACCAACAGTCTGTGTGCAGTCTGGTAAAAAACACTCAGGCATGACGGCGTAACGTTGCGATTATAACGTAAGACTATAGAAAAAATGACAGACGTTAGCTTCAGTAAAGTTAGCTTCATTCATTGAGAGAAAAGGTATGACGTCACATGTGCACCTTTTGAGTTTGTAGTCTCTGTAATTACGTATTTTCACAGTCTTATACCTCAACAGTTTTACATCAAACTGCGACTTTCTTGACTTTAAAATGTATCTTTTAAAGGGCACCTATTATGCCCCTTTTTACAAGATGTAATATTGGTCTTGGGTGTCCCCAGAATGTATTTGTGAAGTTTCAGCACAAAATTCCCCACAGTTAATTTATTATAACCATTTGAAAATGTCATTTTTGGGGCCTGTTTTAAAAAGAGCTGTTTTTTGGTCTATACCACCTTAAATGTAAATGAGCTGCATATCCCCGCCCTGCTGGACCCAGATGATGAAGAGACTCCGGCACAGAATAAACACGAATGAGAATGGACTAAACGTCTCGGAAAGGTTATTTGATACATTTATGTACTTATAGAGTTTTAATCGCATCCACTTTGCAATTATGGATGTGCAACACACACACACACACACACACAAACAAATTGTGATAACTTTCGCGCAATTTTTTTAAACTAACTTATACACACGCTTATGTGGCAAATATGAGAAGATGGCTAACGTTACAGAACCAGAAAACAAATGCTGCAGGGAGATAGACGTTTATACTGTCTATGGAGATAGAGGTATTCATTTTACATTTTTTATTGCTGCAAAAAATAATGTACGTGACATAAAACTGTCTGACGTTGTTTGTTGAGACATCCTATAACGACGACAATAATAAATAGCTTTAGACGCATTTGTTGTTGAACTGGCTGACATCGATTGAAATGACTATTTGCTCAAAAATGATAAAATACACTTACTTCTTCTGGAGGTGACGTTGGATCGCGAACTGTAGGAAACGATCCACACTTGAGGATTAACTTTGACCCTCGTTCACTAAACAGTCAGTCAGAAAATGATTCTTGTATTTAGGAAGTTTAAGTGGTGCCTTTTCTTCATAAATAAAATCCATCTGCTGCGTTTCCAGTGGCTCTGATGTCAGTGAAGACTAGTATGTCCATTCTTACAACCCACAACAGAACACCTACACTTCTTAGGAGACATTACCGGCTGTCGTTGAAACAATGGCGATGGTGTGCAGAACAGATCACCGAGGGCGGGGTCTATGCCAAAACCAGATGTCAATCAAACCGCGTCGGTGGGGCTTAGCTCATTTCTACGTCACACTGAGGAAAATCTAGAACAGGGTGTTCTGAGACAGTGCTTGTGATTTATTGAGATAGTAAAAAAACTACTGGGTGGATTTTTATCATTCTAGGGTGGTTTTGCTCACACACTGCCAACACACATTTATGTTCAAACACCATGTAAAAGTGAATTTTGCATAATAGGTGCCCTTTAAATTGACAAACATCATATGTGTAATTCAGGGCACAGTTCAGACGGAATAAAAAGATAAGTTGTCTCTCGCCATTGACTACCATACATATTTTTTCCGAAATAAGGTCCCATGAGCCGGAAGCGGAGGGGAGGGACTTAGGCTCTCTATGGAGCAGATCAGACTCACATTCTGACTAGAATCTGAGTATGACGACGTCAGGCTAGTCATTGCCTAGTTGTTTAGATAAATTAGTATATGTCTATGTGTATGTTCTCTGTTTATATCGTATTGTTCTGTCATTCTAACTGTATTATTCCTACTTTTTCAGATGAATAAATATAAGTGCTTGTTCTTTGTTTAAATCGATTTGTTCTGTCATCTTGCCGTCATTACTGTCGTCTTGTTCTGTCGTCCTTTCTGGAGTTTTGATCTGTTATCCTTTCTATCATTTATGTAAACTGTTTCAAATGTGTACAGACGCAGACCTCACAAAAAACTGTCAAAATAAGCAAAGTAGCCTAGGTTTACAAAATAATGTCATTGATGTGAGTGTAGCAGGATGCAGCTGTCTGGCTCATGCTTCCCTAAGTGACACTTAATTTGCTGTGCTGTGAGTGGTTCTGGGCAGTTAACTCTGAGCCAATCGCGAGGGCTAAACCCCTTTATAAACCGGGACTTTTCTTTTGACAAGTGATGTCACCGGTACGTGACTTGTTGTCTTGTTTACCTGCCCAGTGACCTGATGTCTGCTTTGGTTATCTGTCTACCGTAGCGCCGCAGGTATGGTTAGCTTTGTTTCTCTTTTCACTCGTTGACTTCATAACTTGGGCTTATAGGGAATGTTTCGTGCGTTAGAATCCCCGGTGCCTTTCACCAGCTGAGTGTGCGCCCTGCTATCAGCCATCAGAGCTCAGGGCCTGTGACGCAACACTGTTAATCATAGGTATGTTGCTATACTGAGTAATAGTTGAATGGTTAATGTGGGATATATTTGTAAATGGACATCCTGTGCCTTTTTGGGGAGTGCTATTTAACCGGGGTGCGGCCGCCAGCTGGCTACATCAGCGCTGAACATCTGCTGCTTTGCTTACACTCTTCACGTTACATGTTCACGGATTTACGTTGTACCCGGCTGCCTTTTCACACTGGACCAAGGAGTATTGAACTCAATTATTAGCTCAAGTTAACAGGCGGCTGGCTAGCGTGTTACATCGTTGCCTGTTTAACACTGTTTGATCCTTCTTCCTGTCTTTGTTGTGAATCAGTGTTTAAGTGTATAGTGTGTTTGATGGACTGACACCACTTTAATGGTTTTGTTTTTGTTTATTTATTTCTTTGAACTCTTGTACGGAGGCCTTTTCTTGCTGCTGATATCCAAGAGGATTGGCCTAATTGTGATTTTTCTTTTGTGAATTGTTTATTTTGATTTATTGCGTGATTGTGAGTCTGTGTTCATATTGCTAACCTCAGTACCACCTTGGGCTTTAGAACGGGTGGCTTATTAGACATTGTTTATTGTGATTTTTGTGTGTGTAATTTTGTTAACTTCCACGTGCCTGCCCATTGTCCAGGTGCTGAGAACTGCCAGTGGGAGCAGTGCCCCTTGCGGTGGCGGGTCCCTTGGTGTGCTGTGGCTGCGTGTTCACCAAGTGTGGTCATTTCTCTTGCGGTGTGTGTGTGTGTGTGTGTGTGTGTGTGTGTGTGTGTGTGTGTGTGTGTGTGTGTGTGTGTGTGTGTGTGTGTGTGTGTGTGTGTGAAATTTGACACGTGTGATTGGGGTGTTTTTCATGGATGCTCATTGCTCGAGCCACTAGCCTCCCACTGGTAAGATTCCGCCCTATTGTCCTCCTCTCTCGTTTGTGTGTTGCGAATAGAGTATAGTGAGTGGAGTGAATATTGTGTGTGTTCATTGAGTTTAAAAGTGAAAATAAAAATTCTATTTTTGTACTGGATCACTGTCTCTGGCTATCCATCAACGAACTTGAGTGCCTGGTTGAACAAAATAGTTAATTATTTGGGTGTAAGTCCCATCGTGGCGTAGTCTGCAAACTGCCTGGGCCTAAGCCCTGAAATGTGTATTCCTTCTGCCACATGAGGTTATGAGAATTGTTGTTGTAAGTGCCTTGTTGGTTTAAAGGAGAACTCGGCAACTCTAGCAAACTCTAGTCACTTCTTCGCTGATTTTCCCTTTTGTTGTCGCATGTTTTCCCCACGAGCTCCCCCTACAGCTGTGGGGGGGCGTATATTTCACAACACGGTCGTAAAAAACTCACTTGCGGCGGCCTCCTCCCCCTCTCTACCGCTGCTCATGTGCGTTTGTTTTGATCGGAGCAAGCCAACTGTATCGTGTGGAGCTATGTCTACCGAGGTGGGTAATCTGGTAATACATCATACATGCGTGTGTGTTTATGTCGAATTGCCGTAAAGCAATTTGTGTTTCGCGCTCGTTCTCGTTCTCGCTTCTCAGGAGACTTCCAATTTCTGTCTTGCCGGGACGGTAGTGAACAAGTTGCAAGGTTGCTTTTCCGCCTGGGAACGCTGGGGGGAGCGGGGAAAGTCACCAATATCACCAGAACAGGTTGTTTAACCATCCAAATGATTTCTAGACATTTTTTTTAAGTTAAAAAAGTTACCAAGTTCTCCTTTAATGTGGTGTTGTTCAGTAAGGATTGTCTTCAGCATTTCATGGAATTCAAAAGTTGTGATGGCCTGAGCAGAGATGGAGAGAAACTCATTTCACTGAGAGATTCTGTTGTCAAATCAGTTATAAAACAGGACACCTTGGGGTGGGAGTGTGTGGCTTCAATGACTGTTGTAAGATTCTGACATTGATACTGCCTCCGCTTATATCAGTAGCACCAGTGGATCTTCACTAACCACCAAATCTACTGAGTCATCTCAGCCTTAACAAACCTGCTAACAAGCAGAATCACTGAAGTAAAGAAGAGAACATGAGAAGAGACGAGCAGAAACACAAGATCTACGCCTGACTAAAGCCTCAGATGAAATCCCCTGAAGAGAAAAGACAGATCTCAGCAGAGGATTTAACAACTCCACAAACAGCTTCACTTATTACTAACCAGACTGACTTTATTTCTGTCAGGCGTCTAGAGAACTTATTGATCATTAACAGGGTTTTAACTCTTTACACATTACACGATGTGAATGTCTGCATTCAATCAGGGACACAAAATATGCAAACTAATAAAAACATTATAAACGGTTACGAAACGACAAACAATTGTAGTTTAAATTTGCGCTGAAACTATATTTACCTTTTGTTTTTGATTGTCCGTGACTTCACATTTTTTGATGCGGGTGTAAATGTGTTTGGCACCATATTCACTGCAGCAAACACGTGTGTATACGAGTTTCTTAATTTGTGATTTGTAGAATAGGATTAGTCATTTGTGCTCCTGCAATGAAGAACTGTTGTGTTTGTGGGAGAGAGAAAAATTCTTCAAGTTTGCAGTTTTCTCTGTGACTTCAAATGTACTGATACACACGTGTGGGTGTTCTCTAAACCTACAGATTCCTCTGCAGGCGCTCAGTGTATTTGCACTAAAAATACCTTCATATGAAAGCTTAAACATGTGAACAGAAAAACACACACACCGCATCGAGTCTACACACTGCAGACGAGTAACAACAGCAAGATTACAGAACAAATGGACATAAACAGAGAACACACACATGATGAACATACACTGATTTACAGTAAAGACGACAGAACAATACAATATAAATAGAAAACGTACACATCAACATATACTAATGGTAACACTTTATAATAATGATCCTTCATTAATGAGTAACACACTATTAACATTCTATAACTACTATTAACTAACAAGAAACTCTGATTAATGAATAAGCGCTCAGTTAAATGTGTTAGTTCACTATTAGCTAATCACTATTTTTCATCCCTCACTGAAGACTAAGAACTAGCCTACAGGTTCATAATTAATATTAATAATGTATAACGGTAACCCATGTGATGGATTTTAATTAATCAACTTTAATTAATCAACTAACATTTGTTTTTCTTGCAGGAATGACATTCATATGCTTTTAAATGTATCCAAACTCTTTGGGGAAAACTCAATGGAATTTGTCTGAGATCCTCCAGCTTTGCTTCTTGGGAGAGATTCCCTGAGAACTGCTAGGGAAGATCTCCTGGCCGGTATTAAAGCATTTAAAGGACATTTGCTTGAGTCTGTTTGTCGATTATTCCTGCGCAGGAAGCTAGTTTAGGAAGGAAGCTAGTTTAGGAAGGAAGCTAGTTTAGGAAGGAAGCTAGTTTAGGAAGGAAGCTAGTTTAGGGGAACAAGTTAGTTAGGTGACTATTATTGAATGGGGACGTCGATTTGTAGACGAGACCCAGATAGTTAGGTTTAGGGAAAAATTTACCACACCCATTAGTAATGAATCAAGTGTTACTACATCCTTCTAAAGGAACTAATTATTTGGATCAGTTTTCTAAAGTGAAGATCATGGAAACCCTAGTAATGATTAAAGTGTTTCTAAATCCATCGGAAGGATTATATTCAAAATCTGACAAAAATATCTAAAGCTTATAATGACTTCAGTCAATAGTTATGCTTTTCACTCTAGAATACTGATAATACGAATACAAATAATTAATAGTTCCTTTAGAAGGATGATGTAACACTTGAGTCATTGATAGTGGATTACCGTTTCCTTTTATTATACATTATTCATGTTAATTATGAACCTGTAGTTCTCTGGGAGGAATGGACAAAGTAGTTTCTGATTAGTAATAGTGAAAAACCACATTCTGAACGCTACTCACTAATTCTTTACAGTTTCTTAGTTACTGTAGTTCCTAGAATGTTAATAGTGCGTTACTCATTAGTTCCTGAGTTATTCATTAATGAAGGAACAGTTTTATAAAGTGTTAACATTCAGCTCACACTTAGAAAGGAGAGGTTTTTATGTGAGTTTTAGTGCAATTTTGTGTTTTAAAGACGTCTAATAGCCAAACAAACACAGACGTCTAGGCTAAAACAAGGCAACATTTGGGCTGTCAGTGAAAATTGAACAGATTTCTAACATTAGCACAGAAATAGATCAGGCTACACACACACACACACACACACACACACACACACACACACACACACACACACACACATAGAACATGTCAAAGAAATTAAACCAAACATCTTGTAATCACTGTAGACTTTGCTGAAATGATGGGATATCAAAAATCTCGCTAGTTATTTTGGCAAAAACAACATGTAACCAAATTCAAGGTTATTTAGGCTAGAAGTAGTCATGTCAAAGCAATAACTAAATCAGAATATCATCTCAAAAATATTACAAGAATTAATTGCTTTCTTTCCAGTCAAGACTTGCTTTCATCACCATTGTGGATTACTGAAATGATTCACAAAAACCCACCAGACAGATGCAGCTCATACAGAACACATGAACACATCACACCAGTCCTCAGGTCTGTACACCGGCTCCCAGTTGAGTTTAGGATTGACTTTAAACTATTACTGGTATATAAATCACTCAATATAAATAAATATCAACGGCTATTTGTAGATGTAAGGACGTGACGTCTTTGGTCCTCAGATGTTTCCCGTTCCACATTCGAAACATCGGCGGGAGGCGCTTTACTTACCGTAATTTGCAGATACTTTACTTATTCATGCGAATAAAACTTCAAAATTAAAATTAGGCTCCTTATACCAGCTATAAAACAACTCCTCATACACACTTCAACCCGTGGAGGAAACTGTAGATACAATTCTATTGTTTGTTCTGAATTATCTAATTTGGACAAGTCATTAATTCAGTAAAAATACATTAGACAGACACTGACAAGTGTTGGAAACCTTTTCTTTTATTATTGAATGATTGTGTACAGAATGAACATCAGTGGCAGATTTAACACATGAAATGTTGCACTGTTTATCCTTATTTAGATTTTTATTGGATTTATGTTTGATCCTTTGAATTATTATTATTTTCTAACTATCTACAATTATTTGTTAATGAGAACATTTGTTGTCCTGCAATAGATTGAATGTATTTTCACAACAAAATTAGCAATTTTAACAAATGACTTAGAAGGCTGTGTATGAGTTCAGATTTATTAGATTATGGTGAACACACTGAACTGTTTCTCACTTTATTAAAAATATAGATATATATTGAATTTGTGCTGGAAATGAACATTGTAACAATGCATTGAGACTGTGCTGATTTTACATTCGTTACAAAAGTATACTTTCAAAATACATTATAGCATACAATTACAATTAGTATTTTGTAGTAAAGGTAAATATTATTTGTTTATTAATGTGCATTTGTTATTGAAGATGACAAATGAGGGAGGCGACGAGAACAAAAGTGAATTAAGAAGTATTTATTAACAAAAATAACGTTTACAACATAACTAAATAAGAGAAAACATCACTACTGAATACATTCCACTCGGAACATAAACGTAAATAAAGAATAAACTACGTAATTAACACAAATTAATGTCGGAACACGATAATAATGGTTAACCTTGAGCGCTGTGACAGTGGAGTGTCGCCCTCTGCAGGAGATTACCAGGTTTACAGTTAAACGAGTTTTAAAGGAATTGTAATTTTATTTTAAGGGAAGCGTTACTGAAGTCAAACTCAAGGATGTCGAGTGTAAAAGTCAAACAGCTCATTATATCAGATCAGTCCTGCTGTTTCTGTGTTATACTGAAGCTTTCAGTCAGTTAATCACAATCCAGATCTGTTGTTCCAGTGAACTCTGTGTTTAGAGCTTCATTTAAAGCCTCTGGTCAGTGTTCAACATCTGAATGAACTGAGTTTGTGTTTCTGACAGAATCATGTTTATTCTCAGGTTGATTTTCTCTGTTATTTCACTGAAACACACAGAAGATCTGTAGCATCTTTAAAGGTCCCGTTCTTCGTGATCCCATGTTTAAAACTTTAGTTAGTGTGTAATGTTGTTGTTAGAGTATAAATAATATCTGTAAAATTATAAAGCTCAAAGTTCAATGCCAAGCGAGATATTTTATTTAGCAGAAGTTGACTACAAAAAACGGCTGGATTGGACTACACCCCTCTACTTCCTTCATTAGTGACATCACCAGAACCATGTTTAGATTTACCTCCGCCCACAGGAACACAGGCGTATTGATGACGAAATGTCAACAGACGGTTGATGTTTATCTATAATCGGATACCGCAAAAGTTTAATTCGAAGTTGTTAGTTTGCTCTGTCCATTTCACCACGGACTGTTTTTGTAACCTGGGATAATATCAAGCAGGCTTCTCTCAGCGTTTCATACTGACGAAGGGGGCAATTTCAACTATATTCCAGCAAGCGGTAAGTAGAGATTTAACATGGAAGTAGCGATCAACTTAACATCGTTTCTCTTAGTAGGATGAAAATAATCTTACTTAAACTGTGATTAATATACAGAAAGCGATCAAAGAACAATCCCTTTCCAATCGGCCAAGCTGTCAATCACACAGCGCGAGTTTATCTGGACACTTGCCAAAACTCGTTATGAAATAAATGACGCTGTTACACTGCACAACGAAGCTCTTACTGTATTTATATGCCTCATGTTTGCATTGGTGAAATCATTAGTGATTGCAGAAACTGTTGCAATGATAAGATCTTTTTTCACGCGATCAACAGGCTGTCATCTGCTCAACGCTCATCATCACTGCAATTTTTTATGTGATTGAAATAGATCTAAATACTTAAAAAACTTCTCACGATTCGTTAATCCCGATAGCTGTAATAGTAAAAACGTATAATAGCTGTAATAGTAAAAGTTTTCCAGATAGTTCCACATGTAATGCCAGATATTTCATATGCAAGCATGTCAGCCAATCACAGCAGAGGGCGTTTACACTGAAGTCTCACAGCAGACACGCCCCTTCAAACAGAGTGTTCAAACCAGGGAATGAAATCAGGCTAGGAAATATGCCTTTTATTTCTAAATTATAACAATTTTTGATCTAAAAAACATACTAACATTATAAGGGCACCCCTGGAAACATGATAAAATAATAAAAATAATCCATGGAATGGGACCTTTAAGCCGCTGGTATTGGTAATAGCGTGAGCAAGTTTTAGACGGCGTACTAACAGATGTAAGATGCAAACAGTGTCTTTCTTTATTGAGCTTCAGTTAATAATCATCGCTTACAGTTCACTTCCTATGGTGTCATTCTTTCAAGTTCACTGAATATAAATCTCAGTTCATACCTTGTAGATCCAGGCATGCAATGGGTCACCATCAAAGACTGGGATTTCTCTTTTTGGTGAGATCCGAGGATGTCCTTGCTGTTGAGTAAGATCAGATGTTAATGCGTTTTTAAGACTTCAAGCAGGGGATCACCATGAGGAGGAAGAACACGTGGCATTTGATCGACTCCCATATTGCCTTGTTGCACTTCAGCAAAATAATGGAAATTATCCATTATTGGAAAGATGTGTAAGAAAATTTCAATCTAAGATGAAAATAAATCAACACATTCTCAGTCTATAGAAAATACCTTATTAACAGTTGTGAAGTAATAACTTCTTCAAAACAATATCTCCTCTGAATATCTGATGTGAGACGCAGCCGTATTGTTTCCTGAAGAGTTTCAAGAGTCTGAATGTTAAATGTAAAACTCAGATCTGATAAACTCCATCAGCTGCTCATTTAATCATCTCTGATTTATTAACACTGATTTCCATCAGCAGAACATTAGTGACTTTAACAGACGAACTGAAGCTGTTCAGAACAACAACAGATCAACACTTACTCAATACTCAATATCTACTGTTCACAAACACATCATAGTATACATTAAAGCAGAAGTTGCTAGAAGTTCAGTCATTCACACAAAATGTAAAATCACATTATTATTTGTGAGTTGATAATGAATGACATTCAGTGAATTAAACTGAGAGAATGTCACTTGTTTAAAATAGAAATGAAGGCATTGTAAATAAATGTGTATGAGTGTGTGTTTTCTATTCCTCCTAACACACAGAATATGATCTGCAGTTTTCATCTTTGTCCACTAGATGTCAGAAGTAGATTTGAGGTGAAACTCAAAGGCCTTTAGTTTCAGGATCAGAGACAGTGAAGAGAAATCAGAGAATCTGATCTGAAGCTCAATGAGGATCATCATGTGTCTCATATGAAGCAGAAAGAGACTCTCATCTGATCAGATTATATTACAGGATCAGTCGCATAATCAGATTCATCACATTCAGAGAGATCATTACATTTCACAATATAAACTGATTCATATCAGATGAGTGTGAACAGAATAACGGCTGAAAGTCAATGTAAAACAATTAAAGAGTTGTATTATGTATAGTTATACACTGTTGTTGTTATACGCCAGATGTAACGTTTGCCTGAGGTGAAGGAGTAACAGTGGGAAAGTAAAAAGAATAGAGTTGAGTTAGTGTGCTGTTCCTCTGTCCCGAACGACTGACAGTAAACCCCAGTTCAACAAGGTTTATTTATAAAGTATAAATGAAGCAAATCAAAAGAAAGTAAAATATTCTTCAGGAGGAGGAAAGGCCGAAACAGCAAAAGTTCTCTGGACTACTTTGTTACAAAGTAAAAATACTCTGTCTAGTCAGAGAAAAGAAATGAACAACAGAAATGTTCACTAACTCCCTAAACAGCCAAAAACAGGAGAAAGGGGTTTTAGGGTGCTTTCACATCTGGAGTTCGGTTCATTTGGTCCAGACCAAGGGGCGAAAAATTATACTTTGTAGTTTTTTTCAGGCATTTTGGTTCCTTTTCACACCACGATCGCTCTGGTCCGAATCAGTTTATGAGTTGATAAAACGAACCAGAATGCAGTCACGTGACAACATGCACATCACTCGTTGGCCAGATGTGTCTTGAACGCATTTCCATAACTGCACTTTGTTTGGTCAGAATTAACGTGCGGTAAAATTCCAACAGAACTCCTGGAAGTAAACAAAGAGGTGGAAAATCCGGCAGACAACACGCCGCTGTTTACTATGGAGAGACGACTGCATGGGCTGAATGTATCCCTGGTCATATTTTATTACAAAGTTTGTCTACACCACTTTAGACAAACAATAATATTTGAGAATGAAGCGAGGATGCGGCTCGAAAATAATGTTAATAATTTCTATCAGGCTCCGCTCCTCCTCACAACTCCAAGTTTGTCTGTGAGCTGCCATGCTTAAAGTGCAGACTGTCAACAAACATTTCTCCTCATCCCATAATGCACAGCGCTATTGACTACGGCAACTAGTTTAGTCAAAAAATGCGCAGTTCTTTGGCAGTTGGTTCAGTTCGAGGTCGGATCACGTTCTCACCACAGACGAACCGCTCCAGAGTTGGTTTCAAAGCGTACCGAGATCACCTCTTCCAGGAGGTCTCGGTACGCGTGTTTGGTCCGCTTCTGGTGCGCACCCGAGAGCGATTGTCGCATTCACACCAGCCCAAACGAACCGCACCAACGGGGAAAACAAACTCGATTCAACCGAACTAAATGAGGCAGGTGTGAAAGCACCCTACGAGAAATAAAATGCCATCCAATGCATTTAAACACATAGTGGCGACAACAACAGTGAGTTAAAGTTCAGTAAGCTACAATTACCCGTAACTTTAAAAGTATTTCACAATATCGTCTCTGCAACAATATACAGAGCAACAACATGAGGAAGGCGAGGGTTAAAGTCAGTAATCTGGAAGACGAGCTTCATCCAAACTCAAACACTGCTGAAGAACAGCTGAAGAAAGAGGAGATCAAACCTCTTGTTGCAAGTCCCAATATTTCTCTGAAAGACACTCGCCAGCTGGAGATCACGTCGGGGTCACCACTTTGTAAGGAATGTATAATAATACTCTATTCTTCTCCCAGTTCACCGGCTGCTTACTCTCATGTATTTCGTGTCAGCGGCCCCTTAATTAATAACTAATGATCTTTACAACGGAAGTGATTTGATCAAAACTAACTTTAGCTGGACAATAACTTTATTCCAGAGCTGATGTAAAGCCAAAAAAATCTCTGTTACTGTAATCTCCTATTATCACTGTAAAGCTGCTTTGAAACAATCTATATTGTTAAAAGTCCTGTATAAATGAAGGAGACTTGACTTGACTTTTCCAAAACAGGGTGCAACATTCTCTAACTGACTTGCAATTTCTGATAAGTCTATTTATAGGCATGAATGAAGCTCCAGTGTCAGGTTATTCCCTGCACGACCTCCCTGAGACTGGCACATCACAGAGCAACCGAAGACCAGAGAGCCGACCGCAGATCTACAGTCTCTTCCTTTCATTCAGCCAAGTCAAGCGATTGATAAACTGGGCCGGAGCTCTTTGAAATGGTAAGACTGTGCGCTGGTGCTTTCCCCCAACAGGAAGCCGAGGTGACGGGTGATATAAGGTGCCCCTAGGGACATTATTCAGAATTACCATATACATGTACTTTTCCTCTCACATACACATATCAAACCAAATTCATTCACATACTATAATGAAATGCTCTCACTCACCTTCAGTTGTGTGAGTGAGAGCGTTTCAGTTGTGTTTGTAAAAGCATTTCACTTGTATGTGTGTGAGCATTTCAGTTGTGTGTATGAGCGTAATATTTTCAGTTGTATGTATGAGAGCATTTCAGTTGTGTTTGTAAAAGCATTTCACTTGTTATTGAAATTATTGAAATTATTTTCATGCAAAGCACTTTGAATGACCATTGTGATTGCTATATAAATAAACTTGCCTTGCCTCACCTCGCCTTACTAGTTTTAATGTAAAAAAGCAAAAGTGTTTTAACTGACTGGCATGAAGTTGGTTTGACGCTGGACGTTCGACAGTCGCACATTTAGGGGCCGTCTCTAAAGACCATCTCTATAGCATTTGAAGACAATGACTTACAGTCATAAAACCAACTGTAAATTGTTCATCCAGGTCTCAGGTATGATGATGCACACCTTTTAGATTTTTGATATGTATGACAATAAACTGTTAAATCATATGTAAATATTTCTATGTATTTCACTACTGTATGGGGTATGTGTCTGACTCTAAGATTCAATCCTCATTGCAATCTAACTTTAATGTTATTCAACTTTGGTTCCAATCCAGCCATCTTCTATTGAATGAAAAAAAGTCAAATTAAATTTAATTAACTAATTAATTTAATTAGTCAGTTAAATGTGTGTATTATGATTATCCTCCTTACCTGAAGGAATATTTAATTCCATATAGACCCAGCTATAGATTGAGACACACTGAATATCTCTCCTTCACTGGGCCAAACATCTTCAAAGAGAGCGGTAGACGTGCCTTTAAATGTAAAGCCCCTTCAGACTGGAAGAGCCTGGGTCTCAGATCTGGCACTATATCGCTCTTTACTTACTCGCAAGCAAACTGCTGCTGTACATGTTTTCCTCATGTGTGACTGGACTTTTGTTTTCTATACCTAAAAATACGGGATACTTTTTGTCCTTTCTTTTTATTTATGTGTATATATGCGAGTATGGGTGTAGGTGTGCGTATGTTAGGGCTGGACGTATCGCCAGCGATAATTAATGCGATATGGCTCAGCTTGTCAGTTAAGTACGGCTCTTTGTAGTAAATGCCGCTCCATCTGAAAGCAGGTGATGGTGATTTACTACTAATCAAGGAACCGGCTTTACTGATGAGATGCGCATAACAATATCACGATTTAAATCGCCCAGCCCTAGCGTATGTATATACATATGTGTATGTAAGGGCTAATGTTGTCATGCATCTTAAAACTGCAATATTTATACATGGGTTTGTTTCCAATAAGGAGTCGGTAGGGCGGGCGAGGGGGATGAGGGAGAGCTTTAGCCTCCGGAGACCCAGAAAAAAAAAGTTTTTTGAATTTAGTTTTTTTCATGTCACCACATTCTAGAGCATATATTTTTTCCTGAATATTCATTTATATGCTTTATTTCCTAAAACATTTCAGGTTTTGATCTACAGGTTAAATTCACAGCACTTATAAAGTGTTTAAACCTGAAGAACTCTGATTTATTAACAAACCTGATTACATCAGCAGATCATCAGTGACTTTAGTGAGAACTGAGGCTGTTCAGGACAGAGGATTATTTTATAAAAATAAAAGCCATTCGATAACTTCTGTGTAGATTGTCGGGAAATGTGAGCTGAATTTAGTCAAGATGTCAAAACATCTTGAAAACACTGATGGAACCGTCAGAACAAACACAAACACTAGCGCTGCATCTTCTGAATTTATCATCTCAACAATGGAAACTTTAACCATCTGTTCACATTTGCTCTCACAGTAAAGTTCAGTATGTCTCTTAAGATTGTGGGATGTTAGCCTCTAAAACAAATGACCTACATTAGATGAGAATAAAATGCTGGCTTACAGGATGATATGTGCTTGTCTGCTAAAACCACAAGCTTTGGCACAGAAAGAACGAAACTGATGTGTGTGTGGCTGCATGAGGTGACAGCTTTCATTGAACATGAACACTTGAAACCTCTGACTAACGTCATGGTTATAGATGAATGCATGCAGAAATGCTAATTGTTATTGTAACTGACAGGGAGTTCTGCTGAGGAACAGTTGCAGCAGAAATATGATCGTGCAGCAGTTTTCATTAAACGGCAATATTCCTGTAAAAAATCATCTTGTATGTTCCAATAAATGGCGCACGTGACCAGAGTCCACTTTTGTATTTAAGCTCCTCTCCATCAGGGCGCTTTCACACTAGCACTTTTCACACTAGCACCGTGAAACTTACTCGGGTCCGCTTATTTGAACGCAATCATACCAAATCGCGGAAGTGAACCGCTATTGATGACGTATAATGTGGTTATGTATTATAATATCAGTAGGGCCTACATATAATGTACGCTTTTTTATGTATAATAAAGCACCAAGTGTATGATTTTTTGGGCCTTATGGGGGGTCCCTTGATGCTTATGGGAGGTCCCGGACCCCCCAGCCCCCCCTCAATTCGAACACTGATTATAACCACATTATACGTGTGGTTACATGTATTATAGTACATTATATTTACCCTGGTTTTTCATTAAAACTAAAATAATAGAAACATAATTTATTAGGTGATTATGAAAGTATTGCTCCCGCTCCCATTATAAGCTACTTCAAATTAGATTTGCGTATGAAAAGACGCTCAAGTGTTTCTGTTTTCTGAAGGAATTCACAGACCGTGACGTCACGTGTGTGACTGGCCAACATGATCTCGTGAATGTGTGTATCTATTGCACGATTTTTATTTCTTGTGCCATTTATACACCAAAAATAGTTTTTTTTTTGCTATGGCGTCAAATGGTGGACAAAACATATGCAAGCGCATAAACACAGCGCGCAAGTGAATTACAACAGTGTGAGCACCGTGACAAAGCTCGCACGTAAAATGTAGAAATGCAGAACTCTCAAATCCCAAACTGGAGCAGAACAAACATGATTGTGCGCACAAATGAACAAGTCGCAAGCAGAAATAACAGAAAATAAATTTAATTTTATAATTTACAGAATTTCACTTGGGCCAATTGAAAAATTTAGATGTTATCGGTCACTTGAAATTTTTGATTTGGGAGGGTTAGAATTTTTTTACAGTGTACACGCGCGCAGATTTCTGAACACACATGTTTATTTGTTCTCTTACTCTATTTTGCTGCAAAATACAATTCTCAAGAGCCAGACATTGATTGGGAAGCAGACCATGACGGAGAAAATGTGGATGGTACATTATTGGTCCTAGCTTGGGAAAACCCAGACGAACTTCCGGCAAATTTAGATTTGCTCTGCAAGTCAGTCTGGCCAAGAGCCCATTCAAGACCATTTCCAATCTTTCCAAATCTTGGCACCAATCAAAAACTTGAGGCGGGCTTTACGCGATGACGATCGCTCTGATTGGTCTTAGGTCTATCCAATTGCGCCTAGAGATTGTGCGCACAATCATATTTGTTCTGCTCCAGTTTGGGATTTGAGAGTTCTGCATGTTTACATTTTACGTTTGAGCTTTGTCACGGTGCTCACACTGTTGTAATTCACTTGCGCTGTGTTTATGCGCTTGCATATGTTTTGTCCACCATTTGACGATGACGAGGCTTGTGATATTAAAGGAACACGCCGACTTTTTGGGACTTATTCCCCGTATCCCCCAGAGTTAGATAAGTCCATACATACCCTTCTCATCTCCGTGTGTGCCGTAACTCTGTCTGACACACCCACCGCTAGCCTAGCTTAGCACAAAGACTGGTAAATGGTAAATTTAAATGGCGGTATGGAGGTAAATGGCTCCAGCTAGCATACTGCTCCCAATAAGTGACAAAATAACACCAACATTTTCCTATTTACATGTTGTGATTTGTATAGTCACAACGTGTACGAATAACAAGGTCACATGAGACACAGTAATCTTCTAACTGTACACATACTGGGAACTATATTATCAGAAGGCAGAGCACTGCTACTTCTGCGGAGTGATTTACTCCAACTCTGAGCGAACTCTCGAGATGGTCCTCACTGCAGAACACGAAATCCAGGGGAGGAGTTGGATCCAGATCCAACTCCTCCCACCTTACATATACCCAGGCCCGCCCACAGAAATGACTGGGCCCCTGAAAAGGTCCAGTGAATGGGCCCTCCCCAAATCTGCTATAGGCTACTCATATCATGCGTGTGCTCTCTCTCTGTCTCCTACATTAACACATACATTTAACTGAGAGAGACTTAGGGGCGCAACTACCCAGTGTCAGAAGAGTATGCAGCAACAATTTTGCTGTCACTGAGTGACAAAACAAAACAAAACAACAAAAACAATAAATAAATAAATAAATAAATAACTGTGCCATGTAATGAGTGAGTAGGAACGAGTGAGAGTTAATAGATGAAATAAGTTAAAAAATGTCATTTATTAATACATTTGAACTATACTCCACAGTGATGAATCAAATAAATAAATAAATAAATAAATAAATAAATATAAACTGCATTGCCATAGCAATACCAGTGTTTCTTACAGGATTTTTGGTAAAGCTGTGGGAGTGGACCTCTGTACCTCTAGGGGGTAGGGGGGGTAGGGGGGTAGGGGGGTAATTTTTCAAAATTTTGTGCTTTTTAATGTTAAATTCATCAATCTGGTGAACTTTGAGAGTTCAAAATTAAAAACTCTTTTAGTTACAGTGTCTGTCTACATTACACTATGATAATAGTTATAATATTAATCCCATGATATAATAGCCATATATGAAAAATAAAGGAAACTTTCATAATTAGTTTTGTACTAATTTCTATACTTGAAAGAGTATATTTCTATACTTCACATTAAAGATGTGATTGGGCTAGCCCAGTGACCATCAAGAAAAGAACCGGTACTATACGGTTATCTGGACCATACGATGGTCTACCCCTAACCCCGCCCCTAAACCTACCCGTCACTGGTCCGAATAACCTATAGTTCCAAAGAACCAATGGGCCGCTGATCTACTTGTTTCATGGGCCGGTGTTTCAGAAAAAAAACTAACGCTGACTTTTTTTGACCAATGCATTACACCGGCACTAACCCAGCGCCGCCGATTAAGCAAAACAAAACAAAACGAATGTACAGTTTTATGGGCCGTTAAGACAAAAAAAGAAAAAAAGTATGGGATGCATCGGCCCAAAAAGCACGTCGGCCCACTGGGAATCTCCCGGTAGTCCCGATGGCCAGATGGATCTACATGCCTGGACGTCACACTTTAAATCCTACCTGTTTCCTTTCATCCACTTATTTAGCTGCTGTCTCATCAATTGACATGCCATCTCCTTTTCCCTCTTTCTTTTTCTATGTTTAGCCCCCGCCAGCTTTTTTGCTTTATCCATCTTTTTCGACGACAACTCACTACTTGTACCTGCTGCTCGCTCAGCGCTCACGGCGCCCGCGCCCGCTCGCGATATTAAGTAGGCTACAACAAAAAATAGCTCAGACCATTTTCAGGAAAGTGGTGTTTCATTATGACACAGGCTACATTTTACTCAAGCAACATTAAATAAAATGCATTTTTTTCTCACTTTCAACAATTAATGGTGCTATTTTGGTTAAAAATAAAATATGGTAACTTTTGCTTATATTTAGGATGAACATAATTATAGCTGGACTGCATGGGCCCCCTCTAGCGGCTGGGCCCCAGAAAACGTTCCCCTTTATCCCCCCTTATGGACGGCCCTGCATATACCTAAACCAGGGATGGGCAACTTCGGTCCTGGAGGGCCACTGTCCTGCAGAGTTTAGCTCCAGCCATACTCAAACTGAACAAGCTAATCAGTGTCTTAGGATTATTAGAAAACTACAGGCAGGTGAGTTTTATCAGGGTTGGAGCTAAACCCTGCAGGACAGTGGCCCTCCAGGACCGAAGTTGCCCATCCCTGACCTAAACCTACCAATCTCCACCCCTTAGATCTGGATCCAACTCCGCCCCCTGGATCTCGTGTAGTGCAGTGAGGTGCTACTGTAACTCTCACCACAGGGCTTCTCAGCTGCTGCGAGCAAATCACTCCGCCCAAGTAGCAGTGCTTCGCCTTCTGAGAATATACAGTAGTAATGGAAGAGGCCTGCGGAGACATTGAGGTGGGATCAATCCAAGGGGGGATTCGG
The DNA here is from genome assembly GCA_022828995.1 of Vimba vimba. Taxonomy (NCBI): domain Eukaryota; kingdom Metazoa; phylum Chordata; class Actinopteri; order Cypriniformes; family Leuciscidae; genus Vimba; species Vimba vimba. The sequence goes on along the minus strand of CM040829.1, from coordinate 2,202,933 downwards.
CACACAAGGCGATATTTTCCCCGATGCCTAGCCCGCGAGGACATCGCCTGTGATGTTGACGAGGTCTTGTGGCCAGATCCGAACCGAAGGCGGGATCCATAAGTGTGTAAAACTGTAAGAGCACAGACGACATCAGTTTTTTACTCACTGTTATTTTAAGACCAAATGTGCAGATACAATTTCACTGATGCTTATCTGATTCAAATTATGTCACCGGTGCAGGCCACTGACTGTCTGTCTGTCTGTCTGTCTGTCTGTCTCTCTCTCTCTCTCTCTCTCTCTCTCTCTCTCTCTCTCTCTCTCTCTCTCTCTCTCTCTCTCTCTCTCTCTCTCTCATGCACTATGTAGCCATCTATACGGCTGTGCGCTTCGGGTGTGGGCCCCAGGCAAAATTAATCAGTGAGGCCCTTTTTTACATATATGTTTTATATATTATATATAATTTTTTTTGTAAATAAATATTCATTATCTAGAGATATTATTATACAAAATTCAAATAGTAGTCAAAACACAAAACATCTAACAGAACATAAGTTGTTTCATTTTTACAACTTTATGTGTTTATTTTTTGAATTAACGAAACGTCAATCTTCATCTTTATAACAGAAGATACGATACAATAAAACAATCTTCAAAATACAGTAAATCTTCAAATGTGTAACTGATTGTCACCTTATAAACAGTCATTTGCGTGGTGGAACAAGCCATGCTAAACAGAAGTATAGTTAGCATCTTAATTTAATCTTTGTTTTATTATTTTATTAGTTCATTAACTAAATGTTAACTCAACAAATTTAATGTAAAGAGCTGGATACTTATTACTAATTAAATAATGTCAACTATAGTAGGCTAAATGTATTGATAAGAGTTGCCATAGACTAAAGATTTTACTAGTCGACTAATCGCATGTTTATATTAATTTCTGCTTAAACTGGGTGCATGAACGAATATAGCCTATCCTGCGCTTGAGCATATGCATAAATCTTGCAGCAAAAGCAGGCTAATGATAATAAATATGTCTTCTAAAATAACAAGGAATTTTAATTGTTTATTTACAAACATATCTCCATACATCTCCGCTGTAAAGTGGATGCGCCAAAGAGAAAAGCATCTTTCAGAAGGATTACATAATCAGATGATATTTGCTTTCGATTCGTTTAAAAATGGACATATCAAGCTTTATATAGATATATTTCTCATATATGTGAGGCTAGTATAACCTGTTAATGACCTTTCTACATGTTTGACACTGAAACACAAGAGATGAATCTGGATCTGTTATATTACAGGACCAGTGTTAGTTTAAATATATAATCAGCTTTATGATGATTAACTGGTTTTAGAGAGAACGAAAGAGTTCATGACACAAATTTGACGATTTTAAGGTGATGAAAAACATGTATGAAAGAAATGAAAGGTCAAACACACACACATCAGAATGTCCCTTCAGCCCTGTGACAGTGGAGTGTCGCCCTCTGCAGGAGATTACCAGGATTACAGTTAAACGTTTTAAAGGAATTTTGATTTTATTTTAAGGGAAGCGTTACAGAAGTCAAACTCAAGGATGTCAAATGTAAAAGTCAAACAGCTCATTACACTGTAAAACATGATTGTGATTTTAACAGTAAAAGACTGTAAAAATGCTACAGTGAAAAACTGTTAATTGGTTAACAGAAAGTTTCCTTACTATATATGGTAAATAACTGTGATAGATCTAATGGTACATTTAATGTAATTTTACTGTAAAATACCATTAAATTTACAGTTTTTGGAAGTGAAAATGAACAAGTCATTGTATAATTTACATTGAAAAAACGTAAATTGACATTCCCACAATTTCCTGCGTGACACTTCACATTTGATGTATTTTTGTTGAAGTAACTATGTTTCGTCTGTTATGTATGTTATGTTACATTTAATGTTGTTAAATTAATGTTTATTGTATTTTTAAAATGTGTGTGTTACCATGATGGTGTTTAATGTTTGTGTGAATGACACTGTGCAGCTTCTATATATCTGTTTTGTGGAAGAACAGCTTGTGATGAGCTTTGATTAATCATGTGACTCTCATTACTACTGTGATTGTTGGTTATCAGTGTATTACAATGGTACAAAACAGATATTAATACTTCAATAGGTCGGTAAATCATATCAGATAATGAAATATGGTTTATTACTGTAAATTTTAAGTTAAGTCTGTAAAACCTAAAATGTTACTACTGTATTTTTTACGGTAAATTTCTGGTAACCACAGCTGCCAGTTTTTTTACCGTGAATTTAACGGATCTTTTTTTTTTTACAATGTATATCAGATCAGTCCTGCTGTTTCTGTGTTATGTACAGCTTTCAGTCATTTAATCACAATCCAGATCTGTTGTTCTAGTGAACTCTGTGTTTAGAGCTTCATTTAAAGCCTCTGGTCAGAGTTCAGTATCTGAATTAACTGAGTTTGTGTTTCTGACAGAATCATGTTCATTCTCAGGTTGATTTTCTCTGTTATTTCACTGAAACACACAGAAGATCTGTAGCATCTTTAAGCCGCTGGTATTGGTAATAGCGTGAGCAAGTTTTAGACGGCGTACTAACAGATGTAAGATGCAAACAGTGTCTTTCTTTATTGAGCTTGCTTACAATTCGCTCAACATTTGAAGGCATGTAAGATCATGATCTTGACTGGGACACAAAAGGCATTAAATCCCAGCAATGTTTTCTTTTTTACTTTTTAAAATTGTATTTACATTTTTGCATTATTTCTCTCTGAAATATAAAATGTTCAACCACCTTCTTACAGAGCCAGATTCCCTGCAGACACCAGATTAAAACCCCTGGTTTAAGACACAGAAAGTGATTATTTCTGTACAAGTTGTTCTGAAATGGTTCATATTTCATTCCAATCATAATAAAGATGACCTAGAGGGAAAAGACTGTCATGAACTGTGAAATTCTTGGACACGATCAGACAAGAACACCTCAAACACATGAACACTTCTGCATTAACACTTCTGCATTCTAGACCTCTAAATCTATGGATCACAAAATGTAAATATATTTAACAGTAAATTAAGAGATAGACAGAAAAAAATATACTTGCAAGGAGCAAAGCACAACACAAATGTTTGAAATCCTAGTTATGGAAATCATAAACCCATTTGCTAGCTTTTGTGCAGCTTGTCTGGAGATCCTGTGAGCTGAATTCAGTGAACGATGAAGTCAGAAGGACTGATATGAAACTGATAAAAGCAAAACTTTCACAAACACACACGGCTGCATCTTAAATGAGGAAGTGACAACAACACACATTACTGTGGTAAATGAATGCCTTCACAGGGTCAGAGGTTGAGGTTTCATCTGTTGGCCTACACTGAAAAATCCCTTAGATTCATCACTCATATTCACACAGGTTTGTCTACTGTAATATCTTTAGTGAAGCTCAAATACTATTGCTTTAACTGAGTTATACTCCATATTACAGGCATTCATATTTACTGTGGCTTTATAACATACAGATTTTATACAGACTGGAAAAATGAGTTGTTCTGAAAAGCCATCGATTTTTCGAGTCACTGAATATTAATTTATCAAAGTTTCATACAACTATGTCATATTTCATAGCAATATTGTTAATGGTTTATTGACCTGTATCTTCACCCCAACAGCTGAAAACATGAACAACTCCTGATGTTGCACAGCTGCTCTCATTCACTAATAATTGTGTAGATTATTCATATTTAGATACACATTTGAACTTTTTACAAATACGTCCCGCCTAATTCACAACAATAAACAGTTTTTTCTTAAATATATTTTAGCATTTTAAATGAAAATGCTTGTGCAATACTTACACTTGAAAGACAATCCACAAGTTTACAGCAGCTTTATTGGCATATTTCATTTTCTAAATAACTGATTCAAGCAATAAAAAGCTCCTCTGATTATCCTGTTGTTCTTGTTTCTCTCTCAGATCAACAGCTTTAGGTTCAGCCTTTGAGAAGATTTCAGATCATGATAACTGTTAGATCAACATACAAAACCACAACAATAAGCAGAAAATCATCTCCTAACATGTTCACTATGTCTGATGTGCTAAACTGAATACATGTTGACTAACCACATAATCTGTGTTATTATCTTATAGCTATTCTGCATATTTCTGTCCTCTGAATATAATTTTAACACAATCACTCACAATGACTAATAAAAGAGTACTTCCTGATTGTTGAATTCCGGTTGAAGACAGTGAAACTAAATAAGGATCATGCAACACACGAGTGTAAATGCACTGACTCATCACATTAAAGTGACCTGTCAATCAAAGTATAAAAACCTGCCTCCTTTATGGAAAGTCATGTGTATAAAAGCCTTAGATCTGATTTGCGCGTTCTGTGTAACTTCTGTATATAAACCCTCTCACACACACACACACACACACACACACACACACACACACACACACACACACACACACACACACACACACACACACACACACACACACACACTCCTCCTGAAGCTCATTCAGTTCTCAGATCTACAGTGGACATTTACTCTCTTCAGCTCAGCACATGGTGAATAAAACACTTATTATACTAACTCTGAAATACTATCTTTATTAATTTTTTGCAAAAAGTTTTAGAAGTGTTTATTACAGTATGAAACTGAAATGTCAAAATACAGATTTCTGACCATCAGTGACAAAGAGATACTGCTACTGCTACTACTAATAATAATGATGACGATGATGATGATGATATGGCAGGCTAGGGATTATGTAATTATTGGATTTATTTTATATACGTGGAGAAAACATAAAACTGTTGTTTAATCACTTCATAGTTATAAGCTGAGTATATGAAGAGAGAATGATGAGTTTTGGGTGAACTGTCTCTTTAAGAGCTCTATGATGATCACACAGCTGTGCACAGATGTGCTTTAGTGATGATTGACTGATCGCTGATGATTGACTGATTTCTCTCTCTACATGTTACCACTGGGCACTATTCTAAGAAGACATAGGGTATCCTTTCACTGTTATGCAGACGATACACAAATTTATGTACCAATCAAGAGAAACGATCCTTCTGCCCTTTCATCATTACTAAGTTGTGTAGATGAAGTTAAACTTTAGCTGGACCAAAATCTTTTATTCCTAAATGAAAACAAGACAGAGATCATCGTTTTTGGATCTTTTGTTAATTCTCAGGCTGCAACCTTCGACCTAGGTAGACTATTGGCTTTTAGATCCTCTCGTGTACGGAACCTGGGCGTTCTACTAGACGAGTCTTTAAACTTCGATAAACAAATCTCCTCTGTAATAAGTTCTAGTTTTTATCAAGTTCGTCTGTTGTCGAAAGTCAAACCTTTCCTTAATCACAAAACTCTTGAGATGGCTGTTAATGCCTTTATCTCCTCACACTTAGACTACTGCAATTCACTCAATCTAATATGTTCCAAATTCAGCAACTAATATTTTAGCGTGAAGTAAACCTCAGTCTATATCAGCTGATATCAGTCCGCTTCAGTGTGTGTGTGTTACAGTCGGCATCAGATCAGTCACTAATCTATTCTTCCTATGTGAAGTAGCATCAGATTAATGAAAGTATTACACCTTTAGTGCTCGTGTGAACAGCCTTTATATACAGTAGTTCTGCTGTGTTTATGTTTGTTCTGAGAATAGACTTGACTTTCTTTTCCTCACCCGAATTCATGTGTGTGTGTGTGTGTGTGAGTGTTCAGTCTCAGTAACTAGAGATCACACAGTTTGAGTTATGAAGACTTCAGATGATCATAAATCTGAGTCAACACATCATCATCTATATACTGTAATCTGTACAATACTGTATAACACTGTAAGATAATATACTGTAATCATCTTTAATGTGTTCATTGTTTCTGCCTAAATGAATATGTGATGTGAACTACTGTAACTGCATGATTGTATTATCTGTATATTTCTGACATATGGACGTTACTTAGACAGTCTCTGGTAACAGATCGATCTTAATTGTAATGTAGAAATTCCATTTTCCATGAAACTGCTTTGAATAAATATGTATTGTAAAAAACTCTATACAAATAAACATAAAAGTGAAAATAAAAATAAAACTCCACAGATTGCCCTTTGACCCTGTCCTGCAGTCTCGTGTCTCCCTCTACAGGAGATCATCAGAATCACAGCAGAGTTAAAGAAGCTACAGATGAAAATGTGTTTTACAGCAACAAATGAAAACACTTACAGATTTCAGTTCATCAGGGAATATGAAAATCAACAAGTTGTAATTTGAAGGGAATCATTATTGAAGTCAAACACAAAGATGTCAAATGTGCGTCACTATAAAATATGACTTCTGCTGTTTTGATATTATTCTGAAGGTTTGAATGGTTTGATCAGAATCAAGATCTCTTTAGTTCCAGTGAATTCTGTGACGCTTCCAGCTTTAATATCATAAAGCAGCCTGTGATTATGATGATGAGTTTATGACAGAATCACTTTTATTCTCCGCTTTCTCCATCATGTGCTTCATCTGTCGTTTCACACAGAAGATCTCTCTGTTTCTCTTTCTGATAGAGTTAGAAACAGGGAATAATTGATGTTCTTCCCAGAGACTGTGTTTCTGGATTCTTCTGTTAGCAGAAGCTGATGATGATGTTTCATATCAGGCAAATCTCCATCAGCTCCTGATTCAACAATATGACAAACTCAGATCACTCATACATGCATTACAATCATGAGTCTCAGTATAATGTGTTTTCCTCATTTAAAAGCTCCTGAAAGATGTCATTTCTCTAGAAGATGAAAATAAATCCACACATTCATTCACACAGAACATACCTTAGTACTTCTTCAGAACAATATCTCCTCTGAATATCTGATGTGAGACGCAGCCGTATTGTTTCCTGAAGAGTTTCAAGAGTCTGAATGTTAAATGTAAAACTCAGATCTGATAAACTCCATCAGCTGCTCATTTAATCATCTCTGATTTATTAACACTGATTTCCATCAGCAGAACATTAGTGACTTTAACAGACGAACTGAAGCTGTTCAGAACAACAACAGATCAACACTTACTCAATACTCAATATCTACTGTTCACAAACACATCATAGTATACATTAAAGCAGAAGTTGCTAGAAGTTCAGCCATTCACACAAAATGTAAAATCACCTTATTATTTGTGAGTTGATAATGAATGACATTCAGTGAATTAAACTGAGAGAATGTCACTTGTTTAAAATAGAAATGAAGGCATTGTAAATAAATGTGTATGAGTGTGTGTTTTCTATTCCTCCTAACACACAGAATATGATCTGCAGTTTTCATCTTTGTCCACTAGATGTCAGAAGTAGATTTGAGGTGAAACTCAAAGGCCTTTAGTTTCAGGATCAGAGACAGTGAAGAGAAATCAGAGAATCTGATCTGAAGCTCAATGAGGATCATCATGTGTCTCTAGGGTGGCCATTTCCTTGACACCAAAAAGGAGGACACTTTGCGGCATTTAGTGAGACAACGTTGCATAGGACTCTGGTGTACTCGCAACTACAATACAATTTTGTCCATCATATCGATGGTATCATGATACAGTGATTCTGAAATACTCTATTCATTGCCAGACAATTTGATCTACGATATATCTTGATGTACAGGTGAAACTCGAAAAATTTGAATACTGTGCAAATACTGTGTAATTTATTTCAGTAATTCAACTTAGGTGAAACTAATATATTATATAGACTCATTACATGCAAAGTTAGATATTTCAAGCCTTTATTTGTTATAATTTTGTTGATTATGGCTTACAGCTTATGAAAACCTTTTCACAATATTCTAATTTTTCGAGTTTCACCTGTAGATCTATGTGTAACAGAAGAGGCAAAAAGTGTTTGTTTACAGTATTTGTATTTATTCAAGACATTGTGATGACTGTTTCAAAAACTGACCACTGAGATGAACCTGTCGTGCAAAGTGCCAGAAAACATAACATTTCTGGACTTCTGGAAATAACACAAATACATAAATAAACAAATAATGAATGCAAAAAACAAATAAATACACATTTCAGTTCTTAACAAAGAAGTTCCCCCTCTGCAGCAGCTCAGGCGACAACAGCACTTGATATACATTCGAGCTGTTTTGTCCATTCCGGATTAAATGACGTCTGACGTTTAGGCAGGTTAACGTTCTGATATGACGTAGCCAGCACGTGGACACCACGTCGTGGAGGCTTGTTTATGTTTTTAACCAATGATGTATCAGATGTATCAGATTATTTGACACTGCTTTCAGCCAATCATTTGTTTGACCAGAGATCTTACGGCATTAGACGCTATGCTGCTGCGTCCCAATAAAGATCCTAAAGCTGGTTTTCTTAGGCCGATTCTTGAGGCTGCGCCGGACGCCGGACAGGGGGCTTAAAATCCGGACATGGTCACCCTATGTGTCACATATGAAGCAGAAAGAGACTCTCATCTGGATCATATTATATTACAGGATCAGTTGCATAATCAGATTCATTACATTTGTTGCGCTGTTTTACGTTGTTTTTCATTATTTTATTATTATTTTAATCAGTACTTTTTGTATTGTTATTTTTTCTTGTTCTCTTATGTGTATTTATATATGATATATTTGGAAGTAATTGTGATTGTAATTATTGGGTTTTGTATGTATTGTTTGGACCCCAGGAAGACTAGCTGTCGTCTCGGCGTCAGCTAATGGGGATCCTTTTAAATAAACAAATAAACAAATAAACATTCATCAGAGAGATCATTACATTTGACAGTATTTTAAACAAGGACAGGGATGAAAATTCCTGAACAGAATTCCTGAGTGTGAACAGTTGCAGTGCTTCAGGAGGGGAAAGGCCAACATAACAAACAAAATAATTCTACCTTGAGAGTTTAAAACCTTTAACTCAAAGAAAACCAAATCAACAACAGAAATGTGCACTACACTCAGATAGGTCTCACTGCAGAACCGCAGAACCATACGTCATAGCAGTGTGAGGACGACAGCGCCAGCTTAACAGTCTGATGCCGGGAACTGCATACCATACATATCCACCTCCACCCCTTAGATGCTTTTATCCAGCCCCCTTCCGGCATCAGACTGTTAGGCTGGCGCTGTCATCCTCACACTGCTATGACGTATGGTTCTGCGGTTCTGCAGTTGGTTAATATTGGCCCTATCCAGCCACAAACCAGAAGTAAGCAGAGGGATACAACAAAAATGCCTCCCACCTCCCTACAGCTTCCAGAACGAAAGAAAAAGAAACAAACGATCAAGATGACAACTGTGTAAAAGGTGAAAGCATTACCAATAAGCACACAGTAAAGCAAGTGGGAGGAGCCAAAGGAGATCAGGAGACACAAAACAACAACAAAAGAAAAAAAGAAAGAAAACACAGTACACCATGCAGCTATCAAATATACGTCTACATAAGTTATGTTTTTTGAAAATGTAAAGTGTGTGTGTGTGATGGTTTTATTATATGTGTGTGTGATGGTTGAATTATGGTTTAAGTCTGTGGAGTGTCAGATGCTCAGGTTTTTCTTCTTAAAAGTTGTGAGAAAGTGTGAATGTCATTCAAAAACAACAAAAACAACATCAGTTCACATACATTCATACACTGCTGAACTACAAAATACAAACAGCGTAAAACATCTAAAACATTCTTGCTCTTGTTTCCTGTAAGAAATGAGTTATGAACGTCAGCGAAGGCGTTGCTCAGTGTTTCTGCTGTAAGAAACCAGATCAACCAGTTCAACACGACAGCAGATCTCAGAGACGCAGTGAATATATCGCCTCTTCAGCTCATCAAGGTGATTAAACATTTCATCTTTAATGGTCTATAAAGAGATTTATTTATCTATTTAAATCCGGATATTGATGTTTGTATTAAACTGAAACTGTAAACCTGTATTGCACAATAATCAATAACACTATTTAAAATCCTCTTTAACAATAAGCAACTAATCAAATGTGATTAGGTTAACTCTAAATTGTTCTGTTTTGTTTGCAACAGACATTCTACAAAGAGAGTTTAAGAGAAATATCGTATGGCATGTGGATCAATCTACAGAAGAGGATAAGAGAGAAAGATGGCGTGTTGAAACCTGAAGCAGGAAAGGAGAAGAGCGAGAGACGAGCTCGCCGGAACAGCTTTCAGAGCGAAAGACCGAACTGTGAGTTTCAGGATAAAACACGTCTTTCATCAGCAGATCTGAGTCTGAATCAGTCCTGAATGCTTCATTCACTCCAAATATAAACTATACATGATCATTTATACATTTGTTTATCCAAAGCAACTTACAAAGAGTTCAAAATCTTACCAATTCATGCAGTTCAATCATTCCCTGAGAATAAAACTGTTTATGTTTTTAATTTCTAGATTCTTGTGATTCAAACAGTTATACTGAGATGGGAAAGTCAGAGATGAGGTGAGTGTGTGTGTGAGTGTGAGTGAGTGAGTGAGTGTGTGTGTGTCGTTGAGTGTGTGTTGTGTGTGTGTGTATGTGTGATAACACATTTTGCCAAATACCAAATTTCAAACTCATCGATGCCACTTTATACTTTTTCCATGGTGAAAAACAGCATCAGCATCAAGACGACATTAAATTATTGATCTACTGACTGTAAATCCTGCAGCATGTTGGTTATATAATCATCTGTTTAATTTTAATTTAATTTACTTATGATTATCGTATTGCAAATCAAATATCGCATTATTTAACAAGTTTTTGCATAGCACAGTTTTTCTTGAATATCATGTCACCCTGAAGGTTGATCTCTAGAAACAGTAGATAAATTTGAAACTGAAGTGAATGACGCAAGAATCTGACGTTATATTGACAAGTGTGTGTGTGTGTGTGTTTTCATTTTCTAGAAAGCAGCAGTTCCTGTCATCAAACCTGCAAGTTCTTCTTCTTCACTATCTTAAGTCACTTCTTAAACATATTTTATGTCAGACTCAGAGCTAAAACAGTCAGGAAGGGTTACAGTACACCATGGCCGTGTATGAATTATTTCCATACGTGATACAGTTTTACATTATTGACTAATGCATTACTAGTGTTACTGTATGTGTCGTAATACTACAGCACGGCGCTGGCAACGGCAAGGTCAAAGGTCACGAGTCTTAGGAGTCTCTGAACACTTCACCTGTACGTCTGACACTCGTTCTGTGAATAATGATGATTCATTAATGACTAGAATCAGTGTTGAAGCCACAGTGTACTGTAAACACACAGTGAAATGTGCCTCATGCACCTCTTCTTTACGAAGACTGTAAAGATACACATATGAACCTCTTCTTTACGAAGAATGTAAAGATACACATATGAACCTCTTCTTTACAAAGACTGTAAAGATACACATATGAACCTCTTCTTTACAAAGACTGTAAAGATACACATATGAACCTCTTCTTTACAAAGACTGTAAAAGATACACATATGAACCTCTTCTTTACAAAGACTGTAAAGATACACATATGAACCTCTTCTTTACAAAGACTGTAAAGATACACATATGAACCTCTTCTTTACAAAGACTGTAAAGATACACATATGAACCTCTTCTTTACAAAGACTGTAAAAGATACACATATGAACCTCTTCTTTACAAAGACTGTAAAGATACACATATGAACCTCTCCTTTACGAAGACTGTAAAGATACACATATGCACCTCTTCTTTACAAAGACTGTAAAGATACACATATGAACCTCTTCTTTACAAAGACTGTAAAGATACACATATGCACCTCTCCTTTACGAAGACTGTAAAGATACACATATGCACCTCTCCTTTACGAAGACTGTAAAGATACACATATGCACCTCTCCTTTACGAAGACTGTAAAGATACACATATGCACCTCTCCTTTACAAAGACTGTAAAGATACACATATGCACCTCTCCTTTACGAAGACTGTAAAGATACACATATGAACCTCTTCTTTACAAAGACTGTAAAGATACACATATGCACCTCTTCTTTACAAAGACTGTAAAGATACACATATGAACCTCTTCTTTACAAAGACTGTAAAGATACACATATGAACCTCTTCTTTACAAAGACTGTAAAGATACACATATGAACCTCTTCTTTACAAAGACTGTAAAGATACACATATGAACCTCTTCTTTACAAAGACTGTAAAGATACACATATGCACCTCTTCTTTACAAAGACTGTAAAGATACACATATGCACCTCTCCTTTACAAAGACTGTAAAGATACACATATGCACCTCTCCTTTACGAAGACTGTAAAGATACACATATGCACCTCTCCTTTACAAAGACTGTAAAGATACACATATGCACCTCTCCTTTACGAAGACTGTAAAGATACACATATGAACCTCTTCTTTACAAAGACTGTAAAGATACACATATGCACCTCTTCTTTACAAAGACTGTAAAGATACACATATGAACCTCTTCTTTACAAAGACTGTAAAGATACACATATGAACCTCTTCTTTACAAAGACTGTAAAGATACACATATGAACCTCTTCTTTACAAAGACTGTAAAGATACACATATGCACCTCTCCTTTACGAAGACTGTAAAGATACACATATGCACCTCTTCTTTACAAAGACTGTAAAGATACACATATGCACCTCTCCTTTACAAAGACTGTAAAGATACACATATGCACCTCTCCTTTACGAAGACTGTAAAGATACACATATGCACCTCTTCTTTACAAAGACTGTAAAGATACACATATGAACCTCTCCTTTACAAAGACTGTAAAGATACACATATGCACCTCTTCTTTACAAAGACTGTAAAGATACACATATGCACCTCTCCTTTACAAAGACTGTAAAGATACACATATGCACCTCTTCTTTACAAAGACTGTAAAGATAGGTCACAGGTCACAAGTCTCAATGAGTCTCTGAACTCTTCACCTGCACGTCTGACACTATTTTTTTTATCATTAATGCAATTCATTAATGACCAGAATCTAGTGAGTCGGAGTAAAAAGCCACAGTACGGTAAATGTGTCACACACACATTTTCCCACTGTACAGTGACATCATGTACACTTTTATACCTTTTCTTTACGGAGATTATACAAAAGGCCATTATTTCTGATGTTTACTCTGAAGCATCTCTGGGTAAAATATGATATTATCCTCAGTTACTTTCAGTGTTTGGAACATCACAAACACACGTGTGCAAATCTGGGTTTACTAAAACTAGATTACCACACTAAGAGGTGAAATAGAGAGTTTTTTTTAAACAAGTAAAATAGTTAAATCACCTTTATATTATTGCAAAGCAAACATTTCTAGATTCCTTTGTGATGAATATGAACTAGAGTTATATATGTGACCCGTGATGGCATAATGAGTCTGAATGCGCACAGGATAATTACAGCCTAAACAAGTGAAATTTTTAAATTTTGGTCGATTTTCAGGTTTTCACAAAAATGAGTTCATTAAGCCTTGTCTAGCGATCTCAATGCTCCAAATAGCCATTAAACATCTAAAAGTATCTTTATTTGTGTGTTTTCTGAGGGAGTATCTTTCCCTTGTCCATGAAATGCAGTTTTTCTCTGCTCTATTCTCGACTGGCGCTTCCTCTCAGCACAAGTTTAGTATCGCTTTAAAGCGCAATATTCCAACTTTGTGAATATTCATAGTGAATTCTCGATGGCTTGAGTCTGAACCAATGAAATGTGATTTTCAAACTCATGCTGATGTAAACATAACCATATTACTCGCACTGACTGACAGATCCGAAGCGCACAAAGACTCCCAGACATGTGTGATCCCGATATATATATACACACACAATTACAGTATTTCAAAATATCTGACTTGGCGATTATTCACTCATACATTATCTGTTGTCTTAAGTGAACTTAAACTGTTGAGGAAAAACATCTGATGTGTAACATTATATTAGATCCGTACGGTACCTAATATAGGCTGTCTGATTCATTAATGTTAATCAAATGGTATCATAAAAAATAAAAGGTTTTCCTATAGATATTTTGTCTTGACTTAGTGTGTGCCACATTTGGTGTTATTACCAGGGATCTCAAGGTATATTTGCTGATTTGGAACCTTCAGAAAACTTTAACTTGATTTTTCTCAAAATTGACTTTGCTGATTCTATCGACTTCAAACATTGACCTATTTTTAATAGAGAATGTGAAAATAACAATAACTAAATTTTTGAAAATTAGCATTGCGACTCATTTTGCCAACACGGAAAATAAAATTTATACAGCAAATAAATTTGACTGTAATATATCTCTACAACTCCATGTAAAAATAAACATGTCATAATAAACATGTCAAAGAAGCTCCATGTCATATATAGACATGTTTCCTGTTAGTCATGTGCTTCTCTTGTCTCTTTCTGATTGGTTGCTCTTGTCATGTGTTTATCAGTTCTGTTTCGCCATTGGTTCATTATATCGATCCTTCTTGTTAATCATTAGTCTGTGTGTATCAATAGCCTCCATGTTAGCTCTATTTGTCTAGCTTTGTTCCCTGTTCTGCTCTTGGTGAGTTCACATGTTCATGTTTTCATATGTTCATGTTACTAAATCAAGTCAAACCAACTTAATTTACTTTTGTATCTGTTCACTTTTGGATTCAATAAAACTGTCTTTGGGTTCAGTTCAACTCGTCTACAGGACATTCTTTACTAATATTCACTTAAATTGCTGCTTTGTTTATTTTCACATTGTTCTTCATCTTTCAAATAATATAAATCAGCAAAAGAGAGAAATGTGTCTGGACTGAACGCCGAGATCTGTTATGATTGTCATGGGGAGAGTTAAAGATCAGACATGAGCTTTCCGAACACGAATCTGCTGGAAACATGTTGTACAGTGAGCTTTATATTCATGGATTACACCACAGAAGAATCTTAAGACATTAGAAGTACGAAAAGCTGGATACGACACCGTTCTTTTAAAAGACAATCAAGACTGAATCACAGTTGGACAAACTCTCGAAAATCTGCCATCATATTAAAGTTTAGATGTTTCTTAAGACTAAATCTGTCGCTGTGTCCCAATGTGAAGGCTGCATCCTTCAAAGGACTGAAGACTTCAAGGATGCAGCCTATGCGTCCTCCGAAGGATGCACCATGTAGCCTCCGTAGGATTTCCTAATTGCGCAGCCAGGTGTTCCCGATTACCGCTCCAGGCGCCAAGCAACGGTGCGAGAGTATGCTGCCATCCTGACAATTCATATGATATGCTATGGAGCCAGAACTGGCTATTGTCATTTTTATGTTTTATATTTTACTGGAGGACATGGTATTAAGGATGTTTCAGGTCATACTTTCGGCTTAGCCGAAGATTCAAATGTTCATTTAGCCTATATCTTACCTTGATGCGATTTTGTAGGCTAGTGTATTCTTTTTATTATGCACATAAATGGACCATGGTAAATATATTTACACAGGTTTTTAACCCCATTTGAATATAAAAAAAACCCAGTTGAATATAAAAAGTCCAGTGCGAATGTTACTCCCGCTCTTCATCGGCAGCTGTCAGTCACTGTTGCTAGGCGACAAGAACAATCCTCTGTAGGCTAGACCGGTCCGAGTGCTTCAGATGCGCCCTTTGAAATGGGACGGAGCTGTAGTTAGCAACAATTTGTTAATATTGTGACAACAGGCCTACATTTTGTTACTTTAATTTTCAAAATAACCAGTGGTGGTATGTAAGGAACTACATACTTTGTTAATACTCAAAGTAATTTTCCCACACGGGACAGCAACACTACAAAACTGTTATTTTACAACATGATGCATTGTTTTACATTAAACTACACAAAAGTATATAGTTTAAATGTATCAACCTTGAAAATATTCTGAAGTAAAATGCAACATGCAGTAATAGAAATGCAGAATTCCTTTACTTTTACTCTTGATACCTTAAGTACATTAGAGTATGCAAGATAATGAAAAAAAATAATAAAAAAATTGCTTAACTAAGGTTTAAAATATATGACTAGTAGTTTTTCACCAATGTGGTATTAGTGGTTATTAAAAGTACTTTAGTGTAATAAAGTATCTCAATATTTATTCCATGAGTTAGCCCTGCAAACCTGTTGGTAGACAACTTAGTGGATAGTGAAAATATGCAGTCAAACACTCTGGAGAGCATCCCAGATGATGTCCCACCAGCCGGAGGCCTTACCAGGGTCTCTATTGTGGAGCCCATCCCGGTCCAGCAGCACACCAGGGTCTCCCACTCAGCTGAATAAAAGTCTACATCATTTTTCTTATTTTATGTACTGTAAATTTAAATGTTTATGTTGAATTTGATATGTTTAACGTATGTTGTAAACAGTTGGGGGAAAAAAGGTATAGAAGAATTTGTTTCATGTAGAAATTATGACTATCATTACAAAAATAAACAATGTCCAGAGCAATGAATTCTCTTTTATTTACACATTTAAAGTTGCATAAAAATAAATAAATGTACAGATTTTTTTATATTTTTCCTTTTAAAAAATATAGGTGAAAAAAAAAGTTAAACAAGAATATATATATACACATTTCTCAATAATTCTTTCAAGAGAGAAAACAGCCTGTCCATCCTCTCCGTACTCTCCAGTGCTCTCCTCGCCTCTGCAGTCCCATGTCTTCTCTAATCAAGTCCAAAAACTCATCCTCTCTGTCTCGCCTTCTTCGTGGTGCTGATGCTGATGCTGTTGCGGGTGCTGGTGCTGGTGCTGGTCCTGCCTCCTCCTTTTCTTGGGCACCCACTGCTGAACTCGGCCCTGGTCTGTCCTCTGGGATTGAGGCAATGAGGACAGGGGGTTGGTGCAACGCCTCTGTCCCAACACCTCATCCATGAGGACAAACCAGGGCCAAGTTTCAGCAGTGGGTTTCTCACTCACACCCTCTCCTGTCCCAGGACACGTGCAATCTAAGGCAGAGCAAATTAACCATGGCTTGTTAACAACAACAGCACAATACAACAGCACAATACATTTCAGCAAAGATGTGTGTATTAATTTTCTTATATATATAAAATTATATACCCATATAAAAATGGGTCTGGGGAATGTAACTCCCATACAGGCACAAAATAATATATATAAATATATAAAATATATATCATTTTGTGCCTGTATGGGAGTTACATACCCCAGACCCATTTTTCCCTGAATTGCTCTAAAAAAGCAGAAAAGGGTACTTAACACAGGGGTGCAATCTTAAGTGCATTGTTAACACTGCAAAATATGACACATCAAGACCAATTTAGACCAACATTAAAAAACAAATTTGGGGGTTGGTTGTTTTAGGCTTTAGGATGAGTGATATTTCTTATAATACACAAGTGAGATAGACAAGTGCAAATATTACAAATAGGTTGTTAAACTAATAACTTTATTACCACAAGTTTTGCCTAAAACTACCTGACAAATGAAGCCATGCAATGATGACGAAGGAGTTAAGATGAAGTTTATAATAAACTTTAACTGTGGTTTCGCTAGCTATTTGAGTAAATGAAAACATAATAGGCTACTTACATTTAAATGTGAATTTGCTGTCCACCACCTATCTCTCGGCCGCCGGCCTGTCGTCAACGGCGCGCAATGACTTATGGGGTAGGAAAGGCCGCTAAGTGTCCATTTATGTATCCTTCTTTTCACGGGGAAACGAAGGGCGCATTTGGCGTCGCTTTTGAATCAGGGTAGCCTTCGTCGCGGCGCGATGACGCAACCGTCCTTCGAACACGGCCTTCGGAGGATGCAGAATTGAATTGAGACAGCCTTCATCGAGCCGCGGTGACGCAATCGGCCTTCAAATGCGACCTTCCAAGGATGCAGCCTTTGAATTGGGACGTCCTTCGTCGCGCCGCTGTGAGGTTTCGTCTCGCCGCGGTGACGCAATCGGCCTTCAAATACGGCCATCCGGCCTTCAAATACGGCCTTCCAAGGACGTAGCCTTCACTTTGGGACACAGCTTGTATCATGAATGTAAAGACACACGGTTCAGTTTATCAGGATCAGTGTCTCTCTCTGCTGGAGATCATCAGTATTACAGCAGATCAACAGAAGATCACATGATCATCTACATCATATCACACTTCCAAAGAGGTTCGGGTTCATTATCTCCAGACCAGGGGTGCGTTTCCCAAAGCCAACTGGTCGCAAGTTCCGTCGTTACCTATAGAGTTCAATGGGAATTGCGATCATAGTTGGCCAACTATGCTTTTGGGAAACGCACCCCTGGTTTGCTTGAACATTTGACATTTCACACTTTTTTCATTTACTAGTATCGGGTCGTTTCGTGTCAAATCAATTTTGGAAATTTCTTTGGCTCATTTTTTCTAAACAATGACAAACATAACATGTAAAGAAAGCCAAAACATTAAATGTCATGGATGAATATTTAATGAATCCATTGTTTTGTAGAGGAGGATCAAAATCACAGGGAAGAGAAAATTACTTTAGAAAGATGGCAGCATCATTATTTTGTTTGTACACAGAGATCGGCTCTGTTCATAAATTATGATGACTTTAGCAATATTTGTTGCATTATATGTAAATGGTGGATGTTCAAAAAATGGGGAAAAGCACTTTCCATGTTTTTTCCCAAAGTTTGCATGCCTGTTACTCCAGAAGTATTAAAGATATCTTAATATGCTCTTATATTCTGGTTCTTAAACATTTCTTTTGGTATCTTCATTTTTAAGGCTCTATATGGTTCCTGGAGATATAGAGATCTTAATACGGCTCCATGAGTAAATTGGTCAATTGTACACATTTTTAGTGGTCAGAAACTAAATGTGGGTCAATTTGCACACAGCTGATGATTTATTTCTGTTAAAGTGCCCCTATTATTCTATTTTAAAGGTTCCTAATTTTGTTTTGAAGGCCTCTTACAACAGGTTTACATGCATCAAAGGTAAAAAAATAAAAATAAAAACATATTTTCAATGATTCTCAAACAACTCATTAGAAGAATCAGTCTCTCTAAATCCCTCCCGTGAGCTACTCTGCTCTGATTGGTCAGATGATTAGACTGTTGTAATTGGTCTACTCTGCTCTGATTGGTCAGATGATTAGTCTGTTGTGATTGGTCTACTCTGCTACGATTGGTCAGATTACTGGTCATGTTTAGGCGGTTCAGAGTCGGTTCTTTCTTTTAGGAGACAATGGGCCCTATCTTGCACCCAGCGCAATTGACTTTGTACAGCGACGCATGTATCATTCCTATTTTGCACCCGCGCAAAGCGCGCTTTTCCCTCCACAGAAGCACGTCGCTAAACTAGGGAATGAACTTGCGCTCCCTGGGCGGTTCAGCGCAAAAAAGGAGGCGTGTTCCGGCGCAAACGTTCCTTCATGCTATTTTGCAGGTTTAGAAAACAATTGCGGCACTAACCAGGAAAAAATAGTTTAAAGTCAGTGGCGCGTTGCGCATGTTATTCATATTCCATTTTAAGGGCGCATGCTTGGCCATAATCAATGTAGCGTGTGCACAACGCGCATACACTTTGATTCTCTCCGCTTCACAGAAGAAGCAGTTTTCATTTTTGCAAATCATACATTATTACGATAGATAGATAGATAGATAGATAGATAGATAGATAGACAATTTATTATAAAAGCATACATCTAGCTTACACATTTACCCAAATTATCATACGCCTTTTTAACCAAAGTTAATTTGGGTCGGTTTCTCCATCCCCAACGTCCCTGGGCGTTGCTCTCCTCGGCTGTGAACCGCTCCTGGCGCGCGCCTGGCAAATCCGCCGTTATGATAGGAATCCGCTTTAGAACAAGCGCGCCTGCTCTTAAAGGGAATGTGAGATGACGCTCTGATTGGTTTATTTCACGTTACGCCCAAACCACACCTATGAATAATGAAGCTACTTCAGACCAACCCATTTTAGATTTGCGCCTGGCGCAAGAGTCATTTATCCCGCCGGGAAAATAGCAACAGCGCCAAGACCCGCCCACAAAGTTACTTGCGCTTTGCGCTTTGACACTTGCGTTTCAGATCGTTAAAATAGGGCCCAATAACTTTATTTATCGTGCACTTTCGACTTTACAACTTTGCAGACGGTTCACATTCACAGACAGCTGTATTACACACTGAAAGGGAATATTCCAAAATACATAATAGGGGCACATTAAGAGGAATTACCTGTTTAAATATATATAATAAATGGAAAAACACTTGGAGTTTAGTGCTTACATCATCTAGTTTTTAGTTTAGTAAACATTTATTAGTTTATCAATTGCAATGTTGAATACACCTCTTGATTTCATGCAAATTAAAGTACATTTGTTTATTAAATAAGTCACGTAATTAGTTTTGATGCTTTTTATTTCAAACTACACAAAACATTAGGAGGGAATAAATGACATCATAATAAACCCTAATTAATCATAATCTGTCTCCTGCCAAAACGTGGATGATTTATGATATATTTTCCTCCAGACTGTAAGAGTTGTTCACAGATTGAGTTTAAAACAGCATGAAAAGAGTCTGAGTGATTTCAGTTCATCTTTTCAGTGAGTTGTTAATGCATCACATCTAATCAAGTGTGTGATATGGAGGATTTAATGGCGTGATGTGGCCAGTCTCACACTCACTCACACAGATTTGGACAATGCTTCTTCATATGAACCAGTAGATTGGGCGAGTGAGTGAAACTCTTCCCGCATGAAGAGCGCTGGCGCGGCTTCTCTCCAGTGTGACCTCTCTCGTGACCTTTCAGGGGTTTGGAGCGAGAGAAACTCTTTCCACAGTGTGAGCACTTGTACGCTTTCTCTCCAGAATGAGTTTTCTGCTGCTCTGTAAAGTTGCTGTGTGCAAGAAATGTCTTTCCACAGTCGAAGCACATATAAGGCCTCACACCGGTGTGAATACGCTCCTGCTCTTTTAGGCCCCGTTTACACTGCCAGTGAAATGTGACCCAATTCCGATTTTTTGCTCACATGTGACACAGATCGGATGTGTTCTATGACAGTGTAAACAGGAAAAAAACGCATGCATTCGGATATTTCCAGATCGGTTTCAGGCCTCATTCATATGTGGAAATAAATCGGATTTGTGCCAATGCGACTGTCATGTAAACAGGCAGATCGGATTTTCTGAGGTATTAGGCAACGTCTCCGCGGTTTAATGACGAGAGAAACCCCGACGCGCATCTGCAAAGGGACGGATGGCCCGACGAAACGTTGTGTCATCGTAGGAGAGGAATGTGGAGAGGGGCACGGGAAGTGTTTTCACATGATTGTAAATTTAACGAAAATTTTTGTTCATTTACATTTATTCATTTTAAGCAATTAGTAATTTATTTTGTAATAAACACTTTAAGTGGGCTATTTAAATTTAAAAAGTGCTAGGACTATTTACATGTTCAATTATATTTTTAAAACATACGCGCAGATTGTGATGTAATATTGTGTGTGCATAGAAAGAATTTGTCCGCAGCCGCTCAAAAAAGAAAAAGAAAATTGTCCACAGCTGTTCTACTCCTGAGCGCAACTCCACTGTCAGTGTTGTGTAAGTACAGGCTCTAGGCAGTTTTTTTTTGTGTTAATTTCTATTTCTTGTCGCTGTGCAGGCTCTTTATTGTATAACAGTGAACAGCACTTAATTTATGTGCCGTAGATCGGTCCGTTGCATTACGAAAGAAAGCAGTATCAATAATGTCATGTGATGTGCAGTCAAGTTCAGGTGTGTGTATGTTGTTTTAACGAGTGTTCTCACCGATACGCTTGTGATTCGTGGAGTTTTAACGAGTTTTATAGACATTGTTTCTTATTCAAAAGTGGTGTTTGGCAACTTTGCATATCGCAGAGCATGAAACATATTTTGTGTTTGTCCATTTGTGCAAGAGAATTTAACCCTTTAAGCATGCGCGGTATGTTTCATATAGTAGCCTAGCCTATGGCAAGTGTAAACACATGAATCGGATATGGGTCACAATTTAAATAACGTGTAAACAGACAGTCAAAAAAATCGGATATAGGCAACAAATCAGAATTGGGCATCAAGACCTGCAGTGTAAACGAGGCCTTAGATTCTGCACTCGTGAAAAACCCTTTCACTACCCTAAAACCTTTTTGCATTTTAAAACCCTCATGTGTGTGTTTAAGGTTCCTCTCTTATTAAAGCTCTTCCCACACTGATCGCAGCCGAACGCCGTCAGTCCCGAGTGGATCCTCATGTGTGTGTTTAAGGTTCCTCTCTTATTAAAGCTCTTCCCACACTGATCCAGCCGAACGCCGTCAGTCCCGAGTGGATCCTCATGTGTGTGTTTAAGGTTCCTCTCTTATTAAAGCTCTTCCCACACTGATCCAGCCGAACGCCGTCAGTCCCGAGTGGATCCTCATGTGTGTGTTTAAGGTTCCTCTCTTATTAAAACTCTTCCCACACTGATCGCAGCCGAACGCCGTCAGTCCCGAGTGGATCCTCATGTGTGTGTTTAAGGTTCCTCTCTTATTAAAGCTCTTCCCACACTGATCCAGCCGAACGCCGTCAGTCCCGAGTGGATCCTCATGTGTGTGTTTAAGGTTCCTCTCTTATTAAAGCTCTTCCCACACTGATCGCAGCCGAACGCCGTCAGTCCCGAGTGGATCCTCATGTGTGTGTTTAAGGTTCCTCTCTTATTAAAACTCTTCACACACTGATCGCAGCCGAACGCCGTCAGTCCCGAGTGGATCCTCATGTGTGTGTTTAAGGTTCCTCTCTTATTAAAACTCTTCACACACTGATCGCAGCCGAACGCCGGCAGTCCCGAGTGGATCCTCATGTGTGCGTTTAAGGTTCCTCTCTTATTAAAACTCTTCACACACTGATCGCAGCCGAACGCCGGCAGTCCCGAGTGGATCCTCATGTGTGTGTTTAAGGTTCCTCTCTTATTAAAACTCTTGCCACACTGATCCAGCCGAACGATCCTTTAACGGCAGATTTTACAGCTTGTTTTTGTGTGAAATTATTTTCCAGTCCCTCCAGGATTTCACGATTCTAGAATGTACATTTCCTGAAGAAAATGTGAAGTGGTGCTTGCAGTGGCAAAACTCGCCACTTGGTTGCTAGAGTTTGGTACATGATTGCATACAAGCCAACAAACATGTCTGTACGATGTTCTGGTGCTGAGATATGGCTTATTCATGTTGTTCAGGTGGTTGCTAAGGTGTTGCTAGGGTGTTCTGTGTGGTTGCTAGGGCTTTGCTAGGTGGTTGCTAGGGTGTTCTGGGTGGTTGCTATGGTGTTGCTAGGCGGTTGCTAGGGCGTTGCTAGGCAGTTGCTAGGGTGTTCTGGGTGGTTGCTATGGAGTTGCTAGATGGTTGCTAGGGTATTCTTGGTGGTTGCTATGGTGTTGCTAGGCGGTTGCTAGGGTATTCTGGGTGGTTGCTAGGACGTTGCTAGGGTTTTCTGGGTGGTTGCTATGGTGTTGCTAGGCGGTTTCTAGGGTATTTTGGGTGGTTGCTATGGTGTTGCTAGGTGGTTGCTAGGGTATTCTGGGTGGTTGCTAGGGTGTTGCTAGGCAGTGTGCTAGGGTGTTCTGGGGGTTGCTATGTTGTTGCTAGGCGGTTGCTAGGGTATTTTGGGTGGTTGCTAGATGGTTGCTAGGGTGTTCTTGGTGGTTGCTAGGTGTTCTAGGTGGTTGCTAGGGTATTCTGGGTGGTTGCTATGGTGTTGCTAGGCAGTTGCTATGGTATTTTGGGTGGATGCTAGGGCGTTGCTAGGCAGTTGCTAGGATGTTCTGGGTGGTTGCTAGGCAGTTGCTAGGTGTTCTGGGGGGTTGCTAGACAGTTGCTAGGGTGTTCTGGGTAGTTGCTACAGTATTTTTGGTGGTTACTAGAGCGTTTCTTGACGTTGCTAGGGTGTTCAGGATGGTTGCTAAGGTTTTTTTTAGTTGCTATGGTGTTACTAGGTGGTTGGTAGTTGTCAAAGATGGTTACTATGGAGTTTTTATAGAGTTATTAAAATCTTTAATAACGAGTGCCTTCAGTACGGCACTCGGCCTGCGGCCTCGTGCCTATGGCCGAATAGGCACAAGCATGGAGCAATATCGCAAGGCCACGAGTGTAATATCAGCCCCTAGAGTAATATCAGCCCCTAGAGTAATATCAGCCCCTAGAGATGGAGAACAATGAGAGTTCAGACTGAGAAAGAAGATCTTGATGAGTGTGTTTGTGTTCAGAAGAGTGTGTAGAAGATTCCAGAAGACAGGAGTGAACAGATGATGATGAAGATGATGATGATGATCAGTGATGAAGAAGATGATGATGATGATGTTCTTGAGAACATGATGAAGGGTTTGATGAGAATCTCTCCTCAGTTTTTTCACCAGAATCAAACTTTACAGGCTCGTCTGGATCACTTGACACTAGAAATATACATATTAGATTATCATCATATACATTGCTTTGAATTTATACATTTAATAATCAATAACTTTTCTGTCAATTAAACAAAGGTAAAATAAATTAAATTAAATCTGATGAATTTGTCTGAATGTGACACTTTATGCAGGAGAGAAAACAACAGTAAATCTACAGTAAAACTAAAATGCGATGAAGGATTGAAATAATAATCAAACACTCACAGAATGGCTTTAGTTTCTTCATACTGTCACATCTCACAAGTCTCTGTCCTCTTTCCTCTGGTGATTCACTGGTTTGTGTCTCATTTCTGTCCTCCATTTTTCTCTCAGTCTTCTTGTTTTCTGCTGATCTGTGATTTCTGCTGATTTTCTTTCTCCTCTTCATTTGAATCTGTTCAATCACACAGACAGAGTTTCATTAAAGCGATATAACATCATATCACGAGACATCAGATCAACTCCTGATCAACATCTGCATGAGCTCAGTGTTATTACAGCATCTCAGATTAACTCTACAATATTCACAATAATCAATGATGATGACAAATGACAAATATAGAAATGTGAGTTTATGTGTGAGTCCTGATAATAAACATCTTTCTCTTCTCACCTCATGTTTGATCATATTTGATTCATCAGAACGACACTTTACAGCTCCGACTGGATCAACAGAGACTGTAAATGAAGAAAACAACCCGTTATCATCATAATTATAATACAGAGACTGAACTGATGATATAGACTCAGATCATCTAACGGAGAACATGCACTTAAAATATAGAAATTAAAACATTTCTGATATAATAGCAAATAATCCAGTCATCATATGAAGATAAAGCTCCTCAGTAAAGATGAGAAATGAAATATGAAACATGTTTCTCGCCTGTGAGAAGAGAGATGTAGAATAATCCAGAGTTTATTAAATCACACTGAATATATAAAGATAAAGTCCTTCTTCTGTAGTTTGTGATAGTCCAGATATATTCCTGTCATGCATTCATTTCTCTTGTGTTCAGATTCTGCAGAAATCTGTTAGAAAAAAATACAGAGATATAATATATATATTTAAATCGAAATTTCACATTTGTTAGTGATTTTTTTTCAATACATATTTATCTTTCAGTTTCACTACAATACTTTGTACACTAACATCTCTGTTCATAATTAATATCTAAAAATATTCTTACAAAATTGTTAAAGATGAAAGTGTTTAATTACCTTGTGCTGATCTGGACAGAGAGAAGCTCCAGTGTTACTGAGAGTCTGAGGAGCAGGACTGACTTTATGTAGGCTACATGTGATGTGTGAATGAGATAAAGTAAGCCCGTTCTTGAAGTTTGCAGTACTCTGGTTTACCCATTCATTAACACATGTGACATGATGTTTTCCTGTTGATCTGCTGTGTTCAAGCTGCAAGTGTAGTGGTTTGTGGTTTGATGAAGGCACAAGTTTCTTCACAGACTTTTTTTTACAACAAAAATTAATCATCACTGAACTTACTTAAGCTGGATTTGTTCCTTCTAGAAACATACAGCACATGAATAATTATTAGACAAGTTAATATTCTAAATCTGATCACTTTTTTTTCAAGCATATTTATTTGTCCCTAGGGAAATTTGTCTTGGACTTACAGGCTGCCACATAAAAATACATACAATTATAGTGCATTAACAAACACAGAACAAGTACAGACAAAAGTGCATTCATCCCTTACAACAGAGCCCCTCATTTCACACCCACCTGAAGTCCTGAGTTTAGGAGATTCAGTGATAAAGAGATAAAATAATGTTTATACCTCTTCAGATATCTTTTCCTGTTTTTAATTGGAACCCTATAGCATCTGCCTGATGGGAGCAGTTCGTACTCTGAATGCAGGACTGTCACAGTGTCTGGTTGGTGTTCCCTGGTTTTCCCCTAGAGGTCTCTCTTCCCTATTCTGTCATCCTTGCGTCATGAACTACATATCCCATAATACCTACCTGGACTCATTTGATTATTGCACTCAGCTGTTCCCCATTACCTTGTTTGTATCTGTCTATTTATACCCTGTCTGTTTCAGTGTTTGTCATGGAGTCCTTGTTTTATGTCACAGCACTTCTGAAGTTTGCATCTGCCCTGTTCATGTTTGTTTCTTGTGTTTTGGATTGCCTTACCGGATATTTGACCCTTGCCTGGACTAGTTGTGAGTACGGATTACCCAATAAATACTGCTCTTGGAACTTGCCTATTTCCCTGTGTGTGTGTATCGTGACAAGGACATGGGAGGGGTCTGCTATAATTTTCCTAGCTTGTTTAAAGCGGCGCTATGCAGCTTTGGCAATTTCTTCGCTGTTTTCTCGTGGGTTTCTCTATAGAGCTCCCCCTACAGCTTCGGAATAGATATTTGACAACACTGTCGTCAAAATTCGTTGGCGACTCTCCCCCCTCCCATCTTCTCCTTCTGGTCATGTGCATTTGTTTTCAAAGAAGCCGGCGAACGCACCGAGCCATGTCCACTGAGGTGTGTATGATGCACAGAAGGCCACCATATAATTGTTTAGATAGTGTATGTGTGCAGTGCCGTAAAGCAATTCGTTACATCGCGAGACCTGATATCACACGATACTTCCTGACGCTGAGGCCTGGTAAAGTTGCAAGGTTGGTTTGTCCGCTCACAGGCATTTGGGGGGTGCGAGAAGACCACCATTCAACCTGAAAAAAAGCCATATAACCATTACAATGACTCCGAAGCTGTTCAGTTAAGGTAAATTAAGCTAAAAACCTGCATGGTTCACCTTTAATGGTCTTCTCAAAAAGATGCTTCCTCCTGTTGGATTACAAATTTATTATATGTTTAATTTAGAATACTGATTTTAGCATTTGAGGTTTTAATTTAGATTCCAGTATAAACTGAGAAAGTTTAGCAGCTGTTATGATGATTGAGTTTTTTCTCCATTGTAAAGTTAATTGAGTCAGATCACTGTGACTGTCACCTTTTGTTCTGCAAATGGCTCTTGGAGCCAAAGTCCCAGCTCCAGACGTTGTATCGTTAGGCTGATTAGATTAGCACATATGCGTTTGAATGGTTATGCTGATTGGATTGAGACTGGTAACACGCTGGAGTCTGGGGCGGGTTCCTTAACCTGTATACTCATTTACATGCTTTGTTTGAATTTGTCTCCACCTTCAAAAGTCCCTCCTCCTAAAATGCCTATAAGACACCATGTAAAGTTATGTACTTTAGATTGTTGGACGAACTGCAGCCACGCTCAATAAAGAATAACTTCTGTTTGAACGCGATCCCAATGTCTCCTGGTCTCTGCTTTGAAGAAGGAAAAAGTTCCTTACACTGCCTCACCCCCATCACTTTCATTGCTGTATGAACCAGTCTATTTATTTGTGATTTATACTTAACTGATGGGTTACCAAACCAGGCTGCAATTCTGTAACGTAATACACTCTATTCACAGCATGATAAAATAACATCATTACCCTCTGTCCAACCCCGAACACCCTGAGTCTTCGCAAAAAGTAAAGTCCCTGTTGTATCCTAGTAGCCTACTGTACAACACGACGCACTTCACATCACGTTAACGCAGAGATAAAGTTACATTCACGGGAAACTGCAATTCATTATTTGCCTGTGCTTTAAAGCCTTAAACACAGTTAAACAGTTCATTCACGTGTTGATGTGCTGTCCTAATATGCACTTTTCTCAACGCGTAAACACCTGAAGTTCAGACACTAAAAGCAAACATTTGAGAGTAAATCGGGCGCGTGTGTCATATGGTTGTTTATATTTATCTAAAAAGACCAAGTGCAAACTGTCATTTCAAGACCTTTAACGCTTTCCTTTCCATTATATATCAGTTTAATTAGATTTGAGAACATGCATTAAGATAAAACCTGATAAAAAATCTTTGTTTAAAAAACAAATCCACATTTTAAATCATTACATCTCTC
The DNA here is from genome assembly GCA_022828995.1 of Vimba vimba. Lineage (NCBI taxonomy): Eukaryota > Metazoa > Chordata > Actinopteri > Cypriniformes > Leuciscidae > Vimba > Vimba vimba. The sequence continues at coordinate 2,174,635 of CM040829.1, read as the reverse complement.
AGTTAACCTTCACTCTGTCCAGTTGCATTTTTTAAATCTGTGCATGATGTCATATGTGAGTTTGCGCTTGTGCACACACCCCCTCACGCACACCCACACCCACACGCACACCCCCACCCCCTCACGCACACCCACACCCACACGCACACCCCCAACCGGAACTTCCCTATGTCCCAAATTCGGTTTTCACTAAGCTGACACAGGCATTATTACTTCTGCATGCTCAAACTCCATCAGTGGAGAGAAGTTTCATTCAATAAACAGCAATTAGACCTCTGAAGCAAAACGCATGTTGTCTTAGTCATTGGGCAAAACTGAATTGCACAGCTGAGGTAATGATTTCCTGTTGAGCGAAATAAGTTTATATTTGAGCTTCTCAAAAACTGTTACACTGTGGCTTGAAAGAAAAGTGATCAAAGGTTTAAAGAGACACATCTCGAATCAGCTGACTTGGGCAGGAAGCCGACCTCAACTAGTACTTGGAAAGGCTTTTCTTCGTACAACAGCCTACATTTCTAATTAAATGCCAGAAAAAAAGGATGCTGAACCGCTAAACCCCAAAAAAGAATAAAAACAAAAGTTGCCTGACATGCAACTGACAACTTGCAACTTAATATTTTGGTAACACTTTATAATAACGTTATAAGTCATTGTAAGTCATTTATAAGTGGTTAGTAACAAAAAAAATAACATAATTCATTAAACATTTATGAAACGCATATATTCATGTTTTGTAAATGATTAGTTCATCATTAACTAACCACTTATTAATGACTTACAACTGAACGTTATTATAAAGTGTTACCGATACAACATTCAGTACATTAAAAAGAAATCAACTGGAACTCTCATCACGGGGCTTCTCAGCTGCTGCGAGCAGATCACTCCGCCCAAGTAGCAGTGCTTCGCCTTCTGAGAATATAGTAATGGAAGAGGCCTGCGGAGACATTGAGGTGGGATCAATCCAAGGGGGGATTCGGCACACAAGGCGATATTTTCCCCGATGCCTAGCCCGCGAGGACATCGCCTGTGATGTTGACGAGGTCTTGTGGCCAGATCCGAACCGAAGGCGGGCTCCATAAGTGTGTAAAACTGTAAGAGCACAGACGACATCAGTTTTTTTACGCACTGTTATTTTAAGACCAAATGTGCAGATACAATTGCACTGATGCTTATCTGATTCAAATCTGTTCTCACAACTGTTAACGTTTTGTAATTACATAACTGACTGTGTTTACAAGAATACTCTCCAATATGGACATTTAGACATAATGTTGTGTGTATTTGTCCATTCAGATGTGAAAGAGAGCTCAGTCCAGTACTTGTGCGGTATGTAGCTGTCTACGGCTGTGCGCTTCAGGTGTGTGCACACAGAACACTGAGTGTGGGCCCCAGGCAAAATTAATCAGTGAGGCCCTTTTTTATATATGTATATATATATATATGTTTTATATATAATACAGTGGGTACGGAAAGTATTCAGACCCCCTTAAATTTTTCACTCTTTGTTATATTGCAGCCATTTGCTAAAAGTTCATTTTTTTTTCCTCATTATTGTACACACTGCACCCCATATTGACAGAAAAACACAGAATTGTTGACATTTTTGCACATTTATTAAAAAAGAAAAACTGAAATATCACATGGTCCTAAGTATTCAGACCCTTTGCTGTGACACTCATATATTTAACTCAGGTGCTGTCCATTTCTTCTGATCATCCTTGAGATCTCTGTTACCATAAATTATACGTTTATCTCTGTAAAGCTGCTTTGAAACAATCTACATTGTTAAAAGCGCTATATAAATGAAGATGACTTGACTTGACTTAACATGGTTCTACACCTTCATTTGAGTCCAGCTGTGTGTGATTATACTGATTGGACTTGATTAGGAAAGCCACACACCTGTCTATATAAGACCTTACAGTTCACAGTGCATGTCAGAGCAAATGAGAATCATGAGGTCAAAGGAACTGCCTGAAGAGCTCAGAGACAGAATTGTGGCAAGGCACAGATCTGGCCAAGGTTACAAAAACATTTCTGCTGCACTTAAGGTTCCTAAGAGCACAGTGGCCTCCATAATCCTTAAATGGAAGATGTTTGGGACGACCAGGACCCTTCCTAGAGCTGGCCGTCCGGCCAAACTGAGCTATCGGGGGAGAAGAGCCTTGGTGAGAGAGGTAAAGAAGAACCCAAAGATCACTATGGCTGAGCTCCAGAGATGCAGTCGGGAGATGGGAGAAAGTTGTAGTAAGTCAACCATCACTGCAGCCATCCACCAGTCGGGGCTTTATGGCAGAGTGGCCTCTACTCAGTGCAAGACACATGAAAGCCCGCATGGAGTTTGCTAAAAAAACACCTGAAGGACTCCAAGATGGTGATAAATAAGATTATCTGGTCTGATGAGACCAAGATAGAACTTTTTGGCCTTAATTCTGTGGAGAAAACCAGGCACTGCTCATCACCTGTCCAATACAGTCTCAACAGTGAAGCATGGTGGTGGCAGCATCATGCTGTGGGGGTGTTGTTCAGCTGCAGGTACAGGACGACTGGTTGCAATTGAGGGAAAGATGAATGTGGCCAAGTACAGGGATATCCTGGACGAAAACCTTCTCCAGAGTGCTCTGGACCTCAGACTGGGCCGAAGGTTCACCTTCCAACAAGACAATGACCCTAAGCACACAGCTAAAATTCTGAAGGAGTGGCTTCACAATAACTCCGTGACTGTTCTTGAATGGCCCAGCCAGAGCCCTGACTTAAACCCAATTGAGCATCTCTGGAGAGACCTGAAAATGGCTGTCTACCAACGTTTACCATCCAGCCTGACAGAACTGGAGAGGATCTGCAAGGAGGAATGGCAGAGGATACCCAAATCCAGGTGTGAAACACTTGTTGCATCTTTCCCAAAAAGACTCATGGTGTATTAGATCAAAAGGGCGCTTCTACTAAATACTGAGCAAAGGGTCTGAATACTTAGGACCATGTGATATTTCAGTTTTTCTTTTTTTAATAAATGTGCAAAAATGTCAACAATTCTGTTTGTTTTTTTTCGCCATGCAGTACATCTAGTTTAGAAGACAAAAACACTTTTTTACACTGATAAACACACATCTGTTCATCTGTCCCTGTAACATCCAGACAAGATTCACATTACCATTTATGAACTCAACAACATTTACATGTTGAGGTTGTTTTAACTTTTTATCCAACATAAATGTTCCTCAATTTATCAACAGTAATGGACAAATAAAATAATAACTTACAGTATGTTTATTACTTTATAGATTTGTTCTACATAATAGCACACATTCATCACTCAGATGTCTATTTCATGTTGTGATGTGCTCTTCTGCAATACTTACTGAAGATTTTCCTGTCAGATGTAAATAGACATTCGATGTTGACGTTCGAAGTATTGTCAAACAAAACGGAGGCTAGCTAGACCCTCCCTCCTCCTCATCCGCGCACTAACCCCCCAAACCCCACCCCCAAATCATTCTTGTCAGTTATTGGCTGGAACAGTTTGTTATGTTTCGTGGTGCGGGTGAGCCCAGTTTGTTTTTGTTGCTGTTTGTGGAGCCTGTGGTGTCTAGAGAGGCTGTGTTTTTTTACAGTGTGTTCATGGGACAGGCAGCTAGCGGATAGTGAGGAGATGTTTGCTGTACGTGACAAAAAATATTTTGGCCTAAAAAACGTGTGACATCACTTAGAGCACCTTTAAAGATGCATTGCGCAACATTTCATGTTAAAAATACCCGTTTTTCTAACCCATACATGCTTAAAAAGTTGTCTGATGGGCTGAATGAGCCCTTCTCTGATCACTGCGATTGCCTCTATAATCCTGTACAGTAAAATAAATAAGAGGGATTCGGGACGGAATTTGAGACTGGGCATGACGTTATGCGCGTTCACGCTCACCTGGTTATGTCTGGCAGGTTTGTGTATTCGCCGCCATTCTCCGAATCAGCGAAGACAACTCGAGCGACAAAAGTAGAAGATGGATTCAAAGAAACCGGCTTGTAGTCCATTCCAAACCCCAACGCAAACTCCACGTAAGACAAAGACACATGCGTGTGGTCCATGAGCGTGCACACCTCTGGTTGCAGTTTCGCTTGTCGCCAGAGGGGGCATAGTTCTGCAAAAACTCAGAGACTTGCGCAATGCACCTTTAACATGTATATGGTTTATGTAAATCCACTTTAGAGACGTAACTTACGTGTCCTTACTGGAGCTCCCCTGTTAGCTAACGTTATACATAATAAAACATGTTTTCACAGAAAAATCACAACTATACTACACTGTGTAACGTCTTTACACCTTAAACAATTCAACAGTTTACTCTACAGTAGTTCAACACATGCAATTTTAACACAAAGAACCGTGTTTACTCACATTTGAAAGCACCCGCGTCGCTGATCTCTGATGTTTGATAATGACGTATCCTCTCTTGTGGCCTCCTAGGATAGAAGAGTATCCATCGGTCGAGCACTCGAAAATCTGTCCGAAAGCAGTAAGCCATCCGGGAACTTCTCGCCTACTCTTTTATGAATACTGATGTTTCGAACGTACTGCTTACTTCACGTACTGTTTTCGCCTACTATATAGTAGGAAAGTAGGCATATTCGGACGCACTTAAGTCCGAATCTCTCGATAAGTAGTACGTCATCCAGGTAATTCTCGCCTTCTCTTTTGGATTCATACATACTTTTTCGCTCGCCTACTCTTTTTCCCATACTAAATAGTAGGGAAGTATGCGGTTTTGGACGCAGCCCCAGTGTTCTTGAGTTATACAGCCAGAGGGTGGTGCTATAGTGATGATTGACAGACTCTAATACACATCACACACACTTCTGTCAGAGATCTAGTGTTCTTGAGTTATACAGCCAGAGGGTGGCGCTATAGTGATGATTGACAGACTCTAATACACATCACACACACTTCTGTCATAGATCTAGTGTTCTTGAGTTATACAGCCAGAGGGTGGTGCTATAGTGATGATTGACAGACTCTAATACACATCACACACACTTCTGTCATAGATCTAGTGTTCTTGAGTTATACAGCCAGAGGGTGGTGCTATAGTGATGATTGACAGACTCTAATACACATCACACACACTTCTGTCATAGATCTAGTGTTCTTGAGTTATACAGCCAGAGGGTGGTGCTATAGTGATGATTGACAGACTCTAATACACATCACACACACTTCTGTCATAGATCTAGTGTTCTTGAGTTATACAGCCAGAGGGTGGTGCTATAGTGATGATTGACAGGCTTAAGTACACATGTGGTTTTGTAAACTGTCAGACAGCGTATTACTAAATGGTACCGGATTACCTCAGAATAAACGTCTACTGGGCAATGTTAAATGAATAACAAGAAATTCTGAAGAGTTTATTATTATTGTGAAATTTATATTCAGAAGAGTTAAAGGCAGGGTCGGCAGTTTTTTTCTACAATTTTTTTTCCCATTTTTTTTTTTACTTTATTTATATACTAATACATAATTAAAATGTAAGAACTGTGAGTGTCTGTAGTCCTCTCAGGTCTGCAATAAACACAGCTACTTATTTCCATTCGGAACGAATGAAATGATTGGCTGGGCGACTGTCACTCTCCCTCGCTACCATGGCTACCACCCCTGCTGCTACAGGAGCCGCCCACATGCTCACATGCTTCCCCTTTAACTCGAGGAGGGGAAGAGGCACGGAAGCTAGGAACAATCACAATTATGGCAGAGAAAGAGCAGTCAGAATTTCCAGTACCTGCATATACAGTCAGCGAAGGCAAACAAGGCAAAAAAGGAAGACAGTATTCGAAAAGGCTATGACCAAAAATTATTTGGATAAAGCAAGAAGTCAGACGAGAGTCAATATCGGCGTCCTCATTAGAGCCAACAGTGCTTTCATTGTGGAAGCTCTTACATGCAAAACACCATATATGTTATGAATCTTACAGGAATTTCACCTTCATCACAGTGTAACTGATGGAAATGGGAAAACGTGTATCAATACAACCTGTTTTTAGCTTTGCCTTATGTTACTAGCTCGTTACCGAATCAAACTCAATATATTTTAAACTTTACCAGTATCTATATGCTAGCTTGATAGTGAGTACTAACAGCCAAGTTAATTGTTTATATTCATAATGATAAAGTTAAATATTTTATTACATGTGATTCTGACATAATATCACTACATGCACTGCTCCTCTCCGCTCGGTGCTGGCAAACGCTGAGCATTCAGCGTTGCGCGTTCATGTGCTTTGGGGGCGTGGCTTTGGAAGGAGACCAGAAGGGAGGGGGTGGAGTGAATGGAAATAAGTAGCTGTGTTTATTGCGCTCTGAGAAGGACTACAGACACTCGATTTTAATACTCTCTTTTTCAGAGTACTTACATTTTAATTATGTATTGGTATATAAAGAAAGTTTAAAGGAACACTCCACCTCTGGAAAGATGAATGTGTATTTAAAATAGGTCATTTATGTAGAAGAAATGTGAAATTATTTTTGAATTTGGAGCTTTCTAGACTGAGAAAAGCCAGAAAATGTATTTTTGGCTTATGTGGATGAAAGACAACAACTCCCAGAATGCACTTGCTTCGCTGCCCTACAAGGCCACTCCCAAGCCACGCCTACCGGTTAGAGAGCAGTTGAAAACAACAAGGCTAGGCTACGAGTGAGTCTCCGTGATGAGTCTTTCGGGGATTTCGAGATCGCCCAAAATGTCCGTGATTCGGCTTTGGCGTTCTAGAGTCGCCATTCGTCATGTTTACTGTGTGTTCATGTAAACACTACATTCAGATTCACCATTCGGAATGAATTCAGTTAGATTGAAACAAAAGGTGTGCATGTAAACAATGAATGGCGACCGCAGAAAGCAAACGCCGAATCCTGGACATTCTAGACAATCTCGACGGGTAACCCCTACTACTCAGCTTTCTTTGTCCATGTTTTCTGCAGGTTTCTGCCGGTGAAATCAAACGCACTGGCACTGATCTGTGATAGGTCTGTTAGCGCATTAGGTCCAACCCCCTATGGGCGGGTTTGAAAGGGTGGGAACTAGTGCTTGTAGTCTCAATAGAAATCCCCCCCTCTTACACTTCCTCCTACAATGACGCAAAATGAAAAATGAAAATTTCTCCCGTCTCAGGGGAAAATTAGAAAATGTTGCACGACCATTCAATAGTATGACTGGGTTTCTAACATTGCAAAGCTTAATGCAAATGGGTGAGTGTTCCTTTAAACAAATTTGGAAAAAAAAAAATATCAAAAAACTGCCGACCCCGTCTTTAATATTATTTGTACTGTTTGTTGCTTGTATTATGATATATACAAGACATGTAATACTGTAAATAAAGAACCACTATATAACAATTATCTAATATAAACAGAAGTTAAATTAAATCATTGTTTAAATTAAATCATCTGTATTCTGCTAAAAACACTCACTTGGCTCCAGCTGATCAATTTGTTCATTAACTCAGCCTCTATAAGCGCCCAAAATTTACTGACAAAAGCTGAGACACTATTATTGTGTTTCATCTCTCCTGTTAACATCATAACCTTTCTATGTCTTCTGTGAAGATAAATGTCACACTGCTCTAGACATTTGCAAAGTGTGAGGAGTCCCAGGCTGACCAACACATGAACATATGGCGTTCCGATAGGCTCTTTAATGTAACTTTGCAGCACACATTCGTCTCACTCAACTTTTTTTTTTTGCTATTTATTCCATTAAATTTAAGGCGCAGACGAGACGTAGACGTCACGCAGACGTCACGTAAATTCTGTGTGGCAGTGAAGTGTAGTGTCAGACGTTACGCGTCATTCATGTGTAGCAGTGAAGTTACTCGTTTTTTTCGCTAACACGTATTTAACACTCTACTCAACACGGCTCAGTGCAGCGTGCCAGCGGTTGCGATCGGTTCTTTAATATGACTTGGCAACATGCACTTGTCTCAATTAACGTGACGTCTGCGTCTGCTATTTATATATAGGATATTATGGGCCTGTCCCAATACCTCCCCTTCCCCTAGATTTTTGCACATTCTTGTGTAGGGTGTCCCAAAACTTTAGGGAGCAAGGGGAAGTGCTATTCTTGCCTTAAAATCAACCCTCAAAACATAGTGAGGTGCGATGCAGACTTAGTGGGAGATGAATTAAGTATATTTTCGCAAATATCTTGAATTAAATAATCTTCCGCGTTCGTCTAGTGCCTCATCTTTCCCATCACAGCGTGCTGTCATTTCTCCCCAAACTTAGGCTATGTCAGAATCAGCACTGAGCACAATCGGTGATTGTTGTAAAATGCAGTGTTTGCCGTTTCTAAATTGCGGGACGTGTTTGATAGTAAAAAGAGCTATTAAAAGCACAATGATCCGCGCAAGAGACGCGGCGTTCCAATAGGAACGCCATATGAACATTGCTGCTGCAACACACCCCATTGTTCCTCTATCCACCAGTCATCAACATGGCACCCTATTGTATACACAAGTCTTGCATGCATTTTACCTGCCTGTCCTTCATAATCACTCACTTAAAATAAATTAACTTTTGCTATAGGAAAATATACTTTAATAAAGAGCTCAAACAAAGTCCCTTTCAAGGCTCAAATACCTGAATTTGTCTGATTATAATGAACAACAGCTAAATCATTTACGCGTCTAAATTAATTAGAAAAATTAACGTTGTGGTTTAGCAGCATGGTTTTATTATATGCAATAAATTATAAAATGTAAATTATGTAATCATATAAATTCTAAAATTTAGATTATTATAAAAAAAAAAAAAATATATATATATATATATATATATATATAAACCCTTACAGTAACCAGTGAGTAACTTGATCTGGTATCTTCTACCTTTTATGAAAAATAAAATTAACTAAAAACAGTTGGGGAATCCAGGGAAAATATTCAATGAGAGGAAAATAGAGCAGATCCCTAAAATTAAAATTAAATACATTTTAAACTAAATTTATAATTTATTTTTTAAATTTAAATTAAATAAAGTAAAATTAAATTAGATAAATTTTATTTATTAATAAAAAAAATAAAAACACCCAACAACAACAGAACCACAGCATCTTAATGTATAAAAATAAACTGCACAACCAGACAATTTAACAGGTTTCTATTTATTGTGTTAATGTTGAAGTAAATGCCTTGTGGAAACAGATCCATGTTGCACTTTTCTGTTTAAAACAAAGTAATGCTCCCTTCTTATTCACACCATTCTCAGTTCACCGTGAGAAACTAGTCAAGTCCTGCAAAGTCAAAAACAAAAAAAAAAACACAAGTATCACAATATGAGCTTCTCTTTACAGTTTTGATAAGAAAAACTATATTAAAGAAAATAATGTGTCGTTTCCCCCAGTGTAATGTGTGTGTCCTACCTATTCTCATCAGGTCTCTGCAATTCTCCTCACACTCCTCCTGGCTGTAGAAGTTGTTGCCATTGCCCTCGCAGCCTCCATATGTGAAGGACACACACTTTCCCGCAGAAGAATCGAAGGCCCACCTGGGAAAGCTTCCTCTACAAGAACCAGGCTCTATAGGCAGTCTACAGGCAGCTAGATGGACAAAATACACTATATATTAGGACCACACCAAGATGAAGTGTGTGCTGGGTCACTATGGGCCACTCAGCTGGACCGTAATCCATCTTTGAATCACACACACACAAACACACACATCGTGAGGACTTTCCATAGGTGAAATGAAACCCAACCCTACCCATCTCAGAAAACTTTCTGCATTTTTAAATTTGATAAAACATTGTTTAGTATGTTTAAGCCATTTTAATTACAAGGACTCAGGAAATGTCCTCTTTAACCATGTTTATGCTGTAATACCCATGTCATTATGCAAATTTGTGTCCTCAATCATAAAGCACACCCTCAGTGCGACAGCTCTCCAGACACTCCTTTTGTGTCACAAAGTTGTTCTGGTTCCCCTTACAGCCTCCATAGGTGAACGTCTGACAGGTCATGATGGACGAGTTGTAATGGAAACGCTCCATCATCCCGAAGCACGGACCGGAATCTGGCTCGGACTTACATGCTTCTACACACAGACAGAGACACACACACACACACACACACACACACACACACACACACACACACACACACACACACACACACACACACACACACACACACACACACACACACACACACACACACACACACACACACCTTTTTGATTTGCTACAAATTCACAGCTTTTGGGTCTTCTTTTCCTGACAGGCCATGTCATGATGATACATTAACATTTCAAAAACATAAACAAAAAAAATTACACAAGTATCACAATATGAGCTTCTCTTTACAGTTTTGATAATAAGATAAACGATATTAAAGAAAATAATGTGTTGTTGTTTTCCCCCAGTGTAATGTGCGTGTCCTACCTCTTCTCATCATGACTCCGCAAAACTCATCACACTTCTTCCGGCTGTTGAACTGGTTGTCATTGCCCTTGCAGCCTCCATATATGAAGAACACACACTTTCCCACAGAAGAATTGAAGGCCCACCTGGGCATCATTGCTTCACAAGGACCAGGCACTATAGGCAGTCTACAGGCAGCTAGATGGACAAAATACACTATATATTAGGACCACACCAAGATGAAGTGTGTGCTGGGTCACTATGGGCCACTCAGCTGGACCGTAATCCATCTTTGAATCACACACTATTATGAGGGCTGTCCCCGACTATGGATTTTCATAGTCGAATCAGAATCGTCATGCCTTGCCTATAGTCGACTAATAGTTGAATCATGGGGGTGGGGCTTTAACGTTTCAAAGCCGCAATGTACAGAAAAATCACACAAAGATATAGAAGAAAATGTACAAAAACATTTTTGATCAATAAAACTAAGAAATAACAAATAACTCCAGAAAGGCCACACTGCAGATTTGCATTTCACATGCAAATCAAATTAAATCGTCTAAATTACCTGTGCGAGCAGGCCAGCCTACAGCACAACATCGATGCACCGAAAAAATAAACAATTAAATTGAAATTAAATTAGAACAGAATATAGGCCTACCTTTCTAATAAATACAAATACAAAACGAAATAAATCAGAATCAAGTCACAGGATGAGGAGCAAATGTGTGCAAAATGCCTAAAGTGCAGGGGAACATATTCAAAACACAAGCCACAAATAGTTAGATTAGATAACCCTGACAGATTAATAAATAAAATAAAAATAAATTAATTAATAAAATAACGATAGTAGCCAGAATTTTCAACTTTGTCTTTTTAACTGCAGAAACAACAATAAATGCTAAACTGGAGAGGCAGTCTTTTTAGCTAAAAATGTTCACAGCATCCAAAAACAAAATTAGAACCGGCTGAAAAGTTTTGAAATCACTTGTACCCTACCTGATCAAGAGAACAAATCCAGTCTTTCACTCTGTCTGTGTCCGCTGGAGTCTTTTCAAATTGTGCGCGCGGATAAAATACATTCTAACGTGAAACCCAGTCTATGCGTGAAACATGTTAACGTTGGCCGGCAGAAATGCGATCATGGTTTTCCTGATGCTAAATCCAGCCTTGGAGAATATCCTTTCTGATGGTGTACATCCACACTTTAGATTTTCTTATCCCAGACATTGTTAAAGATTTAAATCCTTGCCGCGAAGACGCTCCTCTGTCGGTCACGGATTGAAAGTGAAACTTAAATCTGTCATGGGGTGTTTGGATTTATTCACGCACGTTAAAAAAACATGTATTAAAAGCTTCTTGCACATTTTTATACAGGCCTACAGCATTATCATAATAGGCTGAATATTAACGTATTGACATAAAAGCTAGTTCTATGCGAAATTAGACATTGAGCGCCCTCATATAGCCAAAGTGGCATGTTCCTCGTTTCATAACACCTCTGCGAAGATTCGACCGTGAGATCGGTAGTCGAATCAGGCTCCTCCTATCGAACCATCGAATCTTCGACTATTCGGGGTCACCCCTAGTATAGGTGAACGTTTGAACATCAGGGTTAGGCATTAAATATGTATATTGGGGGAAATATACAGTCGGTGCAGCCTTACTCTGACATGTTCAGGGTTACATTAGCTATAGGCTATTTAAGCTTAGTTTAAGTTTTTATTTCTTTCCAGTTCGTAATTGTAGTGCTTCAGCTTAAACTTATTGCAGTTTATTGCAAGGCAACATTTCTAATTTTCATAAATTTCAACGAATATTATAGGCCCATTTTATTTAGCCTAATTTCAGCTTTATTTCAGTTAACTTAAATGCTTAATGTAACAAATTATTTAGGCTAATGCCGGTCAGGGACACCATTAGGCCGCGAGTCACACACTCTGACAGGCCACCCCATAAAAATAAAGTTTGATTTGCTACAAATTCACAGCTTTTGGGTCTTCTTTTCCTGACAGGCCATGTCATGATGATACATTAACATTTCAAAAACAAACCAAAAATTACACAAGTATCACAATATGAGCTTCTCTTTACAGTTCTGATAATAAGATAAACGATATTAAAGAAAATAATGTGTTGTTGTTTTCCCCCAGTGTAATGTGTGTGTCCTACCTCTTCTCATCATGACTCCGCAAGACTCCTCACACTTCTTCTGGCTGTAGAAGTTGTTGCCATTGCCCTTGCAGCCTCCATATATGAAGGACACACACTTTCCCGCAGAAGAATCGAAGGCCCACCTGGGCGTGTATAATTTACAAGGACCAGGCTCTATAGGCAGTCTACAGGCAGCTAGATGGACAAAATACACTATATATTAGGACCACACCAAGATGAAGTGTGTGCTGGGTCACTATGGGCCACTCAGCTGGACCGTAATCCATCTTTGAGTCACACACACACTCTCACATATGTAAATCTAAATGTTACATCTAAATCTAAATGTTGAATCTAAATGTTTCGGGTGAAACTAAATATTTAACTAATATGCAAATTCAAAATGCCAGTAACCGGAAGTGCCAAAATAAAAGCTCAAGGAGGTCAGTGTGTGTTTATAACATGGTTTATAGCATAGACATTTAGTCAAAGTGAGCCCCTTCGTGGCTGGCTATTATGGCTACAGGTCATAAGTCCTGCACTTTTCATTGAAGTGACACTAGCCTACTCTTTAAATACAGTTTCCCCAAACGTGTTTATTATTTTAGGTAGTTATTATCACAATAATCCATGTCCAAGAGTCTATTTCCTCAGATGAGATGGTTTTTATTCATTATTTGACACTATAAACCATGCTATAAACACACACTGACCTCAAGCTTTTATTTTGGCACTTCCGGTTACCGGAATTTGCATATTATGTAAATATTTAGTTTTACCCGAAACATTTAGATTTAGATTTAACATTTAATATTTAGATTTAAGTTAACCATTTAAAATATCGTTGACAAATATTGTTGTAAATGTGCTAAAAAGTGACTGTCAGTTTTTTAAATATTGTTTAAAGCTAAATGTGACAAAATGTTGCTGTTATTTTCGCTTTACAAACGGCGCCCCACATCTACCCATGGGCGTCGGAAGCAAAAAAAAAAAGTGGGTGGGTCCTCCCCCAGAAAAATGTTACTGATAAAATGTCATGTATTCTGATGCCTTCAAGTAAACTAAACTCGCCACCACATCGTGCATTAAATGCACAGCTATCCGTGGATTAATCTGCTGATACCATGGTCATTTGCCAGCATTGACATCTTAAAGCGATGTTTGCAATATTTGACTGGATGGGTACAACGGGCGTTTTTTTCGTCAGTTGTGGCTCGTTGAGAAATATAATGTAGCTATTTCAGCGGAAATGGAGTTTAATTCATTAGGGCATTCCTCAAGTGGAATGGATTTGACTGACGACGCTCTGAAAAGCGAACAGACATTTGCGCTGAATGTAAAAGTGAGTGGGTCCAATATCATTGGTCTTAAATATACAATGGTTCCGACGCACTCTACATCCTTTCAAACCATTCATCAGAACACACACAAATACATGCATACGATGTACTGTGTACAGTATGTGTAACGTTACATGTAAATGTACTGAAATGAATCCCGTTAACAGTACCCTAGTGAAATGGTATAAACAGTTATTCCACTCAGTAAACCATATCTCAAGTTACATTCAACTAACCACACTGTTAAGTAGCCTAATGCAGTCTTTCCCTAATTTATTTACAGAAATTTGCTGCAAATGGTCGTTGCTGTAACTGTATTCTACATTATGGGAGCACCCCATTTCCCTCCAAAATTAAAAACTGTATTAAAGTTGTGTTTCTGCTACTCCCCAGGAAAAAATGCTATCATATGCAAGGCATTTAAGCGTCAACTTAATAATCAATGTACATTAGGCGTCAATATTTAAGGCGAGATCACATGGCTGTTTACACCTAGCCACTTCATGCCTTTTCTCAGATTGGATAGCTATCAGATCGTGAAAAGACCAGTGTGTAAATGCCCTCCGAAACGCATTCGAGACGGATTTGAAACCTTCGCTCAAACCACTTCAGGAGGAGGTCTGAGACTCATTCCAGACGAAACTGGACAAGTGTAAATGCATCTGGTTGTTGAAACCACATATGTTAATTTTACTCCTCCCAAAAATGCTAAAAAAAATAAACGTGGTTTATTTTAAACGTTAATAGGCTATATGTAATGTTATATCCAAATATGACGACGCTACTGGAACACGCATCACCGCAGATGAGAAGCTGAGCATCTCTTCATTAAGCCAACGTGCAAACTATCGCAAATCAAAGTGAAAGTAAGACGCTTAACACACAATCATCATTATTAGAAGTAGAGAAACGAAATGATCTTACCAGGGCTGTTGCCGCTCTCTCTTATTGCGGTCTTTGATTTTGAAATTTTAGCTGATGATCAATAAAATGCAGTTATCGGTTGCTTTCAGTGACGTGCACTCCATTAAATCTGCATATAGCGCGGGAATTGAAGATCGGATTTAAATCCGTTTCGCAAAAACACATTTATGTGACCAGGTGTTTGGAATCGTTTTGATAAATTAGATAGCTATCCAATCTGAGAAAACGCATGAAGTGGCCAGGTGTAAACTGTCGCAACTCTCATATTTAACGGCTCTGGGCACCGCATACCCACTGCACAGTGTGAAACAGGCGTCAACCCTTTCAATATAACTGACTCTTCTTCTTTCAGGTTTTAATGGCAGTTGGCAACTCTATTGACTGACTCAGATAATATTACAATTTATTTATTTAAGTTCATCTTTCACTGGTCACCTGTTCTATTGTTCATGCATTTCTTCAGGCTGCGTAATGAAGTTAAAGAACATGGATCTCACCTGTGGTTCCTAGAGCAGCTTCTGTTGTGCTCAAGCATCCAGACAGACACAATAACACCGCGCAGTACACTCGAGCTGTCATCCTCTCCAATTACGGTCATACAATGAACTGCTGGAAAATCCTACTTGTCTCAGGACGAGAGAATATTTAAGTTAGCGCTCAACCAATGGCGTGAGTTTGGGGCGGGATGATCTGTTTTGGAGAACAATAGAACACGTCCGCATGTTTTAAAAAGTTCCAATGAGGTCAGAGAGTTATGATGCAAGACAAGCTGTAGGCTATGATGCCAATCGGGAGAGCTCTAGGCTATATGAATATGATGCCAAACGGGGTTTTTTTCTTCCAGAAAACACAAACTAGTTTTCAATGGTCTCAAAGAAGTATAATACTTCTCCTATACACCAGGGGTGGGGAACGTTGATCCTGGAGGGCCACTGTCCTGCAGAGTTTAGCTCCAACCCTAATCAAACACACCTGAAGCTAATCAATGTCTTCAGGATTACTGAAGTTGCAGGCAGCCGAATGCAGGACAGCGGCCCTCCAGGATCAACGTTCCCCACCCCTGCTATACACAATAGTTTGATTTAGATTATATCCAATACAGTCTCACCGGACAGTGTGGGTTGGCCAGTTTGGGCACTACATTCAATCCCAAATCTGAAACTAATCTCTTGCGAAATGATTATTTTCCCTAAAGTAAACTAAATGGAAACCCCTCATTTGTGCATGGAGTTTTAGAGGGCAGTTTCCCCCAAATGAATTTTGAAAGAAAGAAAGAAAGTTATTCGACTATTCCTTATTCGTTGAATTTAACCCTTATAACTACTGGTCAAAGATTTTAGATCGGTAAGATTTTTTATGTTTTTAAAAGAAATGAATTTTCAGCATCATTACTCCAGTCTTCAGTGTCACATGATCCTTCAGAAATCATTCTAATATGCTGATTTTATGCTCAAAAAAACATTCATTATTATTTTCAATGTTGAAAACAGTTGTGTACATTTTTTTTTTTCAAAATTCTTTGATGAGTAGAAAGTTCAAAAGAACATTTTAGAATATTTTCTAACATTATAAATGTCTTTACTGTAACTTTTAATCAGTTTAACTCATCCTTGATGAATAAAAGTATTGATTTATTTTATTTCTTTCCCCCAAAAATAAAATAAAAATTCTTACTGACCCCAAACTTTTGAAGGGTAGTGTTTAATGTTACAAAGCTTTCCATTTCAGATAAATGCTGTTCTTTTGAACTTTCTATTCATCATAGCATCATGAATTAAAAATATAAAAAACTGTTTTCAACATTGATAATAATCATAAATGTTTCTTGAGCATCAAATCATCATATTAGAGTGATTTCTGAAGGATCATGTGACACTGAAGACTGGAGTAATGATGCTGAAAATTCAGCTTTGATCACAGGAATAAATTACACTTTACTATATATTCACATAGAGAACAGCGGTTTTAAATTGTAATAATATTTCACAATATGACTGTTTTTGTTTGTATTTTTAATCAAATAAATGCAGCCTTGGTGAGCAGAAGATACTTCTTTTAAAAACATTAAAAATCTTACCGATCTAAATCTTTTGACCGGTAGTAGGCTGTATGTAGGCTATGTATGTTTATATAAAATACACTCTATACTTTAATTTAAAACAGATCATGCATTAGAGGTTGGGTAAGTCGTTTTTGAAATATGTTGTTTGGAAGTCTGACCGACACAACAACAAATGTGTAGCGGGTTGAATATGCAGTTACGGTACAAAAATCATCATGGCTATGGAAAGCCATCAAAATTGAAACTCCACACGGACAAAAACAATGCTGATTGAATCTTTTCATATAAATGAGATTTAAGACGACTAAGTGCAGTTTTTCAACCATCTAAAGTTTTTGAACAGACATTGTTTAATAACAATTATACCTTAGGTTCAATTTAAACAAAATCATTACAGTAATCTTCTAAAAGATAAATAGAAGATATGAATGTATTCAAACTTTAAAGATTTTATTTAAACAGTCTTTTATTTTTAAAAGATATCATTTAAACTTTTAAGATTATATTTCTTATAAATAAACTCAGCGCCTGATATCCTGATCGCTGAATTTGTGTGACTCTCTGACACACACACACACACACACACACACACACACATACAGTACATACACACACACACACCCTTTGGCTGGTGCTTTTTGAAAGCTCCGCAGGTCAAACAGGTGGTGTAAAGAGAGGCCAGAGGGCCCTGATTTCTAAACATGTAAGATGATTTTTTATTTTCGTGAACCCGTTTTATACATTGCGTTGTTTCATGCATGTTGTTTCTAGTTTTAAAACTAGTATGTATTTTTCTTCAACTCTCTAAACATTTAACTGATTGTTTCATAACATGTAGGCCTATGTTTTTTCTTTAACTTTTCTTCTTTTTTGTGAATCCATTTTATTTAAACTGGATAGTTCTACATTTATTTCAACTTTTTGTTTGAGGTTTTAGTAAGATCTTTATTTTATATTATTTATTTATAATAATTTATATTCTTTTAAAGAATAGAATGTTTTTTTGTATGAAATTGTTTAATCACAGTGTCTGAACAGTACGTTTCAGATGTCAGAGCTCAAAAGGGTGGGAGGGGAATCCCATGACACACACACACACACACACACACACACACACACACGGTCACATCTCCTCTGATGTCTGATCTCCACACACACACACACACACACATGGTCACATCTCCTCTCAGGCACGTGCACACATAGACATCAAAGGGGGCTTGAGCACCTGCCCTTTTTATTCCTGGAGAGAAAGTGCCCTTTTTTCTGGGGTGCTTTTTTTCTATTTTTGAAAAATAATATATATTCCTGTTTGCGCACAGCTTCCCTGTCAAACAAATATATTTATTGAAGAATAGTATATCTAAATATCAGGGCCCGTATTCATAAAGATTCTAAGAATCCTCTCAGAAAACTCTTAATTTAGCTTAAAAACTTTTATGTAGGAGTCTTAGCTTAAGAGCAATTCGGGACCGATCTGAGAGCAACTCTGAGTAAGGAAAAAACAAAAACTTTTATCTTAGTGAGGAGGCGGGGTTGACCCCGTTGCTATGTATGACACAATCTTTTGAAGACTGTGATTGGTTGGTTGTCCAAGAAGGAAAAAAAAAAGTGATTTTAAGTATAGGGTCTATTCTAAGCCTTCACTTTGAAATTACATGCGTAATTTTTCCTATTTGATCGTTCTCTCTCTCACACACACACACACACACACACACACACACACACACACACACACACACACACACACACACACATTATATATGTGTAAATAAATCCTTTTTTTATTTACCATGCTGTTGATTTCCTATAAGGTATTTGCTTGGCTTAGAATGATAAAAATTGTTCCACTCTTTCCAATTACACTGATTGTAGGAATGTCTATTTAAGTGGTGGTTTGAATGTTGATTTTAATGTATCAAACATGGAATTTTCCCAGTTGCCAAATATCTTAATGTAGTGATTACTTTCATTTCAGGCGCTATGGCATTTCTGCACTGTGTAGGAGATATTAGCGTGTCTCTAAAAAGATCAGTCTCAAACATGATCCCTGCACGATCTAATCTATAGCGTCTTATTAACTCACTGTCATCCATCGTCTGCAACACATTTCTTCTCCCTCTTCGTCTTTCTGCCATTTTCTCCTCTGCTAAAGAAACTCTTAAGCCTCTTAAAAGTCCTCGTCCGTGCTCCTAGCAATTTTGACCTTAAGACCTCTTTTAAGGGTTAAGATGCTTTCTGAATTACTTTTTTCTTTACTAGGATTTTTTCTTTAATTTTAAGAGTAAACGCCCACATTTCTAAGAATTTTCTTAGAATTTTGTCACTAGGAGCTACTCTTTGCATTAAGATTCTTTATGAATACGGGCCCAGGTCCGTCCAAGTGATCTGAGGGCGCGCGCGCATCCTGGTGTGTGACGTGTACGCAGACTGGTGCATAGATATATACACTAGATGTCGCCTTGTCTACGGCAGGTCATTGGAACGAATGTCTTTAAGGCGACATCTAGTGTATATGTCTATGCACCCGTCTGCGTACACGTCACACACAAGGATGCGCGCGCGCCCTCAGATGTCAGATCACTTGGACGTGGCAGTGTTATAAGAGCTAAAAACGATATAAATACTATTCGTTTTCTCACACAAACCACTCGTTTCGTGTCTTAGGCCATCAATGTGTACTTACGATGGGGAATTGTTTAATTTGGACGATGGGGAATTGTTTTAATTTGGACTCTGTGCTTGCTCTTTGAGACCTGACCATAGACCTGCATTATACGACTGACAGACAAGAACGGTTCGACCTAAATATCAAAATTTAAACTACTGCGGAAAAAAAGACACCTACATCTTGGATGCCCTTGAGGTAAGCTAAAACATACCAAAATTTAATTTCAAAGTGAACTATCCCTTTAACTAGTTGACGCCTAATTTGCATACAGAACGGCCCCAGTTAATGACTTACATCAAGAGTCTTTCCCCCTGAAATTTAGAAATATAAATTGGTGAATTTAGAAGAAATCTACAGATGCAAACAGATGGAGGATACACTCTAAAAAATGTAGTAAATCTGAGTAACTGCATCTGGTACATTAATACATAAAACTGAGTAGAAATAAGTTAACATTAAACATTAAAAATAACAATATTTATAAACTTTTTATTTATGAGTAATTTAACTTTTTTTATTTCCTCTAAACCTTTATAAAATAGTATTCCATACAACCACATACATGACATTGGCTTTTATTGAATTTTTACTTAATTATTTTGGTAAGTTTAATTCAAACAATTAAGTAAGATTTTCAGAGATTTTATTAAGTTAATAAAGTTAAATATTTATGTAATATTTACTAAGCCACAGATTTTTTTTAGAGTGTAGTAGGTTTAAAACAAACTCCATCTAAATGTGGATTTTGAAGGTTTTATTTGATGATGATGATACAGTCCTCCCTCAAATGTGAAACTAAGTCCATGTCAGTCACCATCAGTTATTGTGTATGTGTGTGTACATGCATAAACATCTACAGGGACATGGACCTTCAGAAGGTTGCCCGCTGTAAGGGAGGAAGGAGAGACAACCAGGGAATGGAAGTAACAGATTTTATTTTGAAGCAGAAGACCTTTTTTTTGTAATAATTTTATTAAATTGCTGTATTTTTGTATTTTGTCAATCATTTTTGCAGTGATTTTTTTCAGTAAAGTTAACAAAATAGCAGCAACAGCCCTCTTCAGTTTAGAGTGAATATTTGTGTTGATTTTAAAGTGTTATGTATTCTGATAACACCAAAATAATTAAAATGATGTAGTGCCTTGTGCAAAAATAAACAAATTATTAGTAAAACACACCCCTCTGCTTGATGCAGTTACCGGTATTTAGGTTATTCTAAATATATACTTGAAACTAGTAGCATAGAAAATGTTTTCAAAACATGCACATTGTGGAATGGTTTCCTTTGCTGCTCTATAAACCTAGTGAATACTAAGGAGACCATGGTTTCTGTGTGAACTGATTATTTTGTAGACATCTTTTGAAAATTAAACAATTGCGTGAGTTTGAGGAAGATGAAATTAATTAACTTTTTAAATAATTTTTTTAAAAAGGAAGTCAGAGTTGCGTTAATATATATACTTTTTTGTTTAAAAAAAAAGAAAAAAAAATACGTAATTATGAGAAGTGCCCTTTATTTCACTTGAGCCCCTGCCCCTCAAAATGTCTGTGCACGTCCCTGTCTCCTCTGATGTCTGATCTCCACACACACATGGTCACATCTCCTCTGATGTCTGATCTCCACACACACACACGCTTTGAGAGACTCATTGCAATTTTTTTTTTTTTTTTTTTGACTATTTTATTTAAACTTTTGGTGTGAGGTTTTAGTAAGATCTTTATTTATTGTATAATAATTTATATTGTTTTAAAAGAACTGAATGGCTTTTCAACATTTGTGTGTGAGATAAACTTCCACAGTTTATCCTTATCAGTTTCACATTACAGCCCGGATACGCTCAGGAATATGTAGGGAGGCTCTTGTGTGATACCAGCTTCAAAAACATATGCAACACACTAACTGTCATGTTCAAAAGGCATCAATAGGCTTCAAACAATCAGACTTTCTGTCAGATACCATAACATATTGTTTAATCACAGCGTCTTCAAAACCTTATGTCCATATCAAAAGGCATCAAACTAGCTGTCATAGCCATGATGTAATTATTATTAAAACACTTTCTGTCAATCAAAAGTCATACTAACTGTCAACCTGTCAATCAAAAATCAAAACTAACTGTCAACCTGTCAATCAAAAATCAAAACTAGCTGTCAAAAATACTTCAAAAGCCCTTTGATCTCCTTTGATCTCATCTCATCTTCTTTGATCCTATGCCAAAAGGGGCGGGACATCTGTCACCGGAAGGGGCAGGGCATGTAACCGGAAGGGGCGGGGCACCTGTCAATCAATCATTTTTGACAGGTGGTATATGATATCAACTACTCACACACACACGCACGCACACACACACACACGCATCCTGAAGTGCCAGCCTCATCAGCCCTGTGAAGGCCTCATCGACTCGACCAATCTGACCTCTGACCTGTAACGCCTGGATCATAATCACTCACTGTTCGCTCGTTGGCCAGAGGAGAACTGACTGAGTCTGGGTTCTCACAAGGTTTTTGTTCTCCATTCTGTCACTGATGGAGTTTTGGTTGCTTGCCTCTGTTGCCTTGGCTTCTGGCTTGCTTAGTTGGGGACATTTAATATTCAACAATATTATTGATCTGCCTTATTTAGGGTGGACGATGATGCAATTTTCTTCTAGAAACAAACTTTGTTGTATTATTTTCATGTTATATCACCGTGAAGCTGCTTTGATACAATCTGTATTGTAAAAAGCGCTATATAAATAAAGGTGACTTGACTTTTCATCTGTAACTCTGCTTTAATTCTGATGATCTCCTGTAAAGGGAGACACGAGACTGCATTACAGGGTCAAAGGTCAATCTGGATCCGCTTTATTTCAGATTTTTGTTTTTATTTTCACTTCTATGTTTATTTGTATAGTGCGTTTCACAATACATATTTTTTCAAAGCCACTTAATGGAAAACACACACACACACACACACACACACACCAGACCCCTAAACCTGCCCATCACAGAAACACACACACCCCCCCACACACACACAACCCCTAAACCTGCCAATCACAGAAACACACACACGCACGCACCCACACACACGCACACTAACCAGACCCCTAAACCTGCCCATCACAGAAACACACACACACACACACACACACACACACACACACACACACACACACACACACACACACACACCTAAACCTACCTGTGGAAGACATGTTATCTTGTGACCATCATAGGACAGTAAAAGAGCACACACACACCTTATTCTAATATGGAGTTGTATTGGAGTGTTGGTCGTGACAGGAGAGCCTCACTCAAGGAGACAATATGATGAACAGGTCTAAGAATGTTCCAGGTATTGTTAAATCATTAGCTATGTTTCCATCCACACGTTTTTATCCGAATTAAGTGATATCGAATGAAAAATGCCTTATGGAAACAGTAAAATTCACCGAGATGTATTTATTTTTTTGTGTGCAAAACATACAGAGATGACGTTTATGACATTTGATCAACTTTGTATACATTATACAACATTTATTAACAATATGTTCAATGTCTTCAGAATACAAATGAAAAAAAGAAGAGTTAACAATGAGCTGACAAAAAAATGATAGAGAAAAAGAACGAGGGTAAGATATTAATCTATACATCAGTTACATTGGACAATTTTTGTCATCTTATGTTTAAATTAAAGTTGAGTTTCATAAGAAATGTTAGGTAATGCAGGGTCCAAAGATGAGAAGGCAAGTTTTAAAGTTGAGACACTCACACACGTACATATAATGCATATTTTATAAAAATATTAAAAGGAATGAAACTGAAAATATTAGTGCTCACCCTCAAATCGCACCACTTTTAATCGATTTTTTTTTTTTTTTTTAAGTAATGAAGTTTAAATGTTAAGCATTAACTGCAATAGTTCACATTTTCAAAACAATAAATAGTTTATTGGCATTGGGTGACTACAGTAACCTACAGCAGTGTTGACAACAGTGCCTGAAATAAACCTCTACAAACATATCTGTCCTAAAATATAGAAATATATAAGTTAGGCTGCTGTGAGTATGTGTGTCATTCT
This sequence comes from Vimba vimba, assembly GCA_022828995.1. Classification (NCBI taxonomy): domain Eukaryota; kingdom Metazoa; phylum Chordata; class Actinopteri; order Cypriniformes; family Leuciscidae; genus Vimba; species Vimba vimba. The sequence continues at coordinate 2,151,023 of CM040829.1, read as the reverse complement.
TAATTTCTTAAAGGGGTTGTATAATTCCCTTTTCACAAGATGTAAAATAAGTCTCTGATGTCCCCAGAGTGTGTGTGTGAAGTTTCAGCTCTAAATACCCCACAGATATTTATGTTAAAGTTGTCACTTTTTGAGGGTGAGCAAAAAAGCACCATTTTTGTGTGTGTCCCTTTAAATGCAAATGAGCTGCTGCTCCCGGCACAGGGGGCGGAGCTTCAAGAGCTCGTGTCCTTTTACCTCACACACACACATGCACTGGAAATGTCAATGTTTATGTTCAAACTGGAGTCAGACAATGATGGAGAGACTCAAGAAGAAGTGAAACATGTACAAGCAACAGGACATTTCTGAATGGTTAGTTGATGAATTTATGTATCTTATGAGTAGTTATCTTCTAGTCATTGATTAGCATATCTATAAATCTCATTCCCAGGGGCGGGGTTTATGTAAATTACAGGGTTAGTGATGTCACTAATGTTGTGTAGTCTCTACCAGCCGTTTGTTGTAGTCCTTAAAAAGCGATTTCTGAAAAAAACAAATATCTTCCTTTGCTTTGAACTTTGAGCGTTGTAACTTTGCAGATGTTGTTTATGCTCAAACAGCAACATTACACACTAACTCAAGTTAGAAAAGTCAAATCATAATCAACCACCCCTTTAATTCATTCTGTAGGCTATAGCCAGTGTTTCCCAGCCTCCACAGTCCCGTCAGTAATGCTCAAGTTCTCTTTATCAACACCAGAATACTCGTGTTCCTGTTTCCTGAATACAGGACCGTCTCTGACTCGACATGAGGCATATATGAAACACTTCTATAAAGACACAACAATATTACAAATAACTCCTCTTCTGATTTCCATGCAAGCTATGCTTAATATTTGTATATAAACTTATTTTTTTTGAAATTGACGTGTTTCCATTGGGCGTATTTTCAATTCGCAATTTGAAGGGTAATGGGAACGCAGCTATTGACTTCATTTATTGAGTGCAGATGTTTAGACTGAACTGCAGGTGGTCTGTGAATGAGACGCAGGCTTTTGCATTGAAACACAGCAGGCAAACGCTGCACTACTGTCTCGAGAGTGTTTGTCCCGGCTGTGTGTCGAACTCTGATCTGTGTCAGTTCTACAACAGCAGTTCATTAACCCTCCAACATCAGGCCTCAAGAAAATGTATAATACACAGTCAGCCAGTGGGTTCAGAAACAGGAGAACACAAGAAAATATGAAAAATGCTTCAATGTTTTTAACTTCTGAAACAAGTGTAACGATCACGATTAGACTGGGGAGAATGAGAAAAGTGTAAGTCAGAAGCACCAGGAACAAACTACCCAAAATTTGTTTGCGCTTTAGAGGAGTAAGCGATATTGCGCGTGAAAGACCGCGACAAGTGCCAACAAAACACAGAATGATTATCAGGTAGGGGATTAAACAGATGATCGGTATGGTCAGAGAGCTAAAGTTTATGACTGTTAAGATCAGAGGAACAACCCAGATGATCACAGAAACGCCACAGCAGACTTTTAGTGAATGAGATCTGTACCAGATAGGAGGAGAAACCAGAAGATATCGTTCAATAGCAACACATGCCATAAAATACAGACCCACAATCAAACTATACAAAAATGCATAACTCACATCCCTTATCAAAATCGTTATTAATATACAAATCTTCTGAATGAGATCTGAAAGAATCAAATTAAAAACAAACACTGGAGTGGAGTGATCAGATTTGATAAGAGCACACAACGCTAACAGAGTTAAGATCATGACTAGAATCTCAGTGCCTGAAAAGATCATGAGAAATATTACTGCTGTAAACTCATGTTTCATGATAAACTCTTCAATCTGACGGGTCCATTCATCTTCATAATCTACTCCACTTGATCTGCTGGCGTTGATATAATAATTTACTCCACTTGATCCGGTGATGCTGGCGTTTTGTTCTGCCATTGTTTCATGAAATCTTGACAGGCAACACTAAATAACAAACCAGTCATTAGTTAAAAAAAAAAAAATACTATTTACTAATTTATTAAAAACATTAGGGAAAAATATATGACATAACTTGTTTTCTGTGTGACTGTTGAAATAAAGTTTCCTCAGTTTGCTTTAGAGGAGATGTGTGTAATGTTAGAAAGCTTGAAATACGTGAAAGATTAAAGTTTGGAAATCCTCCATTTGAACAATATCACAGAAGCAAGAATGCTGTTGTTCTGAATATTCAGTCCAGCACAGCTGCAAGTGTACAATGGTTTATTAAACTAGGAGTAAATCTTGAAGAACTTACGTTACTGACAGGAGTGTGTGTGTTTCGTCTGCAGGTCAAAGCAGAAGTTTGTGGAGCAACACACAGACGGACAGATGTTTCACAAGTTTCCACTGCCGTGTTTAAGGAGCTCTTCATTCACTGTAAAAACACACATCTTAAAGCTTGTGGACCTAATGTAGGAAATGCCTGAGATTACAGACAAACTATTTGATCCAACGTGTGAAACTGTAATTACCTTAAAGGGGTCATATAATGCCCTTTTTGTACAAGCTAATATGTTTCTTTAGGGTCTAAATTAAAAGTTTGTAACATACTTTAATTAAAAATTCTCATTAGTATTGTAAGAAAACACTCATTTTACCTGGTCAAAAACAGCTCTGTTTTCAGCACGCCATTTCAGTGCATGTGTCTTTAAATGATAATGAGCTTTGCTGACTCCGCCCCTCTGCTCTGTGGGGCGTTCTGAAACAACGCACGTGGACCGTTGCCTTGACAACAGTTGAGGTTATATAGAGAGCCTAAGTCCCTCCCCTTCCGGTCGACCAACATGGGACCTTATTTCGGAAAAATATTGTATGGTAGTCAATGGCGAGAGACAACAAATATTTTGATCTCGTTTGAATTGTGCCCTGATTTACACATATGATGTTTGTCAATTTAAAAGATACATTTTAAAGTCAAGAAAGTCGCAGCTTGATGTAAACCTGCTGAGGTATAAGACTGTGAATATACGTAATTACAAAGACTACAAACCCCGAAGGCGCACATGCGACGTCACACCTTTTCTCTCAATGAATGAAGCTAACTTTACTGAAGCTAACGTCTGACATTTTTTCTATAGTCTTACATTATAATCGTAACGTTACGCCGTCATGCCTGAGTGTTTTGAGCCAGAATACACACATACGAGCAACGGATCTTGTGACGTACATAGTGCGAGACGAGAGATGTAGTTCATTGAGCGATTTTCACATAAAACTAAACGTTACTCTTCTGTTTTATGACAAACTGCGACTTTCTTGACTTTCATAATTATCTTTTAAATTGACAAACATCATATGTGTAGTTCAGGGCACAGTTCAGACGGAATAAAAAGATAAGTTATCTCTCGCCATTGACTTCCATACATATTTTTTCCGAAATAAGGTCCCATGAGCCGGAAGCGGAGGGGCGGGACTTAGGCTCTCTATTTTGGAACAAGAATGTTAACGGGAGTTTCTGGGGATCGTCTTTGCAACCATACCAATTTGAACCTGAGTCGGACTTTGAACAAGATGACGGCCCCGAAGAAGTTCGACCATTACGGCTCGGACAGGACGTTTCTGAATGGTTGGTTAACGTACACTCTAAAAAATGAAACATGGCTGTTGTTGATCCAAAGAAATGTAACTATGCTCAAATTAAATAATGTTCTTGTGTTTGTGCATTAAAACTAAAACAGTTGTGTTGACAGAATTAGAAAAAGTAATTTGTCAAATTTACACAACTCACTTAAGTTAAACTAGAAAAAAAAGTTTGAGACAAACTTTAAGTTGGCTTGAGAAAGCCGGACCAGAGAGTTTGAAAAAGTTAAAAGTAGTTAGAAGTTTGAAGTAGTATGAAGTTTAAAGTAGTTTAAATTTTGATTGATAAATTAGTTAGAAAGAAAGAAAAAATATTAGTTAGAAAGAAAAAGATAGATTAGTTAGAAAGAAAGATTAGTTAGAAAGATAGATTAAAAGAAAGATTAGTTAAAAAGAAAGACAGATTAGTTAGAAAGCAAGAAAGCAAAAAAGATTAGAAAGAAAGAAAGAAAGAAAGAAAGAAAGAAAGAAAGAAAGAAAAGTGGATTAGAAAGAAAGAAAGAAAGAAAGAAAGAAAGAAAGAAAGAAAGAAAGAAAGAAAGAAAGAAAGAGAAAGAATAGTGGATTAGAAAGAAAGAAAGAAAGAAAGAAAGAAAGAAAGAAAGAAAGAAAGAAAGGTGGATTAGTTAGAAAGAAAGAAAGAAAGAAAGAAAGAAAGAAAGAAAGAAAGAAAGAAAGAAAGAATGGTGGATTAGTTAGAAAGAAAGAAAGAAAGAAAGAAAGAAAGAAAGAAAGAAAGAAAGAAAGAAAGAAAGAAAGAAAGAAAGGTGGATTAGTTAGAAAGAAAAAAAGAAAGAAAGAAAGAAAGAAAGAATGGTGGATTAGTTAGAAAGAAAGAAAGAAAGAAAGAAAGAAAGAAAGAAAGAAAGAAAGAAAGAAAGAAAGGTGGATTAGTTAGAAAGAAAGAAAGAAAGAAAGAAAGAAAGAAAGAAAGAAAGAAAGAAAGAAAGAAAGAAAGAAAGAAAGAATGAATGGTTGATTAGTTAGAAAGAAAGAAAGAAAGAAAGAAAGAAAGAAAGAAAGAAAGAAAGAAAGAAAGAAAGAAAGGTGGATTAGTTAGAAAGAAAAAAAGAAAGAAAGAAAGAAAGAAAGAAAGAAAGAAAGAAAGAAAGAAAGAATGGTGGATTAGTTAGAAAGAAAGAAAGAAAGAAAGAAAGAAAGAAAGAAAGAAAGAAAGAAAGAAAGAAAGAAAGGTGGATTAGTTAGAAAGAAAGAAAGAAAGAAAGAAAGAAAGAAAGAATGGTGGATTAGTTAGAAAGAAAGAAAGAAAGAAAGAAAGAAAGAAAGAAAGAAAGAAAGAAAGAAAGAAAGAAAGAAAGAGAAAGAAAGAAAGAATGGTGGATTAGATAGAAAGAAAGAAAGAAAGATGTTTATTGATATTTGATCATAGTTTACCATAGTTTACCATTATTTACCACGATTTACCATAGTTTACCATGATTTACTATAGTATACCATGATTTACCATGTTCAAGTATGATTTACTGATTCTAGCATGATTTATCATAGTTTACCATGATTTACCATAGTTTACCACGATTTACCATATTTTACCATGATTTACCATGATTTACCATAGTTTGCTATTGCTAGCATGATTATCATGTTGCTAGCATGATGCTAGAATTTTTTTTACCATGTTGCTAGCATGGTTTACCACGATTTACCATAGTTTACCATGATTTACCACGATTTACCATAGTTTACCATGATTTACTATAGTATACCAAGATTTACAATGTTCAAGTATGATTTACTGATTCTAGCATGATTTCCCATAATTTACCATGATTTACCATAGTTTACCATTATTTACCACGATTTACCATAGTTTACCATGATTTACTATAGTATACTATGATTTACCATGTTCAAGTATGATTTACTGATTCTAGCATGATTTATCATAGTTTACCATGATTTACCATAGTTTACCATGATTTACCATGATTTACCACGATTTACCATAGTTGACCATGATTTTACTATAGTACACCATGATTTACCATGTTCAAGTATGATTTACTGATTCTAGCATGATTTATCATAGATTACCATGATTTACCATAGTTTACCATGATTTACCACAATTTACCATAGTTTACCATGATTTACTATAGTATGCCAGGATTTACCATGTTCAAGTATGATTTACTGATTCTAGCATGATTTAGCATAGTTTACCATGATTTACCACGATTTACTATAGTTTACCATGATTTACTATAGTATACCATGATTTACCATGTTCAAGTATAATTTACTGATTCTAGCATGATTTACCATAGTTTACCATGATTTACTATAGTATACCATGATTTACCATGTTCAAGTATGATTTACTGATTCTAGCATGATTTATCATAGTTTACCATGATTTACCATAGTTTACCACGATTTACCATATTTTACCATGATTTACCATGATTTACCATAGTTTGCCATGCTAGCATGATTATCATGTTGCTAGCAAGATGCTAGAATTTTTTTTACCATGTTGCTAGCATGGTTTACCACGATTTACCATAGTTTACCATGATTTACCACGATTTACCATAGTTTACCATGATTTACTATAGTATACCAAGATTTACCATGTTCAAGTATGATTTACTGATTCTAGCATGATTTCCCATAGTTTACCATGATTTACCATAGTTTACCATTATTTACCACGATTTACCATAGTTTACCATGATTTACTATAGTATACTATGATTTACCATGTTCAAGTATGATTTACTGATTCTAGCATGATTTATCATAGTTTACCATGATTTACCATGATTTACCACGATTTACCATAGTTTACCATGATTTTACTATAGTACACCATGATTTACCATGTTCAAGTATGATTTACTGATTCTAGCATGATTTCCCATAGTTTACCATGATTTACCATAGTTTACCATTATTTACCACGATTTACCATAGTTTACCATGATTTACTATAGTATACTATGATTTACCATGTTCAAGTATGATTTACTGATTCTAGCATGATTTATCATAGTTCACCATGATTTACCATAGTTTACCATGATTTACCATGATTTACCACGATTTACCATAGTTTACCATGATTTTACTATAGTACACCATGATTTACCACGATTTACAATAGTTTACCATGATTTTACTATAGTACACCATGATTTACCATGTTCAAGTATGATTTACTGATTCTAGCATGATTTATCATAGATTACCATGATTTACCATAGTTTAGGATGATTTACCATAGTTTACCATGATTTACCATGATTTACCATAGTTTACCATGATTTACTATAGTATACCATGATTTACCATGTTCAAGTATGATTTATTGATTCTAGCATGATTTACCATAGTTTACCATGATTTACCACGATTTACTATAGTTTACCATGATTTACTATAGTATACCATGATTTACCATGTTCAAGTATGATTTACTATGATTCTAGCATGATTTACCATAGTTTACCACAATTTACCATAGTATACCATGATTTACCATGTTCAAGTATGATTTACTGATTCTAGCATGATTTATCATAGTTTACCATGATTTACCATGATTTACCACGATTTACCAAAGTTTACCATGATTTTACTATAGTACACCATGATTTACCATGTTCAAGTATGATTTACTAATTCTAGCATGATTTATCATAGATTACCACAATTTACCATAGTTTACCATGATTTACTATAGTATACCAGGATTTACCATGTTTAAGTATGATTTACTGATTCTAGCATGATTTACCATAGTTTACCATGATTTACCATAGTTTACCACAATTTACCATAGTATACCATGATTTACTATGTTCAAGTATGATTTAATGATTTACCATGATTTACCACGATTTACTATAGTTTACCATGATTTACTATAGTATACCATGATTTACTATGATTCTAGCATGATTTAGCATAGTTTACCATGATTTACCATAGTTTACCACAATTTACCATAGTATACCATGATTTACCATGTTCAAGTATGATTTACTGATTCTAGCATGATTTATCATAGTTTACCATGATTTACCATGATTTACCATGATTTACCACGATTTACCATAGTTTACCATGATTTTACTATAGTACACCATGATTTACCATGTTCAAGTATGATTTACTGATTCTAGCATGATTTATCATAGATTACCACAATTTACCATAGTTTACCATGATTTACTATAGTATACCACAATTTACCATGTTCAAGTATAATTTACTGATTCTAGCATGATTTACCATAGTTTACCATGATTTACCACGATTTACCAAAGTTTACCATGATTTACTATAGTATATCATGATTTACCATGTTCAAGTATGATTTACTGATTCTAGCATGATTTACCATAGTTTACCATGATTTACTATAGTATACCATGATTTACCATAGTTTACCATGATTTACCACGATTTACCATAGTTTACCATGATTTACTATAGTATACCATGATTTACCATGTTCAAGTATGATTTACTGATTCTAGCATGATTTATCATAGTTTACCATGATTTACCATAGTTTACCATGATTTACCACGATTTACCATGATTTACTATAGTATACCATGATTTACCATGTTCAAGTATGATTTACTGATTCTAGCATGATTTATCATAGATTACCATGAATTACCATAGTTTGCCATGATTTACCACGATTTACCATAGTTTACCATGATTTACTATAGTATACCACGATTTACCATGTTCAAGTATGATTTACTGATTCTAGCATGATTTATCATAGTTTACCATGATTTTACCATAGTTTACCATGATTTACCACGATTTACCATAGTTTACCATGATTTACTATAGTATACCACGATTTACCATGTTCAAGTATAATTTACTGATTCTAGCATGATTTACCATAGTTTACCATGATTTACCATAGTTTACCATGATTTACCACGATTTACCATAGTTTACCATGATTTACTATAGTATACCACGATTTACCATGTTCAAGTATGATTTACTGATTCTAGCATGATTTAGCATAGTTTACCATGATTTACCATGATTTACCATAGTTTACCATGATTTACTATAGTATACCACAATTTACCATGTTCAAGTATAATTTACTGATTCTAGCATGATTTACCATAGTTTACCATGATTTACCACGATTTACCATAGTTTACCATGATTTACTATAGTATACTAGGATTTACCATGTTCAAGTATGATTTACTGATTCTAGCATGATTTATCATAGTTTACCATGATTTACCATAGTTTACCATGATTTACCACGATTTACCATAGTTTACCATGATTTACTATAGTATACCATGATTTACCATGTTCAAGTATGATTTACTGATTCTAGCATGATTTATCATAGATTACCATGATTTACCATAGTTTACCATGATTTACCATGATTTACCACGATTTACCATAGTTTACCATGATTTACTATAGTATACTAGGATTTACCATGTTCAAGTATGATTTACTGATTGTAGCATGATTTATCATAGTTTACCATGATTTACCATAGTTTACCATGATTTACCACGATTTACCATAATTTACTATGATTTACTATAGTATACCACAATTTACCATGTTCAAGTATAATTTACTGATTCTAGCATGATTTACCATAGTTTACCATGATTTACCACGATTTACCATAGTTTACTATGATTTACTATAGTATACCATGATTTACCATGTTCAAGTATGATTTACTGATTCTAGCATAGATAGATAGATAGATAGATAGATAGATAGATAGATAGATAGATAGATAGATAAGGTTTGAAGATAGATAGATAGATAGATAGATAGATAGATAGATAGATAGATAGATAGATAGATAGTAGACAGATAGCTAGATAGATAGATAGATAATGTTTGAAGATAGATAGATAGATAGATAGATAGATAGATAGATAGATAGATAGATAGATAGATAGATAGATAGATAGATAGATAAGGTTTTAAGATAGATAGATAGATAGATAAGGTTTGAAGATAGATAGATAGATAGATAGATAGATAGATAGATAGATAGATAGATAGATAGATAGATAGATAGATAGATAATGTTTGAAGATAGATAGATAGATAAATAGATAGACAGATAAGGTTTGAAGATAGATAGATAGATAGATAGATAGATAGAAAGGTTTTGTAGATAGATAGATAGATAGAAAGGTTTTGTAGATAGATAGATAGATAGATAGATAGATAGATAGATAGATAGATAGATAGATAGATAGATAGATAGATAGATAAGGTTTGAAGATAGATAGATAGATAGATAGATAGATAGATAGATAGATAGATAGATAGATAGATAGATAGATAGATAGATAGATAGATAGATAGATAGATAGATAGATTAGTTATTACTTAGAAAGAACATAGATAGCTTAAAGCTTAATTGAGTATCAATGGCTTCTAGCAGTTTACATTAAACATAGTTCAAACAGACATGGACTTTTGGTCAATGAAAGTCTATGGGAGTTTTATGATTTTTAATATTAATTTTTAAGAAAACTGAAAGTCAAATCAGTCTGAAAAGATATAGCAACTCGAGTCAGAACAGTATGAAGGTCTGACCCGAGTTTGGAGTATGTCGCTTGAACGGTCTAGGAGGAGTTAGTGTCTAAAAATTTGCGGTCAGAAAAATAATAATAATAATAAGAAGAAGAAGAATAATAACTAGATTAAAAAGTTCGTCGAGACAAACTTTAAGTTGGCTTGAGAAAGCTGGACCAGAAAGTTTGAAGAAGTTTAAAGCAGTTTGGAGTTTAAAGTAGTTTGAAGTTTAAATTAGTTTAAAGTTCAAATTAGTTAGAAGTTTAAAATAGTTTAAAGTCTTAATTAGTTTGAAGCTTAAATTAGTTTAAAGTTTAAATTAGTCTAAAGTTTAAATTAGTTTAAAGTTTAAATTAGTTTCAAGTTTAAAGTAGTTTAAATTTTAAATTACTTTAAAGTTTAAATTAGTTTGAAGTTTAAATTAGTTTGAAGTTTAAATTAGTTTGAAGTTTAAATTAGTCTAACGTTTAAATTAGTTTAAAGTTTAAATCAGTTTGAAGTTTAAAGTAGTTTACAGTTAAAAAGTTGTTGGGGGTTTTCTAGTGGGTTGCTAGGGTGTTTTGGGTTGTTGATATGGTGTTGCTAGGCAGTTGCTAGGGTATTCTGGGTGGTTGCTAGGGTGTTCTGGGTGGTTGTTATGGTGTTGCTAGGCGGTTACTAAGGTATTCTGGGCGGTTGCTATGGTGTTACTAGGTGGTTGGTAGTTGTTACAGATGGTTACTATGGAGTTTTTATAGAGTTCTTAGCATGATCTTGGCATGATTTAGCACTTAACTAATTGCTATTAGCATGTAGCTATTCACTGCTAGCATGTGTAGCATGTTGGAAGTGCTGTTTGCTAGCATGAGTCAAAAGAGCCAAACCTCATCTCTATACGATGTTCTGATGCAGAGATATAGGTCTTGTAAAACGGTTGCTAGGGTACTCAAGTTTGGTTGCTATGGAGTTGCTTGGGAGCTGGGAGCTTTAAACTTAAGAAGTTTAAAGTGGTTTGAAGTTTAAAGTAGTTTACGAGTTTTTGAGTTTTGCGTTTATAAGTTTAAATGAGTTTAGAGTTTGTTTAAATGAGTTTAGAGTGTGTGTGTGTGTGTGTGTGTGTTTACACACACACACACACACACACTCAGAGTTTATGAGTTTAGAGTTTATAAGTGTACAAGTTTTTGAGTTTAGTTTATAAGTTTAAATGAGTTTTGAGTTTATAAGTTTAAATTAGTTTACAGTTTATAAGTTTAAATGAGTTTACAGTTTATAAGTTTAAATGAGTTAAAGCTTAAGTTTGAAGTTTAAAGTAGTTTAAAGTTTATATTAGTTTGAAGTTTAATTTAGTTTGAAGTTTAAAGTAGTTTAAAGTTTAAAATAGTTTGAAGTAGATAGATAGATGAGTTTATTAGTTTAATTGAGTGTCAATGGCTTATATAGTATATAGAACGGCAGTTTGAATTAGTCTTCAAGGTGTTTAGATTTAAATTTTTGTCGGTTGGTCAGTTTGAATCTAGATTTGAATTTTTTAGAACTCCCCAATGCAAGTCAATGGGAGTTTTTCCGAGTTTTGATCGGCATTTTTAGGAAAACCGTAAGTCCGATCAGTCTGAAAAGATAAAGCAACTCGAGTCAAAATAGTCTGAAGGTCTGAGCCGAGTTTGGAGTATGTAGAGTTAAAGCTCTAGGAGGAGATAGGGGATAAATTTTTAGTAAGAAGAATAATAATAATAATAATAACTAGATTAAAAAGTTCGATGAGACAAACTTTAAGTTGGCTTGAGAAAGCTGGACCAGAAAGTTTGAAGAAGTTTAAAGTAGTTTGGAGTTTAAAGTAGTTTGAAGTTTAAATTAATTTAAAGTTTAAATTAGCTAGAAGTTTAAAATAGTTTAAAGTTTAAATTAGTTTGAAGCTTAAATTAGTTTAAAGTTTAAATTAGCTAGAAGTTTAAAATAGTTTAAAGTTTAAATTAGTTTGAAGCTTAAATTAGTCTAAAGTTTAAATTAGTCTAAAGTTTAAATTAGTCTAAAGTTTAAATTAGTTTGAAGGTTAAATTAGTTTAAAGTTTAAATTAGTTTCAAGTTTAAAGTAGTTTAAAGTTAAAAAGTTGTTGGGGGTTTTCTGGTGGGTTGCTAAGGTGTTCTGGGTGGTTGCTAGGCGGTTGCTAAGGTATTTTGGGTAGTTGCTAGGCGGTTGCTAGGGTGTTCTGGGTGGTTGCTATGCTGTTGCTAGGTGGTTGCTAGGGTATTCTGGTTGGTTCCTAGGGTGTTCTGGGTGGTTGCTATGGTTTTGCTAGGCGGTTGCTAAGGTATTCTGGGTGGTTGCTAGGGTGTTCTGGGTTGTTGCTATGGTGTTGCTAGGCAGTTGCTAGGGTATTCTGGGTGGTTGCTAGGGTGTTCTGTGTGATTGTTATGGTGTTGCTAGGCGGTTACTAAGGTATTCTGGGCGGTTGCTATGGTGTTACAAGGTGGTTGATAGTTGTTACAGATGGTTACTATGGAGTTTTTATAGAGTTCTTAGCATTATCTTGGCATGATTTAGCACTTAACTAATTGCTATTAGCATGTAGCTATTCACTGCTAGCATGTGTAGCATGTTGGAAGTGCTGTTTGCTAGCATGAGTCAAAAGAGCCAAACCTCATCTCTATATGATGTTCTGATGCAGAGATATAGGTCTTGTAAAACGGTTGCTAGGGTACTCAAGTTTGGTTGCTATGGAGTTGCTTGGGAGCTGGGAGCTTTAAACTTAAGAAGTTTAAAGTGGTTTGAAGTTTAAAGTAGTTTACGAGTTTTTGAGTTTTGCGTTTATAAGTTTAAATGAGTTTAGAGTTTGTTTAAATGAGTTTAGAGTGTGTGTGTGTGTGTGTGTGTTCACACACACACACACACACACACACACACACAGAGTTTATGAGTTTAGAGTTTATAAGTGTACAAGTTTTTGAGTTTAGTTTATAAGTTTAAATGAGTTTTGAGTTTAGAAGTTTAAATTAGTTTACAGTTTATAAGTTTAAATGAGTTAAAGCTTAAGTTTGAAGTTTAAAGTAGTTTAAAGTTTATATTAGTTTGAAGTTTAATTTAGTTTGAAGTTTAAAGTAGTTTAAAGTTTAAAATAGTTTGAAGTAGATAGATGAGTTTATTAGTTTAATTGTTTAATTAGTCTCAATGGCTTATATAGTATATAGAACGGCAGTTTGAATAAGTCTTCAAGGTGTTTAGATTTAAATTTTTGTCGGTTGGTCAGTTTGAATCTAGATTTGAATTTTTTAGAACTCCCCAATGCAAGTCAATGGGAGTTTTTCCGAGTTTTGATCGGCATTTTTAGGAAAACCGTAAGTCCGATCAGTCTGAAAAGATAAAGCAACTCGAGTCAGAATAGTCTGAAGGTCTGAGCCGAGTTTGGAGTATGTAGACTTAAAGCTCTAGGAGGAGATAGGGGATAAATTTTTAGTAAGAAGAATAATAATAACTAGATTAAAAAGTTCGTTGAGACAAACTTTAAGTTGGCTTGAGAAAGCTGGACCAGAAAGTTTGAAGAAGTTTAAAGTAGTTTGGAGTTTAAAGTAGTTTGAAGTTTAAATTAGTTTAAAGTTTAAATTAGCTAGAAGTTTAAAATAATTTAAAGTTTAAATAAGTTTGAAGCTTAAATTAGTTTAAAGTTTAAATTAGTCTAAAGTTTAAATTAGCTAGAAGTTTAAAATAGTTTAAAGTTTAAATTAGTTTGAAGCTTAAATTAGTCTAAAGTTTAAATTAGTCTAAAGTTTAAATTAGTCTAAAGTTTAAATTAGTTTGAATATTAAATTAGTTTAAAGTTTAAATTAGTTTCAAGTTTAAAGTAGTTTAAAGTTAAAAAGTTGTTGGGGGTTTTCTGGTGGGTTGCTAAGGTGTTCTGGGTGGTTGCTAGGCGGTTGCTAAGGTATTTTGGGTAGTTGCTAGGCGGTTGCTAGGGTGTTATGGGTGGTTGCTATGCTGTTGCTAGGTGGTTGCTAGGGTATTCTGGTTGGTTCCTAGGGTGTTCTGGGTGGTTGCTAGGCGGTTGCTAGGGTGTTCTGGGTGGTTGCTATGGTGTTGCTAGGCGGTTGCTAGGGTATTCTTGGTGGTTGCTAGGCGGTTGCTAGGGTCTTCTTGGTGGTTGCTAGGCGGTTGCTAGGGTGTTCTGGGTGGTTGCTATGGTGTTGCTAGGCGGTTGCTAAGGTATTCTTGGTGGTTGCTAGGGTGTTCTGGGTTGTTGCTATGGTGTTGCTAGGCAGTTGCTAGGGTATTCTGGGTGGTTGCTAGGGTGTTCTGGGTGGTTGTTATGGTGTTGCTAGGCGGTTACTAAGGTATTCTGGGCGGTTGCTATGGTGTAACTAGGTGGTTGATAGTTGTTACAGATGGTTACTATGGAGTTTTTATAGAGTTCTTAGCATGATCTTGGCATGATTTAGCACTAATTGCTATTAGCATGTAGCTATTCACTGCTAGCATGTGTAGCATGTTGGAAGTGCTGTTTGCTAGCATGAGTCAAAAGAGCCAAACCTCATCTCTATACGATGTTCTGATGCAGAGATATAGGTCTTGTAAAACGGTTGCTAGGGTACTCAAGTTTGGTTGCTATGGAGTTGCTTGGGAGCTGGGAGCTTTAAACTTAAGAAGTTTAAAGTGGTTTGAAGTTTAAAGTAGTTTACGAGTTTTTGAGTTTTGCGTTTATAAGTTTAAATGAGTTTAGAGTTTGTTTAAATGAGTTTAGTGTGTGTGTGTGTGTGTGTGTGTGTGTGTGTTCACACACACACACACACACACACACACACACTCAGAGTTTATGAGTTTAGAGTTTATAAGTGTACAAGTTTTTGAGTTTAGTTTATAAGTTTAAATGAGTTTTGAGTTTATAAGTTTAAATTAGTTTACAGTTTATAAGTTTAAATGAGTTAAAGCTTAAGTTTGAAGTTTAAAGTAGTTTAAAGTTTATATTAGTTTGAAGTTTAATTTAGTTTGAAGTTTAAAGTAGTTTAAAGTTTAAAATAGTTTGAAGTAGATAGATGAGTTTATTAGTTTAATTGTTTAATTAGTCTCAATGGCTTATATAGTATATAGAACGGCAGTTTGAATAAGTCTTCAAGGTGTTTAGATTTAAATTTTTGTCGGTTGGTCAGTTTGAATCTAGATTTGAATTTTTTAGAACTCCCCAATGCAAGTCAATGGGAGTTTTTCCGAGTTTTGATCGGCATTTTTAGGAAAACCGTAAGTCCGATCAGTCTGAAAAGATAAAGCAACTCGAGTCAGAATAGTCTGAAGGTCTGAGCCGAGTTTGGAGTATGTAGACTTAAAGCTCTAGGAGGAGATAGGGGATAAATTTTTAGTAAGAAGAATAATAATAATAATAATAATAATAATAAGTTTAAGTACAATATCACTAAGTTGGCTCTCTCAAGCCAACTTAATAATAATAATAATAATAAGTTTAAGTACAATATCACTAAGTTGGCTCTCTCAAGCCAACTTAATAAGTTTAAGTACAATATCACTAAGTTGGCTCTCTCAAGCCAACTTAATAAGTTTAAATAGGATTTCAGTAAGTTGGCTTTCTCAAGCCAACTTAATTAACGAAATGCAGTTGTGTTACTGCTGCAGTACCGCACTTTGGTCAACAGGTGGAGCTATATTTGCGCATGCGCAAATATTTCAAAGCACGTTAAATGCGACACTTATCTTTTAGCGCTTGTTCTCCATTTTGAGGGAATCAAATCATGCTCAAACGGAGGATGCAATCAACATTTTGTATTTATCTGGACCAAAAGGTGAGTTATTTTACTTCCTATCCTTTAATATTGAGGCTGTCAGTAAATTAGAATAGTCAATCGCTGTTTTGTTGGTATTTTATTGAAGTTGCTTTTAGCACTCGTCCTCAAGTGGTGTTGTTAGCGTTTTTTAGCTCTTATGTGATCTTTTAAACTCGCCAAACGTTGATAATGTTTGAATTCACCCATACAAAAAATGGCAAATGACCTTATTTTTTTAATATAATTGCTAGTTAATAAGAGTTTCTCCATGTTGTGCCCCAATAAAGCAGTTTTATCTAGTTTTAGTTTTAGTATACATTTTAATAACTTCCTTAATGTTGAGCATTTTTATTTAATGTCAGATAATAACTCTGAAACTTTTGAAGTACAGAATAACACATGGGCCTATGGCAATAAACAGCTTATTAGGTCATCCAAAATAATTTTACTACAGTTTATTAGTCAGCAACCTAGAGTTTTTTTTTTTTTTTGTATTATTATTATTCTTTGACTCACATATTCATTTTTTGTTTCCTCAGAATTTTGGAGTCCTACATGTGAGGTGCATAGATTGTGGCTCTTCTCACACATCCAGATCTAAGCTTTTACACTTCAGGTTGGTACATGGACACAGACAAAGTTTTAAAACATGGAATTCGCTGTGGTCCCACTTATGCTCAATACTTGTGCAGGTTATCAAGGTGCTGATGGACAGAACATTTACGCACAGGAGGCATGAGATGATTGAAGATTTGCCTTTCGTCGCTGAATTTAATAACAGATAGCCAGCACTCTTTAGAGGTAAGTCTTTATAAGTAATGTCAGCTGTGATGAATTGCTTGGATGGTTATTGTATGCAATTCCAAATTATAAATTGAAGTCTTTTAGATGTAATTCAGATAAATGCTGTTAAAGAAATACTGTTAGTGTATGATAATATTGTAACGATTCACAAATTTATCAGCATCCAACCTGATTTGTCCTTTTTGTTCATTTCTAAACCCAGCTCCTCAAAACTTTCAAAAAGACAGAAGGAACAGCGGCACAGAAGATCATAAGCATCCTATCAGTTATGAATCTGGTATGTTCTGTTATATTCTTCATCACTTTAAATCTGACAATAATTCACTATAGATTAAATAGTATACCCAAAGATGAACATTATTTACTCAGCTTCATGTCACCGAATCCCTTTTATTTTTCGCTTTTCTAACTAAAAAGGTAAATTATGTGGTTGTCCTGCTCATTTCTGTCCATGAATAAAAGTCAACGGTGAGTTCCTGTTCTGAAGCTTCTAAAGTCACATGCAATTGTTTGATGCTATTGAAGCTTCGGAAGAAGAATTCACCATTGACTGTCATTGTAATGACAGAAAAGAGCAGGAAAACCAGGAAAATTTCAATTTCCTAGGAAGGAAAAAAGACTTTGGGAGTTTGAATGACATAAGTGTCAGTAAAAAAATACAGAATTGTTGGGTATCCCTTGAATTTTGGTATATATGGTCTGGAATGTTAATATGTATATGCTTAATTCTGTTTTAATTTCAGAGCTTGTTCGTCGCTTTACCCTATTTCTCAGCAGCATCAGATTTGTGATTTATGCACCTACAATTGGAACAGCTCTGACATCCAAGATTATTTAATAGCTTTTCTGTTGCAAAGCTTTTGGTTTAGAACCATTTATTAGTTTTATTGTACTGGTTCTCTGAATTTTGAGGCCCTCACAGATGCAGTTGCAGATAATATTTTTTTTGGCTCTTGTATAAATAACTTTGGCATAATTTGTGTTAATTATTCTGAACACTGCTTATTTGTCTCATTGTTCAGAATGACACCACTGGGAAAAGGTGAATGCATCTTGAAAGCACTTGCTGTTTACCTGGCCCTCTCAAACCTTGTGAAGGAGTGCATGGTAAATTATTTACATTTATAAAAAATCGTGTATGTTTCTCTACAACCAACTGATCTGTTTTTAATTGTTGCTTTTTGTATTTGACTTTTTTTTTTTTTTTAGGATGTTGAACATGAAGTCCTAACCTCAATACGCAAGACCACCTTAGGAATCTATGTGGTCAAACATGAAGGAGCAGAGGCTACAGATCTTTACAAAGATGTTGGCATCATGATTTACAGCATCTAAATACATGACAACCTGAACAATGTGCATAAGTGTGTTCTTCGATGCTTGGTCTTATTTACGCCTGAAAAATTTACTCCTGTAATCTGAGGTTAGGAACATTTCTGCGCTTTCTATAATGTTGCACTGTTGACTATTACAGTACTTTTGTTTCAATATCAACCATGTTACATTCCTTTGAATAATAGTCTTGTTTTTAACAACTGATAAATTATTTGCTGCTTTTTTTGCAGAACACCTTTATAAGTAATGATTGATAAATCCTTTCACCTAAAGGCAATATGCTTCTTTTTTTTAAATTAATTATTTTCTTGAAAAGTGAAGGCAGTCTTTACAGAGTAATTATTGTGTAAATGTTCACAATGGAAATGTTTGTAAAAATGTAAACAAAATTGTAAAAAAAGAAAAAGTGAATGTATTCATTGAATAAACTCATAATGAAACTGGATTATTTGTTTTGGTTGAATGTAAAAATATTAATTTTAGGATAATTGAACTTAATTAACTTAATTGTTTTGGACAAAATTAAGACTGTTAACTTTATTCAACTAAACGGCATTGGATTAACCTTATGTAATGAACTTAAGTTTATTGAAATAAATAATGTTACATAAATCCAACATAGCCCAGTTATGTGGGACCGGTTGACATAAAATAGTTAATTAAAGCCAACATATCATTTCTTAGAGTGTATATATATATATATCTACATGGCCGGAATTTTGAGATCGCAATAGACGTGAAGGACTATAATGCGTTAAGAGCTCGCTCAAGTACTGCGGAGCTAAACCATTCAGTGCTTTGTAAGTAATCAGCAATATTTAAAAATTTATACGCTGCTTAATAGGGAGCCAATGCAGTGTTGACAGAACCGGGCTAATATGGTCATACTTCCTGATTCTGGTAAGAACTCGAGCTGCTGTAGTTAAAATGCGGTTTTACAGGTACTAGACACATGACTTTCAGATGGAAGATTGGTATCAAAGAGCACACCCAGGTTCCTAATCGACGACAAAAGACTTGACAGAGCAGCCATCAAGTGTTAGACAGTATTCTGGGTTCTCTTACGAGAGTTCTCTCGTACTGCGTTCGTAGAACGCTGCGGGAAAAGGTCTCTTTTCACGAAATACTGAAGCAAAATTATCCTTAATTTTCATAAATGTAAAACGCATTGCAGCAGTGCACAGCTATGGCGAGACGGCTCGCTCGCTCATAGGCTGTTCTGCGGCAACTGCATTAGCCTATCGAGCGAGGGCTGATGCAATGTCAGACCAATGAGAGCGCTTCGCGCGCTCCTCGCCACATCCCGCCGAAACGGGTGTGGCAGTCCCCTATAAAAGGAGCTCGAGTAGGCTGATTCAACTGATTTTCATCTCTTCAGCGAAGCGCACGCATCGCTGGATCACGAAGAAGCTAACGCCGTCGAGAACAAGCATCTCAGCGGGACGAGCCCTTGAAGCTGCTGGCCTTCGCCGCCTTCTACAAGCCGTACCTGCTGCGCTTTCCGGCGCTACATATCCTTTCTGCTCTGTTTGTGTGTGTGTGTATTGTGTTCTCCGAACACTCACCCTCTAAAAGAGCCGCGTCTTTTTCAAGATGCCATCCTGTGGTTCGTGCCGAGCCCCACTCACCGAGGGAGACCGCCATGTCATCTGCGTCTCCTGTCTGGGTGAGGCTCACGCAGCGCTCGCGCTCGCTGACGGCGGCTGCCCTCACTGCGAGCTTCTGCCGATGGTGACTCTGAGGACTCGCCTCGCGCACTTCTCCGAGCCTGCACGCCCTGCCGCGATGCCGCGCCGTAAAAAGCGCCGCTCGCAACGGGCCCCTGAACCAGTCTCTTCCCGACAAAGCTCGCCGGTTCGCCCGCCTGCTTCGCCAGCTTCCCCCGAAGCACTTCCCAGTACACAGCGACCGCAGTCTGCCGCCGCTTCATCTGAGGGAGCCGCTTCTGAAGCTGAGTCGGTGGAGAAAGATTCCTGCTCTCTGCTAGCATCGGGCAGTGAGGATTGGGCGAGCTCTGCGGATCTCACGCCTCCTGCTTGTAAGCCCTCGGCTAGAGCTAGCATCGAGAGGGAGCTCATGCGGGTACTCGCGCTGGCCGCGGCGAGCCTCGGCCTCGAGTGGTCTGCACCGAAGCTCCCCTCTCGCACCCGGCTGGATGGTAGCTTCCTCCCTGGCGAGCGTACTTCTCCGGAGTCTAAGCCCGCACCCTTTCTTCCTGAGCTTCACGAAGAAGTGGCTAAGGCCTGGAACGCTCCGTTTTCCGCACGGACACGATCCTCGGTTTCGCCAGCTTTCGCTTCCGTGGATGGTGCTCAGGACCGAGGCTACCTCTCCCTTCCGCCGGTGGAATTGGCGATAGCGACCCACCTTTGTCCGCCCTCTGCTGGACGGCGGACTAAACCGGTGTTGCCATCTAAAGCCTGTCGAACTACGTCGACGCTGCTCGCGCGGATCTTCTCCGCCGCTGGGCAGGCTGCATCGGCTCTACACACCATGGCCACGCTACAGATCTTTCAGGGCGATCTCCTCCGTCGACTGGACGAGATAGGACCTGAGGATGTCTGCATCGCGGACCTGAGAAGCGCGTCGGATCTCTCCCTCCGCGCTACAAAGGCTGCAGCACAGGCCGTGGGACGGTGTATGGCTTCCGCTACCGTAGCAGAAAGGCATCTCTGGCTGACGCTCACGGAAATGGGTGACTCAGAGCGCAGCGCGTTCCTCGACGCCCCGCTTTCCCCCGCTGGCCTCTTTGGATCTTCTCTCTCCGAGTTCGTGGAGAGATTTTCCGAAGCCCAGAAAGCGTCTCAGGCTTTTAAGCACTTCTTGCCGAAGCGCTCCAGCTCTACAGCGGCCCGTGAAAAACCGGCCTCACGGAGCTCTCAGCCTCAGCCCCCGCCTTCTGCATCCTCTTCACAGCGACAGCAGCGCAGCTCTCAGCCCCGCTCTCGCTCTACCAGCCGCCGCCCCACACGACGCGGGCCGCGGCCGAGGATCACTTTGAAGCCGGAAGCCCCAAAGAAGTCCTAGCACGCCTAGGAAAGCGCAGGTGTGTAAGCCCCGTTGCGGCCGGGCCCTCACCAAAGCGCACCGCTGTCTCAGTCCCAAGATTTGCGACTGCTTCAGTGTTTTCTGCAGTACACAAGCCCGCACAGCTGCCCGCTTGCCTGCACACAAAAGCCGTTTTTACGGCTACCCAGATAAATCCCGAAAAGAGTGTATTTTCTGGTGTCCCGGCCACGGCCGATGGTGCTATAAACGTAGTGCTGATGCCCACTCCTTTGTGCCCATCCCTACACAAAAGCACAGCCCCGCACACGGGGCCCGCGCTCATAAGATCGACTCAGGTCGATCGCGCTCTAAACATAGTCAAAGTGCCCACTTCCCAGTGCCCACAAACACTATGTCTGGCAGATCACAGTCTCCCCGTAAAAGCGGGATCTGTGCGCGCCCGCGCTGCTCACACAGACAGCGCGACCAAAGCAGTGAACGTGCCCGGTCCCCGCCCACGTCCACCTGCAGGCTACATGAGTCCCATGCGACCTTCTCAGACCTCCCTCGCTCAGTTAAGCACTGTAACGCGGTCGAGGATGAGCGCTATGCCCGCTGTATTAAGCGCGCTCCCCGCCTCATATGTCACAGGCGTAACGCCTATGTTATCGCACCCCGAAGCACCACTGCCGCACTGCGGACAGAGCGAGCTTCGCATTCAGCCCCTGGCCGGCCATGCAGATGCGTGGGCCGCGCTTCCAGGGGTTTCAGACTGGGTGCTAGACATTATAAAGAGAGGCTTCTCGCTACAGTTTTGCCGACGCCCTCCCCGCTTCACAGCGCGCGTCGAAACCACGGTGAATTCAGAAGCAGCACACCTGCTTCGCGCCGAAATATCAAAACTGTTGAGCAAAGGGGCGGTACAGCTTGTACCCCCAGCTCAAAGCGAAAGGGGGCTATACAGCAGATACTTTCTAGTCCCGAAAAAGGACGGAGGTATCAGACCCATTCTGGATCTAAGACAACTAAACAGAGCTTTAGTGAAACGCAGTTTCAAAATGCTCACGACCAGAAAAATCCTCGCGCATATTCGCCGAGAAGACTGGTTTATGTCGATAGATCTGAAAGACGCGTATTTCCAGATACAGATAGCGTCACGTCACAGGCGATTCTTGAGATTCGCCTTCGAGGGTCGGGCATACCAGTACACAGTCCTGCCTTTCGGCTTGTCCCTGGCACCTCGTACGTTTACGAAATGCATGGACGCAGCGCTCGCCCCCCTCAAACTCAGAGGCATGCGAGTGCTGAACTATTTGGACGACTGGCTGATCATAGCTCAATCGCGATCACAGCTCGTGGAGCACAGAACCATGTTACTCGATCACCTCGAGAATCTTGGTATTATGATCAATTGGACAAAGAGCTCCCTGAACCCCAGTCAAACTATCTCGTTTCTGGGTGTCGTTCTGGACTCGCAGTCCATGACGGCGCGGCTGTCAACACAGCGCGCGCTGCACATTCAGCACACAGCGAAAGCCTTTCGCTGCGGTGCGACTACCACGCTCAAAAAGTTTCAGAGGTTGCTGGGTCTTATGGCCTCAGCAGCATCGGTTCTCCAGTTGGGCTTGCTTCGCATGCGCCCTCTGCAGTTCTGGCTAAAAGCGCGAGTGCCTCGCAGAGCGTGGGCACTTGGCCGATTACGCCTCAGAGTCGATCAGGACTGCGTGGCAGCCCTGAGACCTTGGGGAGCGAGCGATTTGTACCGTTCGGGTGTAAGCCTGGGGACTCCCTCGAGGGTGAAAGTGGTGTCTACGGACGCATCCACCTCGGGATGGGGAGCGCTGCTCGAGGGCAGACCGTTCTTTGGCCAGTGGTCAGAACGAGAGAAGCTCCATCACATCAACTGCTTAGAAATGCTAGCAGTTCACAACGCGCTGACGCGCTTTTGTCCCCAAATCAAGGACCAGCACGTCGTAGTCCGCTCGGACAACACGGCCGTGGTGTCCTACATAAATCGCCAGGGCGGTCTCAGATCCAATACTCTGTACAGGCTGGCCAAGCGCCTCCTGACATGGGCTCAGCGCAACTTGCGCTCGCTGAGAGCAGTGCATGTGCCTGGGGTCCACAACCTGGGTCCAGACAGACTGTCCAGGAACAACGTTCCCACGGGCGAATGGTCTCTACACCCACAAACAGTCCAGCTGTTGTGGCAGAGATTCGGCAGGGCGGAGGTGGACCTATTCGCGTCCCCAGAAAACGCTCATTGCCCCGTGTTCTTTTCGAAGAACGACAGCGCGCTGTCTCACATGTGGCCGCACTGCCCGCTATACGCGTTTCCCCCAGTCTCCCTCCTGCCTCAGGTATTGGAGCGAGTCAGGGAAGTGAAATGCCCAGTACTGCTTGTAGCACCGTTCTGGCCCAGCCATGCCTGGTTTCCAGCCCTGATGCAGTTAGCAGACTCCACCCCGTGGCCGATACCTTCGAGGAGAGATCTCCTCTCGCAGGCCAAGGGCGCGATTTGGCACCCACATCCGGAGTTGTGGTCCCTTCACGCGTGGGCGCTCAACGGGTATCCGTTAACCTCACGGAGGGAGTGCTGAATACCATCACTCAGGCTAGAGCACCGTCGACCAGGCGGCTTTATGCCTCGAAGTGGTCGGTTTTCTCCAGCTGGTGTGCTGCTCGGGGCCTGTCACCCCTCGATTGTGAGGTGACGGAGGTTCTCTCCTTCCTACAAGAGCTGTTGGATAAGGGCAGGTCCCCCTCCACGCTCAAAGTCTATGTGGCGGCTATTGCAGCGTTCTCGACAGCAACGCTAAGCCAGTCACTAGGAAGGAACGATTTAGTCATCCGCTTCCTCAGAGGAGCTAGGAGGCTGAATCCCCCCAGACCTCCTTCAGTCCCGATGTGGGACCTTTCTACGGTCTTGGCGGCCATGAAAGGTCCCCCTTTTGAGCCTATTCAAACTGTCAGCCTCAAACATCTGTCGTTCAAAACAGTGTTTTTGCTGGCCCTAGCTTCAGTGAAGCGCATAGGCGATCTGCACGCGCTCTCTGTGAGCCCAGCGTGCTTAGAGTTTGGGCCTAATGACTCCAAGGTCATACTCAAACCTAGACACGGTTACGTGCCAAAATCCCTCAACACACCGTTTAGGGCTCAGGTTATCTCCCTGTCCGCCCTACCGAGTGAGGAAGGGGACTCGAGCTGTCTTTGCCCCGTTAGGGCTTTAAGAGCTTATGTGTCCCGCTCTGCTGTCTTCAGACAGACTGAGCAGCTCTTTGTCTCGTTCAGCGGTCGTTCCAAGGGAGCAGCTGTTTCGAAACAGAGTCTATCCAGATGGGTAGTTGACGCCATAGCGCTGGCTTACACCACCAAGGGCCTTCAGTGCCCATTGGGCGTGAGAGCGCACTCCACGAGGGGCGTCGCCTCATCGTGGGCCTGGTCTAGCGGGATTTCCTTACAGGAAATATGTATGGCGGCAGGCTGGGCCTCACCGTCTACATTCATAAGGTTTTACAACCTAGAGGTTCCCGCCTTGCAGGCAAAGCTGCTTTCGGTATAGTCGAGTCAGCTGTCTAGCCCGGACACTGATTTCGCAGGCGCACAGCGCCCCGAAAAATTTCTGGGCAGAATTGTGTAAGACCCACATTTCCCACATTAGCCAGGCCTTCCCCTGCCTATGTGACGTTATATCGCGTCTGAGGACGCAACCTTTAAGGGCGGATGTCCCCCCCCCCCTTTTTTATCTCCAGACTCTCTGAGTCTACCTGGTGATTATGCACTGTATATCTGGACTGGCTTCCAGTGATCGGTGTCTTATCCCAGCACGCACGGCGTCTTACAAGTGGTTCCCGCAGCGTTCTACGAACGCAGTACGAGAGAACTCTCGTAAGAGAACGTACTCGGTTACTAACGTAACCTCGGTTCTCTCTAGAAGAGGGAACGAGTACTGCGTTCCCTGCCGTGCGCGCGGTTCGCTCTGGTTCGCTTCGGCGATGAAAACCAGTTGAATCAGCCTACTCGAGCTCCTTTTATAGGGGACTGCCACACCCGTTTCGGCGGGATGTGGCGAGGAGCGCGCGAAGCGCTCTCATTGGTCTGACATTGCATCAGCCCTCGCTCGATAGGCTAATGCAGTTGCCGCAGAACAGCCTATGAGCGAGCGAGCCGTCTCGCCATAGCTGTGCACTGCTGCAATGCGTTTTACATTTATGAAAATTAAGGATAATTTTGCTTCAGTATTTCGTGAAAAGAGACCTTTTCCCGCAGCGTTCTACGAACGCAGTACTCGTTCCCTCTTCTAGAGAGAACCGAGGTTACGTTAGTAACCGAGTACGTTATTACAGAGCTGCCAGCTCTCACGCATTCACCATGAGACTCACGCAACTGACACTTTTCTCATGCCACATTCATTTTCTCACGCACAGAAAAATCGCGAAGCAAAGAGGACATGGAGACCAACTGACTAGACAGAGCAGGTTAGATATGATAAAAAAAAAAATCTCAGCTCTCAGATTCTGTCAATTTTATTACGAAATTCAAACAACAAATAGGGGAGCGCGGGGCACAACCTAACGCGGGGCTAGTTGTAACACGCTTGTTTTAAATACTTCCGCATATGCTTGGATGACGAAACTTTGTGTATTTACTAGTTGCAATATCAACGCTATATAGAAAAAAAAAAATCCGCCAAAATATATATTTTTTGAAAGATATCCATAGACATTTATTAAACCATAGCAAAAGTACATTTCTTAAGTTAATTTTTCATCTCTATTTTTTGTGTTTATTTAAAATAAGACAAATCTGATATTATTGTAATCTCCAAGATGTTATTTAACAGTTGAGATAGTTATTTAATGCTTCGCTAACTAGCAGAAGACACAAGCAGGGTTTAAATCCCAGTTGTGCAGGCGGGGCATGTTGTCACACTGCGTTACAATGAGCCCCTATTAGAAATATGCTATTATATTCTATACTTTTATTAAGAAAACGTGAGATATATGTTCAGAAATTACTAATTATTTATTTGTTTTGAACTATGTTGTATAGATGTGTTTTCATGTGTTCGTAGTCAAAACTCAAAAATTAGTTTATATTTAATTATAAAAAATTGCCATTATTTTATATGAAAAAGTTTTTTAATTGTATTTTATTTGGAAAATATTTTAGTTTGTTTTGTGTATTTTTTTTATTAGATCGGATAACATTTTAAGCTGTCATATGGTCATGGCCACCTATGGGGCATGTTGTCACATTTCACTTCCATTCTTTCGGGGTATATCAAGAAAAAAGTATATACTGTATTAATAAAACACATAACTGTAGTAGACATGTGGGAAATTAATGTGGGAATAAATAAATACTCTGAACCAACACAAACTGAGAAAGTCAAAAAGCGTTACTTTGTGCCCCGCTCTCCCCTACTGTATTGGCGTTTGTAAATGTGACATGACAGATCGCTAGCGGCACGTGACCCGATCATCTCTAGCTAATTGGAAATAAACATGAACACTGTTGAAAGATACAGTACAACTTATCGAAATGTATATTCATAATGCTTATATCAGTGTTTTTCTACTGCGGACAGGGTCAATAAAACAGCTGGAGAACAATTATGTCACATAACATTTACCTCAGGAAATGACCATAATATAGGCTATAGCACCTTAGTTGGCTAGAAAAAAACAAAGTTATTTTTTTTATTTTTTTCTAATTTTAGTTATTTTTAACCTTAAATAATTTTACCAGCTGATAGGGATGTATGTATGTTTTTTTTTTTTTTGAGAAAAAATCCTGTACCTAATATTTATCCAAATGAGTCAATACTAAATCAAATCACAAGAATTGAAATCGTGAAATTGGTTTCAAGCAATAAAAAAAAATGCTTGCCAGAAATCGTTCCATTAACAATGTAACATTGTCTCTAAACCTAATAAAATTCAGTTTAGTTACTAAAATGTATTGACAATCACAATATACTTATTGTAATAAAAAAAAAAAAACGCATCCCCCCCAGTTTAGAATTTAGGCTAACAGGATTGACAATATTACACTTTATGTAGTGTTCCTGTAGTAGAGTATGTTGGTCATTCTCAGGGAACGCATGAATGGATTAGACAATTACTTTGAATGCAATATAAATCACTTTAGACCATCTGCCACATGCACTAATGTAATGAACGATCTGATGTAAAGTGTTGTGCAAAACAATGTGAAACTACAAGGTTCTGTTTAGAAAGTCTTTATTGCTGATGTTTGATAACCGTTTCAGCACAAGATCAGGAGTCTTCAGAAGAATCACTAACCTACAAGAATAAAAAAACTCCAGTAATAAGCAGGGTGCAAATAACATGATCATCCAATTTATCTTTTTGTGATAATGACCGGCTGACTTAAAAGAAAAAACTGTTGTATGACATGGTTTATGTTAGTGTATCATAGTATGATGAATAATTACAATATATTTGATGTTCTTGTTGTCACCCTCTTACACCTGAAAAAAAAAAATCAGATTTAGTTGATCTGCAGTGTGTCAGTCTGAGTTTTTGATTGAAATCACATCACCTTAATCACAGCAGAACATGATCACGTCATTGAGAGCGGTGTCGTCTCCACTTCCCTGTGGCGGTTCTACCCGGGTCTGTAAGCCGCAGATTCCTTTTCCTTCACACGCTGGACTCCATTCGCCCCAGGAGCCCCATAAGTTAAAGTAAGGCTCCAGCTCCTGACCTCCACTGCATTTGAACCTGTAAAAAAATTAGATGTGACAATGTATGATAAAATATGTAATTGTGTTGTTGGATTGAATGTCAGTCACATGATCACCTGCAGCCGACGGCCTAATCACTGCAATCTTGAACAGCAGCACGACTGCAAGTATGATATTAACTAAACTATTGATGGGGGAAAATTGAGTCCTTAAATAGCAAAAATAAAACCAGGATATGTAGGAGTCTGAGATGGTGTAAGAGGTTTACACTGGGTAAGAGATGTTATAACTTATACCAGCACACACTCACCTGACGTTGTTTGCGGCCGTATCATCTCCGTCTCCTTGGGAAGATTCAACTTTCAGCTTGAAAGCTGTAAAGTATCCAGAAGGACACCATCTGATCACATTCCACCCATCACCAAACCTGAAGAAAACAGAGGTTGCCTGATCAAATCAATCATTTTCAAGAAAAACCTCAATTTACTCTCTTAATGCAAGATTTGTTAATACTCATTACTTTCCTACGCTGGACTCCACATGGTTAGATGTTTGGATAGCCCGAGAATTTCTGGACCGATCGACACAGTAAAGACGAATCCCATTGAGCGCTGTATCATCACCAGCAACCATTCCTTCCACCTTAAAACAACAAGACAATCTTCCATTTGAAAGTTAACTAACCAAACCAATAGTAGCAACATTTATTTTCATGCTCTTTAGTATTACACAGACACTTAAGTCTTTTAAAAATGTTCCTGGCGAATCCTGGAATTAAATGACAAACAGCAACTCCAGTTTAATCTTTGAAGCGTTCATCCACCCCCATATTGACAAAATAGTGTCAATGCCCAACTTACATTCAGACTAAACCCTGCGGCGTATGTTCCACTTGGACACATGCTCTTAGGCCCCCACGATCCCCAACCCATTCCATTCGTCACCTTCAGCTCAGA
The DNA here is from genome assembly GCA_022828995.1 of Vimba vimba. Taxonomy (NCBI): domain Eukaryota; kingdom Metazoa; phylum Chordata; class Actinopteri; order Cypriniformes; family Leuciscidae; genus Vimba; species Vimba vimba. Next base: position 2,122,288 of record CM040829.1, on the reverse strand, counting down.
TCTGTAAGACCGGTCGGTGCTCACATGCCCAATAATGGCTAGCAGGGAAAACATCATGGAAAAGAAGTGATGCATTACAGCACTGGCCTGAAAACTGACTGTTAGATTAATTTGTAGATAGACTATTTGCTAAATATAATAAAGCAGAGGACCATGACCTTCTCAAGTTTATTAAGGAAGAAGCCTCATATTTATACACAAGATTAAGCAGATTCATTAACCACGATGTCCATCTCATCCAATCATAGTTCTCAAAGATCAACCCCTACCATGTTTGGCATATTAAGAAATTATGTTTTATTAACAAAGTTCAGGAGGAGCACGTTCAGATAATTAACCCTAATTAAACACCTGTGGAGCACAATCAGATAATCAACCCAATCAACGAGTTAAGAGGTGTCTATATATATACACACAGCAGATAATCACACTTTGATTAAATTTCAGAGTACATATACAGAAAATAATAGATAAATGTAAAAAAGTGATAAATATAATGAGATGTCTTGCTGGAGCTGAATGGGGAGCAAAACGACAATCGCTCAAAAGTATTTATGTGGCACTAATTGGAGCAACTATAGATTATGGTAGCATGGTGTATAGTTCTGCCTCAAAAACTCAGCTTGCTAGGATGAGGGAATTCAGAATCAAGCATTAAGGATATATTGTGGAGCAATAAGATCTTCACCAGTGTCATCACTTAATGTTGAGACGGGAGTAATGCCACTAGGAATGAGAAGGATTAAGTTAAGAATGAGATACTGGGCAAACATAAAAAGGTCAACTGGAAAATCATCCAGTTAAGAATGTTTTAAGTGACTGTTGGAAATATAACTATAAAAAAACTAACGAGTTTTGGATGGTTTATTAATGAGGAGGCAAGAGAAATAATTAAAGATGTTAATATTGCTACATGTGTGGTTCTGCCAGCAATTCCTCCTTGGTTTTCTCCAATGCCTTCTATAGATATCCAGTTACACAAAGACAAACATAATGAGGAGAATATCCTGGATAGCGTAAAGGTACAAGATTAAATAGATAAACCCCCGGTTTCACAGACAAGGCTTAAGCTAGTCTTAGGCTAAAATGCATGTTTGAGCTGTTTTAACTGAAAGCAACTTGCACTGACATATCTTAAAATATGTCAGTGCCATTGTTTTGTCTCAAGATGCACACCAGTAATGTTTTTTTTTTTTTTTCTAGGGCACGTACGTATATGAAAGCAAAGCTACTTAAATGCCCTAATTGAACTCAGGCCTAGTATAAGCCCTGTCTGTGAAACCGGGCCTATAAATACTATAGTGCCATCCAGATATATACTGATGGCTCAAAAGATCCAGATTCTGGTACTATATCTGCAGCAGTATTTATACCTCAATTTAAAGTCAACATTTTGAAAAGAACATCAGATCACATTTCAGTATTTACATCAGAATTAATAGCAATTATATTAGCATTACAGTGGGTCGAAGAAGTTCAGCCAATCAGATCAGTTATATGCACAGACTCTTTATCTGCAATTGAAAGTCTAGCAAGTGTCCATTTTTTTATGGACTCTGGTTCAGACATTGATCAAGTAACAGATGAAATTTATAGTTATGTGACATTTTGTGAGGACATGTTAATACCTGTGAAATCGTTTATTAAATTTCCAAACAGTAAACCGTGGGTTATAAAATCACTCAAGATTCTTCTGTCAAAAAGAAATAGGGCTTTCACAGAGGGAAATACTGTAGTGCATTATATGCTAAAAAGAGAAATTAAGTGTGAAATAAAGAGGGCTAAAGCAGTTTATAAGGAAGATCTCGAGTTTAAATTGAAAAATGGAAATTTAGGTTCTGTTTGGGAGGGGATGCATTTAATTACAGGTCAGGATAGTAGGAAAATAAATAATAGAATTAATTTGAATGGATTCAGTTCAGATGCAGCTTTATCACAGGATTTTAATCATTTTTATATGAGATTTGATACGCATGATTTTAAATCAGAAATTGAGGATTTGAAAAATAAGTGTAGGATAAACAGAGATAATGCTGGTGTCCCCTTTGATGTAGGAGATGTGATAACAGTTTTTAAACAATGTAAAATCAGGAAGGCAGAATCGGGGCCTGATAATATAGGGGGTCGTTTACTCAAGGAATGTGCTGAGCAGTTAGGACCAATATTTTATGACATTTTTGCCTGGTCCTTAAAAATACAAAAAGTACCTGTATGGTGGAAGCAGTCTACTCTGATTTCATTGCCAAAAAAGCAGAATGCACAGTTATTAGATGATTTTAGACCTGTGGCGCTCACATCCTTAGTGATGAAATGTTCAGAAAAACTAGTTAAGAGAGAAATTATGACTAAGACTGGGAGTTCTCTAGATCCTCTTCAATTTGCGTTCAGGAATAAGCGAGGCGTAGAGGATGCTGTCGCAACTCTCTTACATTTAGTATTTCAGCATTTAGAGAAGCCGAAAACTTTTGTTAAAGTACTTTTCATTGATTTTTCATCTGCCTTCAATACTATTCAGCCACATATTTTTATTGACAAACTCATTGAAGAATTTGGGTTGGATTTGTATTTGGTAGGCTGGATTTTAGATTTCCTTGTCGAGAGAACACAGAGAGTCAAAGTAAACGACTGTTATTCTGAATGGTTGGTGTCATCGACTGGGTCACCTCAAGGGTGCGTCTTCTCTCCCTTATTATTTATTTTGTACACCAATGCGTGTAAGAGTAGTTTTGGAAATAGGCACATCTTAAAATTTGCTGACGACTCTGTAATCGTTAGCTTATTAAGCACTCTCAGAAAAAAAGGTACAATTTTGTACCAAAGAAGGTACAAACCCTTGTCACTGGGGCGGTACCTTTTACTGGTACAAAATTGTACCTTAATATAGGGGAACAAATTTGTTCCATTCCAGTTTGTACCTTAAAGGACATGAATAGTCTTCCTGATACTGTTCGTTGCTCAGACTCGCTCTCCCAGTTTAAAACTAGATTAAAGACGCATCTTTTCGGCCAGGCATTCATATAATATTGTTAATCTCACAGTTCAAACTACAATCCGGCCTCTAGTTCATAAATGCCAGAGGAGAACTGGCCCCCGACTGAGCCTGGGTTCTCCCAAGGTTTTTTTTTTCTCCATTAGGTCACCTGATGGAGTTTTAGGACAACATTAGGTCACCTGATGGAGTTTTAGGACAACATTAGGTCACCTGATGGAGTTTTAGGACAACATTAGGTCACTTGATGGAGTTTTTTTGGTTCCTTGCCACTGTTGCCTTTGGCTTGCTCAGTTGGGGATATTTTGGGGATACTTAATTTTATTCTATCAATCAATAAATTCCACTAGAAACAAACCTTGTTGTATTTTTATTTAAAAATTTTTTAATTGAATACTGTGAAGCTGCTTTGATACAATCTGTATTGTGAAAAGCGCTATACAAATATACTTGATTTGATTTGATTTGTACCATGGGCAACCAAAATGTACCTTTTGTTTTTTAAAACTCGTTGGTACAATATTGTACCTTTATTAAAGGTAAAAATTTGATCCTTTAAGGTACCACCCCAGTGACAAGCCCCTTTGTACCTTAACTGTGTCAAATTTGTTCCTACGAGAACTATTAAAGGCTATTTTTCTATTGAATAACAAGCACATTCAACATCTGAATCCAAAAGGCATCAATTTAATCATTTCTGTAAATACATATGAAATACATATGAACGTTTGAATACTTTCATTCCAGTAAAGTATTTCTTTGTGTAAATACATCAAAGACTTCACAATACAATAAAGACTTAGCAAAATTATCAGAATATCACTTCTTTAAAAAGATTTGAAATAATATAAAATGCAATTACACTAAAATGTTACAGTACATAAAATATATTTTCTCATCTACAACAAAGCTAGACATGTTTTTTCCCCCACTTTTCACACAATACCCTTGCATTTATTTTACTTTTTTTTTTTAAAACACCATCATCCAACCCAAACTGCTCGGCAATTTCAGATCCCTCCATTTTTACACTGCTGAAGATTCTCCTCTCACTAAAGACACGTCCAGTCAAGAAGTTCCCAAGATCTGCACAGTGGGTTGAGATGTAGCCAGTTTTTCCTGAACATAATGAAGAATCAATATTAGAAAAGACAGACGTAAATTTATTAAACTTGTACTCCCATGACAAGCTCAAATTTGACCTCTAGACCGAAAATTCTGTCATTTACTCGCCATTTACTGGCTTCTATAACGGATTTCAGCTTAGCCAACCTCAACAATTTTACTTAAAGGGTTAGTTCACCCAAAAATGAAAATTATTTTGTTAATTACTCACCCTCAGGTCATTTCACACCTATAAGACCTTTGTTCATCTTCACAAATGAACACAAATGAAGATATTTTTAATGAAATTCTGAGAGCTTTCTGTCCTTCCATTGGGAGCAATGCAACTAACACATTCAAGGCCCAGAACAATAGGAAAGACATCATTGAAGTAATCCATGTGACTCCAGTGGTTTAACCAATTTTATGAAGCGATGCAGGTGCTTTGTTTTAGCAAAAAAACACAATTTACCACTTTATTTAGTAGGGGGAGCACTACGACGCATACGAATTGTGTTGACTCAAGACCGGGTGTTGTTCCTTGAATGTGGTTTAGATGATATTATTTTGTAAATATAGAGGTAAATTATGTTTGTTTTTGTTTTTTTGGCAAAACAAAGCTTACATCACTTCATAAAATTGAGGTTAAACCGCTGGAGTCACCTGGATTAGTTTAATGGTGTCTTTACTACCTTTCTGGGGCTTGAATGTTTTAGTTGCGTAGGCTACCAATGGAGGAACAGAAAGCTCTTGGAGTTCATCAAAAATATCTTCATTTGTGTTCCGAAGATAAACGATGGTCTGACAGGTTCGGAATGACATGAGGGTGTATAATTAATGACAGAATTCTTTTTTTTTTTTTTTTTGCTGAACTATACCTTTAAGGAATCCTGGAAACACCTTAAATCAACCACAGCATGCACTCGGTCCATTTTCTGGAATAACTGAAATGCAGATAAGAAAACAAGTTTCACACACACACAAAAAAAACTTTCTGCAGTTTTACATTTTCCACAAAGTTTTAAATGATTCACTTAAAGCTTCATATAAAATACCCAGAAAAGTTAAATGTTAAACTAATCCATTTGAATTGAGAAGTTTAGTAAAAAATGTCTGAAGAGACTACCACTTAGTATAATAAACAGATTAAATTTAGGATTTTACTCACATTTAAACATTGAACAAACAGAAGCTCAACCGCACTTGCGGAAGCTCGATTGTGCTGCAAAACACACGAGAATGATCATCATCGGTTTTTGCACGTCTAGCAAACATGCTTGAGCTTCCATTTACCGCAACTGATGTGTGAATTGATGTGAATAAAAGCCTAAATTAAATCTGTTCATCATATAAAATGATAGTATCTCTACAGAAAAACTTGGACTAAACTGCTCAATTCAAATTATTTTACGATCTCTTTATTATGGTAGCATACAGGTATCAAAAGACATTTTGAAAATCCATTTGATCCAATCCAATCCATTTGAATCGAGCAGTTTACCGTAGTTCAAATTTTCTGAAGAGACATGATCGCTTTATATGATGAACAGATTTCAGAAGCTCAACCAAACATGCTTGACACGTGAGAACAAACCTCTTTCTCAAACGTGCTGCGCAACACACGAGAATGAACCTCATTTGTTTTCGCATGTCAAGCGAACATGCTAGAGCTTCCGTTTACCGTATCTGATGTGAATTGATGAATAAAAGCCTAAATTCAACCTGTTCATCATAAAGGAAGCACAAAATTTAGACTAAAACACTCAATTCATATGGATTAGTTTTACAATCACTTTAGGAACTTTTTAAAGCGTCAAAGTGGTAATTGCTTAGCGGGTCAGAAAGCTCGTAATTGATGAAAGAATTTTCATTTTAGGGTGAACTAACCCTTTAACATGTTCAACGTAAAATTGTAGCAAAATGATAATTTAAATGCTATTTTTTTAATTGCATTTACACTCAGTTAAGACACTTATGATTGCATTTTTATTAAATACCCGCGATGAACGTGGCAAAATTCAATCTGGATTTAAAAAAAGGATTCCGAGACCATCATTGCATCAAGTGCGAGTGTAAAAGCAACTAGGAAAAATAACCTAATTTATAATTTTGCTATAATATTTGCTTGAACATTTTAAACATCTAATTTCTGTAATACATTTCATTTTTTATTTTTGAACTTATAAAATGTTCAAATGTATGTTTTAATTTTATGTTAAAGCTAGTGTAGTAATGCAAATTATTATATTATTGATTTTGAATATTTTTTTGCTCCAGATGTTGCACATATCATATAGAAAATGTAAATATAAATACAGAAATACATTGCCATTTTACACATTGCATTGCCATTTTGCACGTTACCTGTATGCTACCATACTTTGTGAGTATCAGAGTTTTAAGGGAATATTCTTTCAGTTAAGTGACAGAAATCTTTCAGAGTTCATTTGAAGTGCAGTTCTACCAGAAAGACTCGGGAGAAGATATTGTAACAATCATGCATTTATTAGTGATCCAGCAGCAATATGTGCAATAAGTATTTGGCGTAGGCCCCGTCCGTAACTCGCAATCCGAGGGTACGGATTCAGCATTTCCTGCCTGAAGATGAAGGCAGGGGCGTAGCCGACCCCCAAAAAATGTGTGGAAGAATAATTCCACTGGAACGGAGCCCACCCCCAAAGATGGAAAAGAAAATAAACCTGCCGGCCAATCGTGTAGTACCTAAAGAAATGAAAAAATTAAATAAAAAGCAAGCAAGCAGCAAGATAGACATGGAACTCATCAATTCTCGTAGGTTGATATCTAATTAAAGAGTTCCATTTATATCGTCGAGGGAATCTATAAAATATAATGTGAAGGTATACATTTATGCAAGCTACTTTCCTGCTGCTGTTATTACATAATACATTTATGCGTTTGCTGACACTTGAACAAGCTTTTTATTTTATTTTAGAACACGCATAGACAAGGCCGCGCTGAGCCATGCATAGAGACCACGCTGAGCCGCACATGACTAGGCCACGCTGAGCCACACGTAGACTAGCCACGCTGAGCCACACGTAGACTAGCCGCGCTGAGCCATGCATAGAGACCACGCTGAGCCGCACATGACTAGGCCACGCTGAGCCACACGTAGACTAGCCACGCTGAGCCACACGTAGACTAGCCGCGCTGAGCCATGCATAGAGACCACGCTGAGCCGCACATGACTAGGCCACGCTGAGCCACACGTAGACTAGCCACGCTGAGCCACACGTAGACTAGCCGCGCTGAGCCATGCATAGAGACCACGCTGAGCCGCACATGACTAGGCCACGCTGAGCCACACGTAGACTAGCCACGCTGAGCCACACGTAGACTAGCCGCGCTGAGCCATGCATAGAGACCACGCTGAGCCGCACATGACTAGGCCACGCTGAGCCACACGTAGACTAGCCACGCTGAGCCACACGTAGACTAGCCGCGCTGAGCCATGCATAGAGACCACGCTGAGCCACACATGACTAGGCCACGCTGAGCCACACGTAGACGAGGCCACGCTGAGCCACACGTAGACTAGCCACGCTGAGCCACACGTAGACTAGCCACGCTGAGCCACACATAGACGAGGCCACGCTGAGCCACACATGACGAGGCCACGCTGAGCCACACATAGACGAGGCCACGCTGAGCCACACATGACGAGGCCACGCTGAGCCACACATAGACGAGGCCACGCTGAGCCACGCATAGACGAGGCCACGCTGAGCCACGCATAGACTAGGCCACGCTGAGCCACACATAGACGAGGCCACGCTGAGCCACACATGACGAGGCCACGCTGAGCCACACATAGACGAGGCCACGCTGAGCCACGCATAGACGAGGCCACGCTGAGCCACGCATAGACGAGGCCACGCTGAGCCACGCATAGACGAGGCCACGCTGAGCCACACATGACGAGGCCACGCTGAGCCACACATAGACGAGGCCACGCTGAGCCACGCATAGACGAGGCCACGCTGAGCCACGCATAGACGAGGCCACGCTGAGCCACGCATAGACTAGGCCACGCTGAGCCACACATAGACGAGGCCACGCTGAGCCACACATGACGAGGCCACGCTGAGCCACACATAGACGAGGCCACGCTGAGCCACGCATAGACGAGGCCACGCTGAGCCACGCATAGACGAGGCCACGCTGAGCCACACATAGACGAGGCCACGCTGAGCCACGCATAGACGAGGCCACGCTGAGCCACGCATAGACGAGGCCACGCTGAGCCACGCATAGACTAGGCCACGCTGAGCCACACATAGACGAGGCCACGCTGAGCCACACATGACGAGGCCACGCTGAGCCACACATAGACGAGGCCACGCTGAGCCACACATGACGAGGCCACGCTGAGCCACGCATAGACGAGGCCACGCTGAGCCACGCATAGACGAGGCCACGCTGAGCCACGCATAGACTAGGCCACGCTGAGCCACACATAGACGAGGCCACGCTGAGCCACACATAGACGAGGCCACGCTGAGCCACGCATAGACGAGGCCACGCTGAGCCACGCATAGACTAGGCCACGCTGAGCCACGCATAGACGAGGCCACGCTGAGCCACGCATAGACGAGGCCACGCTGAGCCACGCATAGACGAGGCCACGCTGAGCCACGCATAGACGAGGCCACGCTGAGCCACGCATAGACGAGGCCACGCTGAGCCACACATAGACGAGGCCACGCTGAGCCACGCATAGACGAGGCCACGCTGAGCCACGCATAGACTAGGCCACGCTGAGCCACACATAGACGAGGCCACGCTGAGCCACACATGACGAGGCCACGCTGAGCCACACATAGACGAGGCCACGCTGAGCCACGCATAGACGAGGCCACGCTGAGCCACGCATAGACTAGGCCACGCTGAGCCACACATAGACGAGGCCACGCTGAGCCACACATAGACGAGGCCACGCTGAGCCACGCATAGACGAGGCCACGCTGAGCCACGCATAGACTAGGCCACGCTGAGCCACACATAGACGAGGCCACGCTGAGCCACACATAGACGAGGCCACGCTGAGCCACGCATAGACGAGGCCACGCTGAGCCACGCATAGACGAGGCCACGCTGAGCCACACATAGACGAGGCCACGCTGAGCCACGCATAGACGAGGCCACGCTGAGCCACGCATAGACGAGGCCACGCTGAGCCACACATAGACGAGGCCACGCTGAGCCACGAGGCTGCTAATGCCACACGTACTAAAAGCTCCTATCTAAGTCACTAGTCCTTGCTAACCAAAACCCTGAAGGCAGCGATATACTGGGGCACTCCTTTGTTCATGGAGGACCATGCCTGTCAGGGCTTAGCCCTGCTGTTGTGCATGTCCTGTTTGGAGGAAGCCCGGAAACTGCAACAGTAACACCAGAGGACTGTCCAGACCTAGACATCCGTGAAACAATCAGGCTTGTATGTTTTTTATCGAACCTCATTATTTCTTCCCTGTTATATACAATCAAGAAAGAAAGTCTCCACCCCCTTGGCCAATTTGTTTTTTCAGTGGGCTCTAATATTTTATGGAAAAATGGCTGAGGTGGTGAAGACTGTGCTATTTTAGCTTTTTTTTTACATTCTACTTAATGAATGTTTTTACAATTTAAACTGCTTTTTAATGTTGTATGCAAAACAATTTAAATAGTGCTATATAGATAAACTTGCCTCGCCTTTTGCTTCCCTCTCTGTCTTAAAGCTTGAAGGGGAATCTGAACTCTCAGACAAGGACAAAACAAGTGTCCAGGAGTTGGCCTACGCTTGGGATCTCCCTGGCCTTAATGGAAATAACCGAAGATGGCTTTTTGAGAAGATGTTGATCCATGCTGTGTGTAAAATTTAAAGAAACTGTCACATATTGGCAAAAGTCATCCTCAGAACTTGCTTTGGGATAATAATAAAATCATCTTCTGTCCGGTAATGTCATTAACAGGTAATTGGACGTGTCACACGACAAATCAAACAATTCAGGCGTGGTCTTAAAGAGACACCAATTTGGACATTGCTGACCAAACGACCTGACACAGTGGCCCAGCTTTTTCCACAGGAGAGAGCAGTGGATTGTAACCCTGCGGTAACTTTTTACAATTCGATATTATTTGTGTGTATATTATATAGATAGAATCCATGATAAAGTGGTAAGATTATTAAATTCATGTTTTTTTTTATTGTCAATGTAGATAATCATGCAGCACATCACTTGGCCTCATGAAGAAGATGATGATGACGACGACGACGATTATTCACTTGACACAAAATGCCGCATATCAGGTTATCTTCGCCACTTCATTGAAAATGGTATGTGTACAGAGTTTGAAATCTTGCCAACGTGTTATTAAAATAAGTTAGTCACCCAAAGTTTTTATTTATAAGTGGCAGGTTACTTTTTAAACAGTTAGTTATAGAAATTGTTCAATTCATTATTAAGGTTATTAAGACCATCTTTGCACACCTGTATATAGGACAGGAAGAGTAGATAACCGCACACTCTTCACACACAGCTTTATTAATAGTATTTTTTCATACCTTTTTGACATTTCACCAGGGTATATGGTGTTATGGTATTTCTGTTCAAGAAACTGCTTTATTTGTTACATAACAGAGCTACTATGATACATTTATTGGATACTAAACATTATTTAAATTTTCTAAATTATTAACCATTATTTGTAGCAACCTATCATTTGATCCATTTTGTTTAATCCACAGCATCACCTGATGAATTGACTGACCTGTTGAAATTCTGGACAGGGTGGGAGATTATGCCAAGGAATAACCTATCCATTGAGGTGGTTAAAGGCAGCTTCCCAACAGCCTCCACCTGTTTTGAGACCCTGCGAATCCCAGGACATTACAAGGACTATGCATCCTTTAAAAATGACATTCTGGCTTGTATTGGCACTTGTCAAACAGGATTTGGTCTTGTGTAGGGACAAAGCAGTGGTGAATAATGTTACTGTTACTGAATAACGTTAATGTTAAATGTTTGCATATTAATATGCCAAATTACGAATACAAAGTCCATTATGTTTTTTGATGGACAATTATATTAAATGGCATGCAACCTGCTAGCAATGGCAATGTAGCAACTTCAAAGTTAATGTCCTTTTAAAAAAAAAGTTTTAAAGAAAGTTAAGTTATTTTAGTTACCTACAAATGCAGTTAAGCACAGAAATATTTGGATGAAGTATATTTTGCTGCCGCTGCTTTTCTCAGATTGCTTCATCAGTATTTGTCTGTGAGGTTCTTATAATAAATGTATCATTGTGTTCATGACAGATCTGTCAGTGTTTTCATTACATAATTCATCAGTGATTGACATTCATCATTTCAGATTACAATGATGGAATCTCATAGATTAACTCATATGCTGCCTGTTTTATATAACTGTGCTTAACATCTTATGCAGAAATGCATCTGTCTCCAGAGTGAATGTTCAATGCCTAGAACAAATCCACTATAACCTTTGTTGCTTTTGCAAACATGCTTTTCCAATCTGTGGTACCAAATAACTTCTAAAGACATGACACTGATCATCTTAACACCCATCTGTGCTTTTAAGGGTTATTTGACTGCAACTTTGCAACAGTTTGCAGTCTGATTAACTTCATAACATCCTACATATGAAAATAGTGCATGTGTAATCCTCCAGTTATTCAAGGAAAATGTGTATATTGTGATGCAGGGTCAGTTTTGATCTTCAGTGGTAAATAGCACATTTGGCAATGGATGTCTGTCAAAGTGATGACTTGTCAATTGAATAAGAGTCATATATGGTAGGTCACTACAACTCATGTAATGATTAATTTGTGGGGCGTTTGCTCAAATGGACACATTAGCAGCTGCTGTCTTACAAAGGGGTTTTATTGCCATTTTAATTAAGTTGTTCACATCTGTACAGTATAAAGGCCCGTTCATAAAACTAAAACAATTACAAGAAATGCCTAAAATGTATTTATGTCTTGTAAATGTTGGTAGTTAGCTTGCCCTGATCTGACACACTATGGAAAAAAAGTTTCAAACAGAACAGAAACAAGGGGGGCATGTGTGTGTCTTTCAGTTTTCAGATAGAACATGCTCACAAAATTGAACAGCAGCAACATAGATATCACAGCCAAAGGACTGGGATACAGCTCTTGGGTCAACAACCTCTCTTAAAGCTGCCATTTGTCCATCAGTCAGTGGGCTTTCTGTGTCTGGGACGATGACACTTGAGTAGCCATCAGCAGTAAGTCCACTGTTTTCCCACTCAATGTGAGGAATATCCATACCCTATCAAAGCAAAATAGAAAAATCTTACTTGTTTGCAGTATTATTTATCCTAATGGCTTTATGGCACTTATTGTAACCTACACTTTTGTAAACCACTTTGCTAAATATTTATTAACTTAAAGGAATACTTCACCGATTAGCGTTAGGCTTTGTATCCGTAGTATCTCGGTAGTATTTTCAAACGAACGTGCGTCATTCCCTCATATCCATTTCTTTTTTTCGCATCATCGGAGGGAGGCATTTTTCCCACACACAAAACAGAGATTTCTCATCGCAGTGGGATATGAGGGACCGATGCACTTTCGTTCGAAAATACTACCGGCATACTACGGATACAAAGCTTAATGCTGATCAGTGAAGTATTCCTTTAAGGCCAGCCTTTGGTAAGGGAGTATTGACATACATGCAATATCTTCATAACTAATGTTTGCAAGCACAAATGTAGGGATTTATACTATTGAAAGTATTCAAGTTGTACATTTGGTACATACCTCCAAATTTTCTGGGCCTTGAATTGGGTGATGGATTCGGCCCAGCTCCCACAGCTGATTAGGGGTCATATGGCCTTCTGTTCTTATTGGATGATTGTCCCAGCCACTGCGGAAAGTGTCCAGGGAATCTTGCAGCCGTGGCAGGAACACATAATGGCAACAGAGGAGGCGTGTAGCATTGGCGATGTTGAGGAAGCCCTCTTCTTCAAGGTAGTGGAGAACATCATAGTAGATGTTTGTGACAGCTACCCACAGGTCTCTCCAAAGCCTCTCGATTCTGGAAAACAGTGAAGTTCAATAGGAACCTTTAAACTTAATGTACAGGGAAAATTCATCAGATTGTTCAATGCATAGTTGTGTTTTTCTTTATCTACTTTATTTGTTTAGAAGAAACAATGTGTAATGGAATATAATGTCACTGCATACTATCAAAACAGAAGTGACATACAGATGTAATTCCAGACCCATTGCCCAGCAAAAAACTAACTTTTTTAAGGTTGTTGAATTTGCATGCTAAGGAGGTTGCTATTCAGTACCCTTTAACTGACAGCAGCTTCCACTGGAGATAGGACTTTCAGCTCACACTCCTCAAATAGTAGTCCTGCTGCAAGCTGATATACTGTATTTGTAGCAAATAATAATGTTCTTGCATGGCAGCAGTGAGGTGGTATCTTTCAGCTAGCATTATTTGAAGTTTTGGACTGACCGTTGATTGTGAACACTCTTGCCGGATATGAAGCTGCCCCTTCCAGTGCCACGGACTGTAAACATGAGGCGTGCAATGTCTACATTTTCCACGCCCTGATCAGCCCGTACCCTTAAAACAGAGTAACATTTACAAGAGTTATTTTTTTATAGATATCTGAACAAAACATTGATGTGGAACATGATGCATGCTTTTAACTTAGTTATAAAGGGTACCCCATTATATCTATATAGACTTTGCTTTAACAAAAACAGATCTATACAGTCATGCAAAAATAACTGAAATCGTCTCTGTTACTAACGTAACCTCAGTTCTCTCTTAAAGAGGGAACGAGTGTTGCATAAGCTAGCTTATCCGAGCCCGGTATTTATAGCCATAAGCCACGCCTATTTCAGCAGGACATGACGTGCTAAGGCGCGATCGCCCTCACTGGCGCTGACGTCACTGGCGGCTCGTCGATAAAGAGCCTAAGTCCCTCCCCTTCCGGTCGACCACCATGGGACCTTATTTTGGAAAAATATTGTATGGTAGTCAATGGCGAGAGACACCAAATATTTTGATCTCGTTTGAATTGTGCCCTGAATTACACATATGATGTTTGTCAATTTAAAAGATACATTTTAAAGTCAAGAAAGTCGCAGTTTGATGTAAAACTGTTGAGGTATAAGACATGAAAATACGTAATTACAAAAACTACAAACCCAAAAGGTGCACATGTGATGTCATACCTTTTCTCTCAATGAATGAAGCTAACTTTACTGAAGCTAACGTCTGTAATTTTTTCTATAGTCTTACGTTATAATCGTGCCGTTACGCTGTCATGCCTGAGTGTTTTGTACCAGACTGCACACATACGAGCAACGGATCTTGCCATGTTGGTGATGTACATAGTGCGAGACGCGAGTTGTAGTTCATTGAGCGATTTTCACATAAAACTAAATGTTACTCTTCTGTTTTATGACAAACTGCGACTTTCTTGACTTTCATAATTATCTTTTAAATTGACAAACATCATGTGTGTAATTCAGGGCACAGTTCAGACGGAATAAAAAGATAAGTTGTCTCTCGCCATTGACTACCATACATATTTTTTCCGAAATAAGGTCCCATGAACTGGAAGCGGAGGGGAGGGACTTAGGCTCTCTATAGGCTGCTGCAGTTTGCTGCAAAGCAGCCAATGGGTGCGCAAGCTAGCTCGCCTAGGTCTGCTTGCTGCTGCAATGCACTGACAAGAAATGCAAAATTATGGATAATTTTTGGCTTCAGTATTCTCGAGAAAAGGAGGTTTTCCCGTAGCGTAAGAACACAAGAGTCCTCTCGTAAGAGAACCTGTATAAATGGCTCCAGAAATACAGCATGATCTTTATCCAATTCATACAAATATCGAAACAGTGTTTTAGGCAAATACCACACAAAAGTGTACTTTTGGTTATTTCAAAGAGGTTTAAAACCATTCAAGCATGACTGTAAAACTTAAACATTCCAAAGTAAAATACTTACCTAAGAGGGAAACCAAACTTCTCCACAGATTCTTGGAAGAATGCCAGGGATGTTGTGGCAAGGTTGTTGGATGCTGCACCAAGATACATAATCTGCAGTACAATGCAGTACACTTATATACAACACAAATGTATATAAGAATGACAAACGTGTACTGTGTATTTATCACTGAATATTGTGCTTACCTTCCGTGAAAAGCCATCTATGCCACCAAAGATGACAATGTTGTAGCTGTAGGAAAACACACATACAAAAAAGATAAATATAACTTAGAGAAAATGTTAGTTGTTTGCTTTTTCACAGGTAAGCTTTTGAAAAAGCATCTGAATTGTGAACTTATACTTGTGAACAAGTTAAAAAATGTTTTTAACAACTGCAAAATGAAATACAGCAATTTCTAAAACCCTAGATTATTACTGTCATTTTTAGAAGCAATCAAAAAGTAATTTAGTATGTCAAAAGTGAATGTGTGAACAACACGGTTATCATGTTTGATGAAGAAGTAGCATGAAAGCAGCACTATTAAATAAAGATGGTATGATGAATAGGCCTATACAAAAGTATAATTATTTCATTACAATATTATCTTACTGTTTTTAATTAATCTGTCCTTTGTCAATAAAAGGACTTTAAAAACTTACCGGATTAGTTTATGATTTGTATCAATGTGCATCAAGGACTGGGGGCTAGGAACGGAGTAGGTTCTTCGAACAATGCAACCTAAGTTGGTAATTCGGGATATGACTCCGATGGTATCAACACGGTGCATGGAAGCTCTGACCCGTTCATACTGCACCCGCAGTCCTTGAGCTTGAAGAAGTCCTTTCACCATTCGATATCCAGAATGAGGCTGCCTGGATTTTATGTCTATCACACACTGGTCCAATTCTTCATCTGTCAGAGTGCTGTACAGTGCCCTAACTGAGAGATCAGACTCGGCCATGCGTCGATGGACTGTTCGTCTTGACACCCCCAAAAGTGCAGCTATGCATGGGACGGACAGATTAAGGTCCAAAAGGCTGGAAATGTACTCCAAAGACAGAACCATTCTCGGTCGTCCAACTGGTCCTTGCTCAAATTGCACAGTTTTATAGTGTTGCTTACTTTTTTCTTTTTCTACATTTACAAGGCTATGTAGCTCTGTCAAGGCATCTAGAATAGGCTGTGAAACAGCTACATGACTGGATATGGCATTTAAAAACACAAATTCTTGTGTGCTAATGAACTCTAAGTAGTCCAAATCCAGAGGCAATTGTCCAAGAATATGATCTAAACGAGAGCGGAGTCGTTCCAAAATGTGGTCAAGCAGCCGTTCCTTAGAAACAAAAAAATGGAAGTCAGAAAAATCAGCTGCACCCTAACATTCTCCCAATAATTTAAATGCAGTCTCAGGGCTCAATATTCAGCAATATGTTTAAAGCAATGGTTATTATCTTAGAACTATGATAAGAGTGTATTAGTAACTTAGTAGGCTAGTAGTAAATCACTGAAAACTCACACACAATGGATGAATCCCCAACTTTAGCTTATTCATTACCATGACTTATCCATTATCCAACCGATTCCCTAAAGCTAATATATTCACTCCAAGTCTGGCGTGATGTATCTTTATCCTACTCTGAAAAGCATTTTATGTGGGATATCATTGACCAGCCTACAGGTATGGTCAGTATAGGTAATATACTATTTATTTCACACAAATACCCCGCTGTAACGTTACGTTATACTGTATGTGTTGACTCTTTTAACCGTATCCATCTACATTAATGGCTCCCAGTCTGTCTGTGAGCTTCTACCATTGAAATCTTTTTTTTTTTTTGCCGTTTAAAAATAAAATCGGCGCCAAATCAAATGTTTTATTGTCAAGATTCATCTCAGAGCTGTTGGCTTGGTTCCAGGCTTAAACCTTTTTATAAACGTTAATGTAGCTTTCAGCCAAAAAGTGGGCGGCCACCGTTGAGCTCTAAGGTTATCTTGCTAGCTATAACGTGTTGTAGGGGTGGAACGGTACACAGAAGTCACGGTTTGGTTCAGACATCACGGTTCGGTACGAGTTCGGTACAATGGAGGAAAAAGCAAAACAAAAATGCAGAAGGCAAATTTTTTTTTTATTGTGCATGTCTCAGGCTGTACCACCAAAGGAAAATAAATGTCTTAAGCCTTGTATTTTTTAAATAGGTTTTATTAATAAAGTAAAGGCATAGACCCAGTTTATTTGTAGTGCATTGACAATTGTTTTATATAATTAGTTTATTCATTAAATTAATAAAAAGACAAAAAGACCTTGAGATATGTTTGGTAATTGTACCTGAATGAATTTAAAATTAATTTGCTACATTTCAGATCAATATATTTGTTTTCCTTAAAATTTTAATTAACACTAACTTTATTCTCATCTTAATCATAAATCATTTATTTCTGTATAAAATAATACTACCATTAAAAACACATTTGATTTTCTTTCAATGTAGAATGAGTAACTTAAAAATAAACAGATTTGTGCTCTGTTTGAGGACAAGAAATGAAAACCAATGCAATATGATGAATGTCTAAAAGATGGCACCAACAGACTGTTTTTAAATGGGGTTGGATAAATATTTTTTGCTTTTAAACAGTATGTGTGTGCGCGTGTGTGTGGACATGTTTTTCTACACCAGTGGGGACTTAAACCTGAATGCACACAGACTCATGGGGACTCGTGTCACCGTGGGGACCTAAATTGAGGTCCCCATGGGTACAAAAGCTTATAAATCATACAGAATGAGTTTTTTGGGGAAATGTAAAAATGCAGAAAGTTGTGTGTGATGGGTAGGTTTAGTGTAAGGAGATAGAATATACAGTTTGTACAGTATAAAAACCATTAAGTCTATGGAGAGTCCCCACAAAGATAGTGAACCAGACGTGTGTGTGTGTGTGTGTGTGAGTGAGTGAGTGAGTGAGTGAGTGAGTGAGTGAGTGAGTGAGTGAGTGATTTTGGTTTGGTGACAGTTGTAGGTTACAGTTTGACAAGAGTTTATATTTTGACAAAAGCACAATGTTGTATTTTATCGCGAGTGTACACAATTATAAGTAAACACTTTGCAGTTTGAATGATGTCCTGTATGAATAAAAATGACGCAGTATGTTTTTATGTTTCCACTGTTCGATCGCGCCCGCGCCTCTCCCTGCCTCTCCCTCCCTCTCTCTCCCTCCCTCTCTCTCCCTCCCTCCCTCTCCCTCTCTCTCTCTCTCTCACACACACACACACACACACACACACACACACACATAACAAATTCCAGCATTGCAATCTTGACATCACAGTCTGTTCATTATAGCCACAGAGCTTCAGAGATAAGGCAGAGATAAGACAGCTTAGGCGTCCCTAAAGAACCCGCGTATCTAACAGTAGTTTCGCACTACATTAATTAATTTGCACGCGAGTTTTATTTATTTTTATACCGTGTATTCTCCATGTAAATTCATGCACCGAACCGTGACGCCCGTACCGTTTCGGTTCAATACGAATACATGTAGCAGTACCGTTGCCTAGCTGACTTACCTACATAGAGAGACGAGTCACACAAACCATAGCTATGTGTTCCAAACATAATTAGCAACAACATACTTATGTTCTGTCGAGCCCTGAGTCCGATTGTACATAAACGGCAAACTTACCGGGGCGCCTTCGTTTTCCCTGGAACTTCTGGAAGTCATCTTTACAACATCCTCCGTGCCGATCGACTGCTTGGATCATTCACGACCATAGAGTTCACGACAGACAGGTGGTCGTGCTCTTCTTCTTCTTTCCGTTTCATGGCCGTTCACTCCTTAGGAGTATTACCGCCACCTACTGTAGGCCTATACCTTGCGCGCATGATCGTCGTGCTCTGATCGGCGCTCAACTGTTTTTCCTATCCTGGGTATTCTTGTGAATTTTTTGATCTGAATTTGAGCAGTCGAATTAGACTGATGTTTTCTTTGAAAAATATTAACTTGAAATTTGAGATCTGAATTTGAGCAATCAAATTTGATCAACTTGAATCTATTTTATCTGAAATTCTGTACGTTGATTTTTTTTTTTTTTATCTGAATTTGTGAGCATTGAAAAATATTCATCGAAATTCAGGTTTTGAGAGGTAAATTCGAAACAAATAAATTCATTACATGGTTTCCAAATGTAAAATAATTTCAAAGGGGTGAATTCAGAGCAAATAAATTCAGATAAATGTTTTTCAAAATAAAATATTTCAAAACTAAGTATTCAGTAGCTGTTAAATTTCAAATAGTTCTGTCTCTTATTTGCTTCCATAGTACCCAGCATATATGAAAAATGTTACCTGTGAGAGAGAGAGAGAGAGAGAGAGAGAGAGAGAGAAGAAAGGAGAGAGAGAGAAGAAAGGAGAGAGAGAGAAGAAGAAAGGAGGCCCCAAGAAAGGGACCCAGAGAAGAAGATAGTCAGAGCATCAAAAGAGACAGAGCAACAGTTACAATCCTCTTTTATCCTTTCCTGACCATGTGACTAAAAACAAACTGTGAGACATTCAAACTGACCAATCAGATAATTACACTTCCACCACTGTACTAAAGGTGTGACAATTCATCAACCCCCAAAGTACAAACATTTGGCCTGCAGGCCTAGATCACTATCAGCCCCTCTGTGCCTTAGGAACTCGTGGTAAACTTAGGTCCTTGTGGTAGGATTGCTTTACTTCTCCTGAAGCATTTTGGACCCTTACGATGTGATCCTGTAAGCTTGCAGTGCTAGGTGCATCGAGTGCTCTCTTAGCTTGTTTTGCAATCACTTTCCATTTGTCATAATTGGTTTTAAAGCGACACTGAAGCTTTTTCATTCTTTCTTCATGTAGAGCTTGGCCCTTTTCAGTAAGCTTTCTGGTTCTTTGGCTTTTTCTCAAAGCATCTTCTTCAGCTGCTTGACTTGTATTTGCCTCTTGATGTGGACTTGAGTCTACAATTTCTTCATCGGGGCTTGCTTGCTCCTGCAACTTCACAGCTTCGCTTCCTTGGACTTCAGGCTCAGACATTTCACTACTTGAGCTGATGTATGTGTATTGACTTAAAGGAGAACTCCGGTCAATTTTTTTTTCATTTTTTTGTACATTTGGAGTGCTGTCAATACAGAGAACAACGACAAAAATCGGTGTTGCCTACACCGAGTTATTCTATTTTTAAAATTTGCACCCTATTGACTTCAATAGGGCAAGTAGAAAGCCTGCTTTTTAGCCTCTTAACATCCTTTGGTAACACTTTATAATAACGTTCAGTTGTAAGGCATTTATAAGTGGTTGGTTAATGATGAACTAATCATTTACAGAACATTCATAAATGATTAGCAAGTGATATACTAACATTTTATGTATGTTTTGTAAATTCCGTTACAAGTCATTTACTAGTGATTAGTTAATGATTAACTAATCATTTACAAAACATGACTATGCGTTCATAAATTATTAATTAGTGATATGTTCATTATTTTATGTATGTTTTGTAGATTCAGTTAGAAGTCATTTACAATTGATTAGTTAATAATTAACTGATCATTTACAAAACATGACTATGCGTTTCATAAATGTTTAATCAATTATGTTACATTTTTTTTAAAATGTTTTGCTCACATCAGGTGCACAGTGGTTAAAGACTCCATGTGTTTCAGAGAAGACAGCTGTCTATACCCTCACCAGTCAGCACTTACACTGCAGTGCACACTACACTACACACTACACACTACACTACACACTACACTACAGAAGACAGCTGTCTATACTCTCACCAGTCAGCACTTACACTGCAGTGCACACTACACTACACACTACACACTACACACTACACTACAGAAGACAGCTGTCTATACCCTCACCAGTCAGCACTTACACTGCAGTGCACACTACACACTACAGAAGACAGCTGTCTATACCCTCACCAGTCAGCACTTACACTGCAGTGCACACTACACACTACAGAAGACAGCTGTCTATACCCTCACCAGTCAGCACTTACACTGCAGTGCACACTACACTACACACTACACTACACTACAGAAGACAGCTGTCTATACCCTCACCAGTCAGCACTTACACTGCAGTGCACACTACACACTACACTACACTACACACTACAGTGTTCAACACCTGTTATAGATGTGTAAACGCATGAATAAATCATTTACAACACTTTCTGCATCCCCTAATCTAAAGTGTAAACTATTCTTCACTTGTAAATGTGTTACACATCATTTGTAGATTACCACTTCTAGAATCAAAAAGGCATAAGATCAACGAATCGAATCTACGAATGTATATGTAACACATTTACAAGTGATGAATAGTTTACACTTTAGATTAGGGGATGCAGAATGTGTTATAAATGATTTACAACACTTTCTTCATCCCCTAATCTAAAGTGTAAACTATTCATCACTCGTAAATATGTTACTAATGATCTGTACATGTATTCGAGGCATTTACAGCACTTTCTGCACCATCTAATTGCTACATACATACAAAAAATACATTATTTATTAAACATTTGTATATGATTAGTTAATCATTTACTAATCAATTGTAAATGACTTCTAACTGAATCTACAAAATATACATACAATAATTAATATATCACTTATTAATCATTTATGAACGCATAGTCATGTTTCATAAATAATTAATTAATCATTTACTAATCACTAGTAAATGACTTGTAACGGAATTTACAAAACATACATAAAATGTTAGTATATCACTTGCTAATCATTTATGAATGTTCTGTAAATGATTAGTTCATCATTAACTAACCACTTATAAATGCCTTACAACTGAACCTTATTATAAAGTGTTACCCATCCTTTAAGTGTCATTACAAGTGCACAGAAAATGTGAGTGATTCCTTCCGAGTGAATACGGGTGGATCTGACTGCAGTAGATGTTAGAGATATTAATAAAAATGAAGTTAATTCAGCCAGCGCTCATACCTTTGTTTACATCCTGTTTTCGGTGGAAGGCCATAGTAATCGATTGTCGAGTTCACGCGCGTGATCATTGGTAACTAAACCTATGCACGTGAACTCGACAATCGATTACTATGGCCTTCCACCGAAAACAGGATGTAAACAAAGGTATGAGCGCTGGCTGAATTAACTTCATTTTTATTAATATCTCTAACATCTACTGCAGTCAGATCCACCCGTGTTCACTCGGAAGGAATCACTCACATTTTCTGTGCACTTGTAATGACACTTAAAGGATGTTAAGAGGCTAAAAAGCAGGCTTACTACTTGCCGTATTGAAGTCAATAGGGTGCAAATTTTAAAAATAGAATAACTCGGTGTAGGCAACACAGATTTTTGTCGTTGTTCTCTGTATTGACAGCACTCCAAATGTACAAAAAAATGAGCTCAATGTTAAAATTGACCGGAGTTCTCCTTTAAGGTCAAATTACTTGTGCGTTTGTAAGGTTACCTTAATTATTGTAATGAACTATGGGATATAATACTTTTTACTGTAAATATGAACTCTGTTAGAATTAATTTAAAATGTGTAATAAATGCCTTAATGCAAATTATGAACTGTTTTCACCTTGTATGAAGTAAAGAAATGGCCTTCAATGTCAAAGAAAACCAATATGACTTGCCCTTTAAAATGCCATAGTGCACCTTTAACTTAGCAAATAACTTGTGATTAAATTTGCAATTAGTTTGTAATAATCACCTTACAAAGAAATAAACATACACAGAGGGCCCTATCTTGCACCCAGCGCAATTGACTTTGCACACCGACGCATGTATCATTCCTATTTTGCACCCGCGCAAAGCGCGCTTTTCCCTCCACAGAAGCACGTCGCTAAACTAGGGAATGAACTTGCGCTCCCTGGGCGGTTCAGCGCAAAAAAGGAGGCGTGTTCCGGCGCAAACGTTCCTTCATGCTATTTTGCAGGTTTAGAAAACAATTGCGCCACTAACCAGGAAAAAATAGTTTAAAGTCAGTGGCGCGTTGCGCATGTTATTCATATGCTATTTTAAGGGCGCATGCTTGGCCATAATCAATGTAGCGTGTGCACAACGCGCACTTTGATTCTCTCATCTACACAGAAGCAGCAGTTTTCATTTTTGCAAATCATACATTATTACGATAGATAGATAGATAGATAGATAGATAGATAGATAGATAGATAATTTATTATAAAAACATACATCTAGCTTACACATTTACCCAAATTATCATACGCCTTTTTAACCGAAGTTACTTTGGGTGGGTTTCTCCATCCCCAACGTCCCTGACGAGAGCGTTGCTCTCCTCGGCTGTGAACCGCTCCTGGCGCGCGCCTGGCAAATCCGCCGTTATGATAGGAATCCGCTTTAGAACAAGCGCGCCTGCTCTTAAAGGGAATGTGAGATGACGCTCTGATTGGTTTATTTCACGTTACGCCCAAACCACACCTATGAATAATGAAGCTCTTCAGACCAACCCATTTTAGATTTGCGCCTGGCGCAAGAGTCATTTATCCCGCCGGGAAAATAGCAACAGCGCCAAGACCCGCCCACAAAGTTACTTGCGCTTTGCGCTTTGACACTTGCGTTTCAGATCGTTAAAATAGGGCCCAAAGTTACTTGCGCTTTGCGCTTTGACACTTGCGTTTCAGATCGTTAAAATTTGAGAGCGTCAAATTTTGCACGGTGCACGGTGTGAACGTGCAGTGAGCGGGAAGCAGAGCGGCAGAGAGATGCGACAGAGTTGCGAAATTGCAGGCGCGGCTCGAAATGGCTGTTATTTCAAATAGCATATTTTAAACTAATCGGTTAACCGGTTTCAACCAGCTAATGAGGCTCGGTGGTCGGTCAAGAAAATTTTTAGTTTTCGCCATCCCTAGAATGAACAATGTCAAGATCCATTAGAATAATCAAATGTAACATTTTAATGTTTCAGATATCAGAGATTAATTCCACAATCAATTCAAATATCTAGAACATGGTTATACATTGGTTACACCAAATAATCTTACCCAGCTTGTACCTGATAGAGAGAGAGAGAGAGAGAGAGAGAGAGAGAGAGAGAGAGAGAGAGAGAGAGAGAGAGAGAGAGAGAGAGAGAGACCACCTATCCCATTTCTGTCCAGCCAAGAAGAATAGACCAGATAGAGCAAGCACACCTTCCTTTATACTGTTTGCCCAGGTGATACGGGGGATGGGGAAAACCACCATCAAATGGCTTAACCAGTTTTCTCTAAACTTCTATAAACCTTATTACCTTTTATTTTATCTATCTGGATATGAGGTATCTGTACCACTCACTTTGAGACATTTCAAATGACACCAAAAACATAACAGTCAATGATAAACATTTACATTAAACCATATTCTTGTGTGAGTTCTTAGTAGTTTGCGGAAGTGAGGTCGTATGGGGGAGGTCAAATGGTAATTAGCCCTTTGTCTCAGATCAGGGCCTCAACCAGTATTTTCAGTCTTACAGATTCCCTCCTTGATCCCGTGGGTCACATTCTGATGAACACTTACGGGGTCACAGTAAGACGTTTGTTATAATCCTTGAAGATGTAGCATGTTATGTATAAAGCGTTGTTACTTTAAGACATAAGTAATGGGAGGAGTTATAGAATGATGATGAAGTGATATGCTCAAGTGAATACAAGTGACTGTGAGCAATAAAGAGACGCACGTTCTTTAGTTCCTGAATTGATGTTTCAGACTCTTCTTTAGTGTCCTCTGTCTTTATCAAAAGGAAAGACACGACAAATTGGCGACGAGGATGTTTTGAAAGAACCTCTGTGTTTGAATTGCCGAAGACAAACAGCTGAACGCGGCGCGAGCTCGGAGAGACGTTATGGCTGGCGTAATAGGAAATATCGGAGAATTCGATGAAAATGTTGAACAATGGAGCTCATACACGGAGCGATTTGAATATTTCCTGCAGGCAAACGCCATTGAGGGCGAGAAGATTGTGCCTACGTTCCTCAGTGTGATGGGTGCAAAGACTTTTACTTTGCTACGCAGTCTCGTACAGCCTAGAAAACCAGGTGAGAAAACTTATGACGAGATTGTTGCAGTGTTGAGCGCACATTTTTCACCTAAACCGCTGGTGATAGCCGAACGGTTTCGGTTTCACAAGAGAAATCAGGAAGATGGAGAAACTGTTACTATGTTTGTGGCTGCACTGAAGAAACTTTCTGAACACTGTGAATTCGGCGATGTTTTAAAGGATACCATCAGAGACAGGCTCGTTTGTGGATTAAGAAGCGAAGCCATTTAAAAAAGGCTGTTAAGTGAAAGTAATCTCACATTGCAGAAAGCCACTGAAATAAGTGTAAGCATGGAACTTGCTGCTAAAGAAGCACAGCACTTCAGTAGCTCAGATAAAGTTCATAAATTGTCTGCTGACATGAGCACTTTCCAGAATTCCCCAGGCAAAGCATCTAGTAATGCAACATGTTTTAGAAGTCGGACATCTTGCATCTGAGTGTTGGAGTAAAGAGTTGGTGTGTCGTAGTTGTGGAAAAAAAGGCCACATAGAACGTGCTTGCAGAGGAAAACAAAAGGCTGCAAAACAAAAATTCAGCAAAATGCCTGGCACATCAAAGAACAAGAAGAATGTGTATACAATGCAGTCAAATTGCAAGTACACAGACGACACTGATTCCTCCTCAGAGGAAATTCCTTTGAAAATTCTAGCCGTGGAAGGAGACTCCAAAGGCTATTGGGTGACACCTGTCATTGAGGAAGAGCCGGTGTGTATGGAGATAGACACTGGTGCTGCTGTTTCTATTGTGTCAGATGCTGTGTATCACAGGACACTAAAACATGTTTACTTGAAGCCCTCCAAGATAGTGTTGAAAACATATACAGGGGAGCCTGTGACATTAAGAGGGGTAATGGATGTGGAAGTGGAATTAAATGGTCAGTCAGCAACGCTGCCACTGTATGTGGTAAAAGGGAACTACCCAGCTTTATTTGGACGAGAATGGATGGAAACAATTAAACTGGACTGGCCGACGGTGCGAATGGTGTCAAAGGGTAACACTGAGCTCAGGGATGTTCTAGAAAAACATGCTGATGTTTTCAAGGATGAGCTGGGGACAATGAAAGACATTACAGCCAAGCTCGACATTAAGCCTGATAGTAAGACCAAGTGTTGCAAAGCCCGTTCTGTGCCATATGCGATCAGATCGAAAGTTGAGTCCGCTTTGGAAGATCTGGTAACCAGTGGAGTCATCGTACCAGTGAGTAACAGTGAGTGGGCTACGCCTATAGTACCCGTCCCTAAAAAGGATGGATCCATTAGAATTTGTGGTGATTTTAAAGTCACAGTAAACCCTGTACTGTCTCCTGACCAATATCCATTTCCCCTCATTGATGATCTGTTTGCTGGCTTGGCAGGGGGAAAGCGGTTCAGCAAACTTGACTTGAGTCAAGCCTACTTACAAATGAGAGTTGATGAGAACTCTAAGGAGTTACTGACAATTGTCACACACAAGGGGCTTTTCAGATACCAACGTCTTCCTTTTGGTATCACATCGGCCCCTTCGCTTTTCCAGAGGGCCATGGACCAGGTGTTAAGTGGCCTGTCGGGGGTGCAGTGCTACTTAGATGACATCCTGGTAACAGGAAAAACTGAAGCGGAGCATCTGAGTAATCTGGATGGTACGCTCCAGCGCCTAAAGGAATATGGTTTAAGAGTGAGAAAAGACAAATGTGAGTTTTTCAAGCAGTCAGTTGAATATCTTGGTCATGTGATCGATGCTGATGGACTGCACAAGGCACCTTCAAAAGTAAGAGCCATACTTGAGGCTCCAGCACCACAGAACACCAGCCAGCTCCGCTCATTCATAGGTCTTCTAAATTATTATGGACGATTCATCAGTGGTTTAGCCACACTGTTGAAACCACTACACCAACTTCTGTGTAGTAATCAGTCATGGGAATGGACACAACAATGTGAGACCACTTTTCAAGAAGCTAAGAAAGCTCTGGTGAAGTCCGGTGTGTTAACCCATTTTAATCCAAAGCTTCCCCTGCAGTTGGCCTGTGATGCGTCACCTTATGGTGTAGGAGCTGTGATATCCCACATCATGCCTTCAGGAGAAGAACGGCCAATAGCATTTGCCTCACGCACGCTGAACAAAGCAGAGAGCAAGTATGCGCAAATTGAGAGAGAAGCTTTGGGAATAATTTTCGGTGTTCGAAAATTTCACCAGTACCTGTATGGCAGGCAGTTTATTCTGCTAACTGATCACCGGCCTTTAACCACCATTCTTGGGCCACACACAGGTATTCCCTCTCTGGCAGCAAGCCGAATGCAGAGATGGGCGCTGCTGTTATCAGCACACACATATGAAATAAGATATAGGAAGGCAGAGCAACACGGAAACGCAGATGGTTTATCAAGACTACCATTACCTGTGACATGTCCCGAGAGTGAGCAGAAAGATATTTTCTACTTTGAGCAAGTCACAGTGGCCCCAGTGACTTCCACACAGGTGAGAAGATGCACCCGGAACGATCCAATTCTGTCTGCAGTCATGGAGATGGTAAAAGATGGACATGTGCCTAAGGATACCACCAATTTGAAGCCGTACCTGTCGAGAAAGAATGAACTGTCATTCCATTCAGGATGTCTTCTCTGGGGACAAAGAGTCATCATTCCCCCATTGTTGAGAAAACCGGTCCTCCAGCAGCTCCATGTAGGCCATTGTGGTATTGTGCGAATGAAGGAAATGGCTCGGAGTTATTTTTGGTGGCCAGGTCTTGAGGGGGACATTGAAGGTAAAGCAAAGTCATCTGCATCCTGCCAGCAAGTGCGAAATGAACCCCAATTGGCCCCATTACACCCGTGGGACTGGCCAGAAATCCCTTGGCAGCGTGTACACGTAGATTTTGCTGGTCCAGTCGAAGGAAAAATGTTGTTAATAACGGTGGATGCCTACAGCAAGTGGTCTGAAGTTGCTGTTATGCACTCTACAACTGCTGAGAAAACAGTATTGAAACTGGGAGAAATGTTTAGCCGGTTTGGCTACCCTGAACAGCTCATCAGTGACAATGGACCACAGTTTACATCACAAGAATTTGCTGTGTTTTTACAGCGTTGTGGGGTACAACATATTAAATCAGCTCCGTACCACCCAGCCACAAATGGTCTCGCAGAGAGAATGGTTCAAACCATCAAACATGCCTTAAAGACATCACAGGGACAAGGGAGCCTTCAGCAGCGCCTAAATGATGTCCTGTTGTCATACCGAAACACCAGCCATGGGACAACAAAGGTTTCTCCAGCTTCTCTGATGTTGAAGCGTCCTCTGCGCTCTGGATTTGACTTACTGAGACCGTCTACTGTTAAAGAGGTGGTAACTCGTCAACAACAGAAGCAAGTTCACAGGAGAGACATGAAGGCTAAAAGCAGACTGTTCCATCCAGGACAAAATGTGCTGGCACGAAATTATACTTCAGGACCAAAGTGGGTACCAGCGACAGTGATAGCTCAAACCGACCCAGTGTCATACACGGTACTAACTTCTGACAAGCTTACCTGGAAAAGACACTTGGATCAGCTGTTGCTGGGATCTGCTACTGAGGTGGAGTCTACTGTTGCCACACCCACTGTTTGTTCGGACTTTCCGATGGTTCCAGAAGTGACTGTGGACACACCAGTTACACCAGTAAAAGGATCTGTGCCACCCGAGGCTGAAAACATTCCACAGATGCAAAACTTGGAAAAACAACCAGAATCAAGATCCAACATATCTATCTCAGAGCCCATTTCAACCACAGAACGCCGTTCCACTAGGGAAAGACGCCCACCTAAAAGACTTGATTTATAGTAAAAAAAAAAAAAGAAAAGAAAGAAAATGAGGGACTACAAAATCTGATAGTTTAAGTCCTTTATTTCAAATTAGTTTAGTAATTGAATGAAGATGTTCTTGTTTTGACATTTGTTATTGTAAAAAAAAAAAAGAAAAGAAAAGAGGACATTTCATTTTGGGGGGAAGGAGTGTTATGTATAAAGCGTTGTTACTTTAAGACATAAGTAATGGGAGGAGTTATAGAATGATGATGAAGTGATATGCTCAAGTGAATACAAGTGACTGTGAGCAATAAAGAGATGCACATTCTTTAGTTCCTGAATTGATGTTTCAGACTCTTCTTTAGTGTCCTCTGTCTTTATCAAAAGGAAAGACACGACAAAGCACAAAAATTGTCTTTGCAATGTTGGCATCTGTAGAAGCTCAGTGGGCTGTGTTCACCTGCAGAACACCTATTCACAGAACACCTGTTCTCATCAGGTGTATAGCTTGAGTCCAGCACGTGGATGAATGCTTTCAGGTTCTCTTCCTGTAATCCTGTGACGTGAGCAAAGTTCATAGAGTCAATCTGGACCTTTTGTGACTTGTTCAGTTGACGTGTCATTCCTTCATGGGGAAACTTCCGCTTCCCTGGTACCTTCTCCACGATGATGATCTGACCCTTCTTGACCAACCCGGTCACCTCCAGCGGTACGGTGGTCTGGGCAGACCTCAGTGGATGAAGGGGTTCTCCTTTGTTCACACTGCTTTGTGTGAGACACCTGAAAAGCATCTTAAATGTCCGCTTCACGATTGAGCACATATGAACTTACAGTCGTAAGGAAATGCATAGGAACGCATAATGCAATAAAGCAAAATCATGTCATGTTCAATTTAAAATACCATGTTCATGTCAGCAAATGTGAGTGGAACATTTGGTCTCATTAATTACCTGATTTTTAATTACCATGCCAATAATATTCCTATAGAGGGTCAAGGAAGGACAAAGGAAGATCTTACAAGCTCTTACCCTGTTCTTAGAAACATTTAAATAAATGGCATTCTAACAAAACAACCAGTGCTAGCTGGGTTAAAACAACATTTCATGAAGAGTGCCAGCGAAATTTTGGTGTAACCAAACATAGAGGTTCAATTGAATTGATGTCCAAAAACATTGTTGCGAGTAAAATGGACACAATACAAATAAGCAGAAATCAAAATAAGTTTCAGAAAATTAAAATCAAAATAAGTTTCAAAAATGTTTTTCTGAATTACTCAAAGGAAAAAATGCAGAAATCAAAATGAGTTTCAGAAATTAAAATCAAAATAAGTTTCAGGAATGTAGCAAGAGGTCGGTGTAAACCAAGAAATGGTTTTGTGTGTTTGTGTGAGAGTGTTTTTTAGAATGTCAGAGTGTGTTTTTGTCTGTGAGAGAGTGTGAGTGTGAGTGTGAGTGTGAGTGTGAGTGTGAGTGTGTGTGTGTGTGTGTGTGTGTGTGTGTGTGTGTGTGTGTCTGTGTCTGTGTGTGTGTGTGTGTGTGTGTGTGTGTGAGAGAGTGTGTATTGATCTGGCTCAGTCACAGTCGATGACAGAGTTGAATTGTAAATTTTTGTAATTGATTGAAGCGGTCTCACTTCAGATTTATCCATTTTAATTATGTTTCTGTTATTAGTGGTAAGTTGAGAAATCAGGGGCCCTCTGATCTTCCAACTCCCACCAACAATCATAGAGTTTGAAATTTAATGGCAGGTCTGCCTTAGAATTTGTCTTGATTTGTGACTGTAGCCATTAGTTGTCAGTTTGTTGTGAATAGCGTATGCTATTCTCTGTGTCTCTGTTAGACCATGATCATGAGATCACCTCCACCCTGTGTGTGTGAAGCTATCTGGATCTGTTACTGTGAAGATGACACATCTTCGTCTGATGTGCAGTGTTCAGCCTGGATAGACTCTATCTACCCCAGGTGATGATGCTGTGAGGGTATAGTGATGGAGGTGTGTGTTCAGTGTTCATGTCTAGGAGATGGGTGGAATCTAGTCTATAACAATTGTGTTGCAAATTTCTATCCAGTTCTAAACTGGGAGGCCATATTTATGCAGTAATGTGATAGTGTGACGTGTGAAAAGGACTTTTATAATGTCTTTTCACCCATCTCCCGAGTCTCAGATTATGTTCTAACAATTCCGCTGTCCTGGATTTGCTCCAGGTGGGCTCCACCATTTTGCAGAAGTAGCCTAAGCCTGAGACAGAAAACAGAGGAGAGCGAACCACAGATAATTCCAATATTTCAAAAACATTAAATTCAGACGTGTGGAATTCTTTTACTTGTTCCATTATCATGTAAGTTGCAATTTTAATTCCAGATGTCACATGAAACCGAGTTTCATTGACCAAGTCTGAATTGTTGCTGTTGTTTCAGTGTTGTTGTGACACCTGCAGCTGCTCTTTCAGTTCAGTCCTCTGCATGTGCAATGCTCATTGCTTTCTCTCATTACAGCCAGATCTGTTTATGGTGTCGTTCACACATTTTAGTTTGTGCAGATATTTTTTGACCTGCAAAAAACTGTGGTACCCTCCTTGTAAATTTACTTCTCTGATTAGATTACATTTTAGTTGTTGCACAATTTGGTTTGCTATTACCTGTGCCACAATTCTAGCCGTGTTTTCTAACGGTGAAAAATCAAGGCATACCCCACCCCTTTTTGGCACTGGGTAGCACACAAATGAAATTCTGTTTCAGAAATTCAATTTTAATGACGAAAGTCACACTTCTCCAATTATTGTCCTGCTCGGCGAGTGTAATAGAATGTTTATTATAATTCAAGTTATAATATAATTATATTCTTTAACAATACAAGTCAAATTATATTGTTTTCAGTCTCTGAAGAGTCTCTGGAACAATTTAATGCCTGGTCAAATCTCTGCTTGTTCTCATGTCAATACATTTGAATATTAAAAGGCTTTTTGGCTCAGGGCTGATAAGATGTACATTCGCTGTTTTTCTTTTTTCCTTTGCTAGGTTTCAAATACCTTTTCTTCTCATTTAGTCTTTTTAAATGGCCATTATAACGTTTGATTCTTCTATTTACTCGTACTTTATATTTTTCCGTTTATAGATAAGGAAAACTATATCGCTTTGCAGTCCTTCCCAAGGATGCACGACACAAGTGGTCAGTCCCGAAGATCAGGAGCTGAGGCAGTTGGCTAATTCTCTTACGATTTTGCTGTACACGCACAACAATCAAAGAGATTTTTCATAGCCCCCTCGGGTGCCCTTCAGGAACTTAATTCAATAATTTTACTTTAGAAGGTGATTAATCAGTTTCTACAATCTCTGGACGAACGGACTAAATTGTTTCTTTAACAATTCCTACAGACTCCAGAGAAAGGACCAAACTTATACATTTATCTAAAGTAACATTAAATTAGAACAGAAGACATCGGAACACATCCACCCACCCAAGTCGCCAGCACACTCCCTGATATCAGCTTTTAGCCGTCGCTAATCTCTGACGCAATCTTGTGGCAATATACGAATCCGTTAATCTATTTTGGAAAAAACAAATCTCAGAGTAATTCAGAATACATTCAAACATAACAATATTTAGTTCTCTGACGCCTTAAATATAAAAAGGTTTTTGTTTCAGGATTAATGAGATGCATTCGTTTATGATTTTCAGATTTCTTTGTCTTGTGATTTACATTGTAGCCACATGGCAATCCTATGCTCCTGTTAGGAGACAAACAAATTCAACAAACACACTTGATATTTAATCCAGTTTACACAAGACACGTGGCCTAGCATGCAAGGCATCTACAACCTTTTACCTAAGTGTTTTATACAACACTTACAGTAAAGCAATCTTGTGTTTTTAAAGAATAAACTCAACTAGCCTATGTGCACATTTTCGTAGCACAAACAACTATAAAGTGTGTTCTAGCACAATGTGTTAAGCACAATTTCAAATTTGAAAATTCACAGAATTAATGCATACTTTTAATCCCATCGTGTTAAAGTTTTAGCATTTAGCATTAGCCTTGAATGCAGCATGGCTTTAGCATTTAGCATAGCTTTGAATGCAGCATGGCTTTAGCATTTAGCATAGCTTCGAGCGTTTTGAAAACAGCATGGACAATAGCATTTAGCATTAGCCTTGAATGCAGCATGGCTTTAGCATTTAGCATTAGCCTTGAGCGCAGCATGGCTTTAGCATTTAGCATTAGCCTTGAGCGTTTTGAAAACAGCATGGACAATAGCATTTAGCATTAGCCTTGAGCGCAGCATGGACAATAGCATTTAGCATTAGCCTGTAAATCATATCATCCTGTTTTCCCAAAATTTTCCTTTCCATAAACAATGCATTGATCTGCCTTTTTATTTATAAAATCACGTGTTTTCCGATTGTTTACAAACTTAGATTTCTCTTTCTGTTGTTTGCTCGTTCTCATCACGTGTTGCTAGTGTTTAAACAAAGCCAATACAACAATGGGCGGAAAACATGCAGCTGATTTTAAAACTTTTTAGGCTTGACTTTTTTAGCTCTTCATCGAGTTATTAATTATTTGGAAGATGTTATTCTTACTTTAGGTTTCGCTTCTTGTTGTTTAGGCAAAACAAGGAGATCTTTAAAATCGAATCATTCTTCATCTGGCTGCCACATCAAACATTCCTTCAACACTTCTAAGAATGCAAAGAAAATTGACTTACCACAACCACGGAAGAAAGAGAAGATGTTCAAACCTCTTGTTGCTTCTAAACTCCCAATACTTGCTGGAAAGGACTTTTCTTGCCTGTGTTGCGAGATCACGTCGCCGAGGACACCATTTTGTAAGGCCCGTGAAATTGGTCCAGTCTGCCGGTTCGCCAATACACGGGGAAGGAATCACGTGTTCTGTCCTCACTCATGCGAAGTATTGTTTGGTTAAATTTACAATACATTTAGTTATGTATTCTCTCGTTTATTCATCTGACTCCATAAATGAAAGGTTTTAATAGTATCTGTGCCTCACTAAAAGTGAGCGAAAGTTTGACTATTCCTTTTAACCATTGAATGAACAATGTCAAGATCCATTAGAATAATCAAATGTAACATTTTAATGTTTCAGATATCAGAGATTAATTCCACAATCAATTCAAATATCTAGAACATGGTTATACATTGGTTACACCAAATAATCTTACCCAGCTTGTACCTGATAGAGAGAGAGAAAGGGAGAGAGAGAGAGAGAGAGAGAGAGAGAGAGAGAGAGAGAGAGAGAGAGAGAGAGAGAGAGACCACCTATCCCATTTCTGTCCAGCCAAGAAGAAGAGACCAGATAGAGCAAGCACACCTTCCTTTATACTGTTTGCCCAGGTGATACGGGGGATGGGGAAAACCACCATCAAATGGCTTAACCAGTTTTCTCTAAACTTCTATAAACCTCATTACCTTTTATTTTATCTATCTGGATATGAGGTATCTGTACCACTCACTTTGAGACATTTCAAATGACACCAAAAACATAACAGTCAATGATAAACATTCACATTAAACCATATTCTTGTGTGAGTTCTTAGTAGTTTGCGGAAGTGAGGTCGTATGGGGGAGGTCAAATGGTAATTAGCCCTTTGTCTCAGATCAGGGCCTCAACCAGTATTTTCAGTCTTACAACATTTAACTTGTTTAAATGTGTTACTTCTTTGTAGCTTGACCCACTACACTTCTGGACTCCGGTTGCCACTTGTCGGGTTTTCCGTGCACGCAGTTCGTGTTGTCTTTGATGCTCGTGAGCGTAGTTAACGATGTAACGAGCTGCTCGTTAATGGCTCCGTTGCAACAGGCACCGCTCTCTTCTCCTCCAGCACGAAGCAGGCTGAGTTCTGACTGTTACTCCCCTCGAGTTTTAATAAAGGCTCAAGTCGTTCCTGGGTTTTAACGGGCATTTATTTGGTGACAGAATCTTCAAACATGTCTTAACATGTTCCTTTATTGCCATATATTACCATATTGCCGTCAGAACTGGTATAAATAAAACACAGAAAGCATAAATTAACCTTAAATTCGTGACATACTTGCAGACAATAAACGAAATTACATAGAAAACAAATAAATAAAACATAAATTTATGCCATGTAAACTAATATCTTAATTTGCTTGTGCTTTGCTTGGGGGGGGTATTCATCTTCACACTTCACCGACAAAACAATCTTTCTGGGGCTTTCAGACAGCAGGCTTCGCAAGCCGCAGCACATATCTCTCTCTATAATCTTAGCGAGTGCACCCATGCAGCGTCCCCATAACAACAAACTATATTTTCCACACGGAACAAAAAATAAGTTCCTTCCTTTTTACACAAAGTTTTTAAAGAAAAAGAAATAAACATGAAATTATTATTTATTGGCCATGAGACATCATTTATTTTAATCATATGATTTTTAACCTTATATATTTATATTTTAACTGTTAACCATATATAAGTGAAATATATGAGTTGCCTTTGACGACAGCTACAAAATGAGTTTAACAGACTGGTAATGTCAACAAATTCAACATATTATTTAGCAATTTTTGCTAAAATAATTAATTTTTCTGAAGGAAAATAAATATTTCTGCATTCTCTAGGATAATTTGGGACCTCTCCTATAGCTTAAAGTCCACATGGAATAAAAATTGACCATGTTTACTTTGTTTGCCTAAATTGATCGTTTTGTGGTGAACAATTCATCCATGCAAGTCAATCCACACCAAAAAAAATTTTGGCTTCATAATCTTTAATCAAAATCTGAAAATGCCCCTCCCTTCTGCATTGGAGGACCTTCCCTGATGACGTAGGTTTGACGGCTTGGTTTGGGAAACGCTTAACCACTCCCCTCAAACCATTAGTCTGCGATGAGCAGAGATGGAGAGGAGGAGCGCTAGAGTAAAACCCTGCCCTCTGTTCAATATTCCGTTTCACTGGGAAACATGTCACAACACTGGAGAAAAGTCGTTTGCAACTTCCGGTGTAGCGGCCCTTCAGCTTCGTAGAAAAGAGGCAGAGAGTTATTGACGGGTGCTTTCGATTTATTTTGTTAAGATGCAATAAACTTCATTGCTGAAGTGTTCATTGTCTCGTTTCTTTGTTGCAAACGTTCTCCATGCATCACAACACTGTGTTCACACATTGACTTCATAGCACCATAACAATCGCATCACAGCACGGTAGCACCGTAAAACTACAAAGAAAACAAAGAAACAATACATAAATATCAAACAAAATAAACTCAAACAACATACAAAATAAACCGTGTTCAAAGAAATCAACACATGGTACCAAAGAAATACAGGGAAAACAAACTAAACATACCTCGCTCTGCTTGCCAAAGGGATACTAAAGCTTAAAGCTTGAACCATTTTCTCAAGCTGGTTAGCTCGAGAACAAACGTGACAATACTCTTACTCTGTTTCCTTTCCCTTATATGCAATAAATGTATTTCGCCATCTAGTGGTGACGCAAAGCAAAACAAATTAAAGGGGAAGGCCATTACACTCCCACCAATCATGTTATGATAAACACAAAACAAACCCATACAAATATCATACATGATTTCAACCTTCAATGACCCTTTTTAACATAACACACAACAAAATACAAAAAAAATTAAATAAAAAATAATTTTAAACCTTGTGTTTAACCCAATTGTCTAATGCACGAGTCACTATCAATGAATCATTCGCTTTCAAGTAGAACCACTAATTTTTGAATTGGTCGCTCAATGATTGAAGGTTTAGAGTGATGCCCTAACTTAGTCTTTAGTTTTCGTTCTCCTGTTTGAACTTTAACTCGTCGGACTAAGCCATCGTTCCCTTGAGTGACCTCAACTACTCTACCCAACTGCCACTGGTGTGTATTTGTGATTTCCCTGATTAGCTGCACACGATTTGCAACAAACACATGAAACCTTCTGGCTTCGTTGTTGACATATGCTAGGACAACCTGCGAGTCAGTCCAAAAGAACTCCTGATCAATCTTCAGTTCCAGTTCAGCCTTTAACATAACACTCATTCTAGCTGAAACTACAGCAGCAGACAATTCCAGTCTTGGAATGCTTTTGATCTTAGTGGGTGCAACTCGAGCTTTGGCCATTACGAGACTACAGTGTACTTCATCTTTGTCATTCTTGAACCTCAGATAGGAACAAGCGCCATACCCCAGGTTACTTGCATCGGAGAAATGGTGCAGTTCTGTCCAGACAATGTTACTAAAAGATGGCGGATGATAGCATCTTTGAATGCTAAAATCTTTCAAATCCTGAAAACTACTTTTCCACTCCTCCCACCGTAGGAATAAATCATCAGGAAGAGGATCATCCCATCCAATATTTCTACGGCACAACTCCTGTAAAATGCACTTTCCCTTCAAGAGGAACGGAGCAACAAACCCAATAGGGTCGAACAAGGAAGCAACAATTGACAAAATCCCCCGACGTGTTACAGGCTGGTCTTTCAATTTGATGTCAAAGCTGAATGTGTCATCTTTTGTGGACCATTGAATGCCCAAAACGTATCCTGTCATTTCAGGAGTCAGGTTAAGAGGTTTAGTTGTTATTGCCCACTCTGATGAATTCACACAATGAAGAACTTCATTCTCATTTGAATTAAACTTGTGAAGGCGTAATCCTCCATGCTTACACAGAGATTGAGCTTTGACAATCAACTCCTTTGCTTCATTGATCAATGGAACAGAAATCAAGCCATCATCAACATAAAAGTTCTTCTTCACGAATGATGAGGCTGCGGGATACTCAGACTTGTACTGCTCTGCCAGGTATTTAAGGCCAAAGTTGGCGCACCCAGGAGATGAAGCGGCACCGAAAAGGTGTACAGTCATTCGATATTCTTGAGGTTCTCTTTCCAAATCTCCATTTTCCCACCATAAGAATCTCAAGTAGTTTCTGTTATCTAGAGGAACATGAAATTGATGGAACATCTTTTCGATATCACATGTCACTGCAACAGCTTCTTTCCTGAACCGGCAAAGTACTCCCACCAAAGAATTGATCAAGTCTGGACCAGTGAGAAGGGTGTCATTAAGAGAAATTCCACAAAATTTTGCAGAGCAATCAAATACCACCCTCAACTTATCTGGCTTGTGAGGGTGGTAAACGCCATGATGAGGTATATACCACACTGTTCCTTCATCAGATGTAACAGGAGCTATCTCTGCATCTCCCCTGCTGAACACTTCTTCCATGAAGGCTTTATAATCCTCACAATACTTTTGATTCAACTTCAGCTTCTTCTTTAAATGTTGCAAACGTACCATAGCAAGCTTCTTGTTATTAGGTAGTGAGGGAGGACTAATGCTCTTGAAAGGAAGGGGCAGTTGAAAATGTCCATCTTCTTTATGTTTGATGTTATCACTAAGAAGACGTATAAAACGGACGTCTTCCTGGGACACATATTTATCCACATAACCCTTCTCATTGAAGTCTGACTCTAATACCTTTAAGACATCATTAGCTGATGGAACTGACAATTCTTTCACTGAAACTCGATGAATGAAACTTTGACTTCCTTGTCTATCCAGGTGGGGATTACAAAGGCCAATAATACTCCAACCCAGCTCTGTTTTCTGTGCAAAAGGCTCATTTTCAGTGCCAATTATGACCTCTAAAGGAGCTAATGCTGAAGGACAATCATATCCAATTAACAATCCTATATCACAGCTCTGGAGTGGTGGCAACTCATTGGCAATGTGCTTGAGGTGAGGCCATTGCAACGCAGTCTTTCTAGTTGGAATATAAGCTTTATCCACAGGAATAAAGTCACAAGTATAGGCTTGCTGTACTTTAATGCATTTCCCACCTTGGAGTCCTCGAACTTGCAGGCCACTAACCTTGTTACTTGCGGTGACTGTATCTGTGGTCGTCATAGTACTAAGTCTCAGCTTCACTGCTTGACTGCTTACTTGGAGCTCATCAAGAAAATCTTTCAAGATAAAAGTCGAATCACTCTGTGTGTCAAGTAAAGCGTAAGTGAGGATCTCATTTTGTGGCTCATCCACTGTTGAAATAAAAACAGGAACAATGCTGGAGGTAGCAGAAGCACGTTGTGTTACTGTATGGGACATAACCTTTTGAACTTCTTGATTTGTGCGCGCTTCTGTAGGGGTGAACCCCGTTCTTGATACGTTCACAGGCCCTTTGATTTTATCTTCATGCAAGCAAGTTGGATGGCGAAAGCTACATGTGCCACAAATATGGCGTCTTTTGCAGTCTTTAGAAATATGTCCCTTTCTCAGACATCCAAAACAGATATGATTCTCACGAATAAAAGACCTTTTGTCATCCATGGACTTTTCCGCAAAAATAGGACATTTAGAGATACTATGCGTTTCACTCTTACAGACAGAACATGGTGATATCATCTTGAATTCTGTTCTTGTTGAATCTTTAACTTGAGCATTTGTGTTGAAAGCTCTGGCTCTTTTGGGAAATCTCTCATCTGAAACCTTAGAACTCAGTAGAAGTGGAGAAGTGAATGGATTGCATGCTATTTTTGACTCCTTCTGCAAGAACTCTGCAAATCGTTTAAAGCTTGGATAAGCACCAGTCATGTCTAATTCTTCAACCACAATTTTGCTCCATTTACGTACAATCCACTCTGGTAATTTCTTGAGTAGGTTATAGTTTTCCTCACAGTCATTCAAAATAGCCAAACCTTTAACATGTGGAATAGCTTCAACACAGCCTTGTAGGAAGTCAGTGAACTCTCGCAAGGAAAGTGGGTCATTTACTCCCACCTTAGGCCATCTCATGAGTTTTTCTCGAAAAGCTCTCTGAACAATAAACGGATTTCCATACCTCTCTTCAAGGACCTTCCAGGTGCCCTGGTATGCATCGTCAGAATTTCTATAGAAGAAACCTTCCACAGCTTTTCGAGCTTCTCCAGCAAGATAGGTTTTCAAGTAGAACATCTTCTCGCTTGCAGGAATCAATTTACGATCAATAAGTGCTGTAAAGGACATTTTCCAATCAATGAACTTCAAAGGATCACCAGTGAAAGTCGTTGGCTCTGGGACAGGTAATCGACTTATGCTTAGAGAGTTCGCTAACACTTGAGCCAAGTTTTCAGTCTCTTGAGTTGTCTTTACCTCTTGAAATACTTGTTGAGGATGGAATGACTCTACCTGAGGATTCAGCTGGGGTTGGTTTTCAGCCGCTCTCCCTCCAGACCACGTTGCATTACCTCTCCCCTCCTCCTCCTCTTCAAGATTACTCTCACGATTGTTGTAGGCCTTCACTCGAGCTGCGGCTACCTTGACTTCTTTATCTGCTTGTAGCATCTGCAGCCTAGTCCTTTCTTCTTCTAGTCTTAGACGCATCTCTGATTCTTTCTGTTTAATCTCTGCTAGCATTCTTGCTTCGTTCAGCTTCCAGTCATTCTCCATCTCAAGTAATCTGGCCTGCTGATTGTGAATTTCTTGCATGGCCTTCACTTGCTCTACTTTGGCTGCGAGTTCTGCTTCTGCGTCGGCTCGTTTACTGGAGGCTTTGGAAGAGGTTTCCGATGTTGTTAGGCTTTCTGCAACTTGTGATGATTCTGAGACGATGGTATCGGTGTTGGTGTAACCAAAGACAGATGCATACTCATCTTTATTTAATATCTGCCTCACTCTCTCCTTT
Source organism: Vimba vimba (assembly GCA_022828995.1). NCBI lineage: Eukaryota > Metazoa > Chordata > Actinopteri > Cypriniformes > Leuciscidae > Vimba > Vimba vimba. The sequence goes on along the minus strand of CM040829.1, from coordinate 2,081,764 downwards.
ACAACTTCTTTTTGTTGGAACTGCTCAACGGTTTCTATTCGTTTGCTCACCAAATCTGAAATTTCTGCAGTTAGTGTGGCACAAACATCTACTCTTTTAACAATCTCTACAGTTGTTGTTTGATTGCGCAATAAGGGAGCATAATGCTGGGTGACTACATCATGTCTAGTTTGAATGTCCTTTAAAATATATTCAAGCTCTTCATATGTACATAAAGCTTTCAATTTAGACCTAGTTTCCTTAGCGGTCTGCTTCCAGGAGTCATAAGCTTTATTAAAAGCTTTCTCTTGCTTCCTGGTCTCTTGTTTATGCATCTCTAGGCCTTTCTCTGTACGATTTCTTTTACGAGAACTTGATCTTGATCTAACCTGTTGCATTTCTTTAGAAATATTTAAATCCTTATCAGGAACCAACTTTTGACTTGCTTGCGCTGCCATCTGCTCAACTGTGTCTTCCATTTTGTCTGTCTACAAACTTAAGAGCAATGCATTGCTCATATCAGACATCTATAATTTAGACACTCAAATAATCAGCAATGGTAATAAGTCAAATTGTTTGCAACACAATCATAAATTCTTTGACATTCAACATTTTACACATGTTTGTAACGTATACCATTAATATAAACCCAGCATTAACCTGCAGCAGTCGATACCTTGTAAAGGAATACTCAAATCAATAACTTCAAAATCATGAATCAATATTTCACAATTCATTCAACTTCATCTCTTGAAACTTCAATTTTCTTTAAAATTCAAAATATTTAAAAAACATCTAAAGTGTCTTCAATTGTAAAGGTTTCAACTCACACAGTCCAGGAAGTTGTATTTGCAGTCTTACTTCATGTAACGTTCTTTTACTGAAAGTTTACCTTTTCATCTGTAACAGTAACGTTGATATACGATCACCATCCAAACGTTCATGAATGAGCCGCGCTCCAAACTGACTGTGTGATTTTACAATCCTGGTGAGGTATCCGTCTCGTGCTGACGTGACGCGATTCAATCAGCGCTTTAGATGCAAAGTCCAGTGTCCCACTCACGCGATGAAACAACAGCAACACGATGAAAACCTCATGTGTAGCAGCGAGTTTTACTGTAGCGGCCCTTCAGCTTCGTAGAAAAGAGGCAGAGAGTTATTGACGGGTGCTTTCGATTTATTTTGTTAAGATGCAATAAACTTCATTGCTGAAGTGTTCATTGTCTCGTTTCTTTGTTGCAAACGTTCTCCATGCATCACAACACTGTGTTCACACATTGACTTCATAGCACCATAACAATCGCATCACAGCACGGTAGCACCGTAAAACTACAAAGAAAACAAAGAAACAATACATAAATATCAAACAAAATAAACTCAAACAACATACAAAATAAACCGTGTTCAAAGAAATCAACACATGGTACCAAAGAAATACAGGGAAAACAAACTAAACATACCTCGCTCTGCTTGCCAAAGGGATACTAAAGCTTAAAGCTTGAACCATTTTCTCAAGCTGGTTAGCTCGAGAACAAACGTGACAATACTCTTACTCTGTTTCCTTTCCCTTATATGCAATAAATGTATTTCGCCATCTAGTGGTGACGCAAAGCAAAACAAATTAAAGGGGAAGGCCATTACATCCGGTTCACGTGGACTTTAAGCCTTATTGTATCTCAAGCAGTGGAGAATACCCTTTCAGAAGGGGTAGAATATGATTGAACACACATGTAAGATCTAGACGGGTGAAACATAATATTTCGATTTGAATGATTGATTCATAAAGACATCACTTCATTACTGGATGAATCAGCGCTCTAGCAGTTTAATAAACAGAACGTTTTGCGGAAGAACATTATAGCCGGAGCTACTTCTCTGTTTATTTCTATGACGCGGGTGAGTCACTCAGGCACTGTGCTACTCCGCAGCGGTGCCGGTGTAAAGTAGTCCGAGTATAAACGCTTATTACAGGCTTGCTGTAGTGATTCAGGATAAGACAAAAACACGGTTTGAAAAAAGGCATTCATGATGTACTCGCTCACGCTCATTATATACATTTAAATTCTGAAGCGTGTTTTCGCTATTTGAAGCGACTTTCAAAAGGTGATTTACTCAGTTTTGGTTGCTACCGTAGATATCAGTGTTTATTCTCGAACTATAAAATTTTATTTCAGTAGGCTACTTCATTTGATCAGTAGCCTACTTCATTTTCAGTGATCATTTGAATATTTGTAACACCGAAATACCGATACTGTGTTGTTGAAAAGATTGTGAAAGTAAAGCTGTTTCATATTGACAACTGCTCTCTCAGCGACAGCGCAAACAGATTTGAATGTTCCAGTGTGAAGTTTTTGTCATTTAGGAATAAGATCGCGTGAGTGTTTGAATCGAGATCCCCTCTCTCTCTCTCTCTCTCTCTCTCTCTCTCTCTCTCTCTCTCTCTCTTTCTCTCTCTCTCTCAAAACGTATATAAGTAGCGCGAGTGCTTTCATTTCTATTTTAATATTCATGAGGTGAGTGTGAGACGTCGCTGAAGGATAAGCTCCCAGCACTTCGCCCACACATCGGCCCAGAACCGTTTTCTGAATAAGAACCGGTTTTCGGTTCCCAACCCAAGGTGTGAGTGATCTAATGTTTAGAAGACCTAGCTTTAAATATTGTTTTTGTTTAAACAATAAGTATGTTTTGACTTCACTTCCTGCTCAGCTACTGTTCGGACGCTCTTGCTTACTGCTCCGCACTTTGCTCTATCGCTTTTACATTTTATCTCCTATATTTTTATATTTTATTTCTTTTTATCACCTAATTTTTACTTCAGCAAACAGCACAGTGCTCAGACAACAAAGTTTGGATTACTACAAAAACGCAGAATTCTTTTACCCGACCAGCTTACATTCCGGGAAAGGAAAACACAACTGCCTACATTCATACGGATAAGAGAGAAAATGCCTCTTCAGGTTCAAGAATCTACTTGCTGCACCAACTGCCACAGACTTTTACAAAGGATTGCAGTTCTCGAAACAAAGTTACTTACGGGACCACCAAACCAGACGGAGCACACAACAGAGCTTCGTCATGGACACCCTCAGCGTACAGCCGGTGAGTCCCATGAAACTAGTGCTCCTCAACAGGTAGAGAAACAAGCCGATCGACTTACTAATTGATGGCACAAACAGGGAGTGAGACCCAAAGGCACTCGAGACATCAGATTGTCACGAGCATCACATATTGCCGCAGTAGCATCCTCTACACCAGATACAGCTCTGACAAGGATTGCAAACAGTGGTCTACTACCACCGCCTATACATCTTGAGAACAGATTTGAAGCGCTAATGAATGTAAATGAGGAATCCCCAAATGTGATGAATGTGATCGAACACAGACTGAATGGGCCAGTAGCTAACACTGATGCAAACTGGCGCTCAAGGTCGAGCAGACAGCGGCACTCAGCTCAGAGCGCAGCCGAGCCCAGGACTCTGATAGTGGGGGACTCCATAATCAGAAACATTAGCAGCAGGGATACAACTACGTGCTGCCTTCCACAAGCAACAACTTCTGATGTAAACAGGGAACTTCAGAACATTCTGATGAAACATAAGACTGCAAATCGACTCATCATTCATGTGGGGAAGAATGATATTCATAAAGAGCAGTCAGAACTCCTTAAGAAGGATTTCAATGAACTTTTTGAAACACTTAAAAGACTGAAAGTTCAAACATTTATCAGTGGACCTCTCCCAGCAAGAGGAACAAACAGGTTTTCACGGCTGCTTGGGCTAAATACATGGCTGCAAAAAACCTGCAATATAAACGGACTAAACTTCATTGACAATTTCAATCTTTTCTGGAGTCAGAGACAACTTTTTCATCGGAATGGCCATCACCCAAACAAACTTGGTTCAAGAGTGTTAAAGGACAATTTCCACTTCTCCGTCAATCATCCTTCTGCAGTTTGTGCCAATCCACTCAATCTGAACGGCACACACACACCTGGACACAGTATGAATGACCACGGGACTTCACTTCAGCAGCAAAATGGACATGCGGTTGACATATCACACAAGGACAATGATAACACCACTCCGCCACACCAACCTCTGCTCACGGACACAATCTCAGCTGAGCCCTGCCCACAGAGAGACTTATCAGAACTGCTTGAAGATTCAGCGCCCAAGGACGACTTCCTGGAAAACAGCCAGGGAAGCCAGGACAGCATATCACAACCTCCTATAACACCAGAGCAACAGCCCCTTTCACCAGACACGCTATCCCTCTCTCCAGCATCGCCACTACTGTGCTTCTCACAGAAAATGGAAGAACTAGTGCATGCTGGAACCAGACTATCCCACTCTTTTGCTGCGAGCCCCCAGATACCAACCAAAAAAAGACAGGCACCATTACCACCCAAGCCTGCGGGCCCAGCTCACCCTCCCCCTCCTGTGAGAGCTCTTCGGCCTCTGCCACAACGCCAGGGCCCACACCCTCCTCCATCTGCTCGAGGTGAACCAAAAACAACTGATACCAGCTCTCAGTGATGTGTTTTGGGTCCCCGCTCTGATAACAGTAACTTTCTCAAATGTTTACAGAACAAGCGGGAACCCAGTGTGCCTGTATCTTTCTCTATTGCTGTTCTATTACAAGATAGAAAATCTAAGGCCTTCAATAGCCGTGCAGCAAACCTAACTAATCTGGTGCCTATTACACGTCAAAGTAAGATTGATGTGGGGACAAAAAGTAAGACTGTTAAGTTAGCACTTTTAAACATTCGTTCACTTAATAATAAATCACTTCTAGTCAACGATTTAATAACCACAAACAACCTGGATTTTATGCTTCTAAATGAAACCTGGCTAGAAGCCAGCTGCAGTGCAACAGTCCTTAATGAAGCAGCCCCCCCTAACTTTACTTTTATGAGTGTCTGCAGAGCTGTTAAGAGAGGTGGGGGTCTAGCTGCTCTTTTTAAAGATATCTATCAATGTAAGCAAATATCATTTGGGAATTACTTGTCTTTTGAATATCTGGGTATTGTGTTAAAAGGTGCTCCACGCATTTTACTTTTCATTATTTACAGGCCTCCAAAATACTCTCCAGCCTTTGCTGAGGACTTTACAGAACTGTTATCAACAATTACCTCAGAGTTTGACTGTTTTGCCATTGCTGGAGATTTTAACATTCACATAGATAGTGCAGAGAATAATATGGCAAAAGAAATCAATACTGTTTTAAAAACTTTTGATCTGACTCAGCATATACATGGACCCACACACAATCGCGGACACACTCTAGATTTACTCATCAGTAAGGGTCTAAACATTTCATCGATTGTTATTAAGGATGTAGCACTGTCTGATCATTTCTGTATTTTCTTTGATATATTGATCTCTCCTGCCACTGAAGCTAGATCTGTGTCTGTCAAGAAGAGATGCTTAAATGAGAACACTAGTGTACTATTTATGAAGGCTATATCCTTAACACCAAGCATATCTGCAGACTCTGTTGATTTTCTCCTTGATTCTTTTAACTCAAAAGTTAAAAGTATAATTGATGATATTGCTCCTGTTAAAGTCAGGAAGAAGAGTGGCAGACAAAAAGCACCTTGGAGAAACTCAACAGCAGTGCAAACTATGAAAAGACAATGCAGAAAAGCAGAGCGCATGTGGCGGAAGACTAAACTTGTAGTCCATTATAACATCTACAAAGACAGCCTTCATGCTTTCAATATGGAACTAGGCAAAGCTAGACAGACTTTCTTCTCAAATATTATAAACAGCAATTTAAACAACACACGCACTCTTTTTGCTACTGTAGAGAGACTGACAAACCCTCCAAGCCAGATTCCCAGTGAAATGCTCTCAGACAGCAAGTGCAGTGAGTTTGCCTCTTTCTTCTCTGAGAAAATCAGTAATATCAGAAAGGTGATCAGCACATCCTTGAGTTGCCCTGAGGTCAGACAGATCAAACCACCTGAGAAATTAGTTACTATGTATGATTTTCAAGAAATTGATGGCAAAATTTTGGAAGAAACTGCACAGCACCTTAAAACATCAACATGCGCTCTTGACACACTTCCCACAACATTTTTCAAAAGTGTGTTAAACAGTTTAGAAGCAGATCTTCTAGAAGTGGTAAATGTCTCACTTCGCTCTGGGAGTTTTCCAAACTCCCTGAAAACTGCAGTTGTCAAGCCCCTCCTGAAAAAGAGCAATCTGGATAAGACCATATTAAGCAACTATAGACCGATCTCAAATCTTCCTTTCATAGGCAAGATCATTGAAAAAGTTGTCTTCAATCAGCTGAACAAATTCTTGAGCTTGAATGGATCCTTTGACAATTTTCAGTCTGGTTTCCGACCGCACCACAGCACAGAGACAGCGCTCATAAAGATAATAAACGATATTCGCTTAAATACTGATTCAGGCAAATTATCGGTGCTGGTACTACTTGACCTTAGTGCTGCATTTGACACTGTCGATCATAACATACTTCTTGACAGGCTGGAAAACTGGGTGGGGCTTTCTGGGATAGTCCTAAAATGGTTCAGGTCATACTTAGATGGGAGAGGTTATTATGTGAGTATAGGAGATCATAAGTCTGAGTGGACATCCATGACATGCGGAGTCCCTCAAGGCTCAATTCTTGCGCCACTCCTATTCAACCTGTATATGCTCCCAATGAGCCAAATAATGAGAAAGAACCAAATTGCTTACCACAGCTATGCAGACGACACACAGCTCTACTTAGCCCTATCGCCTAACGATTACAGCCCCATTGACTCCCTGTGCCAATGCATTGATGAAGTCAACGGTTGGATGTGTCAAAACTTTCTTCAGTTAAACAAAGACAAAACTGAAGTCATTGCGTTCGGAAACAAAGATGAAGTTCTCAAGGTGAACGCATACCTTCACTCTAGGGGTCAAACAACTAAAAATCAAGTCAGGAATCTTGGTGTGACACTAGAGTCAGATCTTAGTTTCAGTAGTCATGTCAAAGCAATAACTAAATCAGCATACTATCATCTGAAAAATATTGCAAGAATTAGATGCTTTGTTTCCAGACAAGACTTAGAGAAACTTGTGCATGCTTTCATCACCAGCAGGGTGGATTACTGTAATGGCCTCCTCACTGGCCTTCCCAAAAAGACCATAAGACAGTTGCAGCTCATACAGAACGCTGCTGCCAGGATTCTGAGCAGAACCAGAAAATATGAACACATCACACCAGTCCTCAGGTCTTTACACTGGCTCCCAGTTAAACTTAGGATTGATTTTAAAGTATTACTACTGGTATTTAAATCATTTAATGGCCTAGGACCTAAATATATTGCAGATATGCTCACAGAATATAAACCCAACAGATCACTCAGATCATTAGGATCACATCAGCTAGAAATACCAAGGGTTCACTCTAAGCATGGCGAGTCTGCTTTTAGCTATTATGCCAGCCGCAGCTGGAACCAGCTTCCAGAGGAGATCAGATGTGTTCCTACAGTAGTCACTTTTAAATCCAGACTCAAAACACATCTGTTTAAATATGCATTTACTGAATGAGCACTGTGCCACTGTTCGTCCGACTGTTTGTACTGTATTTTATTTTATTTTTCTAAACTGTTTTAATTATTCTTATTTCTTTTATTATTTTAATTTCTTCTATGTAAAGCACTTTGAATTGCCATTGTGTATGAAATGTGCTATATAAATAAACTTGCCTTGCCTTGCCTTTACTAATAGCAACATTTTCTGTTTTAATAACAATTAGATTTTTCCTAGATCCTGCAGTAGAATTATTATTTGATCTCACTAAACGAGGAATAGACACAGTTTCTATGCAATGTTCTACACTAGTATTTATATCATTTAAATTGGTGCAGGAGAGACTATGATTTGGGCTTTTGGTTACTAGTCATTTATCGGTATTTAACATTTTGGAGATGTTATCCGACAGAAGATCCACTCCGAATTTGCTTGGGTGTAAGCCATCGGCACGGAAAAGCCTAGGACGCTCCCAAAACAGATTCCAATTATTTACAAAGACCAGTTTCTGCTCATTGCACCATGACATTAACCATTCATTTAGCGTGAATAGTCTACTAAACTTTTCATGTCCTAGTCGGTACGTGGGAAGCGGTCCTGACACTATGATCGTTGTTTCAGGCGATGTGCTGCGTACCGTATCGATCAGATTCCTGAAGTCTTTCTTCAGAACCTCCGTCTAGCGCAGCCTGATGTCGGCCCCTCCCGCGTGCAGGACCACAGTTCCGACGCGCTCGTCATCGTTCAGAATCTCGGGAACGCGAGCAGCAATTTCAGAAACACGAGCACCAGGAAAGCAGTGACTATGCACCTTACTCTCACCTAATGTTGTCATGATTCAGAAGCGGAAGCAAAGATGCAAGTAACTCTTTATTAATGGGTCAGTTTGACAAGCAATAACACACGGGTGGGCTGGTGGCGCAGGGACTTGATGATCAGCGTGGACGTGTAGACAGGTGACGGTGAATCCAGTGAAGTGAACATCAACACGACGAACACAACGAAAACACCGAACAGGACACAAACAGGAACTGGAACAGGAACTGGAACAGGAACTGGAGAGCTGACGACGACACACACTGAGGACACCAAAACCAACGATCTGACAGGGAAAGGAGAGTGCGATGAGTTTATGTAGCAGGGATGAATAATGGTAGCTGATGAGGGGAATGAGATCAGGTGGAGTGCTAATCAACACAAACGAGCAGCCACGCCCACTCACACACATCCACACACACACAACAACAAATACACGAGACACGAAGAAACCAGTGAATTCATGAACCGTGACAGTACCCCCTCTCCTAGGAACGCCTCCTGGCGTCCCCAGACTCCCTTACCTGTCGATTGTAATCATCGATAAGAGAGTGATCCAGGATGTCTCTGGCAGGAACCCAACTCCTCTCCTCCGGACCGTAACCCTCCCAGTCCACCAAGTACTGGAATCCGCGTCCCCTCCGCCTTGAGTCCAGAATACGATTGACCGAATACGTAGGTTCCCCTTCTACGAGACGCGGCGGGGGGGGGGGGGCCGGGACTGGCGGATTAAACTGAGAACGAAACACGGGCTTGATTTTGGAAACATGGAAGACGGAATGAATCCTCCTGTACACTGGAGGGAGTTTGAGGCGAACTGCCACCGGACTAATAATTTAGTGACAGTGAATGGGCCAATAAATTTGGGAGCTAGCTTATTAGAGACGGAGCGGAGAGGAATGTTCCAAGTAGAAAGCCACACTTTTTGACCAACGACATATACGGGAGGCTTAGACCGGTGGCGATCGGCTTTAGCCTTGGTGCGCGCTCCCGCTTGGAGTAGAGTCTCGCGGGCTCTAGTCCAAGTGTGGCGACACCTCTGGACAAAGGCGTGAGCGGAGGGGACCGCGACTTCGGATTTCAGACTAGGAAAAATTGGTGGCTGGTACCCTAGACTACACTTAAACGGCGATAGGCCCGTAGATGATACTGGTAACGAATTGTGGGCGTACTCCACCATTGACAGTCGTTGGCTCCAGGAGGAAGGATTCTTGGAGACCAAACATCGCAACGTTCTCTCCAAATCCTGGTTGTCTCTCTCAGTTTGGCCATTGCTCTGGGGATGAAACCCTGAGGACAGACTAACAGTCACACCCAGTAATCTACAAAATTCTTGCCAAAATTTGGACACAAATTGGGGTCCTCTGTCAGAGACCACGTCTGTCGGGAGGCCATGTAGCCGAAAGACGTGGTCAACGACTGTTACCGCTGTCTCCTTGGCTGAGGGTAATTTGGGCAAGGGAATGAAATGGACCGCCTTCGAGAATCGGTCCACCACGGTCAAAACTACCGTGTTACCCTGAGAGGGTGGGAGGGCGGTGATAAAATCTAGAGCGATGTGGGACCAAGGTCTCGAAGGGATCGTCAGCGGTTGAAGGAGCCCATCTGGGGGTCGATTGGAAGTCTTACCAGTGGCACAAACTGAGCAAGCCAAAACAAAACTGTGAACGTCATGAGCCATGCGTGGCCACCAAAATCGTTGCTTAACTAAAGACGTGGTACGACTGACTCCTGGATGACAAGCCACATTGGAACAATGACCCCACTGAATGACGTTGGACTGTAATTGCTCTGGCACAAATAAACGGTTCGGTGGACAGCCGGGCGGAGGCGTTACCCCTTCTAAGGCCGTTCTGACCTTCGATTCGACCTCCCATGAGAGTGTGGAGACAATTAGGGACTCCGGAAAAATGCACTCGGGAGTAGACGGGCGATCGGAGTGGTCAAAAATGCGTGACAAAGAATCGGGCTTGATGTTTTTGGAGCCCGGGCGGTACGAGAGAGTAAAGTCAAAACGTCCGAAAAAAGTGCCCACCGAGCCTGCCTAGAGTTCAATCTTTTAGCGGTTCTAATGTATTCCAGATTCTTATGATCGGTCCACACGATAAAAGGTACCCCCGACCCTTCTAACCAGTGACGCCACTCTTCCAATGCTAACTTGACTGTCAACAACTCTCTGTTACCAATATCATAATTACGTTCGGCAGGGGACAAACGATGAGACAAAAACGCGCACGGATGCATTCTGTCGTCTGTAGGAGAACGTTGAGATAACACTGCACCTACCCCCACCTCTGACGCGTCGACCTCCACCATGAACTGACGTGATGGATCAGGGGTAACTAGGATGGGGGCTGAAACAAAGCGGCCTTTCAGTTTGGCAAACGCAGCCTCGGCTGCGTCTGACCACCTGAACGTAGTTCTGGGGGAGGTCAAGGTGGTCAGAGGTGAGGCTAGTTGGCTGAAATTGCGAATGAACCGCCGGTAGAAATTGGCGAACCCCAGAAACCTCTGTAGGGCCTTACGGGAATCTGGACTTGGCCAATCCACCACAGCCTTAACCTTCTCAGGATCCATACGCATCCCCTCAGACGACACAATGTACCCTAGGAAAGGAACAGACTGTGCATGAAAAGCGCATTTCTCCGCCTTGACAAAAAGACCATTCTCTAGCAACCTCTGAAGCACTCGTCTGACGTGCTGAACATGTTCCTGGAGAGACGAAGAAAAAATCAATATGTCATCCAGGTAGACATAAATGAACTGATCGACCATGTCTCTCAGCACGTCATTGACGAGTGCCTGGAAGACTGCTGGACTATTGGACAGCCCGAAAGGCATAACCAAATATTCAAAGTGCCCCCTGGGGGTGTTAAATGCAGTCTTCCATTCATCCCCCTTCCTGATGCGGACCAAATGATAAGCGTTACGTAAGTCCAGTTTTGTGAAGACCGACGCTCCCTGCAACCTCTCGAAGGCTGAAGACATCAACGGCAAAGGATAAGTATTCTTTACCGTGATGTTATTCAGCCCTCGGTAATCAATGCAAGGTCGCAGAGAACCGTCCTTCTTCCCCACAAAAAAGAACCCCGCCACCGCAGGAGAAGAGGAAGATCGGATGAATTTGGATGCCAGAGAATCAGAAATATATTTCTCCATGGCCTCCCTCTCGGGAATGGATAGAAAGTAAAGCTTGCCTTTAGGCGGAGACGTACCTGGCAGTAGATCTATTGCACAGTCATAGGGACGATGCGGAGGGAGAGAAGCAGCCCGAGACTTACTGAACACTTCCTTCAGGTCCAGATACTCCGTGGGCACGTTTGACAAATCCACTGCCTCCTCCTGAAAAGCAGAAACAACAACAGACGGACAGGCAGATACAAAGACAGGACTCATGACAAAAACTGCTCCACTCCAACACTGATCTCTGCTGCCAGTCAATTTTGGGGTTATGCTTGATTAACCAGGGGTGACCGAGAACGACAGGTGCAAGGGGGGAGTCCAGGATGTAAAATGAGGTAGTCTCTGTGTGATTTCCGGAAACAGTCAGTGTAATGGGTCCAGTGGTGAATGCAATTGTGGGAAGGGCTTGACCATTGAGGGCGTGCACAGCAATGGAACGGGTGAGTGGTAACAGGGGAACGTGAATCTTGTGAGCGAATGTGTAGTCCATGAAGTTACCCTCTGCCCCGGAATCCAAAAGTGCAAGACAGTCGTGAGTGTTGGCTGACCATCTAAGTCTTACCGGAAGGAGAGTTGATGTTGATGAGGTCTTCTCAGCGGAGATCCCACCCGACAGTAGCCTCAGATTTACTGCCGGGCTTGCCCCTTTTACCGGGCAGTTGTGAGCGAAGTGACCAGCAGTTCCACAGTACAAGCAAAGGCCCTGGGATCTCCGCCTTTCCTTCTCCTCCCGGGAAAGCCGAGCTCGCCTGACCTGCATGGGCTCGTGACAGTAGACGGGGCTGACCGCGTCCCCGCTGCTGGCTTGCGTGGTCTCCATGGTGGTTGAAGCCCGGACCGGTAACTTCATTCTCTCCACTCGAGAGAGACGAGAATCTACGCGAAGTGCCAGGTCGATGAGTCCGTTGAGTGTAGCGGGTAAATCCAACGCGTAGATTTCTCTTAGGACGCGGTCAGCCAGCCCATGCAGGAACACGTCCCACTGTGCTTCCTCGTTCCACTGACACTCAGCCGCCAAGGTTCGAAACTCGATAGCATAGTCTGATACGGATCTGTTTCCTTGTTTAAGATCCGCCAGGGTTCGTGCTGCTTCTCTTCCCGCGACCGCGCGGTCGAACACCATCTTCATTTCGGCGGCGAGTGTCTGGAACGAGGCACAACACGGATCTTGATTCTCCCACACCGCCGTCCCCCACAGAGCTGCCCTCCCAGTCAGCAGGGTGAGTACAAACGCCACCTTGCTTTGTTCTGTGGCGAATGTTCTGGGCTGCAAAGAGAAATGCATGGTACAGCGAGTCAGAAAAGCTCTGCAAAAATTCGGCTCACCGCTGTAGGGTTCAGGGACCGGTAGACGAGGTTCTGACTGGGAGGCGCTTGATGGTGGAACTGGGGAAGCGGACGGTGTGGGTGGTGGCGCAGTGGGAGCTCGTAGGTGTTGAAGCTGTTGGGAGAGCTCGGACACCTGCGCCACGAGAGCTTGAATGGCCCGACCCGACTCCGTAGAGGTTCTCTCCTGAGCCTCTATCCGAGAAATGGTTACTCCGATGAATTCATCAAGCGAAGAGGATCCACTTGCTGCTCCCATCGTATGGTCAGATCGTTCTGTCATGATTCAGAAGCGGAAGCAAAGATGCAAGTAACTCTTTATTAATGGGTCAGTTTGACAAGCAATAACACACGGGTGGGCTGGTGGCGCAGGGACTTGATGATCAGCGTGGACGTGTAGACAGGTGACGGTGAATCCAGTGAAGTAAACATCCAACACGACGAACACAACGAAAACACCGAACAGGACACGAACAGGAACTGGAACAGGAACTGGAACAGGAACTGGAACAGGAACTGGAGAGCTGACGACGACACACACTGAGGACACCAAAACCAACGATCTGACAGGGAAAGGAGAGTGCGATGAGTTTATGTAGCAGGGATGATTAATGGTAGCTGATGAGGGGAATGAGATCAGGTGGAGTGCTAATCAACACAAACGAGCAGCCACGCCCACTCACACACATCCACACACACACAACAACAAATACACGAGACACGAAGAAACCAGTGAATTCATTTCAGGGTTTAGTCTGAAGGTAAGTTGGGCATTGACTCTGTGGCTAATATGGGGGTGGATGAGCGCTTCAAAGATTCAAAACTATAGAGTTGCTGTTCATTTAATTCCAGGTTTCTCCAGAGAACTGCACCTGCTTAAGATTTAAGTGTCAGTATAATATTAAAGAGCATGAAGATAATTGTTACTAAGTTTTGGGTTAAAGTTTCTTTCAAGTGGAAGATTGTCTCAATGTTGTTTTAAGGTGGAAGCATATGTGTTTGGTGGTGATGATACAGCGCTCAATGGGATTCGTCTTCATTGTGTCGATCGGTCCAAAGATTCAACAAGCTCACGTGACTACACCGTAAATGAGTCCAACGTAGCAAAGTAATGGACTCCGATTATTAACATTTATTGCATTTAAGCTAGATAAGTAAATTGAGGATTTTCTTGAATAACAATTGATTTAATCAGGCAGCTGTTTTCTTCAGGTGGGGTTCTTGGGGACTTATCCAATGGTGTCCTTCTGGATACTTTACATCTTTCCAGCTGAGAGTTGAATCTTCCCAAGGATCTGGAGATGATACGGCCGCAAACATCATGAAGTGAGTGTGTGCTGCTATAAGTTCTACAACATCTCTTACCCAGTGTAAACCTCTTACACCATCTCTTACCCATCCTGGTTTTATTTTGCCATTTAAGGACTCCGTTTTCCCCCATCAATAGTTTAGTTAATATCACACTCGCAGTGGTGCTGCTGTTCAAGATTGTGATTGCTGCAGGTGATCATGTGACTGACACAACAGCACAATATATTTTATCATAATATTGTTACATTTTTTTTTTTTTTTCAGGCTCAAATGCAGTGGAGGTCAGGAGCTGGAGGGTGACGGCACAGACTGGGGCTCCTGGGGCGACTGGAGTCCAGCGTGTGAAGGAAAAGGAATCTGCGGCTTACAGACCCTGGTAGAACCGCCACAGGGAAGTGGAGACGACACCGCTCTCAATAACGTGATCATGCTCTGCTGTGATTAAGGTGATGTGATTTCAATCAAACTCAGACTGACGCAGACACTGATGCTTCAGAAAGTTCATAAACAGATCGTAAAACCTATTCATATTCGTCAAGCGGTTTAGTCCCGATTTTCAGAAGAGACTCAATCACTTTATATGATGAGCAGATTTAATTTAGGCTTTTATCTACACACAAACTTTGATCAGCAAACATAAACAGAAGCTCAACCATACTTGCTTAATGTGGAAGAACAAACTTCATGTTTTTCTAAAAGCTAAAACATTGTGTAATTGGTCCTCATTCGTCTTGTTTCAGCTTCTATTTGTGCTTACTGATGTGTTATGTTTAAATCTGGATATGTGGTGAACCACCCCTTTAAAATAAAAATATATAATATATAAATAAAATATATTTTTGTCTTCTACAGTGGCAGTGAAGAGGTTCCCCAATGTGTCCAGAGGAGCTTTGGGGATTGCAGTGAATTCTAAGCTGGGGGAACTGAGACTGCTTGAAAGGAAAAAAACGTGTTAAAACATTATATATTTATATATATATTTGATTTAGAATATGCTCCCTGCTTGATTGTGTTATATGTACATGTTTCAGACATCAAATAAAAATGTTCTTAAAATGTTACATGTGAATGTATTTAGATTGAAATATATGGAGGGCAAAATATATTTTGTGGTATATTTTGTTAAATGTTTTTAAAATATATTTCTTAAATATATTTTCTAAAATATACAAAATGTATTTATGTACATATATTTTTTTGGAGATGGTCCTCAATGCAGAACATGAAATCCACGGGGAGGAGTCGGATCCAGATCCAACTCCTCCCACCTTACATACCTAAACCTACCAATCTCCACCCCCTGATCCCTAAACCGACCAATCTCCACCCCTTATACAAGATCCGACTCCTCCCACCGGATCTTGTGTACTGCATTGAGGTGCTACTGAAATGAGGTTGAGTAAATGACTTTTTAAATTTCTGGCTTAACTATCGCGTTCCGTATCCCTAACTGAATTTGTGTTGTAAATGTTCCTGTATGTGAAAAACAGTATGTAAACACAGTAACATGTCCGAATTAACAAAATTGTAAAAAGAATGATTATGAAAGGTAATAAAACACCAATGATGCTGGTAAGTCACATGACAGTAGCAACTATGGCTAATTTAGTAAGTCCACATTTTTACTGATATAGAACATGGTTTTATTAATGCTCAAAGAAAGTTCAAATTCAATGTGATTGAATGCAATTTCAGATGCACAGCAAGTCTTCACTTACCATATATGGCTGCCATAGTTTCCTTGTCAAGGGCAGTCATTGACATGTCATTTACTCAACCTCATTTCATTCCAAACCTGCAAGAATTTAATTTGTCTTAAACATAATGAAGGTATTTTAATGAAACCTCAGATTTCTGTCTCTCGAATGTGTCAGTCTACAGACCCATACGATAAAATATATTTTCAAATATATTTAGAAATAAATTTCAAAACATACAAAAAATGGCCAAAAAATATATTTGCTAAAATACATTTGTATATTTTAGAAAATATATTTTAAAAACATTTAACAAAATACACCACAAAATATATTTTGCCCTCCATATATTTCAATCTAAGAAAATACATTCACATGTAACATTTTAAGAACATTTTTATTTGATGTCTGAAACATGTACATTTAACAATCAATCAAGCAGGGAGCATATTCTAAATCAAATATATATATATAAATATATAATGTTTTAACACGTTTTTTTTCCTTTCAAGCAGTCTCAGTTCCCCCAGCTTAGAATTCACTGCAATCCCCAAAGCTCCTCTGGACACATTGGGGAACCTCTTCACTGCCACTGTAGAAGACAAAAAAATTATTTTATTTATATATTATATATTTTTATTTTAAAGGGGTGGTTCACCACATATCCAGATTTAAACATAACACATCAGCTGAAGCTGAAACATGCTTGCTTGACGAATGAGGACCAATTACACAATGTTTTACCTTTTAGAAACACATGAAGTTTGTTCTTCCACATTAAGCGCTTCTGTTTATGTTTGCTGATCAAAGTTTGTGTGTAGATAAAAGCCTAAATTAAATCTGCTCATCATATAAAGTGATTGAGTCTCTTCTGAAAAATCGGGACTAAACCGCTTGATGAATATGAATAGGTTTTACGATCTCTTTATGAACTTTCTGAAGCATCAGTGTCTGCGTCAGTCTGAGTTTGATTGAAATCACATCACCTTAATCACAGCAGAACATGATCACGTCATTGAGAGCGGTGTCGTCTCCACTTCCCTGTGGCGGTTCTACCAGGGTCTGTAAGCCGCAGATTCCTTTTCCTTCACACGTTGGACTCCAGTCGCCCAAGTTGCCTCAGTTTGTGCTGTCACCCTCCAGCTCCTGACCTCCACTGCATTTGAACCTAAAAAAAAAAAAAAAAAAAAAAGTGACAATATTATGATAAAATATACCGGTATTGTGCTGTTGTGTCAGTCACATGATCACCTGCAGCAATCACAATCTTGAACAGCAGCACGACTGCGAGTGTGATATTACCTAAACTATTGATGGGGGAAAACTGAGTCCTTAAATAGCAAAATAAAACCAGGATGTGTAAGAGATGGTGTAAGAGGTTTACACTGGGTAAGAGATGTTATAACTTATAGCAGCACACACTCACCTGATGTTGTTTGCGGCCGTATCATCTCCAGATCCTTGGAAAGATTCAACTCTCAGCTGGAAAGCTGTAAAGTATCCAGAAGGACACCATCTGATACGTCGCCAAGAACCCCACCTGAAGAAAACAGTTGCCTGATTAAATCAATTGTTATTCAAGAAAATCCTCAATTTACTTATCTAGCTTAAATGCAATAATTGTTAATAATCGGAGTCCATTACTCTGCTACGTTGGACTCATTTACGGTGTAGTCACGTGAGCTTGTTGAATCTTTGGACCGATCGACACAGTGAAGACGAATCCCATTGAGCGCTGTATCATCCCAACCAAACACATATGTTTCCACCTTAAAACAACATTGAGACAATCTTCCACTTGAAAAGAAACTCTAACCCAAAACTTAGTAACATTTATCTTCATGCTCTTTAATATTATACTGACACTTAAATCTTAAGCCTGTTTTATACTTCTGCGTCGGACCTACGCCGAAGCTCTACGCCGTAGGCGTATTGGTTGTGTACTGCGGTCGGGCGTACCCTATGGGCAGAACCCGTGGATGTGCAGCCTCTCCAGAAAATATAAAGACGCGTCAATTCTACGCGGACGCAAGCCGCTTGCGTCCGCGTAGAATTGACGCGTCTTTATATTTTTGGAGAGGTGCACATCAGGGTTTGCCATAGGGTACGCGCGCTACACACAGCCTACGACGTAGCTACGGCGGCAGTTCGACGCAGAAGTATAAAACAGGCTTTAAGCAGGTGCAGTTCCCTGGAGAAACCTGGAATTAAATGAACAGCAACTCTATAGTTTTGAATCTTTGAAGTGCTCATCCACCCCCATATTAGCCACAGAGTCAATGCCCAACTTACCTTCAGACTAAACCCTGCGGCGTATGTTCCACTCGGACACATGCTCTTAGGCCCCCACGATCCCCAACCCATTCCATTCGTCACCTTCAGCTCAGATCTGTAAGACCGGTCGGTGCTCACATGCCCAATAATGGCTAGCAGGGAAAACATCATGGAAAAGAAGTGATGCATTACAGCACTGGCCTGAAAACTGACTGTTAGATTAATTTGTAGATAGACTATTTGCAACAAATAATAAAGCAGAGGACCATGACCTTCTCAAGTTTATTAAGGAAGAAGCCTCATATTTATACACAAGATTAAGCAGATTCATTAACCATGATGTCCATCTCATCCAATCATAGTTCTCAAAGATCAACCCCTACCATGTTTGGCATATTAAGAAATTATGTTTTATTAACAAAGTTCGGGAGGAGCACGTTCAGATAATTAACCCTAATTAAACACCTGTGGAGCACAATCAGTTAATCAACTCAATCAACGAGTTAAGAGGTGTCTATATATATATACACAGCAGATAATCACACTTTGATTAAATTTCAGAGTACATATACAGATAATAATAGATAAATGTAAAAAAGTGATAAATATAATGAGATGTCTTGCTGGAGCTGAATGGGGAGCAAAACGACAATCGCTCAAAAGTATTTATGTGGCACTAATTGGAGCAACTATAGATTATGGTAGCATGGTGTATAGTTCTGCCTCAAAAACTCAGCTTGCTAGGATGAGGGAATTCAGAATCAAGCATTAAGGATATATTGTGGAGCAATAAGATCTTCACCAGTGTCATCACTTAATGTTGAGACGGGAGTAATGCCACTAGGAATGAGAAGGATTAAGTTAAGAATGAGATACTGGGCAAACATAAAAAGGTCAACTGGAAAATCATCCAGTTAAGAATGTTTTAAGTGACTGTTGGAAATATAACTATAAAAAAACTAACGAGTTTTGGATGGTTTATTAATGAGGAGGCAAGAGAAATAATTAAAGATGTTAATATTGCTACATGTGTGGTTCTGCCAGCAATTCCTTCTTGGTTTTCTCCAATGCCTTCTATAGATATCCAGTTACACAAAGACAAACATAATGAGGAGAATATCCTGGATAGCGTAAAGGTACAAGATTAAATAGATAAACCCCCGGTTTCACAGACAAGGCTTAAGCTAGTCTTAGGCTAAAATGCATGTTTGAGCTGTTTTAACTGAAAGCAACTTGCACTGACATATCTTAAAATATGTCAGTGCCATTGTTTTGTCTCAAGATGCACACCAGTAATGTTTTTTTTTTTTTTTCTAGGGCACGTACGTATATGAAAGCAAAGCTACTTAAATGCCCTAATTGAACTCAGGCCTAGTATAAGCCCTGTCTGTGAAACCGGGCCTATAAATACTATAGTGCCATCCAGATATATACTGATGGCTCAAAAGATCCAGATTCTGGTACTATATCTGCAGCAGTATTTATACCTCAATTTAAAGTCAACATTTTGAAAAGAACATCAGATCACATTTCAGTATTTACATCAGAATTAATAGCAATTATATTAGCATTACAGTGGGTCGAAGAAGTTCAGCCAATCAGATCAGTTATATGCACAGACTCTTTATCTGCAATTGAAAGTCTAGCAAGTGGTATTTCTACAGCTAGACAGGACTTAATTTATGAAATATTACAAAGTCTTTTTAGAATCAGACCATTGGGAATCATTATTCATTTTCTTTGGATACTAGCTCATATGGGGGTGGCAGGAAATGAAGAGGTGGATAGTTTAGCTAAACAGGCCATAACATTTCAAGATGTTGATATTAAAATTGCATTGAGTAAGACTGAGATAAAAATAATAATAGCAAAGGAAATTAGGAAGAAATGGCAGAAGGAGTGGGACAGTGGAAATAAGGGTTGACATTTATACAAAATTCAAGGAACAGTTGGTTTTGAAAGAAGAAACTTTGGAAATAGGAGGAAGGATGTTATGATTTCAAGAATGCGCATTGGCCATTGTCTACTAAATCAAAGTATGGTCAGGATTGTGAAACACCAGACTGGGTATTGTGACAAATGTAGTTCCGAAAATATGGAAACAGTAGAACATTTTTGCAGTGAGAAAGAAAGAAAGTTTTATTCACATACACAATACATATATTCATATGCACTTGAGATAAAACAAAGAACAAAGAAATGATCATGCATGTGAACTGGTCCCCAAAGAAGCTATCTAAAGCTTATACTAGGGGGCCATGACAAACCAGGAAAAAAGAAAGAATGTATTATTATTATTATTATTATTATTATTATTATTATTAACATGTATTATTAAAATGTGAGGCTTATGCAAGAGAAAGATTTAAATTATTTCAAGCATTAAGAGAAATGGAAATGGAAGTTTTTTATATCAAAGCATTATTAGGTAATGGCCCAAAGCAATTTAAAATATATGAAGAAGTATTTCTTTTTTTAAAAGACACTCATTTAAGTAACAGGATTTAGGTCACTACTACCATAACGTTATCCACACTCCAATCCAGTAGGTGGCGGGAATGCACCATTTAAGTTTGGTTTGCCAACCGCCATTAAACTTGAGAAGAAGAAGAAGAAGAAGAAGAAGAAGAAGAAGAAGAAGAAGAATCACACTTTGAAAACATAATGAGATAAATGTGTAAGTGACGTTGAGCAAAAATGAAGTTAAAAGTAAAATAAAATAATTCATAAACAATAAATGGCAAGAACTATGGAATAATGAGGTCAAGGTAAGACAGTTGTATAGTATTCAGAAGCAAGTAGGAAATGGAATAAGGGTTTTTGGAATAGGAAAGAGGATACGATTGTTTCTCGTATTAGAATAGGGCACACACGATTAAATCATTCCTTGTTTAAGATAGGAAAACATGATACGGGAAAATGTAATTATTGTGATCAGGCAGAAACAATAGAACATGTTTTAATAAAATGTTTAAAATATGGAAAAGAAAGGTTAGAACTTAAGAGGATAGTAAGAAAATTGGCTGTGGTAGTATTCAGTATGGAAAGTCTATTGGGAAAGCAAGTAGAACAAGTAAAAATATATAGTGTGATAATGAAGTATCTCAAAGCAATAGGAGTAGATTGGAGAATTTGAAGTATAGGGGATAAAGTTTTTATTTTTTTTTAATTATTTTTTTTATTATTTAGTTGCTTATTGTTTTTTAGTGCTTCACACTCCAGTCCAGTTGGTGGCGGTAATGCACCGAAAGTTGGTTTGCCAACCGACATAAAACACCAAACGAAGAAGAAGAAGAAGCAATTCCCCCTTGGATGTATCCTATGCCATTAATTGACTTACAAATACATAAAGAAATAATTAAACCAATAAGCATACCAACTAAGTTGATTTACCAACTTAATTGCCCGACCAAAACAGCATCTGTAAGAATAGATTTAAATAGAGGAGGTTCAGATCACTCCGTCAGGACCAGCGAGCAGCTTGCAAGAGGCACGGCAAGAGCGCGCAAGTGTGTTTTTCTAGAATACTCTGTTCTCCTGTTATTTCAGTGCTGCATTTTAGTCAACGTAAGGCTATCTTCGATTCTCTGCTTATTTTGTATTTTTAACTTAACATAATTCTGTATTTTAGTTAGACGCGCTGCTACACTAAACAACAGCCGCGAGTGCAAATTATTATTGCAGTCTATTTTTGCACTTAAGCCTTTGCTCCTAGCAGTTTCGATTTGGCACATTCTCGCATTATTCACTTAATTGCCCGACCGAAACAGCTGTACTCACTCAAGCGGTGAAAGTATATTTGTATATTTGTGTAATCTGCACGCTGTCGCGGAAGCGTCAGCAGAAGCGTTCAGCTCTCGTGTTCAGCCTCCTCGTGTGAAGACTGACTCGGGTAAAGACCATCGACTCTACCTGCGCGACTCCACCGAGCAAGGACACCAGAAAGGCACTTGAGTATCTCCTTTTCCCTTTTCCTTCCCTCTTTTTATCTTATTGTTAACCTTATTCAACATGTGCTTTCAATACATTCCTGTTATCTTTTGGCAACACCCTTTCATCACGCGTAAAAGGCAGCGCAATACTGCCAATCTACGTCCTATTCTCTCATCCTCACACACTCCTTTCTCTCTTTCCGTGGGTCTATGGAACTGTCAGTCAGCAGTCAATAAAGCTGACTTCATTCCAGCCTTTGCATCTCATTCTACTCTTAGTATCTTGGGCTTGACTGAGACCTGGATTCGTCCAGAAGACTCAGCAACCCCCGCTGCTCTCTCTAGCAATTTCTCTTTCTCTCACTCCCCTCGCCAGTCTGGGAGAGGTGGGGGTACAGGGCTTCTCGTTTCTAACAATTGCAAATACTCCACGCTCTCCTCTCTATGCAACAACAACTCATTTGAATATCATGCTATTACACTTACAACTCCCATTAAGATCCATATTGTAGTCATTTATCGCCCCCCAGGTCAGCTGGGTAACTTTGTAGATGAGCTGGATGTGCTGCTGTCCACTTTCCCTGAAGACGGTACCCCACTTCTAGTCTTCGGTGACTTCAACATCCATCTCGATAAGCCGCATGCAACAGACTTCATCTCTCTCCTAGCCTCTTTCGATCTCAAACGACTCATCACCACAGGTACTCACAAATCAGGCAACCAACTGGACCTGGTTTACACACGCAACTGCACCACAGAGAACATTTTGGTGAGACCCCTCCATGTTTCAGATCATTTCCTCATTACTTTCAGTCTACAACTCTCTACCCCTGCACCACCACCCCCACCATCAGTCACTTTCAGATGAAACCTGCGCTCACTATCCCCCTCCCGTCTGTCCTCTGCTGTGTCATCTTCTCTTCCCCCACCCTCACAATTCTCATCTCTGGATGTGAATACCGCAACGGAAACCTTATGCTCCACTCTTACCTCTTCTCTAGACATTATCTGCCCTCTCTCTTCCAGGCCAGCACGTGCTACACCTTCTAACCCCTGGTTGTCTGAGGTTCTTCGTGAACACCGGACCGAACTCAGGGCAGCGGAGAGGAAATGGAACAAATCAAAAGACGCATCTGACCTGAGTATGTATCAATCTCTCCTCTCTTCCTTTTCTGTGGATGTTCATGCCGCAAAATCTTCATACTTCCACAACAAGATCAACAGCTCCTCCAACACACGATTACTCTTCAAGACATTCAACTCTCTCCTCTGTCCACCTCCACCACCACCCGCCTCCTCCTTAACTGCTGACGATTTTGCAAACTCCTTCACCAACAAAACAACAACTATCAGCAGTCAGTTCTCAGCTCCACACACACAGGAACCCAGACTGACCCCTTCCACAGCCTATATCCCTCTGTCCTCCTTTTCTTCGCTAACCGAGGAAGAAGTATCTACACTTCTTCTCTCCAGTCACCCTACCACCTGCCCTCTAGACCCCATCCCCTCACACCTTCTACAAGCCATTTCTCCCACACTTCTCCCAGCACTCACACACATCATCAACTCATCCCTCCATACTGGCACTTTCCCTACAGCATTCAAGCAGGCTTGGGTTACTCCACTGCTTAAAAAACCAACGCTAAACACATAATTTGTAGAGAATTACAGACCTATCTCTCTCCTACCATTCATTGCGAAGACACTTGAAAGAGCTGTCTTCTACCAAGTAACATCCTTTTTGTCTTAAACAACCAGCTGGATGTCAACCAATCCGGCTTCAAGAAAGGGCATTCAACTGAGACAGCATTACTGTCGGTCACAGAAGCCCTTCGGATCGCAAAAGCTGCTTCCAAATCTTCAGTCCTCATTCTTCTGGATCTGTCTGCTGCCTTCGACACTGTGAATCATCAGATCCTTCTGTCCAGCCTCTCATCACTGGGCATCACAGGAACTTCCCTCCACTGGTTTGAGTCCTATCTCACAGGTAGGTGCTTCAGGGTCACATGGAGAGGCGAGGTATCCAGAGCACATCGACTGACCACAGGTGTTCCCCAGGGTTCAGTTCTTGGTCCCCTCCTCTTCTCCATCTACACCACATCACTGGGACACATCATACAAGCACATGGTTTCTCCTACCACTGCTATGCTGATGACACACAGCTCTTCCTCTCATTTCAACCAGATGATCCCACAGTAGCTGCACAGGTCTCAAACTGTCTGGCGGACATCTCGACATGGATGAAGGAACATCACCTGCAGCTCAACCTGGCAAAGACTGAGCTTCTCGTCCTCCCCGCCAATCCGTCTCTACAGCACGACTTCACTATCCAGCTAGAATCATCATCAATCACCCCATCATGGTCGGTCAGATATCTTGGAGTAACGTTTGATGACCAGCTGACCTTCACAGATCAAAAGACAAAAGACAAAAAAGACTTTCAAAAGACAGCTCGATCATGCAGGTTTGCACTGCACAACATCTGGAAGATCAGGGCCCGTATTCATAAAGAATCTTAATGCAAAGAGTAGCACCTAGTGACAAAATTCTAAGAAAATTCTTAGAAATGTGGGCGTTTACTCTTAAAATTAAAGAAAAAATCCTAGTAAAGAAAAAAGTAATTCAGAAAGCATCTTAACCCTTAAAAGAGGTCTTAAGGTCAAAATTGTTAGGAGCACGGACGAGGACTTTTAAGAGGCTTAAGAGTTTCTTTAGTAGAGGAGAAAATGGCAGAAAGACGAAGAGGGAGAAGAAATGTGTTGCAGACAATGGATAACTGAGTTAATAAGACGCTATAGATTAGATCGTGCAGGGATCATGTTTGAGACTGATCTTATTAGAGACGTGCTAACATCTCCGACACAGGGCAGAAATGCCATAGCGCCAGAAATGAAAGTAATCACTACATTACAATATTTGGCCACTGGGAAAATTCCATGTTTGATACATTAAAACCAACATTCAAACCACCCCTTAAATAGACACACCAGCAATCAGTGTAACTGGAAAGAGTGGAATTTGTTGTAACATTCTAAGCCAATCAAATACCTTATAGGAAATTAACAGCATGGAAAAAAAAAAAAAGATTTATATACACATATATAATGTGTGTGTGTGTGTGAGAGAGAGAGAGAGAGAGAGAGAGAGAGAGAGAGAGAGAGAGAGAGAGAGAGAGAGAGAGAGAGAGAGCGGTCAAATAGGAAAAATTGTGCATGTAATGTAAAAGTGAAGGCTTAGAACGGACCATATACTTAAAATCACTTTTTTCTTCCTTCTTGGACAACCAACCAATCACAGTCTTCAAAAAATTGTGTCATACATAGCAACGGGGTCAACCCCGCCTCCTCACTAAGATGAAAGTTTTTGTCTTTTCCTTACTCAGAGTTGCTCTCAGATCGGTCCCGAATCGCTTTTAAGCTAAGACTCCTACGTAAAAGTTTTTAATCTAAATTAAGAATTTTCTTAGAGGATTCTTAGAATCTTTATGAATACGGGCCCAGGTCTTTCCTAACTGAGCATGCAACACAAATTCTCGTCCAGGCCCTGGTCATTTCTAGGCTTGACTACTGTAATGCTCTTCTGGCCGGACTTCCAGCATGTGCAACCAAACCTCTACAGATGATCCAGAACGCTGCAGCTCGCCTTGTCTTCAACGAGCCCAA
The DNA here is from genome assembly GCA_022828995.1 of Vimba vimba. Classification (NCBI taxonomy): domain Eukaryota; kingdom Metazoa; phylum Chordata; class Actinopteri; order Cypriniformes; family Leuciscidae; genus Vimba; species Vimba vimba. The sequence goes on along the minus strand of CM040829.1, from coordinate 2,056,054 downwards.
GAGGGCCCACATCACTCCTCTGTTCATCTCTCTGCACTGGCTAAGTTCAAGGCATTGACGCTTTCTTACAGATCTATCACAGGCTCAGCTCCCTCCTACTTTCACTCACTCCTACGAGTCTACATCCCTACCAGACACCTACGATCGGTCAACGAGCGATGTCTCGTGGTTCCATCACAGAAAGCCACAAAATCACATCCCAGAACATTCTCATTCACAGTTCCATGCTGGTGGAACGCTCTCCCCACCCTCATCCGGAATGCAGAATCCCTGACAACATTCAAAAGACAGCTGAAAACCCATCTCTTCCGTGAGCACTTAACCTTATTAAAAAAATAAAATAAATCCCCTTCCCTTCGAAACATCACTTATCAGGCTTATGCTACTCTGAATAATGCCTGAACTTCGTATTTTGATCACTTCTTGCGTTGTTGTTGTTTTTGCCTCGTCATGATGACTCGCTTAACTTAGTCCTAATTTGTAAGTCGCTTTGGATAAAAGCGTCTGCTAAATGACTAAATGTAAATGTAAGTTAGTAGTTAAACAGTATATAGATCGAGAATATTATTCAGTATTACAGTTATTTACAGATGGGTCAAAGGAACCAGAGTCTGGTAGAACTGCAGCAGCAGTATTCATTCCTACATTTAATATAAAAATTGCAAAAAGAATATCGGATAATGTGTCGGTATTTACTACTGAATTATTAGCTATTATATTAGCACTACAGTGGATTGAAGAAGTTCAACCAGCAAGAACTGTGATATGTACTGATTCAATGGCTGCTCTCACTAGTCTTATGAGTGGAAAATTCGAATCTCGGCAAGATTTAATATTTTAAGTTTTGCAATGTTTATTTAGAGAAAGGCAGTTAGGGGTATTGGTATTCTTCCTCTGGGTGCCAGCACATGTGGGTGTGGATGGTAATGAGGAGGTAGACAAGTTGGCAAAGAAAGCATTAAATCATCCACAAATAGAAATGAATGTATCACTAAATAAATCAGAAATCAAGAGATTAATAGCAATTGAAATTAGTAAAAGATGGCAAAAGATATGGAATAGTGACTCTAAAGGAAGACATCTTTATCAAATTCAGGAACGGGTTGGAAATGAGAGGAAAATATTTGAAAATAGGAAAAAAGATGTCATTATTACAAGGTTAAGAATTGGTCACACTGCATTAAATTATAGTCTTTATAAAATAGGGAAGCATGATACAGGAAACTGTGATAATTTAGAAACAGTGCAGCATATTCTTTTAGAATGTGCTGCATATGAAAGGGAGAGACAACAGTTAAGTCAAGCGTTACGAAGGATGGGAGTTGATACAATTTCAATAAAAGTATTGTTAGGAAATGGGACAAGACAATCAAGAATTCATGAATTACTAACTAAATATCTAAATAAAACACGAATAATAAATAGAATTTAATATATATATATATATATATTTTTTTTTTTTTCATTTTTTCCAAAGCCAAGTACACTCCACACTCCAGATCAGTAGGTGGCGGAAATCAAATCAAATCAAATCAAGTATATTTGTATAGCGCTTTTCACAATACAGATTGTATCAAAGCAGCTTCACAGTATTAAATTAAAATAAAAAATAAAATAAAAATACAACAAGGTTTGTTTCTAGTGGAATTTATTGATTGATAGAATAAAATTAAGTATCCCCAAAATATCCCCAACTGAGCAAGCCAAAGGCAACAGTGGCAAGGAACCGAAAAAACTCCATCAAGTGACCTAATGTTGTCCTAAAACTCAATCAGGTGACCTAATGGAGAAAAAAAAAACCTTGGGAGAACCCAGGCTCAGTCGGGGGCCAGTTCTCCTCTGGCATTTATGAACTAGAGGCCGGATTGTAGTTTGAACTGTGAGATTAACAATATTATATGAATGCCTGGCCGAAAAGATGCGTTTTTAATCTAGTTTTAAACTGGGAGAGCGAGTCTGAGCAACGAACAGTATCAGGAAGACTATTCCAGAGTTTCGGAGCCAAATGTGAAAATGCTCTCCCTCCTTTGGTGGATCTTGATATCCTAGGTATGACCAAAAGCCTAGAATTTATTGATCAAATCAAATCAAATCAAGTATATTTGTATAGCGCTTTTCACAATACAGATTGTATCAAAGCAGCTTCACAGTATTAAATTAAAATAAAAAATAAAATAAAAATACAACAAGGTTTGTTTCTAGTGGAATTTATTGATTGATAGAATAAAATTAAGTATCCCCAAAATATCCCCAACTGAGCAAGCCAAAGGCAACAGTGGCAAGGAACCGAAAAAACTCCATCAAGTGACCTAATGTTGTCCTAAAAGTCCATCAGGTGACCTAAAGGAGAAAAAAAAAAACCTTGGGAGAACCCAGGCTTAGTCGGGGGCCAGTTCTCCTCTGGCATTTATGAACTAGAGGCCGGATTGTAGTTTGAACTGTGAGATTAACAATATTATATGAATGCCTGGCCGAAAAGGTGCGTCTTTAATCTAGTTTTAAACTGGGAGAGCGAGTCTGAGCAACGAACAGTATCAGGAAGACTATTCCAGAGTTTTGGAGCCAAATGTGAAAATGCTCTCCCTCCTTTGGTGGATCTTGATATCCTAGGTATGACCAAAAGCCTAGAATAGATTGATCTTAAAGAGCGCGATGGATTATAGGGTGATAGAAGATCCGTTAAATAGACTGGAGCTAAGCCGTTTAGGGCTTTATAAGTCAGTAGCAATACCTTATAATTAATACAGAACTTTATAGGTAACCAATGCAGTGATGATAAAATTGGTGTTATATGATCATATTTTCTTGATCTAGTAAGAACTCTAGCAGCTGCATTTTGGACTAACTGTAGCTTGTTTATTGAGGATGCAGGACAACCGGCTAATAAAGCATTACAATAATCTAGTATCGAGGTCATGAATGCATGAACCAACTTTTGTGCATCAGAGACTGATAGGATATTACGTAGCTTAGCAATGTTTCTAAGGTGGAAAAAGGCGGTTTTTGTAACATACGAAATATGATTTTCAAAAGACAGGTTACAATCGAGTATAACACCCAGGTCTTTTACTGTAGAGGATAAAGTTACAGGACTTCCTACGATGTCAAAGTTGTATTGTGAGAGGTTCTGTGGGCTGTTTTTTGAACCGATAAGTATTACCTCTGTCTTGTCTGGATTTAATAAAAGAAAATTACGCGTCATTCAATCTTTTATATCTTTAACACACTCTGTCAATTTGGATAATTTAGCGTTTTCATCCGGCCGTGATGAAATATATATTTGAGTGTCATCAGCATAACAATGGAAACTAATTCCATGTTTCCTTATAATATTTCCAAGTGGCATCATATATATTGAGAATAATAGAGGGCCTAACACAGATCCCTGCGGCACTCCATAGTTTACTGGAGTTATGGTCGATTTTTCTCCATTTAAATAGACAAAATGGTAGCGGTCAGATAAGTATGATCTAAACCAGCTTAATGCTTGTCCTTGAACACCAGTATAATTTTGTAGTCGATCTAAGAGTATTGTGTGATCTATAGTATCGAACGCAGCACTTAGATCAAGTAAAACTAGTATTGAGATACAGCCTTGGTCAGAAGCTAGAAGTAAATCATTTGTGATTTTAACGAGCGCAGTTTCAGTGCTATGATGCGGCCTGAATCCAGACTGAAACTTTTCATAGATGTCATTTTCTTGCAAGAAAGAGCCCAGTTGAGCGGACACAACTTTTTCTAGTATTTTAGACATAAAAGGTAGATTTGAAATAGGTCTATAATTTGATAGATTATTATGATCTAATTGTGGTTTCTTAATGAGAGGTTTTATAACTGCCAGTTTAAATGTTCTTGGAACATGACCTAAAGATAAAGACGAGTTAATAATATTGAGGAGAGGCTCTTCCACTACAGGTAACACTTCCTTCAGTAGTTTAGTTGGTATAGGATTTAATAAACATGTTGTTGTTTTAGATGAAGTGATAAGTTTATTTAACTCTTTTTGTTCTATAGTTGTAAAGCACTGTAATTGTTCTTGCGGGGTGATAATTGAGGCTGAATTATAAGGCGCGATTGAAGATTGAACGTTTACATTTGTGGTTCTGATGTTTTCTATTTTCTCAGTGAAGAAGTTCATGAAATCATTACTACTTAACTGTAACGGGATATTTTGTTCGGGTGACGTCTGTTTATTTGTTAGTCTAGCCACGGTGTTAAATAAAAACCTAGGATTGTTTTGGTTGTTTTCTATTAGTTTGCGGAGGTGCTCAGCCCTGGCCGCTTTTAGGGCCTTTTTATAACGTGACATACTGTCTTTCCACGCGATTCTAAAGACCTCTAAATTAGTTTGTTTCCATTTACGCTCTAAATTATGGGTTTCTCTCTTTAGAACATGCGTAGTATTATTGTACCATGGTGCTTTAATTTTCTCTCTAACCTTTTTTAATTTAATCGGTGCAACAACATCCAGTGTTCTAGAGAGAATGGTGCTCATAGTGCTAGTTAGTTCTTCTAGTTCATCTGTTAGTTTGGGTTCAGGCAGCAGCTGAGACAGATTAGATAAGCAATTTGAGAAATGATCTATGGTGGATGGAAGGATTGTTCTGCCTGGTCGATAACGCGGCGCCGCATGACATATTACAGCAGTACGTAATATGCAAGTTACCAAGTAATGGTCAGTGACATCATCACTTTGTGGAATGATATCTATATCGGTTGGATCGGTTCCATATGATATGATTAAATCGAGTGTATGATTAAGACGATGAGTTGGTCCGGTGACGTTTTGCTTGACCCCAAAGGAATTTAATAAATCTATAAACGCAGCCCCTAACGCATCATTTGAATTATCTACGTGTATGTTAAAATCTCCAACAATTAATGCTTTATCTACATTGACCAATAGTTCTGAGAGAAAATCTGCAAACTCTTTTAGGAAATCAGCGTAAGGCCCAGGCGGTCTGTATACGGTAGCCAAGGCTAGAGATAATATGGATTTTTTTCTAACATCTAAGAGCGTAACATTTAGTACAAGTACTTCAAACGAAATAAACTTATAGCCCGTTTTCTGAGTAACATTGAAAATATCTCTATAGACCGCTGCAACACCGCCACCACGACCAATCAGACGGGGTTCATGCTTATAGGAGTATCCAGATGGAGTAGACTCATTTAGACCGAAATAATCATTTGGTTTAAGCCAAGTTTCAGTAAGGCAAAGTACATCGAAGCTATTATCTGTGATTATTTCATTTACAATAACTGCCTTAGGTGTGAGTGATCTAATGTTAAGAAGACCTAACTTTAAAAATAGTTTTTGTTTACTAATAGCAACATTTTTTTGGTTTTATAACAATTAGATTTTTCCTAGATCCTGCAGTAGAATTATTATTTGATCTCACTAAACGAGGAATAGACACAGTTTCTATGCAATGTTCTACACTAGTATTTATATCATTTAATTAGGTGCAGCAGAGACTATGATTTGGACTTTTGGTTACTAGTCATTTAACGGTATTTAACATTTTTGAGATGTTATCAGACAGAAGATCCACTCCGAATCTGCTTGGGTGTAAGCCATCGGCACGGAAAAGCCTAGGACGCTCCCAAAACAGATTTCAATTATTTACAAAGAGCAGTTTCTGCTCATTGCACCATGACATTAACCATTCATTTAGCGCGAATAGTCTACTAAACTTTTCATGTCCTAGTCGGTACGTGGGAAGTGGTCCTGACACTATGATCGTTGTTTCAGGCGATGTGCTGCGTACCGTATCGATCAGATTCCTGAAGTCTTTCTTCAGAACCTCCGTCTGGCGCAGCCTGATGTCGGCCCCTCCCGCGTGCAGGACCACAGTTCCGACGCGCTCGTCATCGTTCAGAATTTCGGGAATGCGAGCAGCAATTTCAGAAACACGAGCACCAGGAAAGCAGTGACTATGCACCTTACTTTTACCTAACGTAGCGTGTACGTGCCGAACGATGGAATCGCCGATGATCACAGCATCGCGTTCGGTTTCATGAAGAGCGGAGAAGCGGTTTTGTGTGGATAACTCGAAAACCGGGAGGGTCGGAGAGAGTCTTGGTCTAGACCTGACTCGCGTCCTCCGCTGCGGAACTTTCCAGGCTTCGTGGTGGCGTGTTGGAGCCGGAGTGAACGAGACCATGGCTGATCGCGATCGCGACCGCGGCGCTCGGGACCGATGCTGAGTAACGCACGGAGTAGACGAGGTCGGAGTCAGCGGGTTAGTAACGCTAATCACTGATTTGTGTGCATCGGCGCGTGATGTTTCAAGAGCTAACCGCCGGTCTATCAGCTCGGCCTGTCTCACTAAAAGGTCGTGGATCTGTTTCTCAACAGCTTCCAGCTCAGACTGCAATGCGTGCAGCTCAAATGTATCTTCACCTGCACCAAGAGGTAGACTACTTACATCTGATATACTCGCCATGTTTGTTGAGTGTGGAGAAGACGCGTTCAGCCGTGATCCACGGACGTAACCCATAAGAGTATCCAGCGTTGGATCACTAACAGGCTTGAGACGCGTCTGCTCAACAGTCCGCGTTGCAACTATGAGGTTTGAGCAGTAGTGCTTCTCAGTGAGGAAAAGTAAAAAATGTTCGTTGTAAGTGATTTTAAGGGGAAAAATCAAGAATTATAAATCAAATCGATAGAGCTCCAAAGACAACAACGCGTTCAGACGCGACGCATGCGCATTCGAATTCCAGAACTGAAAAAAAAAAAATGTCTTGTCAATGTATGTGAAAAAAACGAAATGCACCATTTATGATGGTCTGCCAATCCGCCATTAAACACCAGAAGAAGAAGAAGAAGAAGAAGAAGAAGAAGAAGAAGAAGAAGAAGAATCACACTTTGAGTCAAAGGAGTTGTCAACTCTAGGCTTGTTGTCTTTCACTTGGGGTTTATTTTCCTCAGCTCTCGGCTACTAGGCATCGGGGGTTTAATGACGTATCATTATCCAAAGAGGCAATCAATAGTGATGGCAAAATGAGGCTACCTGGGGCCTGTTTCAGAAAGGAGGTTAAGTGAAAACTCTGAGTATGTTAACCCTGAAATGAGGGAAACTCTGAGTTTTCTGTTTCAGAATGGGAGGTATGTTAAACCTGAGAAAGCAGAGTAAGTCAAGCCTGTTTCAGAAAGAGAGGTAACTTATACTCAGAGTCAGTTGCCATGGTAACTTACTCTGTGAACCTAACCTGGTCAGGAGCAGGTTTTCTTCAGTAAACCCAGAGTTTCTTTCGGTCTCCTCCCCTTTTTTAAAGAGGAAGTGGTGTTTAAAAACCTCATTCATTCTTTCAGTACAATTTTATAAATAAACTTAATCTTTTATTAATAAGTAAAATATTGCTTTTTTTTTAATTAAATAAGATGAAGTCTATATAACTCCTTAACTGGCAACTGAAAACACAGTAGTAGATTAGAGTTGCATAAATCACTAAATCAGAAATCACTGAACTGTGTTCATCTGTGCAACCGAAGTTGCTGGACCCTCCTCCTGTTGTTCTTCCCCACTCTGGGAGTGGGGGGAAAGATAAGAATACCCGTTTATACTTAGATATAAACTTATATTCTATAGGCTACTCCACATAAAAATGTGAAAAAAATGTGAATGTGTAGATTGTTTGATGTGTAGACACATAATGTTAACATTGTGTAGATTGTTTGATGTGTAGACACATAATGTTAACATTACCTCTGTAGGCCTCTCTGTGGCAGCAGAAACACTTTATCCCCATGTGATGAGCATTTGGTCGAGTGCACTTTATAACGCTATTTGTCATCATTTCTGGTGTATTGAGTAGGCGACTTACACCTGCCTGGGGTTCTGTTGGGACAGGAGGATCCAAAAGACAGATATTACCATCAGAATCTGTTGGGACCAACAAAAATCCCAACCCAAAGTAAAATTAATGGAAATATCAAAAATAGCCTATATGAAAAATAACACATATGCAAACCTCTTACATTTTATGAAGGCCCTTGGATCTTCAGGAGTGACTGGCTCTGAAGTCTGTCCAGGAATTCCCTCAGCCAAAAATGCTGCTGCACTGCTAGACACTGGATGCTTTAGTTATTTAACCCTCTGGGCTTCTTCGTAACATAGTCACACTTATCTTCCTCCCGCCAGAAAAAGGGCGAAGCCTTAACATGTTACTTTCCTTTTTCCCAGGATAACCAATCAAATATATTTTTGTTCTATAATGTTTTCTGATTATTATTTAGATTTTTTTGAATTTTTTGATACTTTTTCATTAATTATATAATTTTTATGAGCTATATTTTCCATTAGAATTAATATAGATATTTTTATTTTATTTATTTTATTTTATTTTTCAATAAATGCAACATTTCACATCAAAATAGAGTGCAGGCCTAAAAAAAAAAAATATTTCAACTGAGAAGAGCGCCATCTAGTGGCTTCAAAATGTATTAATTTGTGTCATGTCCTATAATCGCCTATAGGCGGCCTATAGCTTTTTTATTTATTTATTTGATTTATTCCCATTCGGAAAGAAAAAAATGTATTACTAAGCAACCACTGAATGGAACAACACAAATTATACATCATTTTAAAGCTTTATTAACTCCTAACGAGTGCTGAGTAATCCCTCTAAAACCGAGTGTACCGCCAGCAGGCGCCACCTAGCTGCGAAAATATTCTTTACCATATTTTTAACAAATCTTGCCTTGATTAACACAAAGTTGATGTCATTTGAAAGCTTAGAGTCTGAACTTCACAGTGAATGTATCCACTTTGAAAAACTCATGTACTTTGAAAAAATAATGTACTGCAATTTGTCAAAAACATCATACAGCTCATGAAACATTCTCAGATAATTGAAAATGGCACTTAATTTTTTACAGCATATTATTACAATTAAAATGAGGCCAAAATTAACATAATCAAAGATATTCTTCATGGAGAAAAAATTGCCCATGAGGGGGTGTCAAAGACTGTACAAAAAGGCTGTCTCTTTTCCAAATGCTGTAACTTTTGATTCCTTTATCCAAAAATTATAATTTTTTTATCCAGATGCAGCTAACATGTAGGGGGACTTCACTAAAAAAGAATTTTCCTCCTACCTTATTTCCTTCCTGAGTTATTCCATGACAAATAAGAAAGATATGCAAAATCATAATACAAATTATATATATATATATTGTCTTTTATCCGCTGTTTCTTGGCAGGACAATGTCCAAATGTAATGTAATTTATATTTTCAAAAAAATGTAAAAGAGTTCTTTCAAACGATACCTTCCTTTTGACTCTCCTTGCTTTAGTTTTGGAGTTATTATGATTATATAATTTTTATATAGTTTGGGGCAAAATTTGGCAAAATTTCGCCTATTTTCGGGGAAGAAGCCCAGAGGGTTAATAAGTCAAATGTTTGTAAAGTCAGGTAGCCTACACTCATGATATGCTCAGCCTTACTTGACTGAATTATGTTTTTATATTGAAATTTCAGCTGCTGCCATGTTCTTTTAATGCCTGCAGGATTGCACCTACATGAAAATTAAAATTAGGTTGAATAACATACTGTTCTTCCAGTTTCACCTCTGATATTTTAACAGTTGGGTAAGTTACTTATATTACTAACTACAAATGACATCTTCAACAGTGTTATTAGATTAATGTAATAATGACTATCTTTAGAAATTATTGGTCTACTTATTACTAATTACTAAATCCCATATCAACCTTAAACACTTGAACAATACAAGGAGAGACAAGAAACAGCACTTTTAATGCTTTCAAATGAACAATATACAATTGCATGAATTATTATTGCATTGACCAAAGTGTGTAGAGGGAGAAGGTTACAATAAAAATATACCTTTTAAAAATGTATGTTAAATAGCCTATACAGAATTGTTCTATAGTCTAATACAATTACATCAGATTTAACTTTAAATTACAGAAGAATCAAGAGTAATCCCTTTAATTAAATTACAGTATTTAGATTACTTGGAAATTAATTACACCCATCACTGTATAACAGTAATTAAAATGTGAAGAAATATGAAGACCTCTTTTTGTCTGGCGCTGTTGCCATGGTGACTCATAATATCTGCGCTCCATTGATAATGGCTTTTTATAGTTGTGGTGCACGCGCTTAACTCAGAGTAGGTCAACTCAGAGTTGATTGAACTAACTCATTTCAGCTGTTCTGAAACCAAAAACTCAGAGTTTCCCATCTCAGGGTAAGTCAACTCAGAGTTCAAGTTTTAACTCAGAGTTGGTTGAACCTCCTTATTGAAACAGGCCCCTGGACTACTGAGACCTAGTGATGGGCAGATCGAGGCTTTGTGAAACACTGAAACAGTTGAAGCAAATGGGCCATATTGTGCCGAGGCTTCGAAACAATCCGACACCCGTCTCAACGGTGACACCTAGTGGTCACTTGCAGGTGTTGATCTGAAACAACCTTGACGAGCCATTAAAAAAATGTGTTGTTTTTTATTTATTTATTTTTTTTTTTTATATATGAAGCTTGTAACCTATAGGCTCCTCACTGTGCATGTTTTTTGGTCATGAAAATGAATATTAATAAAAGAAATCAAGCCACAATGTCTTAATTTTTTTTTATAGATTTTTATTAAACAATATTAGTTTCTCTGCTGTGGAAGGGCTTAGCCTACTTCTTTTTTTTACAAATAATTTCTCCAGCCTTTGAAAAAATCCTCTCACAAGGAACGATGGAACGAAACCGTAGCCAAGGCGACTTCTATGTATATATCTATACCCGCCCGCGCCGTCAGATCATTTGGACGTGTGCTGTTTTCAAGAGATAACAACGATATAAATACTGTTCGTTTTCTCACACAAACTGCTCGTTTCGTGTCTTAGGCCATCAATGTGTACTTATGATGGGGAATTGTTTAATTTGGACGATGGGGAATTGTTTTAATTTGGACTTTGTGCATGCTCTTTGAGACAGTGACCATAGACATGCATTATATGACTGACAGACAAGAACGGTTTGACCTAAAAATATCCAAATTGAAACTACTGCGGAAAAAAAGACACCTACATCTTGGATCCCTTGAGGTAAGCTAAAACATACCCAAATTTATTTTCAAAGTGAACTATCCCTTTAAAATCACCAACAATTATGACTTTATCTGCAGCCAATACTAACTCTGATAGAAAATCAGCAAATTCTTTGATAAAGTCTGTATGGTGCCCTGGTGGCCTGTATACAGTAGCCAGCACAAATGTTAAACGTGATTTATCATTTAGACTAGATAGTGTTACATTTAGCAACAACACTTCAACACTTTATAATTAGAATATCATCAAAAAGTTGATTAATTTCTGTTTTTCTATTCAAAAAGTGAAACTTGTATATTATATTGACTCATTACATGCAAAGTGAGATATTTCAAGCCTTTATTTGTTATAATTTTGATGATTAAGGCTTACAGCTAACGAAACCCACAAAATCAAAATCTCAGAAAATTAGAATATTACATGAAATCACACAGTAATTACACAGTAATCCCATGGTCATTGAACCAGGTTTTGGTTCTTTTGGCAGTATGGGCAGGTGCAAATCCTGCTGGAAAATGAAGTCAGCATCTCCATAAAGCTTGTCTGCTGAAGGAAGCATGAAGTGCTCTGGAAATGTCCTGGTAGACGCTGCGTTGAGTGGACAGCACAGTGGACCAACACCAGCCGATGACATGGCTCCCCAAACCAACACAGACTGTGGAAACTTCACACTGGACTTCAAGCATCTTGGATTGTGTGCCTCTCCATTCTTCCTCCAGACTCTGGGACCTTGGTTTCCAAATGAGATGCAAAATTTGCTCTCATCAGAAAAGAGGACTTTGGTCCACTGTGCTTTATTAAATCCAGAGTCAACGCAGCCGTCTACCAGGACATTTCCAGAGCACTTCATGCTTCCTTCAGCAGACAAGCTTTATGGAGATGCTTCCTTCATTTTCCAGCAGGATTTGCACCTGCCCACACTGCCCAAATAACCAAAACCTGGTTCAATGACCATGGTATCACTGTGTAATTACTGTGTGATTTCATGTAATATTCTAATTTTCTGAGATTTTGATTTTGTGGTTTTCACAAGCTGTAAGCCATAATCATCAAAAATATAACAAATAAAGGCTTGAGATATCTCGGTTTTCATGTAATGAATCTATATAATATACAAGTTTCACTTTTGTAACGGAATTACTGAAATAAATCAACTTTTTGATGATATTCTAATTATATGACCAGCACCTGTAAATAAAGTTGACTTGACTTGACTTGTTATTTCCTAAGATGAATTGATGTTATTATGTTAAAAAGCAAACATATGGGGTAGACTGAATTAAGGAGGAAGGAGATGTAATGTTAGCCTGGGCAAGCCAGAACCACATCAAGATGTAAGGTCTGGCAACTCTCCATAGACACGGCTCAATCCGGGGGGCGGGATAAATGGCTGTCTTTCATATTCCCTCTGCACGCAATAGGACAGCGCTTCAACCAACCAGAGCGTTTTCCCAACAGCGGAGCGAACGTTAGTTGATTCAACTTTTGCCATATCTGGCCGGCAAAACTACGAACACATCTTCCTTTTTTAAGAATGACTTAAGTGCCGTTCTTTGCTCTTTTCTCAAAGAAAAACTTAACTCCAAGTCCTCCAGAGTCGCGGACAAAGCTGATTCGAAAGACTGTTCGTGATTGGCCTGACTCAATTTAGTTTTTTCCAGCACGAAAGTCAATGGAGAGTTGCTAGACTACCCTGGCTGCAAAATACATTTTGCTGCCGCTAGGGTGCATCTAGATTTGTAGGCTAATGTAATGTATTTGAGCGATGTTCCAATACCTGATGGCCACTAGGGGGCACTCCGGTGCTGTTGGTTGTTGTTGTTGCAGTGTGCCGAATAAACGAGTGTAAACAGTGAAGTCATGTCTCCGGTTTCCCTCGTGTATATTCTGAAACACAACCGAATAGTATATGTTATTATAGCATATTCATGCAGACATAACAGTTAGAGTACAGGATTGATTCTGTCTGGAGTCTTTTACACACCTCATGTAATTATCTAGTGTTTCTAACATGTTACCACATCATGTTTGGTCTCTTCTGATAGCTTATAAATTTAAAGGTGTTTCTCTATATCAGCACTCATCTGGCTTGGTCTTGTGGTTTCATATCATTCAATTTCCTCTTTGTGAAGACATTACACAGTTAACACAAAACACACACAGTCACGCAACCTTTTCCCTTTTGGTCCTTCCCACCAGCACACACTCCCTGTGTTTTCCTGCGCTCATGTGTCCTGTTACTGTCATCATCTACACATCTGTTCTCCTATCAGCTCTGAGAAACACTTTTACCTGTAGGAACAAGACAGTTAAGAATAACAACTTTAATGTAGTCAGGTTCTCCCTCTGGTCTGAGGTGTCCTGGTGTGTCCTGGTGTGTCCTGGTGTGTTCTGACATGCTCTGACTGTCTTACACAGGCATGCCTGCTCTGCGGGTGAGCATACACAGGGTGAGGGTGAGCAGTCCTGCGTTTAGATACAGTGCAGCTGAAAGATACTGTGAGCGACTGACTCCAATAAATAAACAGTGCACAGTTCTGAGGACATTTTATCATCCAAATTAATTATATTCATTATCATTAGGAATAAAGTCATGTGTTTTATGCAAGGCATTTCAATCACGTGAAAAGACAGGCACAACTCGTTTAGGTGTCACATTACGCCTCTGTATGTTGTTTTGCATTAAATAAAATGATTTAAAGCACAGTAATGATTTTATAGATAAAATAAAACATTCACAAATCTGAGTTTCACAGAGGAAATGCACCAGTTCTGCGACGAAGAGAAGAGAGAAGAGAGAACTGTTCTGGAGACTGGAGAGTTCAAACAGCCCGCGCTCACTCAACCATTGAGTTGTGTCAGTCAGAGGGTGGGGGAGGGGTGCATTGTTTTAATTGAGTAAACTTACTCAATTTCTTAACCCTTGATCAGCAAGGATCACTGGTGATCCTGGATTATTGTTGTTCAAAATTCATTACTCATAAAAACATCACACTCTTACTTGATCTGGACAAACTGGACAAAGGTTTAAGACTCCAGCTTCGATATTTGACCACTGTTCATGATTTAAGAGGTTTGCAGTGACATTAATTTCTTAATTATTGGCAGGAGTGCAAAATAATGAATCTGTAACGTTCGTTATTTTGAATAGAAATCATCACTCATAAAACATTAATTCTTGTCTTCTCCGGTTTATTTGTGTTCAAATACATAAAATATACAGAATCCGCCAGGGATATTAGTACAATAGTGTGCATATTTGGAGAAATAATGATTAATTATCACATGCTTGTAAAATATTTTGGTCATTCAGAATAACATTTCTATTCATTTTCCACTGAATTATACAATCTGAAGAGCTCAAACAGTGAACAGAGCTAGACGTGTGTCTCCCCTTCCTGATTTGCGTCAGATTTGACCTCAGAGCTCTATCATTTGCTGTCCAGCTGTCAATCATCTCATGTGGTTCGCGTCCTGTCTACACTTCCTCATTCTGGACATCTGTGATAACAAAGCGAAAGTGACATTTCTTCACCGAAACAAGACGCTAATAAATGCACGATTGAAGTATGTGTTGCATGTGATTTTCGTGTGATTTGGGGTATTTTTTATATTAATAAAGAATGTTTACAGAATGCATATGCTAGGTAATGATAGCCCATAGCTTCATCTAAAATGCTAAATATAACATAATTATTTCAATACGAATATGATGCAAATACTCAATGGTGTTTTTAAGTGTAATATTAATAAATTAATTTGTGTCATGTAGCTTGAGGCTAACTGTTGTGCTAATGCACCTGCTGCAGGAGCTTTCTATTCCATATAATCATTTTTTTAAATAATTCGCATTTAAAAGTTCCAAGAATAGTTTTTTGTTGTTTGTTTTCTAACAAGACTTAAGTTAATAGGTGGATCATTCAGGTTTAGTAGGATTACATAGCTGTCGATGGCCAAGCATTATGCCAGAAGAAAGGCTATAATGGCTGAATTCAAACAAAAGAATAAGGATAAAAGAATAAGAAGATTAAGTCTCATACCGGCAGAGGTATGAAAGGTTGGTCGATTTAAATGAAAAGAACATGAATGGGGCCAGTTCTCCTCGCCAGACATTAGTCAAAGACTGTAAATGGGCAATAAAATATTTGATAAGAATCTTATAGCCTTCTCTGAAACTTCTGCAAAGTCTCCCCTGACATGGTCTCACAATAGGCTTCATAAAATGCATAATTTTAGAGATATCATCCTCAGATTTGAAATGATGGGTTGGTATATTAAAATCACCAACAATTAGTACTTGATCTGCAGTCAATATTAATTCTGATAGAAAGTCCGCAAATTCTTTGATAAAGTCTGTATGGTGCCCTGGTGGCCTGTATACAGTAGCCAGCATAAATCTCAAACATGATTTATCGTTTACACTATATATTTTTACATTAAGCACCAATGCTTCAAAAGAATTATATTTAAAACTTGATTTCTTAGTGGTTTTGAAACTATTACTATAAATTACAGCAACACCACCCCCTTTGCGTTTCAGACGAGGCTCATGTTTATAACAGTAATCTTGCGGCGTTGATTCATTTAAAGTAATGTAATCGTTTGGTTTTAGCCAGGTTTCTGTTAAACACAGCACATCTAGGTTATTATCTGAAATCATATCGTTAACAACGAGTGCTTTAGAAGCAAGCGATCGAATATTCAGCAACCCAAGCTTTAGCATTTGCTCATCTGTATTATAGCTGTTTTTTATTTGTTGAACATCAATTAAATTCTTAACCTTAGATGGGTTTAAACGTTTTTTGGATTTCCAAATTCGGGGAACAGACACAGTCTCCATATGATGATAGCTAGGTGAAGAGGCTCTATGTGATGGGATTTATCTGACCTTGGTGACGCGAGGCCGCTAGCAGACGGTCGGTTTAGCCAGTCTGTCTGCTTCCTGACCTGAGCCCCAGATTGTCATGTTTTATCTCTAAGACTATGAGCCATATTACTAGAGAGAAGAGCAGCACCATCCCAGGAGGGATGAATACC
The DNA here is from genome assembly GCA_022828995.1 of Vimba vimba. Classification (NCBI taxonomy): domain Eukaryota; kingdom Metazoa; phylum Chordata; class Actinopteri; order Cypriniformes; family Leuciscidae; genus Vimba; species Vimba vimba. The sequence goes on along the minus strand of CM040829.1, from coordinate 2,039,945 downwards.
ATCTCTTTTCAACAGGTCAGGTTTGCCCCAAAAACTTTTCCAATTGTCTATGAATTCTATATTATTAAGCGGACACCACCTAGACAGCCAACCGTTAAGCGAACACAATCTACTGACTATCTCATCACTCCTGCGAACAGGAAGGGGGCCAGAGCAAATTACAGTCCTTGACATCGTACTTGCAAGTTCACACACCTCTTTAATGTTAATTTTGGTGATCTCCGACTGGCGGAGTCGAACATCATTAGTGCCGACATGAATAATGATCTTAGAGAATTTACGATTAGCATTAGCCAGCACTTTTAAATTTGCTTTGATGTCAGGCGCTCTGGCTCCCGGCAAACATGTGACTATGGTGGTTGGTGTCTCTATTTTCACGTTCCGTGTAATAGAATCGCCAATAACTAGGGCACAATCATTCTCAGTGGGTGTTTCACTGAGCGGGGCAAATCGATTTGTTATGGTAATCGGAACGGAAGAGTGGTTTTTAGATCCGCGACTAGAGCGATCCCTCACTGTCACCCATTTGCCCGGCTGCGCAGGCTCTACTTCAGCCAGAACCGAATCATGTAAAGTGTTCACTATGCTATGCGCATCCAAAACATCTAAAGCACTAGCACTCTTACTATCCTCAATTAAAGTCTGGATGCGTGTTTCTAATTCTGAAATCTTCTCTGTCAACCTAACTGTCTCCTTACATTTATCACATATAAATCCTATATTGCCGACAGAGAAGGCTATACTAAACATGTGACATGAAGTGCAGGTGACAATAACAGGACAAGACATTACTCACCGTGTTTGTTGATTGATTCTTACTCACCTGAGCTTTTTATGAACTCAAAGGCGCGGACGCGCGAGAGAAAAATAAATAAATAAAAATAGCTGAGCGCACGGGTGGCGCGTTAACAGCTAGCGAATTACTAGCGTTTTGTGCTAGTAGTACTAATAGCAGAAGCTAGCGATGTCAGGTTAATCTGAGATGTTGGGTAAAATGTAGTAGTATAAACAACTAGAAATGGTAGTAAAATGATGGTTCAAAACAAAGAAATATGAGGATAAGACGGAGCTTACAGCACCGAAGCAAAACAAACACACTCACAGCAGGCAGCGAGGCAGACAGGAGCAATCGATCAAGGACGATCAAGCAATCGATCAAGTACACACTCACAAGCCCGCCCCGCTTCCGCGCCGCGAGCCGTCCCTCAAAACGCTCTCTCACAGCGTCACTCAGCCGGCTGCCGCTATCAGCGAGCCCCCGTTTCCCCTCACTGTCACTGCGCGACTCGCGCACATACCGCCACAGGCTCCCCGTCCGGAGGCAATCCGACCCCTAGCTATGAGTGCGAATGCATGGAAAGCTATTCCGGGAATGGCGGAATGGGTATTAAATACAGTGATAAAGGGCTATTCGCTTCAATTCGCTCGCCGCCCCCCGCGTTTTCGCGCCCGGGTCGAGACACAAGTGAAGGCAGATGCAGCCCATCTGCTTCACACAGAAATAGCGAATTTACTGCACAAAGGTGCGATAGAACGGGTTCACCCTCTGGCTACCGAGGCAGGCTTATACAGCCGCTATTTCCTCGTACCCACGAAGGGCGGAGCGCTCAGACCTATATTAGATCTGAGATATTTGAACAAAGCGCTAGTGAAACGACCGTTCAGAATGCTCACGACCGGTCAAATCCTCGCGCAGATTCGCCCGGGGGACTGGTTCATCTCTCTCGATCTGAAAGACGCGTATTTTCAGATTCAGATTATTCCCCGTCACAGGCCATTCTTGAGATTCGCCTTCGACGGTCAGGCATATCAGTACACCGTCCTGCCGTTCGGCCTGTCCCTGGCACCCCGTACCTTTACGAAGTGCATGGACGCGGCCCTCGCACCCCTGAGATCGAAAGGGATGCGAATTCTGAACTATCTGGACGATTGGCTCATTATAGCGCAGTCGACAGAGGAACTAGTTTCTCACAAGAAAGCGCTTCTCGGTCATTTGGAAAGCCTGGGTCTTTCCGTGAACTGGGACAAGAGCTCTCTAACCCCCAGCCAGTCTATCACTTTCCTGGGTATAGATCTGGATTCGGCGGCGATGACGGCCAGACTGTCAACACAGCGCGCTCGCCGTGTTCGGCACCTCGCCGCTTCTGTTCAGCTGGGAAAAGTTTTTCCCCTAAAAACCTTTCAGAGGCTTTTGGGCCATATGGCGTCAGCCGCAGCGGTCCTGCAGCTGGGTTTACTTCGAATGCGCCCGCTTCAGTGCTGGCTAAAGTCGGAAGTGTCCCGCAAAGCGTGGATTTCGGGCCGTGCACCAGTCAGAGTGTCTCAGCGCTGCGTTTCAGCCCTGCAGCCCTGGCTGGCGGCCGAATGGTATCAGCGGGGAGTGACGATGGGTGTCATCGCACACCGCAAAGTGGTCTCGACAGACGCGTCCAACATGGGTTGGGGAGCGACTCACGAGGGCAGTCCGATTTGCGGCCGGTGGTCGAATACGGAGAAAAGCCTTCACATAAACTGTCTAGAGATGCTGGCGGTCGAGAAAGCGCTGTAGCACTTTCTACCACTTCTACGGGGACACCATGTGCCAGTCCGCTCGGACAACATGTCAGTAGTGTCTTACGTGAACCGCCAGGGCGGAATCAGATCCAGAGCCCTGCGCGCTCTCACAGAGCGCCTCCTATCCTGGGCTCAGGGCCCGCTGCGCTCCCTAAGGGCAACTCATGTACCCGGTCGTTTCAACGACGGCCCGGACAGACTGTCCAGGGACAACGTTCCCCCAGGGGAATGGTCTCTACACCGCCAGACAGTCCAAGCGCTTTGGCATCGTTTTGGCAAAGCGGAGATCGACCTCTTCGCCGCGAGCGAGAACGCTCAGTGCCAGAGGTTTTTCTCAAAACACGAGGACGCGCTGGCCCAGACCTGGCCCAGCGTTCCGCTGTATGCGTTCCCCCCGATCTCGATGCTGCCTCAAGTGCTAGCGAGGATCAGAGAGGCGAACTGCGCAGTGCTCCTCATAGCCCCGCGCTGGGAAAACCAACCATGGTTTCCCGAGCTAATGAGGCTGGCAGACACAGCCCCGTGGCCGATCCCGGTGAAGAGAGATCTTCTCTCTCAAGCCCGAGGATCGATTCTGCATCCCCATCCAGAGCACTGGTCTCTGCATGCGTGGGAAATCAACGGATATTCGTTGATCTGCCAGAAGGGGTAATCAACACGATCACGCAGTCCAGAGCCCCCTCGACGAGGCGGCTCTATGCGTCTAAATGGTCGGTGTTTAACAAGTGGTGTGTGAAAATGGGTTCTAATGCTCAGTCCTGTGGAGTTCCACAGGTATTGAACTTTCTCCAAGAGATGTTGGACGCGGGCAGGTCCCCCTCCACGCTCAAGGTTTACGTCGCGGCCATAGCAGCGTTCGCCGAGTCGGCGCGCGGCCGCTCACTGGGCAGGGATGAACTCATCACCCGCTTTCTGTGCGGGGCAGGAGGATGAACCCTCCCCGGCCCCCGTCAATCCCTATTTGGGACCTGTCTCTGGTCCTAGAGTCCCTGAAAGTGCATCCATTCGAGCCTTTGGACTCTGTGGAGTTGAAATACTTGACGCTTAAGACCGTTTTTCTGCTAGCTCTGGCTTCAGTCAAACGAGTGGGTGATTTGCATGCGCTGTCTGTCAGCGCGTCGTGCCTCGAGTTTGGACCTAACAACTCGTTAGCCATTCTCAAACCAAAGCACGGTTATGTCCCCAAAGTGTTAGGTACTCCATTTAGGGCTCAAGTCATTACCATAGCGGCCCTGCCGTCATCCGGCAGTGAGGAGGGTGTCAACCGCCTTTGCCCGGTCAGGGCGTTAAGGTGTTATGTCACGCGCTCTGCAGCCTTCAGGCTCTCAGAGCAGCTTTTCGTTTCGTTTGGAGGGCGCGCTAAGGGTCGCGCCGCCTCGAAACAGACGCTATCCAGATGGATAGTGGACGCTATTGCGGCAGCATATGCGTCAAAAGACCTGCAATGTCCGTTGGGCATACGGGCTCATTCCACCAGAGGCATGGCCTCATCGTGGGCATGGTCCAGCGGGATTTCCATTCATGACATTTGTATGGCGGCGGGCTGGGCGTCCCCCTCCACTTTTGTTAGGTTTTATAACCTGGAAGTTCCCGCCCTGCAGGCAAAACTTCTGTCAGTCTAGTCGTGTCACGTCCTGCTCTTGTGCGCAGGCTGTACTATTGACTAGCTTGTCTGTTGAGCTGCACGCTCAGGGTTTCAGTATGCATAGACCGGCCGTGCCGTTCTTGTGTTCCCTAGATGTGCTTATGATCATGTGTTGGCCCGCACCGCTGGCCACCTGTTTTTCACCTCTATGCTCTTCATAAAGAGTCATATGTGATCGTTAGGCTCGCACGGCGTGGACAAGGGGTTCCCGCAGCGTAAGCAAGCTTACGCAATACGAGAGAACCTCTCGTAAGAGAACGATACTCGGTTACTCACGTAACCTCGGTTCTCTCTAGAGAGGGAACGAGTATTGCCTTCCCTGCCGTGCTTGACGCCTGTAGCTCGTGTCGCTTCATTCGACAGAAAACAGAGAATATAGCCTACGAGCCTTCCTTATATACGCTCTGACGCCGCCCATTCTGGCGGGCTGTGACGCGTGCGCCCTCATTGGGCGTGACGTCACGCCAGGCTCACTGGTAGGCTTAAGCAGTTGCCGCGCGGCAGCCAATGAGCCCGCAGTATGCCGCTCTAGCTCAGCTGCCCGCAGCTGCACTGCGTTGACAAAAAATGAAATTAAGAATAATTTTTGGCTTCAGTATCTCGAGAAAAGAAGACTTTCCCGCAGCGTAAGCAAGCTTACGCAATACTCGTTCCCTCTCTAGAGAGAACCGAGGTTACGTGAGTAACCGAGTATCGTTTTCTGTATTTTTTAAAAAAAGGTTTCTATAATGATTTATGGTTTTCACGTTGCGTGTAATACACACTCACCCCACACACCACTACTAAACCCACACATGCGTATCATATGCACGTAAAAACTAATTTTCGCGTATAAATTGCACAATAAACACAAAGCGTGTTAAAGACGCATTTAGTGTGACCGTTCAGAATTATACACACCATGACCCTTTTTGTTACACTTCCAGGTTTCTCAGAAGCATAAGTTGTCATAGTTGGGCAAACTTCTGTAAATACTACATTTAATATATGTTTTTGTGTTCCGATTTGCTCAAATAACAAAATAAACTCCACAATAGTGTTTTCACAGCTTTCAGAAATAGAAGAAAAAATGTATAATAATAATAATAATAATAATAATAATAATAATAATAGAGATTGATAAAGCCAGTCAATAGAAAGATACATTTTCATTACCCTCCCAATGTTAACTAGTTTCTTGTAATTATTATGCAAATTTAATCAAGTATAGTGTTATAAATGTACATAAATGTTTTGAAGACGAAAAGGGTTTCTGATTCTGATGACCGTTAAACTGTTTAAATGTTCTGTTTCCTCAGTTTCCATTAAAACTGCATCCCGGAGATGCAGAAACACTGTTATTCAAATAAAAGCTGTGAAACAATTCTCAGATGTGTCTCTGTGTTGATGTGCAACTAAACACACTCTCACACTCAACACAGCAGAGGCTTTAGAGTGAAAATGAAAATGAGTTTGAGTTGAAAGGTTGATATCTGAGAAATCCTCATATAAAGTCATGATATACATGTTATTATGAATGTTCATTTCTCTGATCCTAGAACAGAATGCAGACTCTCTTAGGGGGAAGGGGGAAGGGCCAGATAGCCCCTGAAACAGTGATTCTCAAACTGTGGTCCGCGGACCACTAGTGGTCCGTGAGGGTACTGCAGGTGGTCCGTGGAAAGGCTAAATAAAATATAAAATAATATTTTTTTTACCTTCATTTTACCAGGAAATTCCCATAAAAAAAGTAAAAAGAATATGTAGGCCTATATTGATATAACATTTTAATTAAATTGTCAAGTTGTGTGATTACTAAAATAGCCTAGTGGTGTTCGGCCGTGACATTCAAGTTCAGTGCCGTTAGAACAACATTGGTTTGGTGGATAGCAACAGGTTCTCTGAAGAGAAAAGGGCAGAGGCAAATATGTTCTCATTATCACATCACACGCATGCCTTTAATGGTGCGTTCACACCGGACGAAATTTCGCTTCAAACTTTTGTTTTTACGCGCGTCAATTTCGCTCTTGCGAAATCAAGCGTATCACTAGACGCGGCAGGCGCGAATTTGACATATGATCCCTATCCCTTTTTGAATTTGACGCGCTATTCGCGTCCGGTGTGAACTTACAGTTAGGCATAGGCAGTTTATATGAAACGAAATGTTTATAAATGGAATGAATAAGGCCTGTTATTATTTTAATTTCCAGTTAGTTTCTTGATCTTGCGTTTCTGAAATGTTTTGCGGATGTGCTGTTAAGTGGACAAACTCAAGCCTAAGTAGGCTACTTTTTGAGGACTTGTAAAACTCTGAAGATTAATAATCCCCTAAAATCGCCAAAGGTTTTGAAATGTTGACTATATTCCAGTGTTCTTATTACTGTATAGATTTCATACTCCATTGCCTGTTGTTCAAATGAACCTGATTATGCCCTCGATCGGGCGCTTGAATAGGCTAAATAAATAAATTAAATATGTGGCAGCCGTTCTGTGCAGTAAACTTTCTTTTAACAAGCCTGTTGTACTGATGTGATGACCAGTTATAGTTTTAGTGCTAGTAAGCCTATTTATAGGTGCAGATTAATTCAGGTAGGACTCTGTGTAGACATATTTTATTATGTGTATTATGAGGTGGTCCGCGAAAATTCTTGTTTACAAATAGTGGTCCACACACACAAAAAGTTTGAGAACCCCTGCCCTGAAACAAAGATTTTTCGGGACCACACTTCAAATGAAGGGGTATGAGAAATGTACCTGCATACACCGGCTAGAGGCAACATGACTGCCAATAATCATTTTCTTTATGTCACATTCAATTTTTGTCACTTATCATTCACATTCAATGTTTACGGTAATGTTCTTCAAAGAAACGGTTGCAAAAAAAAAAAAAAATCGTTAAAGTTCGTTAACAATATGACGCGTGTAAAAAGCAAAAGTTTGAAGCGAAGTGGACGCGCGAATGAGTCGACTTCACGTCCACCGCGTCGCACTAAACGCCTCATTCGCGCAGCAAGACCTCCAGACGCGTGTAAACGCGACTTACCCCGGATTTCCACCAACTGCGGAACGGCTGCGGATCGGCTCCGCTGCGTGTCGACTCCGTGCTCCGTCGTCCTTCAATTCATAGATGCCACCTACATCACTACAAATAGAACGCCGCCATATTTGCGACCGACTCGCCCGGTTGGCCGCCCAAACTGCCCATTTGAATGAGAGAGAGAGACAGAGATACCTGGAGAAAATTTCTATTTTAGGCTCCGATCCTTATTTTTTAGCCCCAGTTTTCTTTAGTCCATTATTATCTGCCCCATGCTTGCCCCAATTGGCCTTTCATGATATAGAAAGAAATACTCAAGTCATAGAGCATGGCGCGCGTTCATGAGAGTCGAGGCGATGAATCTATGAATCTGCAGCTGTTCGGCTGGCATGAATGAATCTATCTAATCCGTCCATCAGCACAGCCAGAGACATCAGCCGAATATCATAAAAGACTGCCATATCTGTCCGAAAGAACAGATGTTAAATTACAGAGAGAAGGTTTAATACACACAAATATCGAAATGAAAGAATCTTTCGAGTCGAATCTTTTTGAATGATTCGGCTGCGATTAAAAGCTATCAAGAGGTAAGCTCAGTGTCAGTGATAATATAACGACTTAAATTGCAGTTTGTTTGTCACATAAAGCTATATGAATAAATAACGATATTAATATAACAGACGAGTCGTATTAGATCACTTTTATGATGTTTTTTTGTCTTTTACTATTTTATTTTTTTGCGTGACAGCCCCCAGTAGGCTACTCATTCACTTTTCATTACATCGACAAGAAGTCTCTCCATTCAAAAATGTCCCTTTGTCTTCCACGGAAAGTAAACTTAAGGATTGCACATGAAGGTGAGTAAATGACGGCAGAATTATCATTTTTGGAGACCGCGGGTCTTTTGCCTCTTGGTTGCGTGCGCAAGCAGTGATGACGTCGCCGACAAACCCATGTATGAAATGAAGACAAAACATTATCTGTCGATATCTGTCTATATTTGGCCACTGAGAGTATAATGGATATATAATTAACCACAAACCAACATGAGACTTCAAGTCTTTTAAATAAATGATTCTCTCTTCTTTTGTTATAGAAAATACCAGTTCAGGATTCTTCTTTCGGCTGTTGTTGCAGCCAACTGCACGACATATTGCACATTGCAGACATTACTGAGACCGCCGCGGTCGCAAAGATGGCGGCGCAAAGCTACAGTGACGTCATGTGAATCGAATGAATACCCACCAGGTCCGGATTTGTTGCGGTACGGCTGCGTCCATGACTGACAGCTGAAGTCACGAGGACCCACGAGATCTCGCTAATTCACGTATGATCGCGCGATATATAGTTTCTATAATCAAAACGTTATGAGGAATGGTATATTATGACGTTTTCAAGGTGTAGTGTAGGGAAATATGATCCGCCATGATCACGGTGTATTTTATTTAAAAAAATAACCGGATCTTTTATTTTGTTTTTGGTTTGTTCTGTTTTTTTGCTCGACTTCCTGTCCTGCGCACTCTGCCCTGTAGTGCTGCGGAGCTCTCCGGCCTCCGGCAAAAACAGAAGCTCTGCGTAAATGCTCCAGAGGGCTGCGGATCGCCGGAGTCGGAACGCAGCCGTTCCGCAGTCAGTGAAAATACACACATTGGCCCTCATTTATCAAAAGTGCGTACACCAAATTTCCAGCGTACACCGGGCGTACACCCAAAACCACGGTGACTTTGAGATTTATCAATATGGACTTTGGCGTACGGCACGCTCAAATCCTACACCTGCTCAGGAGGTGGTGTACGCACGTTTTGAGTGCGGGAATGCGCAGAAAAACAATTCCTAACACCACAAAACGCACTGACAAACTAAAAGATATAATATATTATGACCCACTGTAAAAAAACAGCAACATAGTAATTATAAAATTAAGTGTTTATTTTTGTGCAACATGGACTTCAATGTTTAATTTGTGTGACTTTACCAAAGCATTTGATTTGTAGGCATATGTATTCCTTAAGTTGCGAGCCTGTGCGCTTTACCTGACGTTTTGTTTATACTTTCGCCTGGCTCCGCAGCGCGAGTCTCCGCAGACTGCGCGCGCACCTCCCCAAACGAACGAGGCGTTTATACTCGACGCGCTCGCCGTTGTACTATTCTTTGAAACGATGGTTAGGCCAGGGTTAGGCCCGGCAGGTATGCACGGACTGGGTTTAGAAATGAAAGGCTTTCAATGACCAAAAAAATAATTCAGACTGACAAAATAATAAAAATGACATTCTTCTTCTTTTAAATAATAATAATAATACAAATAATAATAACGACATTCTTCTTCTAAATAACAATAAGCGTCATTAATAATAAAAATCTAGAAATCAATTTTGTTTCTTTCCACTTCCCTGGTTTCGCTTTCTCTTTCTCAAAGAAGTTTCTCTTTAAGTTGCCGTCTTCCGTGTGTCCATGGCGTAAAATGAGGGCGTGGGGGGAGCGGAGACTTGAATATATAGGGGCGTGTTATTCTAATGACGATCGTTTTCAGCCGCGGCATTTATCAAGGGCAGGTATTGCGTACACCAGAATTTCAAAGGTACGCACAGCTTCATAAATCAGGCGATGAGAGGAGTGTAAGCATAATCTTACGCCAATATATACGCCCGTTTCTACGCAAGATTGATAAATGAGGGCCATTGACTTTAATGGAAACCTATTGACTCCGCCACCGTTCCGGAGCGGATCCGCAGCCGTTCCGCAGTTGGTGGAAATTGGGGGTTATGGTGTGTTCACACGGGGCGTCAGCGTCAACGCTTCCCATTGACTTTGAATGGGTGACGTCAAGTGTTGCCGAAAAGAATTGTGGATCCGTCGGCGGCGCTTCACTGGCGTTGCTCGCGGCAGAAGTTGAGAATTTTTCAACTTCTGCCGCGAGCAACGCCAGTGAAGCGCCGCCAACGGAAGCGTCAGCCAATCAGGATCGCTCTATGCAAATACAGTAGCCTAGGCGCTAGCGACGATGTATAACGACATGTAACGGTGTAGTAGTGGTGTCCCATTTCTTAGGGGAATATTTTCACCTCTACGCCTTGACACTCTGTTAAGGGTAAGGGGGAGGCGAAGGGCTAAAAAATTGAATTGGGATTGAGCCTTACAGTAGCCTACTTTAAGAATGACAAAGAGGTCATTGAAAACTTGTGCATTGTTCAAATTTGGAACATTTCAAGTCCAGCATGTCTTTAGTCTTAAAACTGTCCATGTATGATCTCAGACAAACTCTCTTCAACAGTCCTGTACAGAAGAGGATGATATCTGAGATATTGTGAGAGATGACACATCTGAGCTCTGACTGAACAAACACATGAAGACAGGAGGAGTGGAGCTTTAGAGGTTCAGTGGATCAGCGTGTCTCTCAACCCTCTACTGGAGATATTCAGTATTACAGCAACATCATATCACACTTTATAAGACATGTCTGCTTTACAGTTTACTTCACTGCAACTTTTACTCTTAGAAGGAATGTGTGGAAAAATTACACAAATTATGTGTAACACTCTAATTTGCACATTAACGAAAACAATGTATATATATAAAAAAAATCTATTTTACGCATATCCATGTGTAGTTTAAAGTTTACACAACTTGGGTATTTACTTTAAAGCATTTAACACAATATGAGTAGACTGATGTGCTTACACACTTTAACATGTTATTTTTTGTAACGTGACGTTATTTAAATTAGCTAGTTGAACTGAACCAACCAATAAGTTGCAGCTGTATATTCCATATATTCAAGTGATCGCTAATGCCAAAGTCATATAGCCTACTAAACACTAAGTTGTAGCTGCACAGTAAAGAGTGAGATAGTGAGAAACTCTAAAAACGTACATGTGGTGGGAGATACCCCATACGATAAGAAAAAAAAAAATTACAATTCTACAATATATTTTGAAATATATTTCGAAAAATACAAAAAAAAAGCCAAAAAATATATTTGCTAAAATACATTTCAAAATATATGTACATAAATACATTTTGTATATTTTAGAAAACTTAAAAAATATATTTTAAAAACATTTAACAAAATATACCACAAAATATATCTTGCCCTCCATATATTTCAGTCTAAGAAAATAGTCACATGTAACATTTTAAGAACATTTTTATTTGATGTCTGAAACATGTACATATAACAATCAAGCAGGGAGCATATTCTAAATCAAATATATATAAATATATAATGTTTTAACACGTTTTTTCCTTTCAAGCAGTCTCAGTTCCCCCAGCTTAGAATTCACTGCAATCCCCAAAGCTCCTCTGGACACATTGGGGAACCTCTTCACTGCCACTGTAGAAGACAAATATATATATATATATTATATATAATACATTTTTATTTTAAAGGGGTGGTTCACCACATATCCATATTTAAACATAACACACATCAGTAAGCACAAATAGAAGCTGAAACATGCTTGCTTGACGAATGAGGACCAATTACACAATGTTTTAGCTTTTAGAAACACATGAAGTTTGTTCTTCCACATTAAGTGCTTCTTTTTATGTTTGCTGATCAAAGTTTGTGTGTAGATAAAAGCCTAAATTAAATCTGTTCATCATATAAAGTGATTGAGTCTCTTCTGAAAATCGGGACTAACCGCTTGACAAATGTGAATAGGTTTTACGATCTCTTTATGAACTTTCTGAAGCATCAGTGTCTACGTCAGTCTGAGTTTGATTGAAATCACATCACCTTAATCACAGCAGAACATGATCACGTCATTGAGAGCGGTGTCGTCTCCACTTCCCTGTGGCGGTTCTACCAGGGTCTGTAAGCCGCAGATTCCTGTTCCTTCACACGCTGGACTCCAGTCGCCCCAGGAGCCCCAGTCTGTGCCGTCACCCTCCACCTCCTGACCTCCACTGCATTTGAACCTGAAAAAAAAAATTATGTGACAATATTATGATAAAATATATTGTGCTGTTGTGTCAGTCGCATGATCACCTGCAGCAATCACAATCTTGAACAGCAGCACGACTGCAAGTGTGATATTACCTAAACTATTGATGGGGGAAAACTGAGTCCTTAAATAGCAAAATAAAACCAGGATGGGTAAGATATGGTGTAAGAGGTTTACACTGGGTAAGAGAGGTTATAACTTATAGCAGCACACACTCACTTGATGTTGTTTGCGGCCGTATCATCTCCGTCTCCTTGGGAAGATTCAACTCTCAGCTGGAAAGATGTTAAGTATCCAGAAGGACACCATTTGATATATTCCCAAGAACCCCACCTGAAGAAAACAGTTGCCTGATTAAATCATTGTTATTCAAGAAAATCCTCAATTTACTTATCTAGCTTAAATGCAATAATTGTTCATAATCGGAGTCCATTACTTTGCTACGTTGGACTCATTTACGGAGTAGTCATGTGAGGTTGAACCTTTGGACCGATCGAAACAGTAAAGACGAATCCCATTGAGCGCTGTATCATCACCCAACTGAAGTGTTTCCACCTTAAAACAACATTGAGACAATCTTCCACTTGAAAGAAACTCTAACCCAAAACTTAGTAACATTTATCTTCATGCTCTTTAATATTATACTGGCACTTAAATCTTAAGCAGGTGCAGTTCCCTGGCATTAAATGAACAGCAACTCTATAGTTTTGAATCTTTGAAGCGCTCATCCACCCCCATATTAGCCACAGAGTCAATGCCCAACTTACCTTCAGACTAAACCCTATGGCGTACATTCCACTCGGACATATGCTCTTAGGCCCCCACGATCCCCAACCCATTCCATTCGTCACCTTCAGCTCAGATCTGTAAGACCGGTCGGTGCTCACATGCCCAATAATGGCTAGCAGGGAAAACATCATGGAAAAGAAGTGATGCATTGCTACAGCACTGGCCTGAACACTGATAGTTAGATTAATTTGCAGAGAATAATTAAACAGAGACAGTATAGTACCATAACACTCTCAAGTTTAGTTAGGAAGAAGCCTCATATTTATACACAAGAATCATTAACCATGATGTCCATTCCATCCAATCATAATACTCAAAGATCAACCCCTACCATATTTGGCATATTAAGAAATAATGTTTTATTAACAAAGTTCGGGAGGAGCACGTTCAGATAATTAACCCTAATTAAACACCTGTGGAGCACAATCAGTTAATCAACCCAATCAATGAGTTAAGAGGTGTCTATATATATACAGCAGATGATCACACTTTGAGTCAAAGGAGTCGTCAACTCCGAGCTTGTTGTTTTTCACTCGGGGTTTATTTTCCTCAGCTCTGGGTATTGGTATTGGTAGTGATGGCCAAATGAAGCGTTTCGAAGCATTGTTGCTTTCTGATACAATTGTGTCGAAAATGGTTCATTACTCGAAGCTTCATTCAGATAGAAATTGCAGCACCATCTCCTGGTGAAGTAAATGTAATGCAACAAAGCTGACAACCATAAAATGCAAGTAACGCCCCGTTTATTACGTGTTCACCGAGGCGATCAAAGCTGACACAGTGTTAGTGCTGTGAAACTCATGTAGGTGAATTTTACAGATACTGATGAATTTCACGTGTTCACCTTGATAATAAAACATTAAGCATGATTTGTGTGTGTGTAATTATTTCTTTAGACAAGGACAGAAGATCAGACCAGCTTAAAAAAAGTTGGAAACCATCACAGAAATTCTAATGGGTTTATATTAAAATGGGAACCATTGGCTTTTACCATTTAAACCACTACATGATTTATTTATTTTTTTAACTGTGTGTTTGGTACATATTGCATTAGGATTTAATGCCCCCACCAATACAGCCCAACACATATCAGTGGACCCACAGAGACCACTATAATTCCCATTACAACCAATAAAATTCCCATGAAAACCATTAAATCCAATAGAATTTCTGTAATGGTTTCTATGTTGTTGTTTTTTTTACCTTAACTTTTATAAGAAATACAGCCGCCAGGTTTCAAACCTGTCAACACTGGATTGGGCTGTCAAAGCAGTCAGGTGATTCACTACAGGACTGAACCAGTGTGTTTGCTTCAGAAGTCATTTTCACGTGACTAGTGACGTAATGATACAAGCTCCGAAGCAGTGGTTCATTGCAAGGACCGGTCGAGTTCGAAGCAAGCTTCGGAGCGTCGGTGTCAGACGTAGCATCACTAGGTATTGGTGGTTTAATGACATATCATTATCCAAAGAGGCAATCAACTCATCAGAAACCTGTTGTTTTCCACCAAATTTAGGTTCTAATCTTCACCTTTTCATATACCTGAACTCCAGTAAACTCAAACAAGATGGCTGATATGATTCTTTTTAAGGTTCTAATAGTGCAGAAGATTATTGGCACATTTCAAGAGAATCATTCAAATTGGAATAAAAGCATGAAATTTGGCAAAGATACTCTCTAAGGGTCAATTTTTTTGGAAAAAGGCATTGGCCATCCAAAAATTCAACATGGTGGCCATTTTTTTCAAGATGGCCGCTATTTCTGTCAAATGCTCATTATAGCTGTGTCCCAATGTGAAGACTGCATCCTTAGAAGGCTGCGGACTTCAAACGATGCAGCCTATGCGTCCTCCGAACGATGCACCATGTAGCCTTGGTAGGATTTCCTAATTGTGCAGCCAGGTGTTCCCGATCACCGCTCCAGGCGCCAAGCAACGGTGCGAGAGTATCCTGCCATCCTGACAATTCATTTGATATAATTGAGTAAACAGCTATGGAGCCTGAATTGGCTATTGTCATTTTTATGTTTTATATTTTACTGGAGGACATGGTATTAAGGATGTTTCAGGTCATGTAGCCTACTTTCGGCTTAGAATCTTCGGATAGCCGAAGATTAAAATGTTCATTTATATCTTACCTTGATGCGATTTTGTAGGCTAGTGTATTATTTTTTATTATGTACATAAATGGACCTTGGTAAATATTTCTTTTCATTTCATTTCATTTATTATACAGGAAAAGTTAAAAGTAACAGTTAAGTCATCGTCAAACGGGCCTAGCTCAGTTTAAGCAACTGGTTTACAGCAGGTTCCTGTTCTGCAGCAACATAAAACAATGAACAAACTCAGTACATTTTTACAAAACATAGACATAGACTCAACAGAGTACCGACCAATATAACAATAAAATACATGAAGACAAATCTATAAACAAATTAGTGTGTGCAAATATGGCTATCCCGGAGAAATAGTTTATATGTTTTTTTAAAAAGTATGGTAGAAGATAATGTTCGAATATGATAGGGAATGTCATTCCAAATTTTGGTGTAAGTATAGAAAAAGGATCTCTTACCAAAATTATTTTTGTAAGACGGAACTGGGATAAGTTCCTGAGAGACTGACCTAGTGAGACGTTGTGGTCTCATCTTGCGTATCGGAAGAAGCTCTGTGAGTGCTGGTGAAGTGCTGTTTAGAATCTGAGAGTAAAATGTAATGGCATGACAGTTTACATAGTTCTGGAAAGTCAAAGCTTTTGTATGTGTTAGGGCATTGCAATGATGAGACCATCTTGGGAGGTTACTATGAATCTTGAGTGCTCTGTAGTATAGTCGTGCTATCGGTTCGGTGATTTCTTTTGTAGTGAGAGACCATATTGGCAAACAGTAAGACATTGTTGAGAACACAATAGCATGTAGGTAAGTTTCAGAGATTGAGGAAAAGAGATACGACCTTATCTTATTATAAACATAGAGTTTCTGATTCAGCTTTTTTGTTAATTTGGAAATATGCTCTTGGTATGTGAGATGCGAGTCCAGTAGATAGTTATAGGTCTTTGTGATAACAAGATTTTGGTTTGCAAATTTGATACAATCATTAAAAGAAACACATTTTCTGGGTGAGTGAAAATACATGCATTCAGTTTTTTTTTACATTAATGGTCAGATGGTTCTTTTTCAACCAGTCATGTAAGAGATGAAGGTCAGATGATAATTTGGAGTTTATGACAATAGGATTTGAATCAGAAAGAAAAATAACAGTATAATCCGCATACAATAAGCATTTTGAATGTCTGCAGACTTGTGAGAAATCATTAATGTATAAAAGAAAAAGTAGGGGTCCAAGAATGCTGCCTTGAGGCACGCCCATATTACAGCCTAATGGCTGCGATAGGACATGGTTAAAATTGACTGTCTGTGATCTGTTTGTCAGATATGAGGAAAGCATTTAAACCACTGATGGAGACAGCTCAAACGAGTGGAGTTTGTTCAGCAATATCTGATGGTTCACTGTTTTAAATGCTTTGCGAAAGTCAATAAAAATAGCTCCCGTGATGTGACCTTTGTTAAGAGAGTCACGTAATTGTTCAGTGAAGAGAAGTAGTGCTGACATAGTTGATCTCTTAGCACGAAAACCGTGTTGACAGTCACTGAGCAAGTTATTTGATTCAAGGTGTGCACTTAGCTGGTTATGCAGGACTTTTTCCAGCAATTTAGACATTGCTGGTAGTATTGAAATTGGTCTGTAGTTTGAGACAAGAGTGCGATCATCAGATTTAAAAATTGGAATAACTTGTGCTGCTTTCCACTCAATAGGAAAAATGGAAAGCCTGATACAAAGATTGGTTAAATGTAAAAACAAAGGTATCAGGCTATTAGCATGAGTCTTTAAAAATATGGTGTTTAAACCGTATATATCATGGGCATGAGAATTTTTGGTAACACTTTACGGTAAGGGTACATGAATTATCATGAATTCATGTATAAATTCATGCATGAAATATTTTTGGTAACACTTTACGGTAAGGGTACATGAATTATCATGAATTCATGTATAAATTCATGCATGAAATATGCATTAATTCATGCATTAATATCTCATGAATCATCAGGAACTAACACGAGTTCAACGTTTTTCATTCATGACTTCATTGATGAACAACACCTTAATTAAAACATTAACTAAGATGAGTACATCATCATGAATTATGATTTATTACGCATGATCATGATGTTTTCTTTGTTCACACAAAAAATTGGTCTTTACCACCCATTGTGGATACAGCTATGGTTATGGTACGAATGGTATGCTATGAATCATCATGAATTCATGCATAAAAAAGTATTAATTCATGCATGCAAGACTACTCTTCTAATTATTAAAGGAATGTACAAAAATCCACATTATCTTCTAATGTATGCATACAGGCTAGAACAGTATATATCAATTAATGTGAGAACTTTTTTTCTGAATCATGATCTTAGTTATCCAGCATGTTCATGTCTTCTTCATAGCCTGCAGGTAAATGGACAGACCCCAAAATTGGCCAATCACAGCACATATTATACGAATTCTGTTGGCATTCAAATACAGTAGTCATCATTAACTAAGCATTATTTATCAATGACTTCATCATGTGTGTGGCCCCTCAACTAAAGTGGTGACTTGGTGCTTTGAAACACTGATGAACAATGTGGCATAACTGTGAAATGACATGAATATGAACATGAAAGTTCAAGCCAATGTACTGTGTGGACACAAATGGACTTTGATCTTAACTTGCAACGTACGTGATCTCATGAGAATACACGTGTATTTTAAAGTGTAGTTCTACCATACATACATTTATTTACGTTTTATACACACAAAAACGTATAATACTGACGTATTTACAGCACTAAAACGTATAACATTTACGTATTGACAGCACAAAAACGTAATTTATTTACACATTAAACAACCAACGACGTACAAATTTGGGCATATTCCTATTTAACATGCATATTAAAATCTTGGCATTAATGTTTTGACTCTATTGCATTCAATTGTCTTATCAATTAAATTTTCAGTCGCATTAATACAGTTTAACGTTATAATAACGTTAGGCTACTCATAAATAACATTTCGCTTTGCTCGTGCCTTCTGCTGCAAACTCGTTTCGGAGGATTAGCCTACATTGTGTTAAACAAGAATACACCTTAAAAAAACGTCCTTTAATCGTTTAACCATTTTGTAATAGGCTATTTGGTTTATTTACCGTGAGACACAAAGGGCGTTTTCTCCTATAGACTCATAATAGACTAAAACACAACATAAATTCACAAAAGAAATCAATTTTATTAGCTTAATGTGATCCAAATCTTTAGAATCCATACATTGTTTGCAAGATCCATGCAGCCCTTTCCAGTGATCTTTATCTCCATTTCTCAGCGGAGACCGTCAACGTCTCAAATCCCGCGCTCGTGGTGAATTCAAATTCAAAAATTGCGCCCGAAGCGTAAGATGTTTTACCGCAGTGATATCAAACGCTCATTGGCTCTCGCATGCTTCGTCACAGATTGCGACATGCCATGTTTAAGTTGTGTACTACTATGCCACCAATAGTAGACAGCTTAATGAAACATTTTTCAAAAATATAGAAATCAAATTGAAACAAGTCAAAACTAAATTTCCTTTAGCAAAAATAGTATGGGGAGGTGATTTCAATAGTGTATTTGATGGGGATTTAGATCGATGGCCATCAAGAAACGATGAAACTCGTTGTGAAATCAGGAATGTATGTACCCGTGTTGGTTTAGTTGACATTTGGCGACTCAAAAATCCAAACAAAAGAATATACACATGGAACAACAAAGATTATTCCAAACAATCACGCATTGACTTTTTCCTAATATCACATGAACTGGAACAGTGTGTCCAAGTGGTTTCTATAGAGCCGTCAGTCTTAACTGATCATAAGGGTATTTCACTCCTGATAAATATTCACGGTCCAGATGAATCTAAATTAAAAAGGGGTTATTGGAAATTGAACAAAAAGTTATTAGATGATCCAAAATTTAAACTGATGGCATCAAAGTTAATTGATAAACATTGGTCTCAGGCTAAAATAACAAATGTTTATGGAGAACATTGGGAAATAATGAAATACAAAATTAGGAACCTAGCTATTTCAATGGGGAAATCGATTGCTTCAGCTAAAAGACAAAAAGAATGCATTGTTATCAAAGAAATAATGCGCCTATCAAGTAAAGAAAATTTGAACACTCAGGAACTAATGGATTTGTCTTTATTACAAATACAACTGGATAACATATATAAAGAAAAAGCAGAGGGGGCATTTATCAGATCAAGACACAAATGGTTGGAACAGGGGGAAAGAAATACCAAGTACTTTTTTAATTTGGAAAAAAGAAATGGTGAATTGACCTCTATAAACAAATTGTTAATTAATAATACAGTCACAGAAGATGGAAAAAATATATCACAGTTTGTTACTCAGTTTTACAAAGGTCTGTACACTCCTAATTTAATGTCTTCAGATCTGAATGACTTTCTAGATAATGTCTTAAATGAAGCTAAAGTTATTGAGGATGATTTTAAATTGTTTTGTGATAGTGATTTAAGGTTGGAGGAAGTTAAAGAATGTATTGGCAACCTTAAAGATAATCGTTCTCCAGGTAATGATGGACTTATCAGTGAGTTTTATAAAGTGTTTCGAGATAAGTTGGCTCCATTTTTACTAGCCGTATTTATAGAATCTATTGAAAAAGGGGAACTGCCCTCCTCTTTAAGACAAGGTGTTATTACATTAATTCCGAAGCCAAACAAAAATATTCTTTGTTTAGAGAATTGGAGACCCATTAGTCTATTAAATAATGATGTCAAATTATTTGCTTTGATCTTTGCTAAAAGACTAAAAAAAGGATTAGAAGATATTATAGATGAGGAACAGACTGGATTTATTGGTAACACTTTACAATAAGGTTCCATTAGTTAACATTAGTTAATGCATTAGTTAACATGAACTAACCATGAACGACACCTCTGTTCAGCATTAGTTAATATTTGTTAACGTTAACACACACATGTACTAATGCATCAATTCACATTAACAGCACGGTTAGTTAACATTAGTTAATGCATTAGTTAACATGAACTAACCATGAACAACACCTCTGTTCAGCATTAGTTAATATTTGTTAACGTTAACACACACATGTACTAATGCATCAATTCACATTAACAGCACGGTTAGTTAACATTAGTTAATGCATTAGTTAACATGAACTAACCATGAACGACACCTCTGTTCAGCATTAGTTAATATTTGTTAACGTTAACACACACATGTACTAATGCATCAATTCACATTAACAGCACGGTTAGTTAACATTAGTTAATGCATTAGTTAACATGAACTAACCATGAACGACACCTCTGTTCAGCATTAGTTAATATTTGTTAACGTTAACACACACATGTACTAATGCATCAATTCACATTAACAGCACGGTTAGTTAACATTAGTTAATGCATTAGTTAACATGAACTAACCATGAACGACACCTCTGTTCAGCATTAATTAATATTTGTTAACGTTAACACACACATGTACTAATGCATCAATTCACATTAACAGCACGGTTAGTTAACATTAGTTAATGCATAGTTAACATGAACTAACCTTGAACGACACCTCTGTTCAGCATTAGTTAATATTTGTTAACGTTAACACACACATGTACTAATGCATCAATTCACATTAACAGCACGGTTAGTTAACATTAGTTAATCCATTAGTTAACATGAACTAACCATGAACGACACCTCTGTTCAGCATTAGTTAATATTTGTTAACGTTAACGCACACATGTACTAATGCATCAATTCACATTAACAGCACGGTTAGTTAACATTAGTTAATGCATTAGTTAACATGAACTAACCTTGAACGACACCTCTGTTCTGCATTAATTCATATTTGTTAACGTTAACTCACACATGTACTAATGCATCAATTCACATTAACAGCACGTTTGGTTAACATTAGTTAATGCATTAGTTAACATGAACTAACCATGAACAATGCCTGTAAATAGCTTTACTGTTTTGTAGGGGTTAAACTGTACATATTTACATTAGTTTACGCAGCAGTTGACACACACTATGTATGCACATTTCTAACTCACTGTGTTACCCTAAATGTAAAAATACTGTTGTGTACCTTATCAACACTCTTTTATATAAGGCATTGATTTGTTGGTAAACATAAATCTACAGCGGAAAAATATGTTGTTCATGTTTATACGCACTTTACTATCATTACTTGCATTCAAATAAGCATTTATTAATGGATTGAGTGAACCTTATTGTAAAGTGTACACTATTTCAACATTAACTGATGTGTTACTAACATTTGTAGACTCTTTATTGACATTACTTAACATTAATAAAGCATTTATTGATGGAATTTATGAACCTTATTGTAAAGTGTACACTATTTCAACATTAACTGATGTGTTACTAACATTTGTAGACTCTTTATTAACATGACTTACCATTAATAAAGCATTTATTGATGGAATTTATGAACCTTATTGTAAAGTGTACACTATTTCAACATTAACTGATGTGTTACTAACATTTGTAGACTCTTTATTAACATGACTTACCATTATTAAAGCATTTATTAATGGAATTTATGAACCTTATTGTAAATTGATGTACTAACATTTGTAGATTTGATACAAAGCAGTGATTATTGATTTTACTGAACCTTAAATGAGTGAAAGTCACACATCACTTGCATTTTCAAAACCTTTACTACATTACATAACAATGGTATCAATTAACAATGTATACATATTACAAATTAATAAAAAGACAACTGGAAATTCATTTCTACAACTGTAGTGTTTGAAGCAAGAAAAATCCTCTGCAGCAGAATTACAAAATGTACAAAATAAGAAATATAGAAATATATACTGTTTGTATCAATGAATGGGACTATGGAAGAGGTGTTTCAAAAGAGTAAAAATAAGGATGATCTGGGAGTGAGCCAGCATGGTCAAGTTAGGCTGGAGAAATAATGGGCTTCGGGAGTTATCAGCTTTGTGTTTTAAAGGTGATATTTTCGATGAATATCCTTCAACAGTCTTCCAAGAGGACCATTTTTGTGCCGATTTCCAAGCCAGTAAGTCCACTCTATCAGTTTTAGATGTTGTTTTAGTAGGTCCTCTGTCCTATTTCCTCTAAGACGCCATATTTTTCCTTTGTAAGTTAACCATGCTCTTTCCAGATTTTGTGTATGGCTGCCTGTTATTGGATCTACAAAACACTGATTATGCTTCACAGGAAAATGGTTATAGCCAAGATCGGTTAGTACCCCTCTGTAAGCACGCCATTCATCACTAAGTATGGAACTTCCAGGATGCACATGTCGTACAATATGTGGGATAAGATGGTTTCGGGACCTTCGATGAACGAGTTTCAGAATAGGCTTGCTATTTCTTGGTGCAACCCCCAGCATCCCAAAGACCCACTTTCTTCTACGCCAAGTCTTTGCGAACCTTCCACGTCCATACTGAAAAACAAGTATACAACTATACAATATTTAAAAATACAAAGCTTCCAAATGTATTTAATGCCTCATTTCCACTGAGCCGTACGGCACAGTACAGTTCAGTAGGGTACTCAATTTTTGTAGTTTCGATTGTCAGAAGATGTGAATGATACACTAATTCTGAACCGAACCATACCGTACCACTTTTTTGAGACCCTTTCATTGGGGTACCTAGCACAGTAGTCCAGGTACTAAAGGGTGGAGTTAGCAGAACGTTGATTTGTTGACAGATAATTGACACTTGCGCCTGCTATAAGAGGAATGATAACACAAGAGGAGCCATTTTTAATACAGTTGAAACACAATACCATTTCTTCTTGTGACAAACAGAAGGACAGCCGAGAAGCAAGAACAAGATCTGCTATACTGTATGCACTCCATTGTTATTTTCTGTGTTGTTTTCTACTTTACAAGAATTATATTGTTCGTTTCTTTCAGGCATACACCGCGCCAATCAAGTAAGGGTCGGCCCACTGTTGGCAGTGGAAATGCAAGCCGGATCAGGGTTTACCATGACGAATCGTACTGTACTATACTGTACCGCTCGGTGGAAACAAGGCATACATCATTCAAAACAATGCAATCCTTCTATACATTCTAACACTCATCAGCCTAACAATCAATCTAACACTCTCTGAACTTAACACTTAAAACTCTCGGTAACACTTTACTTGAAGGGGTGTGCATAAGACTGACATGACACCGTCATAATCATGACATGACAGATGTCATGAATATGAAGGAGGTTTTATGCATGTTTATGACAAATGTCATTAAGTGTCATTCGCTCAATTATGACATTTTTAATGCAAACATGACATTGTTTGAGATGTTTTTGTTATGACAACTTGACATTACTAAGACAACACAACCTGTCATAAATATGTCATAAACATGACATAGCAGATTAATTATCAAACTTAAGAAACCACTTAGCTTTATGGGTTAACATTTCATTAAACTGTCAGGTGGTTGGTTTTGACATTGGCTGTCATGAAGGGCTGTCATTAAATTTGTACCACTGTAGTTGAGGTCAAGAAAACATTCATGACACAGTTATAATGGCCTCATGACAGCCAATGTCAAAACCAACCACCTGACAGTTTAATGTTATGTTAACCCATAAAGCTAAGTGGTTTCTTAAGTTTGATAGTTAATCTGCTATGTCATGTTTATGACATATTTATGACAATGTATGTTGTCTTGGTAATGTCAAGTTGTAATGACAAAGAAACTGACAGGTTATGATGTATTGGTTTATGTCAAGTTGTCATAACAAAGACATCTCAAACAATGTCATATTTGCATTAAAAATGTCATAATTGAGCGAATGACACTTAATGACAGTTGTCATAAACATGCATAAGACCTCCTTCACATTTATGACATCTGTCATGTCATGATTATGAAGGTGTCATGTAAGTCTTATGCACACCCCTTCAAGTAAAGTGTTACCAAACTCGGTATTTTTTGTTTAGCCAAATTGCAAATTTTGCCAAATGTACAAAGTACATAATGTAAAACACAATTTCACTAACATAACTAAGGTTATTAATCTAAAATAAAGATACATTTTATGGGAATATTTAAATTACCTTTCGCTTGTGACGGAAGTTGCTCTCATCAATCATAACAAACTCCCTGGGTTGTCCTATCATTTGGCCCTTCCTTCTGGCATACAACTTCATGGATTCTTTACAAATAGCTCGAACTTTTTTGGCCATGCTGCTGAGTGTACGTGAGCTTCCAGCAATGCCATCTTCAATCATGTCGATTTGTCTCAACTGAAGGCCTTGAGCAAACCTTTGTTAAAAAAAATGACAAAACTTTAGTGTTCATATTTCTGTTCAACTACTTTCAAAATTAGACTAAAACTTCAATTAAAATGTTTTAAACATACCGATATATGAACTTCATCCAGGAGAATAAATTACACTTTGACTTGGCAAAAAGTGATCCATACCTCACTGACTTGAACCTTCCCTTATGTCTGTTTCGTGTGCAGGACCTTTAAACATGTTATAAAAGATTCTAGTGAGTAAGACTCTGCGTCATATTTGTTTAAATTTTCCTAAAACCATAGCTGACATTTAAATTTGTCCAGCTATGTCTGGACAATAACATTATGAATTATTAAAAAGATAATTTAATCAAGCAAGCTCTGGTCATACAATTATTTTAAATTAATAATAATAATAATACTTACCAAACATAGTTGTCTGCTTTGTTGGGTTTATGAGTCAGCTTCATTTTATGTTGGCATAAATTGCACTTCATTTTTGCTTTAAGCAATTTTTTTTTCTGGAGCCATTTAATCAACTTCAATTTCTTCCTCTTTGTTTGACGTCCTTCAATCATTGACAGCAATTTTCGATTTAATGACGGAGCCATGTCACCTTATAAATACATAAACAATTATTTAAAAGAGTATATTTAAAATAATAATAATAATAATAATTAATACGTTAATATTTAGTATTCATGCAACAGATGGTATAAACATAGGCCTACTCAACACATAAAACAAATACATTGACTGAAAACAATGTAAATATTATCTGATTAACTATGGTAAGGTTTTATGCATTTTTGCATTTCATGAATAAAGATGAATATACAGTATATTATAATTCTAATATATAGAATTATTTATTCAATAAAATAGTTAAAGAATAAATATATCAGAAAAACAATTATAGTGTTGTGCTATATACATTTCATGTTAGAGCTGAAGAAAGAATTATGTAACATTTATAATTACAATTCTTAGATTTACATAATTAAAAGCTGTAATCAAATCTTACATGATGTGTCACTGGATTGTACGTGATGTTCGCCGTTGCATCTGTTAATTTGCGTGGGAGTTGAGCGGGCTTTTCGGCTTTTCATCAGGAAGTAGCGTTCCTTCCGGAAGTACAAAATCCCGAGAGATTTTTAGCAATACAATTTTAAATCAAAACAAGACAAACGTATTATTCACTTTCAAATTGTTAAATGCTGATATGTTATTATATCGAAGCCATCAGTCATTGTTATTTCAGCTTCGTTAAAAAGAAGCTTAATTTCTGCAGTTCATTTAAAGAAAAACTACCATACCCACAATCCTTCAGCACTTTGCGCCAAAAAAAAAATAAAAAAAAAATAGAGCGGCCAGCGGTTATCCAGCGGAGACTGATAAACAGGTGTCGAATGCCAAAGCAAGTTTGATGATGGAGAGTGGACTGACGGATGACAATTTAAACCATCAGACCAGAGGGAGACAGAAGAAAAAACTGTCTCGGGATGAACGCACAGAAAAATCTGGTAAATGATGCACGTTTATCAACTAGCTAACTTTAGATAGCTACTAATTAAGTTTTACAAATGAAACCATCAAGGAAACGGTTTATCCAGGCTTGAATAGTAGAAATAACTGAGAAAACGAAACGATTTTTACTTACAATTTTTAACTAAGTAAACCTTAAGGGTCCCTCCAACCCCCCTCGTCCTCCCTCCTTCTGTGTGTGTAACATAATCAGGATGATTTTGTTGTTAAATAGCCTATTATTATTATTTATTTATTTATTTATTTATTTATTTATTTATTTATTTATTTTTTCTTTATAGATAAACCCACTGAAGCAGCGCCCACTGTGTCTATAGCTTTGGCTAAAGCCAAGGCAGAGACTGACACCTGGAAGGTGAAATGTCAGTATCTGCAGGAGAAAATAGAAGATTTAACAAAAGATCGAGATTTCCTTAGACAACAGCTGTCAGAAGGTAAAGTTTTTGTGAAAGTTTTGTGTTGTTTTAGTGTTAAAATCTCTCATTAAATACATAAAATGTGGTAAATCTGGTAAACCCATGTATTAAAGGCACAATATGTATTTTTTTTGCTTTAAAAATATAAAAAATCACTATATCTATGTTATATATTTTTTAAAGTTGTGTATTTACATTATCCCGACAGTTCCAATAAACTTCTAAATCCAGAGAAATTAATATTTTAATTCGAAGACACGGACCGTGTCTTTATTTCCGTTATGTCGCAGTCAATGGCGTCATATCCGCGTTGTCCCTGGTTTCCGCTCGTACTGCCATGGTAACCAGAGCTATGAGCAGAGCCTTCTGATTAACCAAAGCGACAGACGCAGACAACTGTGGAGTTCGCAATGTCTATCTGCACGCTGTTGTTGTTTCGTTCAAACATTATGGACCATGGCAAGCAGACTTTGGATAAAAAAGGATAACTAAAACGAGAATCAATATCAGCGCGGTGTTTTCGAGATGCCGAGAGCTCCCATAGACAGTATATAAACGAGAGCTCCACGTCCGAGACTTCGACCGCTTCTACATGTACTTTATTAAACAGGTGAGCACATTTACATAAAACTTATCAATTTTATATAGTTCAACAATGATAAAATGTTAGAATATGATCTGTATGTTATTCTAATGTTGATCTAGCTTACTGCTAGTCTCAAACAGACAAACTAACACATAAATTTCAACACATTCAAATGCAGTTTAGTGTGCTAAATGTAATGTTAGACCAAGTGAAACAGCGCTGCGTTACCTCACAAGTTTAATTTGTCTAATAAACTGACCTGTGAGTTGTAATTCTGCGTGTAGTTCGGTAGAATGAAATGCCCATATTCCTTTTAAACCGCGGGACTCGCGTCGCGTTTGGAGCTGATAGCTGTCTCTTAGCAATCCCGAACTGCTTCATATCATAGTCATGATAAAAACATCGATGTATTCAGTCATCCATAAACATTATTAGATCGGTTGGCTTGGCATTGACGACAAGTTCCATAATTCTTAGCAAATGTTGCGTCATCAAACTACGGCTTTGTTATTGTAAATAGGTTAGCGACCCCTAGAGGAGAAAAAATCCTATATTGTGCCTTTAAACTGAACTAAGATAGATGTAACAGGCAGTGATGTTGATATGGACTTTTTTTGTCATTTGGAGTGAAGTTAACATGTAACCTATAGTCACAAATGCATGCATACAGAATATGACTTTTAACTGTTTTTTTTTTTGTTTTTTTTCCCCGATTAAAGCCATCAAAATGGACAACAACATTCCTGACAGAATTAAAGATAAGCCTGCAGACATCCCCAAAAGAATGAAAATCGATTCAGAAAGTGACTCCACTGATTCTGACTCTTCTGAGTCTTCTGACTCAGAGTCATCTAGCTCAGACTCTTCAAGGGAGAAAAAGAAAAGAAAGAAGAAGGGAAAGAAAGCAAAGAAAAGAGTGAAAAAACAGAAAAAAACCAAGCAAATGAGTAAATTCTGTCAAAGGGGTAGGTTGTGCAAATTGAAATAATTTAATAAATGTTTTTTTTTTAATATATCAGGAGTGGAAAACTTGTTATCTGTGTTGTCTAGTTTACCATTAAAGGAATAGTTCACCCAAAAATGAAAATTCTGTCATCATTTACCCACCCTCAAGTTGTTTCAAACCTGTATGAATTTCTTTTTTCTGCTGAACACAAAAGAAGATATTTTGAAAAATGTCGGTTGACAAACAGTTGATGGACCCCATTGACTTCCATAGTATTTTTTTTCCTACTATGGAAGTCAATGGGGTCCATCAACTGTTTGTCAACCGACATTTTTCAAAATATCTTCTTTTGTGTTCAGCAGAAAAAAGAAATTCATACAGGTTTGAAACAACTTGAGGGCGAGTAAATGATGACAGAATTTTCATTTTTGGGTGAACTATCCCTTTAAACACATGAATGGAATGGGTTCTTAAAATGTGATCACTAGAAACATAACAATTGCCAAAATTTCTTCTTTTAAAAAAAATATATATATTTTTTTTTTTTATTTTTTTTTTTTACTGTCTTAGTTACTGATCCATGGCAGGTGGTAAAGCGGTACAAATCAGTCCTGGAGATTTTCAAAAGAGGAAGCAACATGGCAGAAGCTTTCCGGAAGTATGGTGTGGACCGGAACACAATCGTGCAGAGTGCAGCTATTGCTGAACTGGCAATTGCAGCACCAGAGAAATATGCAGAAATCCATGAAAAACAAGAAAAGGGAGAGAAATTATCAAACATAACCCAGAAATGTCAAGACGCAATCATGGCCGATGAGAACATTGCAAACATAATACAAACAATGAAAACGGATGGGAAGTTGCTTCCGATAAGAAAATAGTTCATTTTCATGTTATAAAAAGTCGCTAAAAAAAAGAACCATATACGTGTTTTCCATGTTTAATTACAATAATATATTTTGCCTTGTTTAGGCCTGAATTGATAGGGCAGCACATTTTGTTTTGTCCTTAAAAATTTAGTTTTGTATGTTTTGTTCTGGCAAAGATGTTGACCAGTTCTGATAATGTAATAAAGAGGTCTTTTCTCAACATCCTGAAAATGTTAATAATGAATGGCTTTCACACATTTAAGGTTTGATAAATTCAATATTGACTGTTTACGTACCTACAAATATTACTAACACATCAGTTAATGTTGAATAGTGTACACGATAAGGTTCATAAATTCCATTAATAAATGCTTTAATAATGGTAAGTCATGTTAATAAAGAGTCTACAAATGTTAGTAACACATCAGTTAATGTTGAAATAGAGTACACTTTACAATAAGGTTCATAAATTCCATCAATAAATGCTTTATTAATGGTAAGTCATGTTAATAAAGAGTCTACAAATGTTAGTAACACATCAGTTAATGTTGAAATAGTGTACACTTTACAATAAGGTTCATAAATTCCATCAATAAATGCTTTATTAATGGTAAGTAATGTCAATAAAGAGTCTACAAATGTTAGTAACACATCAGTTAATGTTGAAATAGTGTACACTTTACAATAAGGTTCATAAATTCCATCAATAAATGCTTTATTAATGGTAAGTAATGTCAATAAAGAGTCTACAAATGTTAGTAACACATCAGTTAATGTTGAAATAGTGTACACTTTACAATAAGGTTCATAAATTCCATCAATAAATGCTTTATTAATGGTAAGTAATGTCAATAAAGAGTCTACAAATGTTAGTAACACATCAGTTAATGTTGAAATAGTGTACACTTTACAATAAGGTTCACTCAATCCATTAATAAATGCTTATTTGAATGCAAGTAATGATAGTAAAGTGCGTATAAACATGAACAACATATTTTTCCGCTGTAGATTTATGTTTACCAACAAATCAATGCCTTATATAAAAGAGTGTTGATAAGGTACACAACAGTATTTTTACATTTAGGGTAACACAGTGAGTTAGAAATGTGCATACATAGTGTGTGTCAACTGCTGCGTAAACTAATGTAAATATGTACAGTTTAACCCCTACAAAACAGTAAAGCTATTTACAGGCATTGTTCATGGTTAGTTCATGTTAACTAATGCATTAACTAATGTTAACCAAACGTGCTGTTAATGTGAATTGATGCATTAGTACATGTGTGAGTTAACGTTAACAAATATGAATTAATGCAGAACAGAGGTGTCGTTCAAGGTTAGTTCATGTTAACTAATGCATTAACTAATGTTAACTAACCGTGCTGTTAATGTGAATTGATGCATTAGTACATGTGTGCGTTAACGTTAACAAATATTAACTAATGCTGAACAGAGGTGTCGTTCATGGTTAGTTCATGTTAACTAATGGATTAACTAATGTTAACTAACCGTGCTGTTAATGTGAACTGATGCATTAGTACATGTGTGCGTTAACGTTAACAAATATTAACTAATGCTGAACAGAGGTGTCGTTCATGGTTAGTTCATGTTAACTAATGGATTAACTAATGTTAACTAACCGTGCTGTTAATGTGAATTGATGCATTAGTACATGTGTGTGTTAACGTTAACAAATATGATCTAATGCAGAACAGAGGTGTCGTTCAAGGTTAGTTCATGTTAACTAATGCATTAACTAATGTTAACTAACCGTGCTGTTAATGTGAATTGATGCATTAGTACATGTGTGCGTTAACGTTAACAAATATTAACTAATGCTGAACAGAGGTGTCGTTCATGGTTAGTTCATGTTAACTAATGGATTAACTAATGTTAACTAACCGTGCTGTTAATGTGAATTGATGCATTAGTACATGTGTGCGTTAACGTTAACAAATATTAACTAATGCTGAACAGAGGTGTCGTTCATGGTTAGTTCATGTTAACTAATGGATTAACTAATGTTAACTAACCGTGCTGTTAATGTGAACTGATGCATTAGTACATGTGTGCGTTAACGTTAACAAATATTAACTAATGCTGAACAGAGGTGTCGTTCATGGTTAGTTCATGTTAACTAATGGATTAACTAATGTTAACTAACCGTGCTGTTAATGTGAATTGATGCATTAGTACATGTGTGTGTTAACGTTAACAAATATTAACTAATGCTGAACAGAGGTGTCGTTCAAGGTTAGTTCATGTTAACTATGCATTAACTAATGTTAACTAACCGTGCTGTTAATGTGAATTGATGCATTAGTACATGTGTGTGTTAACGTTAACAAATATTAACTAATGCTGAACAGAGGTGTCGTTCATGGTTAGTTCATGTTAACTAATGCATTAACTAATGTTAACTAATGGAACCTTATTGTAAAGTGTTACCGATTTATTCAAGGAAGACACATTAGTAATAATATTAGATTGATACTTGATATGGTAGACTACAATGATTATGTTTTAGATGATAGTTTTATTTTATTTATTGATTTTCACAAGGCATTTGACACCATAGAACACAACTTTTTATTTAAAACAATTGAATTTTTTAGGTTTGGCAGTTATTTTCAAAAAGCTATCAAAACCTTGTACAGAGGATGTACCAGTTCTGTAAAATTAGCAAGGGGTACTTCTGGCAGATTTGAAATAGGTAGAGGGATCAGACAAGGGTGTCCGATCTCCCCATTTTTGTTTCTGTTAGCAACGCAAATAATGGCCCTTCACATTAAAAAGGGACATTTCCAAGGAATTACAGCATTAGGGAAAACATTTAAGTTGTGTCAGTTTGCAGATGACACTGCTTTATTTTTGAAAGATAGGAATGAAATAATTAAAGCAGTGAAATGCATAAAAGAATTTTCAGATGTATCAGGGCTAGGAATGAATATGAATAAATCTGTTCTGTTTCCTCTTAAAGAATGTAGTTTAACTAATTTTTGTAATATTCCAATTGCGAATCAAGTAACATATCTGGGAGTTGTTATATGTAAAGATGAAAATCTACGTAACAATCTAAACTTCAATCCAATTATTAACAAAACTAGTAAGAAGTTCAATGCGTGGTTACAAAGGGATCTGTCAATTCAGGGGCTTTTGTCAAAAGCTGAAGGAATCTCCAGATCAGTCTATGTGTCATTATCATTGGATATTCCCCCTAAAGTTACCAAACAATTAGATAAAATGCTTTTTGATTTTATTTGGAAAAACAAGCCACATTATTTGAGAAAAGAAATTTTATGCAATCCCAAAGATCATGGTGGTTTAGAGGTTTTGAGTTATGATGCTTTGAACAACGTTTTTAAAATAAATTGGCTTATTCAGTATTTAAAAAATAAAGACAGTATTTGGAATTCCTTTCCTAACCATCTATTTAAACAATTGGGCGACCTCTCATTTTTATTGAAATGTAATTATTCAATTGAAAAAATACCATTTAAACTTGCAAAATTTCATAAACAAGCTCTCATGGCATGGACACTTGCATACAAACATAACTTCTCACCTAGGAGATATTATATTTGGAACAACAAAGACATCCTTTACAAAAATAAATCTCTCTTTTTTGATTACTGGTTTGAAAACAATATTATATTAGTTAGTCAGCTTTTGAATAATGATGGAAATTTATTAACATATAAAGAATTTTTGAATAAATTTAAAATACCAGTTAGACCTAAAGACTTTGCTGTTGTAATGGATGCAATTCCTAGGAAAGTAGTGATTCTTCTTTGGAATGCATCACAAGAGGAAGATCTAAATTTTACAGATACCATGGGTAAAATATTTCTTGGTAATATAAATATTTTACAAAATAAAATCTCAAATAACTATATTAGAAATACCCTTAATAATATTGTTTACCCTCCAGCTCGGTTTTTCTGGTCATCTGTTTTTGGAGATGTAAATTGTCGTAATGCTTGGCGAACAGTAGATAAATTTTACATTAATAACAAAGTTAAAGAAGTTTCTTTTAAAATAATGCATAGAATATATCCAGTAAAACATGTGCTAGAACGTTTTAAATTAGATATTGATTACTCCTGCAATTTTTGTAAAGGTGAAAAGGAAACAATTTTTCATTTGTTTTACCATTGCATATATACAAAAATATTTTGGATTGATGTTGAGCGTTTAATTAAGAAAAAATTGAACATTGATTTACAGCTGAGTGGATTTGACATAATGATACACTTCAATGATAATGGAATGGAGAAAGATAAGGTATATTTCATACAACTGTTAATATTAATGGGGAAGTTTCATATTCATAAAATGAAATGGTCTGAGTCCAAACCTAACTTTCCTTGCTTTAAAAATGATTTTAAGCTTTATTGTTCTGTTTTGTGTAACTGCACAAGTAAAAAGGCAATTAGAGCTTATAGCATTGTAAGCAGGTATGATGTTGTTTAAAATAACACCCTTTTTCTTTTGTGTTTAAAAATTATTGTCCTCTGGCACTGTTATTTTATTTTACTTTATTATTTGTATTTGTTCTACTTTCAGTGATTATGTCTCATTGTATTGTTCTTGTTCATGGCATTAAAAAAAAAAAAAAAAAAAAAAAAAAAAAAATGGCAATCGCAAAAAAAAAAAAAAAAAAAAAAAGTTGTGTACTACATTTGGAAATGGAGAAGCGTGCGCGGCTTCACAGAACGAAGCGAACAGCAAACCGAAACCGAATTAACATTTTCATGGATTAATAACTTGAATTCTGCTCTGCAACGTTACCTCATACAAAACTATATAGCCTAACGTTACTGCCAGAGAGGACTACGTGTCCTGATCGTCATGTGAACGACTTTTGGTACCGGTTTTGACATTTTCTCAATAAATAAATGATTGTGATTGTCTGTCTGTTGTTTTAATTTATAATTGTAGCCTACATAGTTTTAAGAAATTGTTAGGTTTAGTGGTAGGGGTTGGATTAGTGGCTCAAACTATCTTTTAATGCTATATTGTTAATAAAACTGCCAGTTCCCTACACATATCTGTCCATTACGTTTTATCCTTTTAATATTGTCTATAAAATATGTTTAGGTGTGGGAGTAGGGTTAAGGGATCTTACATAAATAATCTATAAAATGGTAAAAGGGAAATTATACAGATATCTTTATAATATGAAATATTCGTAAATAGTTTAACGTTCATTTTTAGCTATAAAATCGTAATAATGTTATGTAACTTTACTGCTTTATTCTGAAACCAAACGGTATAAACCAGTTAAATCAACAGCTGAAAAGAGCTGAGAAGGAATTCAGTATACACCATGAACTTTAATTTAAGTGCCTGTATATCTGAAAACTCTTTACAAAACCATAATGCTGTTTTACAATTTCATGATTTGGAAGAGTCACATCAGTAGCTTTATACATTAAAAGGTGACTCTTTACCCAACAAGAGATCAAGCTGTTTGTGAAACATTTTTTTTTTTTTTAAAAACTGCTTTATGGTTTTTTAACTGGTTTATACCGTTTAAGAATAAAGCGGTAACGTTGAGATCAAAGTCCATTTGTGTTCACAGTACATTGTTTGCAAAGGCTTGAACTTTCATGTTCATATTCATGTCATTTCACAGTTATGCCACATTGTTCATCAGTGTTTCAAAGCACCAAGTCACCACTTTAGTTGAGGGGCCACACACATGATGAAGTCATTGATAAATAATGCTTAGTTAATGATGACTACTGTATTTGAATGCCAACAGAATTCGTATAATATGTGCTGTGATTGGCCAATTTTGGGGTCTGTCCATTTACCTGCAGGCTATGAAGAAGACATGAACATGCTGGATAACTAAGATCATGATTCAGAAAAAAAGTTCTCACATTAATTGATATATACTGTTCTAGCCTGTATGCATACATTAGAAGATAATGTGGATTTTTGTACATTCCTTTAATAATTAGAAGAGTAGTCTTGCATGCATGAATTAATACTTTTTTATGCATGAATTCATGATGATTCATAGCATACCATTCGTACCATAACCATAGCTGTATCCACAATGGGTGGTAAAGACCAATTTTTTGTGTGAACAAAGAAAACATCATGATCATGCGTAATAAATCATAATTCATGATGATGTACTCATCTTAGTTAATGTTTTAATTAAGGTGTTGTTCATCAATGAAGTCATGAATGAAAAACGTTGAACTCGTGTTAGTTCCTGATGATTCATGAGATATTAATGCATGAATTAATGCATATTTCATGCATGAATTTATACATGAATTCATGATAATTCATGTACCCTTACCGTAAAGTGTTACCGAATTTTTTAACATATGTAGTACTTGTATCACCTCATTCTGTGTTATCTCAGAAAAAGAGAACTGGTCAGATGTTGAGTAGAGGATTGGTGAAGGCAAAGAGGGAGTAGCAAAATCCATAGCTAATTCTCTAACTGATGATACAAAATAATCATTAAAAGCACATGCAATTTTTTCTGAGTCAGAGATCAGAGTACCCCGTAAAGAAATTTGAGTGTTAGCATTATTTTTCTTTTCAGATTCTTTTTCACCAGTAATGGCCTTAAGAGTCTGCCATAATGTCTTTGGATTATTAGCAGACTGGATAATTTGCTGTTTAAAATAGACCGCCTTAGCTTTACGCAGCTCAAGAGTACTTTTATTTCTAATTTGTATAAAATTATTTTTAGTCTCAGGTGTTCGATTTAATCTATATAATTTAAGAAGAGTGCCCTTCAGTTTAAGGAGTTGGAATAATCCAGTGTTCATCCAAGGTAATTTATTTTTCCTTGGACGAACCTTACTAGTTGTAGTATACTTATTCTGTATTTTCTGTAGTTTAGAATGAAACTGTGTTAGGATTTGTTCAGGATCTTGTAATGACAGCTCATCATTCCAGTCAGTAGCACTAAGATCGGCATTAAATTGTGGTCATTTTGAAGTTGGTATTTTAGGAACAGAGTGAAGAGCATGAGTTTTTTTGGGTTTTAAAATTCGTCTAACTGCGTAAATTAGTGAATGATCTAAAATATAGCCACCTCTATAACACCCGACATTGTGTATTTTAAGGGCTGATTTGTAAAAATGAGATCCAGAATGGAACTGCGGGTTTTGCTAACTCTCGTTGGTTCCTTGATTAGTTGATACAATCCAAGTTTCAATGCAATAGCTTTCAAAGATTTTGATGAGTTATCATCCCAGTCAAGGTTGATATCACCTAAAATTACAAGCTCTTTTGTTGTAACAGATTTAATTAGATCAGAAAGCTGAGATAGGTAAAAACTTTCACTCACATTAGGTGGCTTGTAGGTGAGAATGATGGTAATTGCGTGTTGCAGAGTAAAATGTACAATAAGTTTTAGTGTTTCAGTTTCAGTTTCAGAAATTGATATTACATGTGCATAATTCCGACTCACATAGAAAGCCACTCCGCCGCCGATTTTACTATTGCGGTCTTTACGATACAATTCATAATTTTCAATTGAGAGATAAGAATCAGGAATATTGGGGGTTAACCATGATTCAGAGATAGCCATTACATGTGCTTTTGATTGTGCTAGCAAGATTTTAAATTCATCTAATTTAGGAACAAGGCTACGGATATTTAAGTGGCAGATTTTAAAGCCTCTGGTGCTACCAAGTTGACCTGGGTTAGCTGGACTCTTTCTTGGATGAGATGATCTCTGAATTTTAACAGTTTTAACTAAAGGATTAAAAGAAGGAGGTTCATAATCAGAAGATAAAATCGGAAAAGCTGGAGAAATAAAAGTAGTCGGAGCTAAAGTTCTAGAATGGGGAAAACAGCCCCAAGTTATAGGTATACCCGTACATTGTGGCTGTGATATGGCAGTAAAAGATCTAATATAATTTGCATATGCATACAATCCCCACAGGTGCAATATGCCTAGAGTTGTTAAAATATTCAAGTCAGGTCCCGGGTTAAGCTCCACATTTCCAATAAAAAAGAGAACAGTTATTAAAAGTCTTGATGAACTTAAAGGGCCCTATTTTAACGATCTGAAACGCAAGTGTCAAAGCGCAAAGCGCAAGTAACTTTGTGGGCGGGTCTTGGCGCTGTTGCTATTTTCCCGGCGGGATAAATGACTCTTGCGCCAGGCGCAAATCTAAAATGGGTTGGTCTGAAGAGCTTCATTATTCATAGGTGTGGTTTGGGCGTAACGTGAAATAAACCAATCAGAGCGTCATCTCACATTCCCTTTAAGAGCAGGCGCGCTTGTTCTAAAGCGGATTCCTATCATAACGGCGGATTTGCCAGGCGCGCGCCAGGAGCGGTTCACAGCCGAGGAGAGCAACGCTCTCGTCAGGGACGTTGGGGATGGAGAAACCCACCCAAAGTAACTTCGGTTAAAAAGGCGTATGATAATTTGGGTAAATGTGTAAGCTAGATGTATGCTTTTATAATAAATTATCTATCTATCTATCTATCTATCTATCTATCTATCTATCGTAATAATGTATGATTTGCAAAAATGAAAACTGCTGCTTCTGTGTAGATGAGAGAATCAAAGTGCGCGTTGTGCACACGCTACATTGATTATGGCCAAGCATGTGCCCTTAAAATAGCATATGAATAACATGCGCAACGCGCCACTGACTTTAAACTATTTTTTCCTGGTTAGTGGCGCAATTGTTTTCTAAACCTGCAAAATAGCATGAAGGAACGTTTGCGCCGGAACACGCCTCCTTTTTTGCGCTGAACCGCCCAGGGAGCGCAAGTTCATTCCCTAGTTTAGCGACGTGCTTCTGTGGAGGGAAAAGCGCGCTTTGCGCGGGTGCAAAATAGGAATGATACATGCGTCGGTGTACAAAGTCAATTGCGCTGGGTGCAAGATAGGGCCCAAAATGTGTTTAGACTTATTTTCTTTTTCGTTGGAAATATTTGGTTTGACATCAGTTTCCCATCGGTGAAAAATAATAGTTCGTGCGGAGAAAACCAGTGGCTGATAAGAAACTATTTGATCAGAGTTTGTGAACACAAACCTGTGGTCAGAACAGTGTGGATTGTTAACCGGGGAACTGGTTTGTGGTGCAGAAAGTTCCGTTGGTAAGGAAAACTCCGCTGGCGACCGAGTACGCTCACCGGCGTTCCTCGAGGCAGGCCACAGCACAGCGCATCTCCAGGCTCGTCCACAAACCCCCGTTCCAACTTCAGCAGAGCGGATCTTCCAGGCATGAGTCTCCGATGTGTAATAACTCGGCTCCCGGAGCACCCCATCTATCACAGCCGGTAGCGCTGCAGACGATTTATCCAGTAGGTCCAGGCATCCTGGCTCCTCACCTCCCAAACAGCCAGGCAAGCTGTAGGGTAGGCGATCGCGGACAGAAACAGGGACTCCAACAGCGTGCAGGCCTATCATGAGGAAAAAAATCATGCCGAAGAAACCGCGTGATAGAGTAAGGGGAAACCCAGACTTTGATGGAGCTTGCATTGGCGTGCGTTGGTCATGTCTAGGATTTGAGCGTTTACATGTGCGTTTGTTTATTGTCCGTATGAGGCAGCTTTGTCGGGCTGCCACATAGCATAATCGGAGCCAGTAGAAAGTCAGTATTGTAGCGTACTTGACAAATATCAGACCTGCAGACGCCTGAAATGTCGCGTATTTGTTGTTTGTTTGCCGTAGCAGTTCACATCCCCCTGTGACTGCTACCACTGCTGCTACTGCTTCCGCCGCCATTTTCGCCATGTTTGACCGGGAGACCGGGAAATATATTTACACAGGTTTTCAACCCTATTTGAATATAAAACTCAGCTGAATATAAAAAGTCCAGTGCGCATGTTACTCCCGCTCGTCATCGGCAGCTGTCAGTCACTGTTGCTAGGCAAGAAGAGCAATCCTCCGTAGGCTAGACCGGTCCGAGCGCTTCAGATGCGCCCTTTGAAATTGGACGGAGCTGTATAGCAATAATTTGTTAATATTGTGACAATAGGTCTACATTTTGTTACTTTAATTTTCAAAATAACCAGTGGTGGTATGTAAGGAACTACATCGTTAATTCTCGAAGTGATTTTCCCACACAGGACAGCGACACTACAAAATTATGTTATTTTACAATATGATGCAGTTTTACAATAAACTACACAAAAGTATATAGTTTAAATGTATCAACCTTGAAAATATTCGGAAGTAAAATGCAACATATGCAGTAGGCCTAAAATAAAAGCAGAACCATCATAAAAACCCTGACGAGGTTATTTTCCTGCAGAATTCCTTTACTTTTACTCTTGATACCTTAAGTACATTAGAGTACATAGAGTATGCAAGATAATTTTGCTTAACTAAGGTTTGAAATATATGACTAGTAGTTTTTCCCCCAATGTGGTATTAGAGGTTATTACAAGTACTTTAGTGTAATAAAGTATCTCAATATTTATTCCATGAGTCAGCCCTGCAAACCTGTTGGTAGACAACTTAGTGGATAGTGTAAATATGCAGTCAAACACTCTGGAGACCGTCCCAGATGATGCCCTACCAGCAAGAGGCCTTACCAGGGTCTCTAATGTGGAGCCCATCCCGGTCCAGCAGCACACCAGGGTCTCCCACTCAGCTGAATAAAAGTCTACATCATTTTTTCTTATTTTATGTACTGTAAATGTAAATGTTTATGTTGATTTTGATATGTTTACTGTAGGTTGTAAATGGTTGGGGGGAAAACGTTATAGAAGAATTTGTTTTATGTAGAAATTATGACTGTCATTACAAAAAAAAAAAAAAATGTCCAGAGCAATGAATTCTCTTTTATTTACACATTATAAAAAAAATATAAAAAAATATAAGTGAAAAAAGTTAAAGAATATATATATATACATATTTCTCAATCATTCTTTCAAGAAGAGAAAACAGCCTGTCCATTCTCTCTTGTGCTCTCCTCGCCTCTGCAGTCCCATGTCTTCTCTAATCAAGTCCAAAAACTCGTCCTCTCTGTCTCGCCTTCATCGTGGTGCTGGTGCTGATGCTGCGGGTGCTGATGCTGCGGGTGCTGGTGCTGCTGCCCCTGGCTCCTCCTCTTCTTGGTCACACACTGCTGAACTCGGCCCTGGTGTGTCCTCAGGGATTGAGGCAATGAGGGTGCAATGCCTCTGTCCCAACATCTCATCCATGAGGACAAACCAGGGCCAAGTTGCAGCAGTGAGTTTCCCACTCACACCATCACCTGTGCCAGGACACGTGCAATCGTAAGGCAGAGCAAATTAACCATGGCTTGTTAACAACAACAGCACAATACATTTCAGCAAAGATGTGATCTCAACTTTCTTAGTTTGTATTTTTAAAATCATATTCATAATCAGAAATCATATTCATGAATTCTCAAATTTGGTTAAAACCTTTGTAGACATAGCTGGCATGACAGCACTACAAAAACACATAAAAGTGAAACCTCATTGCCTTATCTACTGCTTTTCCTATTGTTGTGGGCTTTATAGGGTGAGTGATATTTCTTATTTACACAAGTTAGACAGACTAGTGCAAATATTACAATAAAATGTCATTTATTTAATTTATTTATTTATTTTTAAAATGCAGTTTAATAAACTGAGCTGTCTGCTCCTTGCTCCCTGAAACAATTATTCAACTATTAGCACAAGACAAGTTTTGCCTCAGACCACCTGACAAATGAAGCCACGCGAAGGAGTTAAGATAAAGTTTATAAGAAAGAAAAACTTGTGGCTTTTAACTGTGGTTTCACTAGCTATTTGAGTAAATGAGAACATAATACTTACATTCAAATGTGAATTTGCCGTCCACCAGCGAACTCTCGGCCGTCATTTATTTTATTTTTTTAATAAAAATGCTGTCGTCACCGCCGCGCGATGAATTATGGGGTAGGATAGTCCACTAAGTGTCCATTTATGTATCCTTCCTTTCACGGGGAAACGAAGGGTGCATTTGGCGTCGCTTTAGCCTTCGTCGCGCCGCGATGACGCAACCGGCCTTCGAATACGGCCTTCGGAGGATGCAGAATTGAATTGGGACAGCCTTCATAGCGCCGCGGTGACGCAATCGGCCTTCAAATGCGACCTCCGAAGTGTGCAGCCTTTGAATTGGGACATCCTTCGTCGCTCCGCTGTGACGTTTCGTCGCGCCGCTGTGACGCAATCGGCCTTCAAATACGGCCTTTGGAGGATGCAGACTTCACATTGGGACACAGCTTTTGTCAATCGTTCAAACAGTGATGTAGGCATTACATTTTGTGAAAATACTCTTCAGAATGTTTTTTGGGAAAACGGTGCTTGTCCCTCAAAAATTCAAGATGGCAACCATTTTTCAAGATGGCCGCCATTTTTCTTGAATCCTTAATTTTTTTTTTCAAATGGTGATGCTATCAAGAAATTTGGTACAAATATTCTTAAAGGAACATTATCATGGAAAAAGATGTGTGCCACTCAAAAATTCAAGATGGCGACCATTTTCAAGATGGCCACCATTTCTGTCAGAGCTCAATTTAATGTGTTAAGGAAGGTTTCGTTTAATAGAGTGAACGTCATTACACAACCAGGGCACACTGGTGACTTCACTGCTGTGGAACTTAGCATAGGGTTCAGTGTTAGCTGATCTAGTTTTACTTACACTGTAGTTCTTGACTAGTAGTAATAGCCAAGTTTAGTGTCCCAAATGCTGTCTAACAGCCCCTCATCAATTAGCTAGTAATAGATGTAGTTAGATAGCCGCACCTGAATCGACAGGTTGTGCCAGCACGGGAGAGCCGAGCCAAGGGTAAGCGGGGCAATACATGACTTGTTCATGTATGCTTACCTGGAAGGTGTACAGATCACACGGGACTTAAATGGCACTGGATGAATGATCGGGCTAGGTATAGGTGACCCGTACCTAGTTGTATCCAATAACTGAATGTGTACTATGTCTATGATTGAGGTGGTAAAAGGATAACCCCTCGGTCTCAATCAGACAACAAACCTCCAAAATGGCAAATGAAAATCCCATGTCAGCCAAGAGGCCAACTGATTGGATGAAATGTTGTCTTTGTCAG
Source organism: Vimba vimba (assembly GCA_022828995.1). NCBI lineage: Eukaryota > Metazoa > Chordata > Actinopteri > Cypriniformes > Leuciscidae > Vimba > Vimba vimba. The sequence continues at coordinate 1,998,200 of CM040829.1, read as the reverse complement.
ACAGACACAAAGAAACCCCTCCAATCACCACCTACCCATCATGTTTCTCAACACAATGGCTATAAAATGATTGCCACCAACATTCCACTCTTTCACAAGATGAACAAAATGCCAATGACCCCTGATCTAAGACAAAAATCCAGAAAATCACATTGTATGATTTTTAAGTAATTAATTTGCATTTTATTGCAAGACATAAATATTTGATACATCAGAAAAGCAGAGCTTACTATTTGGTATAGAAACCTTTGTTTGCAATTACAGAGATCATACGTTTCTTGTAGTTCTTGACCAGGTTTGCACACACTGCAGCAGGGATTTTGGCCCACTCTTCCATACAGACCTTCTCCAGATCCCTCAGGTTTCAGGGCTGCCGCTGGGCAATACAGACTTTCAGCTCCCTCCAAAGATTTTCTATTGGTTCAGGTCTGGAGACTGGCTAGGCCACTCCAGGAACTTGAGATGCTTCTTACGGAGCATCTCAAGTTCACACAACACACAGCCCTGGCTGTGTGTTTCGGGTCGTTGTCATGCTGGAAGACCCAGCCACGACCCATCTTCAATGTTCTTACTGGGGGAAGGAGGTTGTTGGCCAAGATCTCGCAATACATGGCCCCATCCATCCTCCCCTCAATATGGTGCAGTCGTCCTGTCCCATGTGCAGAAAAGCATCCCCAAAGAATGATGTTTCCACCTCTATGCTTCACGGTTGGGATGGTGTTCTTGGGGTTGTACTCATCCTTCTTCTTCCTCCAAACACGGCGAGTGGAGTTTAGACCAAAAAGCTCTATTTTTGTCTCATCAGACCACATGACCTTCTCCCATTCCTCCTCTGGATCATCCAGATGGTCATTGACAAACTTCAGATGGGCCTGGACATGCGCTGGCTTGAGCAGGGGGACCTTGCGTGTGATGCAGGATTTTAATCCATGACGGCGTAGTGTGTTACTAATGGTTTTCTTTGAGACTGTGGTCCCAGCACTCTTCAGGTCATTGACCAGGTCCTGCCGTGTAGTTCTGGGCTGATCCCTCACCTTCCTCATGATCATTGATGCCCCACGAGGTGAGATCTTGCATGGTGCCCCAGACCGAGGGAGATTGACCATCATCTTGAACATCTTCCATTTTCTAATAATTGCGCCAACAGTTGTTGCCTTCTCACCAAGCTGCTTGCCTATTGTCCTGTAGCCCATCCCAGCCTTGTGCAGGTCTACAATTATATCCCTGATGTCCTTTCACAGCTCTCTGGTCTTGGCCATTGTGGAGAGGTTGGAGTCTGTTTGATTGAGTGTGTGGACAGGTGTCTTTTATACAGGTAACGAGTTCAAACAGGTGCAGTTAAAACAGGTAATGAGTGGAGTACAGGAGGGCCTCTTAAAGAAAAACCAACAGGTCTGTGAGAGCCGGAATTCTTACTGGTTGGTAGGTGATCAAATACTTATGTCATGCAATTAAATGCAAATTAATTATTTAAAAATCATACAATGTGATTTTCTGGATTTTTTTTTTTAGATTCCGTCTCTCACAGTTGATATGTACCTATGATAAAAAATTACAGACCTCTACATGCTTTGTAAGTAGGAAAACCTTCAAAATCAGCAGTGTATCAAATACTTGTTCTCCCCTCTGTATGTGCAACCTATACCTGTACCTGTACCTTATCCTTTTTTCTAACAGTGGCCCTTCCTCTCTACTACACCTTGCCGTGGTGGCAGGGGCGGACTGGGACCAAAAAGTGGCCCTGGACTTTCTGGCCCACAGCAGCCCACCACATCCCACATCATAACACATTAGCACAATAATGTGCAGAATAATTTTTAACACCACTTATAGCATAAAAATATAACAAAATACAAAAATAAATGCTATTTAAACATTTATTTTAAGTAACAACATATATTAGGTCATATTTGTAAAACAAAGGGAAACAAACAGAAGAACATTAAGACACACAACATTATTAATATAAAACTATCAGCTATATATCAGCTAGTCAGGGGGAGCTAGCCGTCAGAGCCTGCTGAATTGCTACTCTTCGCGCCAAATGTATAGCCTATGTTAATTTGAAGCATTTCACAGAATCTACCTCTAATGCTTTTTTTTAACACGTAACCTTTCAGCTCCACCTTTTCTTTTCTTCCTCTTTTCATCCATGGACAATTATAATAATTATATAAATTAAAATAAAATGATCATCTGGTTAGTGAACAAGTCAAGTGCATGATAATAATAGCAAAACAGCGAGCAAAGAAGTCAAAACGACACAGATAGAAGGCTGTTTTAATTTCACGTCATCTTACCTGAGTGTTCCTTGGCGAATATTTCAATATTAACATGAGCGGAGTGGAATAAAGAAAGTGTTTGATATTGACAGGATTGATATTCAAAACGGTAAGCACGCACTGCTTTGTTTACAGTTTGTGTAACTTATCTGCAGCCGGCAGCGTCGGTTTCTCTTTTTGAATGATGAATATAGACGAATATATCTGCAGAAATAGACAGTTGTCTCATTTACACGCAGACGCAGAACGCGCATTCTAGCTGACAGCCGGCTGTAGTTCTCTCGGTGTGTTCAAGTGCTGCTTTTTCCCGCGACGCGAGGCGACAACGCAGTCGGCTTTCATCAGCGGCAGCGCTCGTTCATCGGCGTTGGCTTGGTGTGTTCCAGAGCGTGAAAGGGGGCGTGTTTCAAGATACGCAATGGAGTAGAACAAACTAATTAACAGGGAGGGAGGGCAATCCACTCACAAAACACTTGTCGGCCGCGGCCGCGCGATCAACTCACTCGTCCATTTGCGTAGAAAATAAATGTAGGCCTAATGATTTCCGTCATTTAAATTTTTTTTTTATATAGCCTATATATTTGTGTAGCCTACCGGGTGGACCGGCCCACTTTGGCCAGCGGCCCACCGGGAGAAGTCCCGGTGCTCCAGATGGCCAGTCCGCCCCTGCGTGGTGGAGAGGCTTGTGTATGAACTCCAATGAACCTGAGAGCTATGCCGGCGGGGATTTTATATCCCTGGCAAGTTTAACTAAGCTGGACAGGTCAAAGGAGAGGAGGCAGACAAAGCAGACATTATGACTATTTGACAGAAATGGTGGCCATCTTGAAAATATTGGCCATCCTGAATTTTTGAGTGGCACATACCTTTTTCCAAAAGAGTGTTCCCTGAAGAGTATTTCTGCCTAATTTTATGCTTGCATCACCATTTGAACAATTTAAATAATTAAGGCGAGACACTACAGGTGAATAGGGTAAAAAAATTAACTAGCAGATATCACCATGAAACTTTCCCAGTTGATTACCTACATTAAGATGAGAAAAAAAATGTATTACAAGTTTTCTGTAATTTAATGTTTAAATATGCAAATTAGGCAATATCTAATTAAATATGCGCTACTTTGTATATATTTTAAAAAACGAAATCGGAGTATTGGATTAAGCCAGATTAAAAATAGTTTTTTCATTGTGTTCACATATTAGATGGGGAAAAATTACAGTGGGATTTATGGATATCTACTTTTGTTATCCTGTAAATCAGTGGTTCCCAATTCCAGTCCTCGTGACCCACTGCTCTGCACATTTTGTATGTCTCCCTTATTTAACACACCTGAACCAGATCATCAGCTCATTAGGAGAGACTCCATGAACTGAACTGAGTGTGTCAGATAAGAGAGACATACAAAATGTGCAGAGCAGTGGGTCACGAGGACTGGAATTGGGAACCACTGCTGTAAATCATTATATACTGTCAATAGCCTTAAAAAAATATTTTCGCCATGTTTTTTGGAATAAAATGTTCTATAAATCAGGCTAGGAATAATATATTTACAAATCCCTCTGTAAATGTCTTCATAATATAACTAGGTACAAGACTGGAAAGATTGGTGTATATAGGTGCTACTGAAGAGGAGATTCAGACTTTGAGTATGAGAGAAAGGTCATTTTGAGAAAACGGGCTTTAAAGATTTATCATCAGCCAATGAGATTGCGCATTCAGCCCTTTTTCTTTAGCGATTGGTTGCTGATGAAAAGGAAATTACCATATTTGGATCCGACAGCATTGTACAGTGAAGAGAGAGCTTTCCAGCGGTGCCAGTGATGACAGAGAGCAGACAGAGATCGTGGATCGGCGGGAGGATTTACAACGACAACTTTTGTTGAATTTATGCAAAATCTACAGGTGCAAACAGACAAAGTGTAGTAAAATAAAGACCTAAATGTGTATTTCAGACTTTTTTTTCACCACAGTCTGAAAGAAGACATATTATTGAAGACAAATATCCAAAAATCTCAAAATTGACCAGTAAAAAAAACCCCAATGTTTTTGCCTGCCGTGTCTCGCCTTAAAATTCGACGGGAACGGTGGCCATCTTTAAAAATGGCGTCCATCTTGAATTTTTGAGGGACAAGCATCTTTTTCTATTAACATGTCCTTTAGAGAGTATATTTGTATCAAATTTTATGCTTGGATCACTGTTTGAATAATTGATATAATAAGCATTGAATAGCAAAATGGCCGCCATATTGAATTTTTGAGTGGCCAACGCCTTTTTCCAAAAAAGTGGCCCTTAGAGAGTATCTGTGCCAAATTTCATGCTTCTATACCAAAGTGAACAATTTTTTTACTAATTGGCTGCACTATAAGTAGAATCACAGTCTTTTGTGTCCTTGAGCACACACACACTTAAACACACACTTCGGCTCCTCCTTATCATGGGTATAGACACACATAGATAAATAACAAACTATTACTGTATATCTCTGCCAATCCAGTATAAGGCTTTTCTTCTAAACAAGATACATAACAACATTGTACACAATCCCTGGTGAAAAAAAAAAAAAAAAAAAAAAATGCTTAGTATACTTGTAGCCAGACTATTTATCAGTATACTTCAAGTGTGTTAATGATTAGTTAACTTAAAGTGTATTTAGTGTCCTTGTGTGTGCTAAATTAAAACAACTTTAAGTGTACTTTACTTATACTTTAAGTATACGCCTTTGTAGGGACTAATTATATGATTAGTGATATTAAAGTGTACTTTATTTGTGTTACAAGTGCATTACAAATTCATTTTGAGTGTCTTCGAATCATACAAGCAATATACTCAGTAAAATGTATTATTTTGAAACAACTTCAAGTATATTAAGTGTATTTTTAAGATATGCTTAAGATCAATTTTAAGCTATTTGCACTTTATTTTTAATATATTAAATTGTGTTCAAATGGAAGCACTTCAAGTACATTTAAGTTTATTTCTTTACAGTTCATTATAAATATACTTTCATGTCTTAAAGTACATATAATATATTTGAAGCTTAATTTTAATGAACTTGAAGAACATTTAAATAGCATTAAAATGTATTAGCATTACACTCATATTTTATTATAAAGCTGTTTTATTCAGTATTTGATATATTATATATGATATATTAATGATATATTAAAAGTGCAAAAATAATTAAAGATAAACGTTAAGACTAGGGCTGGGCGATTAATCGAAAAGTAATCGAAATTCGACATTCAGAACCTATAATCGATCAAATTTTCCCAGGTCGATTATTTCGATTACTTTCCCTTTAAAACACTACCGCGTGTGGAGTCACGTGACCCCGCTCCCTTACAGTACGTTACGTTATTCCGCCGACATGTCGGGCATGGAGAGCTTAAACACTGAGACAACTGAGCAACAAGAGCAGCTTGTACCAAAGAAAAACGCAGTCTCTGTCATTTGGACACATTTTGGCTTCAGTAAGGATGACATCGAACAAAATGAAGTCAGATGTAGACACTGCAGAAAAACAGTTTCGACGTCCAAAGTTAACACCACCAATTTGTTCCAACACTTGGAGCACAATCAGTGGCGGTTCTACATTGAATTACACCCTGGGCGAGACCCCCTTCGAGCTTTGACCTTTCTTGTCCATCTCTTGTTTGGCACTCGACATCGACAATCAACAGATTTCCCCTGATCCCCCCATACCAACTGTCACTCACGAGTCACGACCAGAAGTCAAGACTAAACCAATTCACCTTGGTGGTGGCACTGGTGACCAAATAATCGATTTGTTTTACCTATTTTTATTAGCCATTCAGAAAAACAAAAATGTGCAGGAAATATAGAGGCCTGTATTTATAATATTATGAATGAAATGTGCGTTATTTGGAAGAAAGTCGAGGTGTGAATGACTTAAGGATCGAGGAATGTTGTTTACAATAGTCTTTGCAAATTTGTACTGAGGTGTCCATACAAAACGCACCACTGCCAAATGTATGAATTATTAAATTGGCTATCATTAAATTCAAGAAGGCATTTTCACTGGCTTCAGTTTATTTTTAAACGTAATTTCTTAAATTATCCTCCGTATCTAAAACAATATTTCATTTCATTTCGCTCTTCATATAATTTAAGCCACACCGATCAATTAATTTTTTATGTTCACAAAATTAATAAAGAAGTAGGTCATCGGGCATTCAAATTTAAAGCTCCATCCGATTGGAACAATTTACCAAGTGCAATCAGATCCATTACCTCAGTTAATCTCTTTAGGCCATCATTACATGATCATTTGCAGAATACATGCTCTTGCTTTTGATTATACCCACTCTCAACTGTCACGTGAACTGCATTATACTGAACTGTACTGAACTTGCATGTTATGTGTGATAATTGTATACCTATTGTATCAATGTAGTGGGTTTTCTTCTGCGTTGTGTTCGATTTTAAATAAAGAGATCCCACACAATGATGTACTTTTGTTTTGCTTTACTCTCAGCTTCACTTTGTCTGTGTCAAAAGAAATAACAGACACGATCACAATTAATCACAGGTAATTGGCAATTTCTGGTCTAGCCGTGCCTCTCGCCACGAGATCCAGCGAAAGAGAGCGCACTTAACAATTATAGAAGTAAACTCAATAATAATAATAATAATAGAAAGAGAAATAAGAAATATAGAAAAATAACAATAGTAAATGATCCATCTACATACCTGTGTCAAAAGAAATAACAGACACGATCACAATTAATCACAGGTAATTGGCAATTTCTGGTCTAGCCGTGCCTGTCAATCAACACACGATATCTCAATGTATATTCATGTACAGAAAATACATTTGAACATTGCATGGATCCTTCAAAATAAACAAATACAACTTTACACAATTACAAATGTATAAATCACATTAAATTCAACTGTAAATGACAACAAAAAAATACATCCTTCTAAACTCATATCCTTCATATCAAGCATACCGCACGTGTAACAACGGCCATTAATCAAATTCGTACTTCGATCAAACATACCCTTATAACATTTATAACCCAGATTGTTAATCTCTCAATACAGAATAGACAACAAATAAACTCATTACATACAGAAAATCCCTATGCAACACTCAATAAAGCACATTTACACACTTCTCTGAGGAGCAGATAAAAACGTACCTCTCGCCACGAGATCCAGCGAAAAAGAGAGCGCGCACGCAAATTGCATCAGCATTCCCCTCACGCATGACGTTGCTTACGTAACAGTGCTTCCTTAATTTAGTGCAGAAATGTTTATCAAGGATGAAACCAAAAACAATACAAAAAAAAAAAGAAATAAACATGTATGAAGAATTGAAAACAACGCAAATTATTAAGTTTATGATCACATGACTATTGACAACTGTGCAACTTCCAAAACAAATGTCTTCAAAATAAGAGTCCCATAACATAATACTGTTTTTGATTAAATTATGTCAATAATCTAGTGTAACAACATACACTCGTCACATCAATGTAGGGCTGGTATGTGAGGAGATAGTTATGGAGAGCTGAATGTTGGTGTGAATGTTAAGTATTATGTGTTATACAATGTAATTTTGTTGTCTGTATTGTTGCTTGTTATAAGGACCCCCTCGAAAATGAGATGGTGCATCTTAAGGGGTTATCCTTCAAATAAATGAAAAATTTTAAATATGACGCGCGCCCCGTGTGAAAATTAAACATCCGAACGACGCATTTCGTCAACAGTTCATGTTTAAATAAGGCCAGATTGTTGACAATCATACACACTGCTCAAACATTCTAAAACTGCAAAACCAGTTGAAACAACTGAATTGAACACTCCAATTATTTTTTTTTATGAAAAACCATTAAATACATTAGCTACAATATTTATAATATAATTAAGATAGGGCCTATTTGAAGATTTATCCTGAAAGGAATTTTGCCTTTGCCTGTTCTCATTATTTAATACATGATGATAGTGATGTGGTCTGGTGAATAGAATCCGGTCGGCAAGCAGTATATATCTGGTGGTTTATGGTGAGTTTTCTCCCTATTTATACTCTTCTGACATGTCGCTCAAGTTGGCAGGGCATCAAGCGCTTCTATTGGACCACACGCGCCCGGGCACTCACCATAGGTTTGTGCAGTTGCCGCAGCACAGTCAATAGCCGCGTTTCCACTGTCGGGCCAGTGCGAGCCAGGGCTTTAAACGGGCCGTGCCGGGCTAATAGCCTCGGGCCAATAGCACCGGGCCTGCGTTTCCACTGTCGGGCCAGAAGCTCCACAGCGCTTCACTAAAACACGCCCGTAACACGCCTCTCTGGAACAACGTCACAATAACCCATCATTTCACCAACAAATGGAAGTTTTATCAGAAAACTAATCAGAAATCACTGGAAACAGCATTGAAAACAAAAACGATAAAAGCGGCTGTTTGCTAGCTTTTTTTGGATTTTTTTTTTTTGTTTGTTTACTTGAATATTTAAAACCCAAGCATTGATGTTTTACCACAGGTTTACAATAAAAAGTGATACATTGATCACAATGAATTAATTTATGTCAAAATTGCACATTAGTCATTAGTATTTCTAATTTAGAAATAAATTACCGTTAGGTGTATTTCACAAAAGAAAGAGGACACACTTACTTCTTCAGTCGCGTCTGTTTCTTTATCTGGTAACGTTAGTTACAGGACATATTTACATATTACAGGAAAAAATGATAATTTCTACAAATATATGCCATACGACCTGAGGAGCTTTAGCACTCTCTCGACTCCCATAGGCTACCCAGATAGCAGACCAACATTGAATCTACATTGAATCAATGTTAATGTATTAACCAAAAGATCATTGAATCAATGTTGAAATTTAACATTGATTTTTCATCAGGTTTGCACCCTGAAATAATGTTATTTCAACGATGAAAAATCAATCAGTATGGGTCATAAAATCAATATTATTTCAACTATAATTAAATCACTTATTTAACATTGAATCAACATAGAAACAATATCAAATCAATCTTGCTTTATGTACAGCAAGATTCTATGCTAGTTTATCATGCTTGTACTGTGCTTGAATTTTTAAATTACTCATTTCAGACAGAGACCATGTACGGTTGCAATTAAATGTTTTTAAACAAAATGTCATTCAAAGTAAACTACATACTTCAGTTTACAAGTAAATGTTTTTATTTATGCCCCCAAAACTGAAAAAAATATCACATTTAGAAAAAATTTGCATTTCGTGGTGACAAAGACAAAAACAGCGCAGTACGGTAAGAAAGAATGAAACATTACTCTGATAAATTTTTCAAATTCAATTTTATTTAGCACATTTAGAACAGACCAAAATGCTTTACAGAAGAACAACATCAAACGATATAGCATGCATTAAAAAATAAAACAAGATATAACATGCATTATAAAATAAAAAAAGATATAACATGCATTATAAAATAAAACAAAAACAAGAGCAGCATAGCTGAGTAACCACAAAACAAAAGAACCAGAACAGAAATCAGAACTCAGATATAAATTAATAAAAAAATAAATAGCTTGCTATTATTTGAATACAAAAAAGATATTACCCATCGTACACGTCGTCTTCCATTTGCGTGCCCAAAGAACTCCCGCTTCTTTGCACCTTTTTTAACTTCAGGGTTAGTTTGCCCTAGAATGAAAATGAACAATTTACCCACGGCGTTTGGTAAAAGACAAATTGAAATTCAATATATTATTAGGGAAAATCCCGGCCGTTGGTTTGTGTTCATGTTACTAATAGGCCTACATTTAACATAGCAGTTAATTCCGACTCACCCAGGAAAAGCAAACAAGTTGTAAGAAATATAGATAAATAAAATTGAGAAATGAAAGATTATAGATTTAAGATGAACTTACCTCTAAAAATCACTTTGTCGTTGCCCGAATGCTTCGTCTGTCTGTCTGTTTCGCGCTTGAAATCTGTTATGCCGCGCTTGAAATCTGTTGACCGTTATGCAGCGCTTTGATCTGATTGGTTGGCAACCAATGTTAGGATTGTCTCTAGGCAACCAGTGGAGAAATTTAAGCTGACCAAAAATCAACATTGATTCAACGTTTGTCTTTTCAACACTGAAAAACATTGAATTATCAACATTGATTCAATATTATTTTAACATTGAATTTTCAACATTGTTCCAATATTATTTTAGCATTGATTTTTCAACATTGATCCAATATTATTTAGCATTGAATTTTCAACCTCAACCAAAATGATGATTCTGATAGAATTTCAACATTTAATCAATATCACCTTGCTATCTGGGTACAGATATTTTCAGTCAGAGAAACAGAGGAAGCTCCCGAAAAAAAAGTTGCTTTATTTTATGATAGTCCGGTTTAAAGAAACGAGACGTAGCCAGGCTACTGACAGATAAAATAAAACGTGATAGCCTTTAAGATTGGTCTGATTTCTTCAAGCGTTCGCTGTTTTTTTTTACTATGCGTATCTTCAAGCGTTTACTATGTTTACTATGGTAACGGTTAGCGCGCATAGTCTTTTGCATCACAAACAGAAGGCCTTCAAACATGAACGCGAGTTAAATTATTTTAAAAGTCTTTAATGCTGACAGAATCATCCGGCGCTGCCGTCTCCCAAAGGTAAACTCCTCCTCTGTTGGTAACCACTCCTCTAGCCCGAGCTGGCCCGCTTTGGCCCAAGGTATTCGACGGGCCAAAAATCCTGGCCGTTGGCCTCGAGTAAGCCCCGATCAAGCCCCGGAAGTGACAGTGGAAACGCGACTGGCCCTGGCATGCACTAGCACGGCCCGGCCCTGGCCCGATAGTGGAAACGCGGCTAATCAGCCCGTTTTGCGGGCTATTATGCTCTTGCTGTGCAGCTGCAATGCGTTTTAAAATAAAGGCTTCAATATTCTCGAGAAAAGGAGTTTTCCCACAGCGTTTGCAATGCAGTACTCGTTCCCTTATCTCTAACGAAGGGAAATGTCTCCGTTTTTCAAAATAACCATGTACATGTAAACGGGGCCCGAATTAGCCGTCAAAGCATGCCCGGTTTTGATAAAAAATAGCATCTACTTTATTTAAATTTAGGCCCCGTTACATGTACATGGTTATTTTGAAAAACGGAGACAATTCCCTTCGGTTGTGCCCCTCGGAGAGGGGGTTCAGCAAAAAATCGACAGCTGGCAGCAGGAAGTAGCCGCTAATAACCAGAAGTCGGAGGTGTATGCAGCTGTGCTTATTTAAATAAAATACTTATATTAGTAAATATTTTATATTATTTTATTATTTTTTTTAAATTAAATATAAATCAAGTAACGATGATCATAGACATAGCCTAATACAAAAAAACAACAACATTAAGCTACACTTGAAATTATTAATTTGTACGTGTATAAATATAATTTATGAATGACTGTACATTCATTATTGTTAAATAATGAAATCTATACAAGAAATGCCTATGTAATCATATTGTATATTTATTAGACAGGAAATTAGTATTCCCTGATTTCTTTTTATCTGGTACTGCCCTTAAAGTGTGTGATGAGATAAAATATCTTGGCCATCATATTGTAAATGATTTATTGGATGATATGGACATTAACAGACAGTGTCGCAAGATATATGCTCAGGCTAATGTGCTTGCACGTAAATTTGGCATGTGTTCTGCGTATGTTAAGGTAGCTTTATTCAAAGCATTCTGTACACCCCTGTATACTGCCCATTTGTGGCGGTCTTACAGCAAAAAGAACATGCAGAGACTGAATGTAGCGTATAATGACGGCATGAGACTGCTTCTAAAACAACCAAGATGGTGTAGTGCTAGTCAAATGTTTGTTAATGTTGGTGTGCCTACCTGTTCTGCATTAATAAGAAATCTTATTTTTCGATTCATGTGTAGAATGTCTGCCTCTGAAAACAGTATTATACAAGCTTTAGTCCATAATGATTTTAGCTCTGTCAGGTATACATCTAGACTGTGGAGACATTGGCGCTCCTGTTTGTATATTTCAAGTGAAAGTTATTGACCTTTTATTTATTTATTTATTTATTTATTTCTATGTACTGTATATTGTATTGCTATGTTGTAATTGTTGTCATTTTTAAATTTGTACTATGGACCTTCTATTTTGAGTCCTGAATAAAGACATTATTATTATTATTATTATTATTAAATATAGGCTACAGTAGCCTACATACCCATTTATTAAACTTAAATAATGAGAACAGGCAAAGGCAAAATTCCTTTCAGGATAAATCTCCAAATAGGCCCTATCTTAATTATATTATAAATATTGTAGCTAATGTATTTAATGGTTTTTCATAAAAAAAAATAAAAATAATTGGAGTGTTCAATTCAGTTGTTTCAACTGGTTTTGCAGTTTTAGAATGTTTGAGCAGTGTGTATGATTGTCAACAATCTGGCCTTATTTAAACATGAACTGTTGACGAAATGCGTCGTTCTGATGTTTAATTTTCACACGGGGCGTGTCATATTTAAAATTTTTCATTTATTTGAAGGATAACCCCTTGAGATGCACCATCTCATTTTCGAGGGGGTCCGAACAATACAGACAACAAAATTACATTGTATAACACAAAAATACTTCACATTCACACCAACATTCAGCTCTCCATAACTATCTCCTCACATACCAGCCCTACATTGATACAATAGGTGTACAATTATCACACATAACATGCAAGTTCAGTACAGTTCAGTATAATGCAGTTCACGTGACAGTTGAGAGTGGGTATAATCAAAAGCAAGAGCATGTATTCTGCAAATGATCATGTAATGATGGCCTAAAGAGATTAACTGAGGTAATGGATCTGATTGCACTTGGTAAATTGTTCCAATCGGATGGAGCTTTAAATTTGAATGCCCGATGACCTACTTCTTTATTAATTTTGTGAACATAAAAAATTAATTGATCGGTGTGGCTTAAATTATATGAAGAGCGAAATGAAATGAAATATTGTTTTAGATACGGAGGATAATTTAAGAAATTACGTTTAAAAATAAACTGAAGCCAGTGAAAATGCCTTCTTGAATTTAATGATAGCCAATTTAATAATTCATACATTTGGCAGTGGTGCGTTTTGTATGGACACCTCAGTACAAATTTGCAAAGACTATTGTAAACAACATTCCTCGATCCTTAAGTCATTCACACCTCGACTTTCTTCCAAATAACGCACATTTCATTCATAATATTATAAATACAGGCCTCTATATTTCCTGCACATTTTTGTTTTTCTGAATGGCTAATAAAAATAGGTAAAACAAATCGATTATTTGGTCACCAGTGCCACCACCAAGGTGAATTGGTTTAGTCTTGACTTCTGGTCGTGACTCGTGAGTGACAGTTGGTATGGGGGGATCAGGGGAAATCTGTTGATTGTCGATGTCGAGTGCCAAATAAGAGATGGACAAGAAAGGTCAAAGCTCGAAGGGGGTCTCGCCCAGGGTGTAATTCAATGTAGAACCGCCACTGATTGTGCTCCAAGTGTTGGAACAAATTGGTGGTGTTAACTTTTTGACGTCGAAACTGTTTTTCTACAGTGTCTACATCTGACTTCATTTTGTTCGATGTCATCCTTACTGAAGCCAAAATGTGTCCAAATGACAGAGACTGCATTTTTCTTTGGTACAAGCTGCTCTTGTTGCTCAGTTGTCTCAGTGTTTAAGCTCTCCATGCCCGACATGTCGGCGGAATAACGTAACGTACTGTAAGGGAGCGGGGTCACGTGACTCCACACGCGGTAGTGTTTTAAAGGGAAAGTAATCGAAATAATCGACCTGGGAAAATTTGATCGATTATAGGTTCTGAATGTCGAATTTCGATTACTTTTCGATTAATCGCCCAGCCCTAGTCTTAACGTTTATCTTTAATTATTTTTGCACTTTTAATATATCATTAATATATCATATATAATATATCAAATACTGAATAAAACAGCTTTATAATAAAATATGAGTGTAATGCTAATACATTTTAATGCAATTTAAATGTTCTTCAAGTTCATTAAAATTAAGCTTCAAATATATTATATGTACTTTAAGACATGAAAGTATATTTATAATGAACTGTAAAGAAATAAACTTAAATGTACTTGAAGTGCTTCCATTTGAACACAATTTAATATATTAAAAATAAAGTGCAAATAGCTTAAAATTGATCTTAAGCATATCTTAAAAATACACTTAATATACTTGAAGTTGTTTCAAAATAATACATTTTACTGAGTATATTGCTTGTATGATTCGAAGACACTCATAATGAATTTGTAATGCACTTGTAACACAAATAAAGTACACTTTAATATCACTAATCATATAATTAGTCCCTACAAAGGCGTATACTTAAAGTATAAGTAAAGTACACTTAAAGTTGTTTTAATTTAGCACACACAAGGACACTAAATACACTTTAAGTTAACTAATCATTAACACATTTGAAGTATACTGATAAATAGTCTGGCTACAAGTATACTAAGCATTTTTTTTTTTTTTTCATCAGGGATTGTGTACAATGTTGTTATGTATCTTGTTTAGAAGAAAAGCCTTATACTGGATTGGCAGAGATATACAGTAATAGTTTGTTATTTATCTATGTGTGTCTATACCCATGATAAGGAGGAGCCGAAGTGTGTGTTTAAGTGTGTGTGTGCTCAAGGACACAAAAGACTGTGATTCTACTTATAGTGCAGCCGATTAGTAAAAAAATTGTTCACTTTGGTATAGAAGCATGAAATTTGGCACAGATACTCTCTAAGGGCCACTTTTTTGGAAAAAGGCGTTGGCCACTCAAAAATTCAATATGGCGGCCATTTTGCTATTCAATGCTTATTATATCAATTATTCAAACAGTGATCCAAGCATAAAATTTGATACAAATATACTCTCTAAAGGACATGTTAATAGAAAAAGATGCTTGTCCCTCAAAAATTCAAGATGGACGCCATTTTTAAAGATGGCCACCGTTCCCGTCGAATTTTAAGGCGAGACACGGCAGGCAAAAACATTGGGGGTTTTTTTACTGGTCAATTTTGAGATTTTTGGATATTTGTCTTCAATAATATGTCTTCTTTCAGACTGTGGTGAAAAAAAAGTCTGAAATACACATTTAGGTCTTTATTTTACTACACTTTGTCTGTTTGCACCTGTAGATTTCGCATAAATTCAACAAAAGTTGTCGTTGTAAATCCTCCCGCCGATCCGCGATCTCTGTCTGCTCTCTGTCATCACTGGCACCACTGGAAAGCTCTCTCTTCACTGTACAATGCTGTCGGATCCAAATATGGTAATTTCCTTTTCATCAGCAACCAATCGCTAAAGAAAAAGGGCTGAATGCGCAATCTCATTGGCTGATGATAAATCTTTAAAGCCCGTTTTCTCAAAATGACCTTTCTCTCATACTCAAAGTCTGAATCTCCTCTTCAGTAGCACCTATATACACCAATCTTTCCAGTCTTGTACCTAGTTATATTATGAAGACATTTACAGAGGGATTTGTAAATATATTATTCCTAGCCTGATTTATAGAACATTTTATTCCAAAAAACATGGCGAAAATATTTTTTTAAGGCTATTGACAGTATATAATGATTTACAGGATAACAAAAGTAGATATCCATAAATCCCACTGTAATTTTTCCCCATCTAATATGTGAACACAATGAAAAAACTATTTTTAATCTGGCTTAATCCAATACTCCGATTTCGTTTTTTAAAATATATACAAAGTAGCGCATATTTAATTAGATATTGCCTAATTTGCATATTTAAACATTAAATTACAGAAAACTTGTAATACATTTTTTTTCTCATCTTAATGTAGGTAATCAACTGGGAAAGTTTCATGGTGATATCTGCTAGTTAATTTTTTTACCCTATTCACCTGTAGTGTCTCGCCTTAACCCTCTGGGGACCAGGCTGTTTTTGGGGCCCTTGAGATGTTCTGACATGCCTTGATATTTGTGCTTTTTTCAGTTAATTATAAACATGTTAATGGCAAAGGTGTAAATTCACTCTATATAGCACAAACAGGGTTACCATAATATGCGAGCAACGTGTATGTAGATGTTTGTATTTTTAAGAGAATAATGTTTATGCGTGGTTATTGGAAAAAAATCAAATGAAAGTTGCTGAATTAAGAACACAAAACACATATTAAATATGTGTCCACCAGACTTTTGACCAAATGATGATGTCCCTTTTAGTTCTAGCTTTAAAATGATGTAAAAATAGTCTTGCTTAATCGTTCACAAAAAAAAAATACATTGATTTAAATGGTGTAAAACAGGTTTTGCTTGGAAAGCCAATATGCGAGGGGGAGGAGTAGTTTACACCTTAGATTAATGTGTCCCACCCACTCTGCATAATGACTCTGCATAATTAGCCATTCATTCAGGTGTGACATAGCCTGGGAAAACCCAGACTACTTCCGGCGAATTTCAATTCTCTCTTCAGGATAGTCTGGAGAAGAGCCCATTCAAACTCATTACTGTGCCGCTGAAATCGCGGCACCAATCAGAAACGTTGGGGGAGGGATTTACATGATGACGACAGCGCAGCGACGCTGAAGGAGATTTCATTACAAAGATGGATGCCGCCGTGGAACATCTCTCGTTCGAATCTATTATCGCGTCTGTTTTGAGTGATTTAAACTTACCGTTTTCGTTAAAACCGGAGCAAAGAACAACACTCGAAGTCTTCATATCCAAAAAAGATGTTTTCGCCGTCTTACCGACTGGATTCGGGAAAAGTCTGATATATCAGCTTGCATATACGTCATCTCCTTCATCGATCTGATTGGTTTTAAGACTATCCAATTGCGCCCATAGGAATTTGAGCTACGTCGTTTGGTGACGCCCCTTTGGTAATGATTTGTCTACATAGCTTCCCCAGACCCTTCACTCAGTTTTAACTGAAAAGGGTCTGGTTTTAACCAGGCTAGGTGTGACACTGACTGAGCCACAATGCAAGGACAAAAGATGTATTTAGAAGACTTATATTGACCATTTAAGATTTCGCTTACATCTCTCTTGTAAATATGTTTAGCTATTTTATTAAAAATGTTACAATTACAACAATAATTACATTTTCAACAATATTTCAAGTGTACTCTTTCTCTCTCTCTCTCTCTCTCTCTCTCTCTCTCTCTCTCTCTCTATATATATATATATATATATATATATATATAAAGATTATAGGCCTACATTTTATCATATGTATTCATTAGTTTGAATATAGCCAACATTGGAACATCTAACATATTAGTCTATGAATTTATTTTTGACAAAAATATATATATATATTTTTTTTGCAGTTTAATGCGTTGCTTATACAAATACATTTTATTTCAACATAACATAATATTATTCCATTCGATTTTTACTCATCTCAGTAGGCTATAGCAAAGCAGATTATTCTTTCACACACAGACGCGCGATTCATATTTAGGCTAAACAGTCTTTACAAATATGTCCCCTTCATTCATCTCACAGACAGGCGAGTCATATTATAGAAATGCGATTCATCTTTTTGCGGTTTGCATAGGCCTACACTAACGTTATTCCATAACGTTATTCCACACGTGAGAAAAGAAAACAGCCTACCTCACTCCTCAGCGGGATCTGCTCCTCATATCAGGAGATATTGCTCCTCATCAGCACTGTTCTGAGGAATCTTTTCTCCATAAGGTAGGCTATATTATGCCTCACTCGATCGAAACGCGCTTTGTTTACAGCTGATGAGGGCGTTTCACACCCCTCAGAATTTGCATTTGAATAGCACGCGCTCTCCGGGGAGTGGTCACATTACTGTGAATTAGCTCGTAATGAGCTCGACTGGAGATGCTCTCTTTTTATACAGATTACAGAAGCTGAGAATATTTGTTTTTTATATAAATGACTTCATTTAACAGATGCGATCTCAAGCTTTACGCCCGTGGGTCTGTTTGTCTGTTTGACTGAATTTTCGCGGAGTTATAGATCATTTTCGAACGCGTTTCAAATGGGAGTTTACTGACAGAAATCGCATCATGTTAATTTTTCTTTATTTGTCAAAAAGCAAAACACTTTATTTTTATTGTGAGTATACAGAAAAAAAATAGAAACTGAACCGGATCGATTGATGTATTACACGAAAATGAAAGATCAAAATTAACAGAGCATTTAGTGTTTATTTTCATTGCTAAAAAAAAAAACGATCAAAACGCGCCGGCGCGTTCTTGGTCCCCAGAGGGTTAATTATTTAAATTGTTCAAATGGTGATGCAAGCATAAAATTAGGCAGACACTCTTTTGGAAAAAGGTATGTGCCACTCAAAAATTCAGGATGGCCACCATTTTCAAGATGGCCACCAGTTCTGTCAAATTGTCATAATGTCTGCTTTGTCTGCCTCCTCTCCTTTGACCTGTCCAGCTTAGTTAAACTTGCCAGGGATATAAAATCCCCGCCGGCATAGCTCTCAGGTTCATTGGAGTTCATACACAAGCCTCTCCACCACGGCAAGGTGTAGTAGAGAGGAAGGGCCACTGTTAGAAAAAAGGATAAGGTACAGGTACAGGTATAGGTTGCACATACAGAGGGGAGAACAAGTATTTGATACACTGCTGATTTTGAAGGTTTTCCTACTTACAAAGCATGTAGAGGTCTGTAATTTTTTATCATAGGTACATATCAACTGTGAGAGACGGAATCTAAAAAAAAAAATCCAGAAAATCACATTGTATGATTTTTAAATAATTAATTTGCATTTAATTGCATGACATAAGTATTTGATCACCTACCAACCAGTAAGAATTCCGGCTCTCACAGACCTGTTGGTTTTTCTTTAAGAGGCCCTCCTGTACTCCACTCATTACCTGTTTTAACTGCACCTGTTTGAACTCGTTACCTGTATAAAAGACACCTGTCCACACACTCAATCAAACAGACTCCAACCTCTCCACAATGGCCAAGACCAGAGAGCTGTGAAAGGACATCAGGGATATAATTGTAGACCTGCACAAGGCTGGGATGGGCTACAGGACAATAGGCAAGCAGCTTGGTGAGAAGGCAACAACTGTTGGCGCAATTATTAGAAAATGGAAGATGTTCAAGATGATGGTCAATCTCCCTCGGTCTGGGGCACCATGCAAGATCTCACCTCGTGGGGCATCAATGATCATGAGGAAGGTGAGGGATCAGCCCAGAACTACACGGCAGGACCTGGTCAATGACCTGAAGAGTGCTGGGACCACAGTCTCAAAGAAAACCATTAGTAACACACTACGCCGTCATGGATTAAAATCCTGCAGCACACGCAAGGTCCCCCTGCTCAAGCCAGCGCATGTCCAGGCCCATCTGAAGTTTGTCAATGACCATCTGGATGATCCAGAGGAGGAATGGGAGAAGGTCATGTGGTCTGATGAGACAAAAATAGAGCTTTTTGGTCTAAACTCCACTCGCCGTGTTTGGTGGAAGAAGAAGGATGAGTACAACCCCAAGAACACCATCCCAACCGTGAAGCATAGAGGTGGAAACATCATTCTTTGGGGATGCTTTTCTGCACATGGGACAGGACGACTGCACCGTATTGAGGGGAGGATGGATGGGGCCATGTATTGCGAGATCTTGGCCAACAACCTCCTTCCCCCAGTAAGAACATTGAAGATGGGTCGTGGCTGGGTCTTCCAGCATGACAACGACCCGAAACACACAGCCAGGGCTGTGTGTTGTGTGAACTTGAGATGCTCCGTAAGAAGCATCTCAAGTTCCTGGAGTGGCCTAGCCAGTCTCCAGACCTGAACCAATAGAAAATCTTTGGAGGGAGCTGAAAGTCTGTATTGCCCAGCGGCAGCCCTGAAACCTGAGGGATCTGAGGGATCGAACGCAGCACTAAGATCGAGTAAAACTAGTATTGAGATACAGCCTTGGTCAGAAGCTAGAAGTAAATCATTTGTAATTTTAACGAGCGCAGTTTCTGTGCTATGATGCGGTCAGGATTCAGACCGCATCATAGCACAGAAACTGCGCTCGTTAAAATTACAAATGATTTACTTCTAGCTTCTGACCAAGGCTGTATCTCAATACTAGTTTTACTCGATCTTAGTGCTGCGTTCGATACTATAGATCACAAAATACTCTTAGACCGACTACAAAACTACACTGGTGTTCAGGGACAGGCAATAAACTGGTTTAGATCATACTTATCAGACCGTTACCATTTTGTCTGCGTAAATGGGGAAAAATCAAAGATAACGTCAGTAAACTACGGTGTACCGCAAGGATCTGTGTTAGGCCCTCTGCTATTCTCAATATATATGCTACCACTTGGTAATATTATAAGAAAACATGGAATTAATTTCCACTGTTATGCTGATGACACTCAATTATATATTTCATCACGACCAGATGAAAACAATAAATTATCTAAATTAACAGAGTGTGTTAAAGATATAAAATACTGGATGACATGTAATTTTCTGCTATTAAATTCAGATAAAACAGAGGTATTACTTATTAGTCCTAAAAACTGCCCACAAAACCTCTTACAATACAACTTTAATTTAGAAGGGTGTCCTGTTACTCTATCCTCTACAGTAAAAGACCTGGGTGTTATATTAGATTGCAACTTGTCTTTTAAAAATCATATTTCATATGTTACAAGAACAGCTTTTTTCCACCTTAGAAACATTGCTAAGCTACGTAACATGCTATCTGTTTCTGATGCAGAAAAGTTAGTTCATGCATTCATGACCTCGAGACTAGATTACTGTAATGCTTTATTAGCTGGTTGTCCTGCATCCTCAATAAACAAGCTACAGTTAGTCCAAAATGCAGCCGCTAGAGTTCTTACTAGATCAAGAAAATATGATCATATAACACCAATTCTGTCGTCTCTACATTGGTTACCTATAAAGTTCCGTATCAATTACAAAGTATTACTACTGACCTATAAAGCCCTAAATGGTTTAGCTCCCGTGTATCTAATGGAACTTCTATCGCCCTACAATCCATCGCGCTCTTTAAGATCACTAAATTCGAGGCTTCTGGTCATTCCTAGGATATCTAAGTCCACTAAAGGAGGGAGGGCGTTTTCACATTTAGCTCCTAAACTCTGGAATGGCCTTCCTGATATTGTTCGAGGCTCAGACTCGCTGTCCCAGTTTAAAACTAGATTAAAGACGCATCTCTTTAGCCAAGCATTCACATAATACTTACCTTTTATACTACAGTTGAATCAGATTGAATGCATTAATATTACGAACAGCAGCTACGCTAATTATTTCCCATATGCTTTTCTGTTGTTATCTCGGGACGCTAGTCCCGAGGTAAATGCAGATCGTCAGCTCCAGTTTGTATCCAGCCTCTCATGGAAACTACAGATTCTCCAACACCCGTGCAGAGACGACTCGGTGCCTGTGAAGAGACGACTCGACGCTGGCGATATGTTTATGCCCTAAATCAATACATGATTAACTAACTGTATTTCTCTATGTACATTTTTGAAATGCACTTTCTGTAAAGCTGCTTTGAAACAATATGTATTGTGAAAAGCGCTATACAAATAAATTTGAATTGAATTGAATTACAGTGTTATACAGTATTATACAGATTACAGTATATATATGATAGTGTGTTGACTCAGTTATGATCATCTGAAGTCTAAAGGCTACACAAACACTAAAGATTTAATACTTTCATAAATCTGATATGCTACTTCACATAGGAAGAACAGATTAGTGACTGATCTGATGCCGACTGTAATACACACACGGATTGATATCAGCTGATATAGACTGAGGTTTACTTCACGCTAAAAATATTAGTTGCTGAATTTTGAACATATTTTATTGATTACTGATTCAGTTTGGCCCTTCCAGCAGTTCTCCAGTGAACTGAACACATCAAGTGTGTGTGAATGAATGTGTTTCTCATATGCAAGTGTTCACTATCAGACAGGGGCGATTCTAGGATTTTCATTTTAGGGGGGCTCAGCCCCCAATGAGGGTATGATTTAAAAAAAAAAAGTTATTATGGTCTAATGCTCATTATTAACTAATTTCATTCATTCATCCAGTAACATGCATATGGCAGGGTTATATAATCACTGAGGTCCCAAATGTGAGGTATTTAGGGGGGTTTAGGGGCATGCTCCCCCGAGAAAATTTTGATTTCTCTGATCTACATATGTGCATTTTAAGATGTTTTGAAGGCCAAAAAAATTGGATAATAATAGCTTTAAAACCATGTGCGAGCAGCTGTTTATTTTTTCTCACCTCATCGGCATCACACTCTTTTTCTCTTTTTTATCTTGCTCTGTCTTTTCCCCTCCTAAAGCTGAGCTTTAAATGATATAGGCTTTTCATTTTTGTCTGTCAGTGAAGAAAGTAAACATAGGGTCAACTGATAGGTTGATTTATGAATCATTTTCTCAGACAAAGCTACCAGGAAAGCTAGGTAACTAAGTTTATTAAATTCATTCACAAACAATATGTACACATTCATTATTGATCTAGGCCTAATACATGGCCATAGACAGGGCTTTATAATCAAAGAGGTCATAAATTTGAGGTTGGGGTTAAACATTTTTATTTCTCTGATATGTGCATTTCAAGACGTTTGAAGGCCAAAAAAGGATAAGAAATAGATTTAAAACCTGCTCTCTCCTCATCTCCATTACTCTGTCTTTTTCTCTCAGTCTCCTGATCTTGCCCTGTCTCTTCCCCTCCTAAAGCTGAACTTTTTTAATTTACTGAAGGCTACAAATTGTATTATATTAATTCTCAACATGTACACATGCATTATTAATCTTGTGCCTATGAAAACGGCTTTGTTAATGTTTCTTGTCCCCTCACAATGACATAATTACACGTTATTAGACAAAAGTTTATTAGTTTTCTAATTATTTTTGTCATTCGTTTAACATTCATGACCTAAAAAACTGTCAAATATAAAATGTTTAGTTTAGCTACTTATTCTTAACTTGTACTTGACCGTAAACTGAAGCATCAAATGCTGCTAAAATTCGCGGTCGGATGAGAAACCGAACCGTCCTGTGTTGCTCCCAATGCTCTAGTAACATTACATTATGTAAACTGCAGTGCATTTATGACAAAGAACTGCACCGATGCAGATGTAATATCATAGCAATCTATCAATAAATGCACTCACGACACACCTTGTACTCTCTGATGTTCGCTCTGCTCGGCGCCCCTGCAGATTGAAAAATGCGCTAAATCCAAGCAGACTCAGATAAGGGGAGGAGCCAAAACGTGACGCAGCTGGCCGCCGTTTCAAATGAGTTTTTAAAAGGGAAATGAAGCGATCAAAAATGTATTAATCAAATATTTTTTAGGGGGGCTGGGCAGAAGTTTAGGGGCCCTTTATTATAAAAAAGCCCCCCTAAAAAGGGCCTAGTGATGCCCCTGCTATCAGAGGCAGAGAATACTAGTGTAAAGCAGAAGTGCAGGACTGAGACACACATCTGAGGAAGAAACTGTTCTTTAGTCTATAAAAGAGTCCCGGAGTGAACATGATGATGATGATGATGATGATGATGATGATGGTGATGATGATGAAGATGATGATGATGATGATGATGAAGATGTTCAGGTCTTCAGCTGCTGATGGATGTCAGTAATGATGATGATGAAGATGATGATCTTGAGAACATGATGAAGGGTTTGATGAGAATCTCTCCTCAGTTTTGACATCAGAATCAAACTTTACAGGCTCGTCTGGATCACAGGAGACTAGAAATCAAAAATATATTTCAGATTATCTTCATTGCTTTCTCATCTCAATCTATAACAAATCTGTCAATTAAACACAATCACACATCTGTAAACTTTCAATATTGTAGATCTATCTTCAGACGTCAGAAACTGATGAATCTCTGTGAATGTGCCTGAGTTTAAAACAGTAACACTAGCTTCATCTAGCAGGGTTGAGCTGCTTATCTGGATGGAGACTCCTGGGAAACCCATGTTTGTGCTGGAGGAGGTGTGAGTGAGGCCAGTAGGGGGCGCTGTTCACCCTGTGCTCTGTGTGTGAGGCCAGTAGGGGGCGCTGTTCACCCTGTGCTCTGTGAGTGAGGCCAGTAGGGGGCGCTGTTCACCCTGTGCTCTATGTGTGAGGCCAGTAGGGGGCGCTGTTCACCCTGTGCTCTGTGTGTGAGGCCAGTAGGGGGCGCTGTTCACCCTGTGCTCTGTGAGTGAGACCAGTAGGGGGCGCTGTTCACCCTGTGCTCTGTGAGTGAGGCCAGTAGGGGGCGCTGTTCACCCTGTGCTCTGTGTGTGAGGCCAGTAGGGGGCGCTGTTCACCCTGTGCTCTGTGTGTGAGGCCAGTAGGGGAGCTGTTCACCCTGTGCTCTGTGTGTGAGGCCAGTAGGGGGCGCTGTTCACCCTGTGCTCTGTGAGTGAGGCCAGTAGGGGGCGCTGTTCACCCTGTGCTCTATGTGTGAGGCCAGTAGGGGGCGCTGTTCACCCTGTGCTCTGTGTGTGAGGCCAGTAGGGGGCGCTGTTCACCCTGTGCTCTGTGTGTGAGGCCAGTAGGGGGCGCTGTTCACCCTGTGCTCTGTGAGTGAGGCCAGTAGGGGGCGCTGTTCACCCTGTGCTCTGTGAGTGAGGCCAGTAGGGGGCGCTGTTCACCCTGTGCTCTGTGTGTGAGGCCAGTAGGGGGCGCTGTTCACCCTGTGCTCTGTGTGTGAGGCCAGTAGGGGGCGCTGTTCACCCTGTGCTCTGTGTGTGAGGCCAGTAGGGGAGCTGTTCACCCTGTGCTCTGTGTGTGAGGCCAGTAGGGGGCGCTGTTCACCCTGTGCTCTGTGTGTGAGGCCAGTAGGGGAGCTGTTCACCCTGTGCTCTGTGTGTGAGGCCAGTAGGGGGCGCTGTTCACCCTGTGCTCTGTGTGTGAGGCCAGTAGGGGGCGCTGTTCACCCTGTGCTCTGTGTGTGAGGCCAGTAGGGGAGCTGTTCACCCTGTGCTCTGTGTGTGAGGCCAGTAGGGGGCGCTGTTCACCCTGTGCTCTGTGTGTGAGGCCAGTAGGGGAGCTGTTCACCCTGTGCTCTGTGTGTGAGGCCAGTAGGGGGCGCTGTTCACCCTGTGTTCTGTGAGTGAGGCCAGTAGGGGGCGCTGTTCACCCTGTGTTCTGTGAGTGAGGCCAGTAGGGGGCGCTGTTCACCCTGTGCTCTGTGTGTGAGGCCAGTAGGGGAGCTGTTCACCCTGTGCTCTGTGTGTGAGGCCAGTAGGGGGCGCTGTTCTCCCTGTGCTCTGTGTGTGAGGCCAGTAGGGGAGCTGTTCACCCTGTGCTCTGTGTGTGAGGCCAGTAGGTGGCGCTGTTCACCCTGTGTTCTGTGAGTGAGGCCAGTAGGGGGCGCTGTTCACCCTGTGTTCTGTGAGTGAGGCCAGTAGGGGGCGCTGTTCACCCTGTGCTCTGTGTGTGAGGCCAGTAGGGGGCGCTGTTCACCCTGTGCTCTGTGAGTGAGGCCAGTAGGGGGCGCTGTTCACCCTGTGCTCTATGTGTGAGGCCAGTAGGGGGCGCTGTTCACCCTGTGCTCTGTGTGTGAGGCCAGTAGGGGGCGCTGTTCACCCTGTGCTCTGTGTGTGAGGCCAGTAGGGGGCGCTGTTCACCCTGTGCTCTGTGAGTGAGGCCAGTAGGGGGCGCTGTTCACCCTGTGCTCTGTGAGTGAGGCCAGTAGGGGGCGCTGTTCACCCTGTGCTCTGTGTGTGAGGCCAGTAGGGGGCGCTGTTCACCCTGTGCTCTGTGTGTGAGGCCAGTAGGGGGCGCTGTTCACCCTGTGCTCTGTGTGTGAGGCCAGTAGGGGAGCTGTTCACCCTGTGCTCTGTGTGTGAGGCCAGTAGGGGGCGCTGTTCACCCTGTGCTCTGTGTGTGAGGCCAGTAGGGGAGCTGTTCACCCTGTGCTCTGTGTGTGAGGCCAGTAGGGGGCGCTGTTCACCCTGTGCTCTGTGTGTGAGGCCAGTAGGGGGCGCTGTTCACCCTGTGCTCTGTGTGTGAGGCCAGTAGGGGAGCTGTTCACCCTGTGCTCTGTGTGTGAGGCCAGTAGGGGGCGCTGTTCACCCTGTGCTCTGTGTGTGAGGCCAGTAGGGGAGCTGTTCACCCTGTGCTCTGTGTGTGAGGCCAGTAGGGGGCGCTGTTCACCCTGTGTTCTGTGAGTGAGGCCAGTAGGGGGCGCTGTTCACCCTGTGTTCTGTGAGTGAGGCCAGTAGGGGGCGCTGTTCACCCTGTGCTCTGTGAGTGAGGCCAGTAGGGGGCGCTGTTCACCCTGTGCTCTGTGTGTGAGGCCAGTAGGGGAGCTGTTCACCCTGTGCTCTGTGTGTGAGGCCAGTAGGGGGCGCTGTTCTCCCTGTGCTCTGTGTGTGAGGCCAGTAGGGGAGCTGTTCACCCTGTGCTCTGTGTGTGAGGCCAGTAGGGGGCGCTGTTCACCCTGTGTTCTGTGAGTGAGGCCAGTAGGGGGCGCTGTTCACCCTGTGTTCTGTGAGTGAGGCCAGTAGGGGGCGCTGTTCACCCTGTGCTCTGTGTGTGAGGCCAGTAGGGGGCGCTGTTCACCCTGTGCTCTGCATGTGTGAGGCCAGTAGGGGGCGCTGTTCACCCTGTGCTCTGCATGTGTGAGGCCAGTAGGGGAGCTGTTCACCCTGTGCTCTGTGAGTGAGGCCAGTAGGGGGCGCTGTTCACCCTGTGCTCTGTGAGTGAGGCCAGTAGGGGGCGCTGTTCACCCTGTGCTCTGTGAGTGAGGCCAGTAGGGGGCGCTGTTCACCCTGTGCTCTGCATGTGTGAGGCCAATAGTGGAGCTGTTCAGCCTGTGCTCTGTGTGTGAGGCCAGTAGGGGGCGCTGTTCACCCTGTGTTCTGTGAGTGAGGCCAGTAGGGGGCGCTGTTCACCCTGTGCTCTGTGAGTGAGGCCAGTAGGGGGCGCTGTTCACCCTGTGCTCTGTGAGTGAGGCCAGTAGGGGGCGCTGTTCACCCTGTGCTCTGTGAGTGAGGCCAGTAGGGGGCGCTGTTCACCCTGTGCTCTGTGAGTGAGGCCAGTAGGGGGCGCTGTTCACCCTGTGCTCTGTGTGTGAGGCCAGTAGGGGGCGCTGTTCACCCTGTGCTCTGTGTGTGAGGCCAGTAGGGGGCGCTGTTCACCCTGTGTTCTGTGAGTGAGGCCAGTAGGGGGCGCTGTTCACCCTGTGCTCTGTGTGTGAGGCCAGTAGGGGGCGCTGTTCACCCTGTGCTCTGTGAGTGAGGCCAGTAGGGGGCGCTGTTCACCTTGTGCTCTGTGAGTGAGGCCAGTAGGGGGCGCTGTTCACCCTGTGCTCTGTGTGTGAGACCAGTAGGGGGCGCTGTTCACCCTGTGCTCTGTGTGTGAGGCCAGTAGGGGGTGCTGTTCACCTGTGCTCTGTGTGTGAGGCCAGTAGGGGGCGCTGTTCACCTGTGCTCTGTGTGTGAGGCCAGTAGGGGGCGCTGTTCACCCTGTGCTCTGTGTGTGAGGCCAGTAGGGGAGCTGTTCACCCTGTGCTCTGTGTGCGAGGCCAGTAGGGGGCGCTGTTCACCCTGTGCTCTGTGAGTGAGGCCAGTAGGGGGCGCTGTTCACCCTGTGCTCTGTATGTAAGGCCAGTAGGGGGCGCTGTTCACCCTGTGCTCTGTGTGGGTCCTAACCATAGACTGTAAAAAAATATGGACGTAGTGTCCGTGACGTCACCCGTAGGTTTCTGAAGAGCATTTTTGAAGTCTAAAGTGGGCGGAGTCGGCCGTCGCCATCTTGGCCTCGCGTCACCTTGCATCACTCCCGGATTACAGAAAATGGGCAAAGAGGCGGGGCGTGTGTTGAGCTGGAGGAGCCTGGCTATCTGAAACCACGCTCACCGCTCGACGTGATCGAGTTAGCTCAGGCTTGGGAGGTAATGCTATATGCTACTGAAAGTACCCTATGGAAAGTACCAAGTCTGCGACTGCACAGGGCCTCGCGCTAAAGTGACAGTTGATGATGTAAAGACAATTAAAAAGTTCCTGTTTTTGCCCTTCGAAATATTATTAAAAGACACGGCTACAAGTGAGACTGTGTATCGTGATTCTGTACTATTCTGCTAGTTGAAAATGTATTATGCAGTAACTATTACTCTGAGAGAGTGTGTGTGACAGTGATTTATGTGCATAACAGTTACATGTCAGTCACTCTTTTTTTATAGTCTGGTCCGTCAGCGGCATCGCTTGTCAAGTTCGTAGAGAGCTTATTCAGTCCATTTTAAAATTCTGATTTTGGCCGCCTCTCAAATGGGTTAAACCATAGATATATTGCCTATGAAGTTCAAGTAAATGCGCTAGAAATCCGCGCTCATTCAATTCAATTCAATTCAAATTTATTTGTATAGCGCTTTTCACAATACATATTGTTTCAAAGCAGCTTTACAGAAAGTGCATTTCAGAAATGTACATAGAGAAATAGTTAGTTAATCATGTATTTATTTAGGGCATAAACGTATCGCCAAGTTATGTGTCATTCAAGGATGTGCATTTATTGCATGAACGGAGAAAGCGCCGACACCTGCAGGATTTCATCTGACGGTACGCATATTATAATCCATCTGTTCCGGCAGGGCAGAACGAACGAGCCTTTATTGACGTTTTTAAATCTGAAAACTCCAAAAAGCAACGAAATTGTCAGACATCCATTAGTGCATATTCACAGAGGAAAACAACTGAAATAAGTTACAGCGCGCTGTTCTCTCGAATGATACTCGACGACAACAACGGAATCCTAAGCCGTGGGCGAAGTAATGGGTGTATTAAATTGTATGAAATAATTCCGAAAAAAGCACAAACACTGCAGAGAAGGCAAGTTCAGCCTCTAAGATTTGCTGAGGTGAAGTGACGCGGCTAACAGCAGACAAACGGCTAGCATTGACATCAGCGGGAATCCACCTGTCACTCAAAAGTGGACACACCCTTAATTATGCAGAACTTTAAATATTAATCAACTAAACGGATGAGTTATAAAAAAATGCACCCCCCTCACAGTTGTTATGAAGGGCAAAATTAGCTGTATAAACCAAAGCCACATAGAGATCCAGGCTGTAAACATATTTTTTTCTGCTGTAAAGTTGGTAATTTTAACATGGGGGAGATACAGATTTGACTCACTTCTGCAGCCAGCCCAAGCGGCCAGTCAACGAATCGCAGTTTAACTCACTTCCGTGTTGGTTTCAAGAGAGAGACGGGGAGGTTGCCGCTTGGTCCCAACGCCCCAGTGTAGAGATGAGGACACTATACTGTCAAAGAGCCCAGTCCTTCAGATGAGCGTTAAAGCGAGCTCCTGACTCTCTGAGGTCATTAACAACCCCATGGCTCTTCTGGTAAAGAGTACGAGTGTAACCCCGGTGTCCCGGACACACTCCCTATAACGGCCCTCACCAATCATGGCCTCCTAATCATCCCCTTACATTCACTCTCTCTCCTCTACACCTATAGCTGGTGTGTGTGTGTGTGTGCGTGTGTGTGTGTGTGTGTGTGTGTGTGTGTGTGTGTGTGTGTGTGTGTGTGTGTGTGTGTGTGTGTGTGTGTGTGTGTGGAGATCCCCTGATATGATTGTAAAGTGCTTTGGGTGTACAGTAGTAAATTTGAAAGCGCTATAAATGCCTCATTCATTCATTCATCAGTTCCATAATGATCAAACTCACAGTTTGGCTTTATTCTCTTCATACTGTCACGTCTAACAATCCTCTCTCCTCTTTTCTGTCGTGATTCACTGGTTTGTCTCTCATTTCTGTCCTCCATTTTTCTCTCAGTCTTCTTGTTTTTACAGCTTTTTTTCCTGTAAAAAATAAATGCAGTATCTCTGTGATTATTTCAATTTACAACATCATTATGGTTACTTTAAATTCACTCTTTTTGTACAGAGGCATAAAATAATAGATACATTACATCATGAATGATCTATAAAACAAGTAAACACTTTAGAAAGGATAAAAATCAAAATAACATTTTATTTAAAAGAGCAGTCAACATTTAACAAGGATTGTAAACCAAAAATAGATAACACAGGCAACAAAAAAAAAACAAAAAAAACAGAGAAGACAGATCTGCAAATAAAAACAGATAAAACCTTTAAAATAAAAACAATGGCTGTAAAAAAAAAAAAAAAAGTATACAAGCATGACAACCTGAGACCAAACACATTAAATGTTCTAAAACTAAACTGCACTACTAAGAACAGTAATGCAACAAATGTAACATTTTACTAAAAAAAATAAATAAAAAAAAAACATTTGTTCAGGGTTTTCCCCACATTTAAAAAATAAAAGTTATATTGAGAAAGCATGTGTACTCCACAAGAGTCCAGGAGAAATGAACATGTAATAATATTTCACCCACCCATGATGAGCATCTCCGTGCTGCATGCTGTCTCCTGATCTGGGTCACTGTAAAACAGCAGAAAACTGAATATTAGATCAAAATAACTCTAGAAATGTTTATAGTACAATCCAGATAACAAGGAGATTAATAATAGTGTTGACTAACACAACTCTTCTTGCATGTCTCAAGGCAACTCAGCAAACCACTGAGTTCATGTTTCTGCTGTTCAGATTCACTGCCGAATGCTCCATGTTTACATTAACTCAACATTATTCATAAGATATTACCTTTTGATTAGATGGTGATGAAACTGAATATGTTCAGTTATGTACAGATGTTCAGCTACAATGCCAATCAACTGTGGGTTTAATTGATTTCATTTAAGGTTTTAGGTTTTCATTATTTTAGACTCCTAAAACATTTTAAAGCTTTTGTTCTTTTTTTGCAACTTTTACTTATCAATGTGTTAAAATACACTGATTGTGTTAACACTGCATTACAAAAGAAATGCTTCTACTGCAAACCAGCTCTTGTGGTTTAATGGCAACTTGCTAAACATTTCCAGTGTATTACAGGGGACAGTTCACTTATTAGGCGACACTGGTTCAGAATGAATTAATTTGTCTGCTATTTCTTTGCACTGTAGCTAGGTGTCACTAGTGAGCAATGCTGAATGAAGCTTCGAGTAATGAACCTTTAGCTGAAGCAATGGCCTGCGAGGTCTCAGTGGTTCAGGAAGCCTCATTTTGCCATAACCACCAGTGGGGTTAGCGGAAGGGGCGGGACTTACCAGCTCTATGTCTTTTTTTTTTTTTTTTTTTACTTTATTGACAAAGTTCCATTTACAAACAAAGTGGCATGAAGTTTCAGTAGTAGCATAGTCCTTGAAACAGAACAGGTGCAACAAATAAAAGACAATACAAAAATAGTGCATCTTTTAACAATCATAAGGAACATTGTAAGAAAATATTCTAAGGAAATTACCAGCTCTATGTAAAAGAACAAGTGTGTGAGCTACGCCGCCCTCCCCTCTCCTCTCCTCCCCTCTCCTCTCCTCTCCTCTTTTTCTTGGAATTGAGTCCGCCCTCCCTCGTTTCCCCCCGTCACTCTTTTTCTTGGAATTGAGTCACTCCGCCAGAGCACTAGGTTTGACTTATATTTCCTTCATTACACCACGGCTATTCAACCGCTTTTGCGTGCAGGATTTTATTAAACATCAAGCTACAGACTTTAATTAGGTATCATCACAATAAGAGTTTTCATTCAATATTTGCTGAAAGAGTTTTGGAGCGAGTTTTCTAACGCGGAGGAATTGCGGGAGTGCATCGTCCTTTAAATTAAATGGTCTCCATTCGTCGCTACACCAGAGAATGTCTAGCCACACCCACTGTCAGCTTCTGTCCGCGTAGGCTCTGACATGCCGCAAGGAGACGAATCTCCTTTTTTCGCCATAGTGTTGAGAAAAAAAGGTAAGATGTGACTTTTTGTTCTTTTCCTGCATGTCTACTGGCTTCCTCCATATGATTATACAATGCGAGCATCTCTCTCTTATACTTGCGCAGGACGTGCTTTACTCGTTAAGAAATCAGTAAAAGTGTGTTGGAAAGTATTGCTTTTATGCTTCGCAGATACTTTATATGACTTAGGCCTATATGATCCGTTGTTTACTTTAATACGCGATACACATGGCATAATTGCATGTCTTTTCATTCATTGTCTACTCTATTCATTTACTCACATGTCAATTTTCCTGCATTTTGTAATATATCATATTACTGTTAAGAGTTTAAGTATTACGTTCAGATCTGCAGGGTTTTTATTTTCTTTTTTGACTTTTCTGCTCTACATAGCAACTTTTTTTTCGGTTAAAACACTTTATTCAATGCCACATGAATACAGAATAGAGGTTTTTGTCACATTAGTATTATCAACAATATTGCCAGAGAAAATCGTTTTACATGAATTACAAATTAATTTACGACATAACATGTATTTTGTTCATTAGCTTTCTAAAAGTCAAACCAAATGATTTAAATTTTTGTTTTAAATGTAAGAAATTTAATTTGGAACAAAAGTCGTGCGGGACCTTTCCAGCTGTTCAGTGACATCAGTAAAGTTTCTACTAAAACACCCAGTCTGGCAGGTGAACACCTGACAAAGGCATTACAGAAGACCTCTAAATAGGCTTGTTTGAGATGAGCAAAATCTGCGCAGAACCGATCACCGTTGATCAGCGCGAGATGCCTTGCTCTGATGTCATGCTGACGTATGTCAAAAAACTCCGCAAGGCGCACGTGTCGGAGGGTGCTTCTCAATAGGCTTGTTTGAGATGCGCCTTTCCTCGCCTGAAGTGTATGCGAGAGTAGGCGGCTGCAGTGAGAGGATGAGTGAAAAAAGCGCAGGCAAGACGGACAGTTCTCTCTTCTCGTAGTGGATCTGACACCTGCGAGATCAAAGATGGATATCGCGGGATTCACGCTCGTGCACAGTGTTGCTAATAGACTGGATGGAATTTAAGTTCTGTTGCTTTTATATGAAAATAAATATAATAAACAAGACAACCAAAGTAGCCTACTTATTTAATTCCATTCCAAATACATGTTTATCAATCTTTTTTTTTTCTACAGACATGTTTTTTTTTTTATTAATAAAAATTACATTGCATAACCCATACAGAGATCCCAAATAAACGAAGTTAGCTCGCCCCTCCCTCCCGTTTCGTGCATCATGAAAAAAACGATAATGCACGCGCATTTCTTAAAGCGACAGACACACAATGTTCAGATCGACGTTCTACCTCAATAGCTGCGTTTACATGGACACTTATAATCGGATTGACGGCTCAATCGGACTAAAAAACCTTCATGTAAACACCATAATCGATCCGACTGAGCTCGATCCGAATGAAATTTCGATCGGATTGAAAGGGGTGGTTTATCCCTTTTGTAATCCGATGGAGAGAACATGTAAACACTTGATCGGATTGAAAACCGAAACTGAAAGGACTGCGCATGTGCAATGACGTTAACTAGCGTAATGACGGATGACGCGCGGAAAGAGCTGTTCTTCCTGTTTAATAAAGTGTCATATTAATACGTTTCCCGTAATTCTAAAATTCTCATCTCACTTGCGCGTCTGTGAAGTGAAGCAGGACAACGTCCCATCAGTCCTTGTTTTGGATTCTCATCCACAGACGTCTGGTTTTGGCCGCGGGGATGGGCATTTTTACTGCGTGATCAATAAGCAGCACGGCAAAACGGTTAATATGCTCTAAATTATGACCAGAGATGAATTAATATTTCGTCTGCTTTTTAAAACAAATTAAGAACTAATAGAAGAGAATATTTATGCGCGAAAAGTGGGAAACTCTGTATATTTGTGCAGTGTGCACATGTCAAAACATCAGATCCGATTTGAAACTTGTGACATATAAACGCGCACATCAACCCGATTACTTTATTTATCATTCATGTAAACACCTTGTTCGGATTCATCAATCGGATTGATTTCATTCCGATTGTGTCCATGTAAACGTAGCTAATGATGGCTCATTCTGCTGGGTAAGTCATTATAGTTGTTTTGTAACATAATTTTATAACCAAGTAAATATAATAGCCGTTACTTGCACATTCAATATTGTGTATTCTGTTATCAACTACATAGCTCGCTTCCAGCTTTGCTCCCTGCTAACAGAATATCATTTGAAATATAAATGTTACTAGCAAGGTGTCATAATGTTGCCTATTACCATTTATTTACCTAGTACAGTTCTGTATGAGGGAGAGGTCGGGCTGCTTCCCAAGAGCTACAGCCTACCACAGTTGATGTTGAGCGTGTCCAGCTGATGCGGGAAAGACGACTGGCAGTCGAGCAAGTATGTTAGCAGAATCAGCCATATAGCTACAGATCTATGGGGAAAACTAATGGTAACAACAGCTATCACTAGGCTAACGTTAGTCCTAAACGTAGGCTAGTGTTATTGCTAATAGTTCAATGTGTTGGCTAGACATATCAAAGGTGGCCTAACTATGATCCTCACCCCTTTCAGTTCAACTTAATACAAAACTACAGAACTACATGATCAACGAATTCCAATTCATTAGAATCAGCTCGCTCACTAGCATGCCATTTGTGAGTTAGCACCAGCTAACAAACGCAACTCACACACTAAATCCCTACATATTCACTCTGTTCAGCATAATGTCGCCTACGTTAGCTAGAGCTACCCAAGTTTAGTCAAGCTTCGCTCATATTTTTTCAAGAAGGATATTTTCACACACAGTTCACATCCAAACAAGTCAGCACTAGCAGCTACTCACCTGTCCAGAAGAAACAGTGCAACCTCGGCGTCCAATTTAAAATTGTTCAGTTCTTTAAGTTCTCTCCACCTTTCAAAAGCCTTCCCGATAACTATTCTTGTCTTGGAATAAACACAATGGTATTCCCTCGCCCTAAACCTCCTCCTCCTCTTGGGGATTGACTCAGCCATGTTCAATTTCTCCTGTTCGTTGATAGACGCTGGCTCCTTCTTCAGCTCTCACTTCGCGTGCAGACAGAGCCCGTCTACGGAGAGCCTTGGCACTTCCTATTAGCCCCATTGTATCGATCTTGGTTGCAGTTCCATTAGAATTCCACTGGAGGTGATCGCGGGCGAGTGCAGACTGAATGGGAGTCTATGGGGCTAGACGGCTAAATGTGTCTCTTTCACCCGATTGCCGTTGAGAAATCTCAGATTTTATTGTAGGTTTTGCAAGTTCAACATGGGTTATAGGTCGAAAGTTGAATGAACGAGTACTTATGTCCTTTCGATTTCTTACAGGTTGAGTTGTTGTTGCCCATAACACGCTAGCTTTCTGCTAATGACGTCAGCATTCTGACGTCATTGACATTTTAAAAGACTTTTTAAAGCAAATAAGTGACTCTAAAAAATCTAACACCCAGCAATGTGTAATTTCTTTGCATCTCCTTTCGAATACAACATTCAAATTACTAGACAAAAAATTATATCCTGAGAAAAGTGGATTTTGAGGGTTTTTCGCCATAGACCTCCATTCATTCTGCACTCGCCTGCGAGCGCCCCCGCATGGACAGAGACGTGTTACTGCAGCCAGTCCAGAAACCGGAAGTAAGCAGAGAGTGCCACTTCTCTTCCTATTAGACATTCTCTGGTGCAGCTGTGCACGAGCACAAAACCTCACAACACCCTCCCCCTGTCGGTGATTGGTTGGAACACTATTTGTTTTGGTTTTGAGTGGTTGGTGAAACCAATTGTTTTTGTGTGCAGATCTCAGAGGCTGCCTACAGAGACGCGTTTTTTTGACGGCCTGCTTATGGGGCGGGCAGCTAGCAGATCGCTAGGAAAGATTAAATGAATGTGATCATTTGTGTTTGGGCCTTTTTGGGCCTGAAATCGCTGATACAACCTTTAAGAAAACAGTTTCCATGTGTTTCTCCAAACGAAGTAGGCCTGTAAGCGATATATTTGAGGTGCAGATCAGAAATGAATTAACAGAAGCAGTGAATGAAGTCAAGTACCTTGGGATTATTCTGGATACAAATTTAAAATGTGATAATCATATTATACATCTGCAAGAAGGTCAAACCAAACATAAATTGTTTTCGTTTTATAAGAATGGATTTGTTATGTCGCACTGCAAAACTATACATGCATGCAATGATATTTTCACATCTATCATATTGCGTCACATCACGGTGTAAGGGTGGAGAGAGAGAGAGAGTAAGAGGAAAGAGGAGGAAAAGAAAGAGAGAGAGACACAAGAAAGGGACCCAGAGAATCAGAGAGCCAGAGAATAAAAGAGAGAGCACATCAGTTACAATCTTCTTTTATCCTTTAAGAGCTCTATGATCATACAGCTGTGCACAGATGTGCTTTAAAGTGATGATTGACTGATCAGAGAAACTTCAATTTACAACAACATCTTTCTTCAATTCCTTATTTCTTGTTCTTGAATCTTTAGACGGATAAATAAAGACACGAGGAAAGGCTGATGGTAAATGTTTACTCCACTCTTATTTTCCTCTCATCTGTTCTTTTAGCTGGGAATCTTGATGTTCTTTAAAACTACATTAATCTAGCTTTAATGAAACTCTGTCTGTGTGATTGAACAGTTTCAAATGAAGAGGAGAAAGAAAATCAGCAGAAATCACAGATCAGCAGAAAACAAGAAGACTGAGAGAAAAATGGAGGACAGAAATGAGACACAAACCAGTGAATCTCCAGAGGAAAGAGGACAGAGACTTGATAGATGTGACAGTATGGAGAAACTACATCTAGACTGTGAGTGTTTGATCATTATGACTCTTATAGTCTTGCTCTTAAGAACATAAAACTAAACCCAAAGTATATGAGGATTATCTAATATATATTTGTGATTTCCAGTCTCCTGTGATCCAGACGAGCCTGTAAAGTTTGATTCTGGTGTCAAAACTGAGGAGAGATTCTCATCAAACCCTTCATCATGTTCTCAAGATCATCATCTTCATCACTGACAAACATCAGCAGCTGAAGACCTGAACATCATCTTCATCATCATTTTCATCATCACTGATCTTCATCATCATCATCATTGGTCTGTTCACTCCTGTCTTCTGGAATCTTCTACACACTCTTCTGAACACAAACACACTCATCAAGATCTTCTTTCTCAGTCTGAACTCTCATTGTTCTCCATCACTAATCAATAGTATTGAACTACTGTAAATATTTCACACACACACACACACACACACACACACACACACACACACACACACACACACAAACAGGCGCACATATCTTTGTGGGGACTCTCCATAGACGTAATGGTTTTTATACAGTACAAACTGTATATTCTGTCCCCTTACACTAACCCTACCCCTAAACCTACCCATCACAGAAAACTTTCTGCATTTTTACATTTTCAAAAAAATATCATTTAGTATGTTTATTAACCCATTTCCCTCATGGGGACCGCTGGCTGGTCCCCACAATGGAGGTGATCTCAGGTTTTACTATCCTTGTGGGGCCATTTGGTTCCCACAATGTAATATAAACAAAAACAAAAACACACACACACACACACACACACACACTCTTCAGGACTCAAACTGGGACTTTCTGATGAGGAAACTATTACTCTCAGACACCCGTTAGTTTTCATGTATATAGTCATTTTATTTACACTATATTTATTTAATATATTGTTCATATTTTTAATAATAGCTACAAGCAAGTAATATTCACCTCATATTAAAGGGAACATTATATTTGATAGTGTTTGGATGTTGTCTTTAATGCATATTGTAAAGAGTTCTGATGCTGGACTGACTCGAGCCAATCACCTGAGCTGGAAATGTCACATGACCGACTCTAGAGCTGCAGGGAAATGACATCATGTCATATCTGATTGGCCGATGAATCAACACATCATCATCTATATACTGTAATCTGAACAATACTGTATAATACTGTAAGATAATATACTGTAATCATCTTTAATGTGTTCATTGTTTCTGCCTAAATGAATATGTGCCGTTAACCACTGTAACTCATGATTGTTTTATCTGTATATTTCTGATGTATGGATGTTTCTTTGTCACAGTATGTATAAGCACTATACAAATAAACGTAAAAGTGAAACTAAACATGTGAAATAAAGCGGCTCCAGATTGCCCTTTGACCCTGTCCTGCAGTCTCGTGTCTCCCTCTACAGGAGATCATCAGAATCACAGCAGAGTTAAAGAAGCTACAGATGAAAATGTGTTTTACAGCAACAAATGAAAACACTTACAGATTTCAGTTCATCAGGGAATATGAAAATCAACAAGTTGTAATTTGAAGGGAATCATTATTGAAGTCAAACACAAAGATGTCAAATGTCACTATAAAATATGACTTCTGCTGTTTTGATATTATTCTGAAGGTTTGAATGGTTTGATCAGAATCAAGATCTCTTTAGTTCCAGTGAATTCTGTGACGCTTCCAGCTTTAATATCATAAAGCAGCCTGTGATTATGATGATGAGTTTATGACAGAATCACTTTTATTCTCCACTTTCTCCATCATGTGCTTCATCTGTCGTTTCACACAGAAGATCTCTCTGTTTCTCTTTCTGATAGAGTTAGAAACAGGGAATAATTGATGTTCTTCCCAGAGACTGTGTTTCTGGATTCTTCTGTTAGCAGAAGCTGATGATGATGTTTCATATCAGGCAAATCTCCATCAGCTCCTGATTCAACAATATGACAAACTCAGATCACTCATACATGCATTACAATCATGAGTCTCAGTATAATATGTTTTCCTCATTTAAAAGCGACTGAAAGATGTCATTTCTCTAGAAGATGAAAATAAATCCACACATTCATTCACACAGAACATACCTTAGTACTTCTTCAGATCAATATCTCCTCTGAATATCTGATGTGAGACGCAGCCGTATTGTTTCCTGAAGAGTTTCAAGAGTCTGAATGTTAAATGTAAAACTCAGATCTGATAAACTCCATCAGCTGCTCATTTAATCATCTCTGATTTATTAACACTGATTTCCATCAGCAGAACATTAGTGACTTTAACAGACGAACTGAAGCTGTTCAGAACAACAACAGATCAACACTTACTCAATACTCAATATCTACTGTTCACAAACACATCATAGTATACATTAAAGCAGAAGTTGCTAGAAGTTCAGTCATTCACACAAAATGTAAAATCACATTATTATTTGTGAGTTGATAATGAATGACATTCAGTGAATTAAACTGAGAGAATGTCACTTGTTTAAAATAGAAATGAAGGCATTGTAAATAAATCTGTATGAGTGTGTGTTTTCTATTCCTCCTAACACACAGAATATGATCTGCAGTTTTCATCTTTGTCCACTAGATGTCAGAAGTAGATTTGAGGTGAAACTCAAAGGCCTTTGGTTTCAGGATCAGAGACAGTGAAGAGAAACTACGAGTGCTCTGGAGTAATCATACATCCCCAAGTGCATCATAAGAAGACAGATTTATGAGGACACTTGCAGGACAACCGGCACCTTACACCTTTAACTTTATTCAAATGCAATGTGGTTTTGATTGTACTTTATTGTACACTTTATTACTCTTTTTTTTTGTTGTTGGTTAAATTAATGTATAAATTAAATCATTAAAAAGGTCAGAAAAAAATAGAAATAGCCTAATTTGATCTAATAATTTTAATCAAAATTAAATGAATGAACAAAAAAATAAATAAAAGAAATCTTTAAAAAATTACATCTTTGTTTCGCTCTATCTCCTCTAAAAGGACATTAATTTCATCTTTTTGAAAGGTATCTTTTCTTGTTTTTTTTTTGTTTGTTTTTTTTCAGCCATTTTGTCAGTGCCTCCGCCTGTTGGTGCTTTATACACTTGTCTTGATTGCTAATCCACAACAGATGACAATTATTAGGTTAAACGTTCAGAATACGATTCCATATAAGGTTATGTTTCAGCACTTTGCGAAAGGACAGCAACTCTTAAGTAGCGTAGAGCGCGTTCTCGCGCGGTCATGTTAAGTGCATTTTTGGGAAACGCTCGTGGAATTGCTGCAAGCGTTCGTAACCTTGCACGTAGAAAGCGCTCTTAAGAGCTAAGATCCATCGTTATCGGGAAACCCGGCCCAGTTCAGCGTGTTCATCATAATCTAACTAAATGTGAACGTACTCGGTTACTAACGTAACCTCGGTTCTCTCTAGAAGAGGGAACGAGTACTGCGTTTGTAAAAACGCTGCGGGAAAAGTCTCTTTTCACGAAATACTGAAGCAAAAATTATCCTTAATTTTCATAATTGTAAAACGCATTGCGGCAGTGCACAGCTATGGCGAGACGGCTCGCTCGCTCATTGGCTGTTCTGCGGCAACTGCATGAGCCTATCGAGCGAGGGCTGATGCAACATCAGACCAATGAGGGCGCTTCGCGCGCTCCTTTGCCACATCCCGCCGAAACGGGTGTGGCCGTCCCCTATATAAGGAGCTCGAGTAGGCTGATTCAACTGGTTTTCATCGCCGAAGCGAACCAGAGCGAACCGTACGCACGGCAGGGAACGCAGTACTCGTTCCCTCTTCTAGAGAGAACCGAGGTTACGTTAGTAACCGAGTACGTTCTCTTATGAGAGTTCTCTCGTACTGCGTTTGTAAAAACGCTGCGGGAACCACATGTAAGGCGCCGTGCGTGCTGGGATAAGACACCGATCACTGGAAGCTAGTCCAGATATACAGTGCATAATCACCAGGTAGACTCAGAGAGTCTGGAAATAAGGGGGGGGGACGTCCGCCCTTAAAAGGTTGCGTCCTCAGACGCGATATAACATCACATAGGCAGGGAGAGGCCTGGCTAATGTGGGAAATGTGGGTCTTACACAATTTCGCCCAAATGGATGCGCCCTTAGACGCGATACAACACCACATAGGCAGGGAGAGGCCTGGCTAATGTGGAAAAATGGGTCTTACACAATTCTGCCCAGAATTTTCGGCGGCGCTGCGCGCCTGCGAAATCAGTGCCGTGGCTAGACAGCTGATTCGACTATACCGAAAGCAGCTTGGCCTGCAAGGCGGGAACCTCTAGGTTGTAAAACCTTATGAATGTAGACGGCGAGGCCCAGCCCGCCGCCGTACATATTTCCTGTAAGGAAATCCCGCTAGACCAGGCCCACGATGAGGCGACGCCTCTCGTGGAGTGCGCTCTAACGCCCAATGGGCACTGAAGGCCCTTGGCGGTGTAAGCCAGCGCTATGGCGTCAACTACCCATCTGGATAGGCTCTGTTTCGAAACAGCTGTTCCCTTGGAACGTCCACTGAACGAGACAAAGAGCTGCTCAGTCTGTCTGAAGACAGCAGAGCGGGACACGTAAGCTCTTAAAGCCCTAACGGGGCAAAGACAGCTCGAGTCCCCTTCCTCACTCGATCCCGGTAGGGCAGACAGGGAGATAACCTGAGCCCTAAACGGTGTGTTGAGGGATTTTGGCACGTAACCGTGTCTAGGTTTGAGTATGACTTTGGAGTCATTAGGCCCAAACTCTAAGCACGCTGGGCTCACAGAGAGCGCGTGCAGATCGCCTATGCGCTTCACTGAAGCTAGGGCCATCAAAAACACTGTTTTGAACGACAGATGTTTGAGGCTGACAGATTGGATAGGCTCAAAGGGGGCACCTTTCATGGCTGCCAAGACCGTAGAAAGGTCCCACACCGGGACTGAAGGAGGTCTGGGGGGATTCAGCCTCCTAGCTCCCCTGAGGAAGCGGATGACTAAATCGTTCCTTCCTAGTGACTGGCTTAGCGTTGCTGTCGAGAACGCTGCAATAGCCGCCACGTAGACTTTAAGCGTGGAAGGGGATCTGCCCTTATCCAACAGCTCTTGTAGGAAGGAGAGAACCTCCGTCACCTCACAATCGAGGGGTGACAGGCCCCGAGCAGCACACCAGCCGGAGAAAACCGACCACTTCGAGGCATAAAGCCGCCTGGTCGACGGTGCTCTAGCCTGAGTGATGGTATTCAGCACTCCCTCCGTGAGATCAACGGATATCCGTTGAGCGCCCACGCATGAAGGGACCACAACTCCGGATGTGGGTGCCAAATCGAGCCCCTGGCCTGCGAGAGGAGATCTTTCCTCAATGGCACCGGCCACGGAGCGGAGTCTGCTAACTGCATCAGGACTGGAAACCAGGCTTGGTTGTCCCAGAACGGTGCTACAAGCAGTACTGGGCATTTCACTTCCCTGACTTGCTCTAATACCTGAGGTAGGAGGGAGACTGGGGGAAACGCGTATAGCGGGCAGTGCGGCCACATGCGGGACAGCGCGCTGTCGTTCTTCGAAAAGAACACGGGGCAATGAGCGTTTTCTGGGGACGCGAATAGGTCCACCTCCGCCCTGCCGAATCTCTGCCACAACAGCTGGACTGTTTGTGGGTGTAGAGACCATTCGCCCGTGGGAACGTTGTTCCTGGACAGTCTGTCTGGACCCAGGTTGTGGGTCCCAGGCACATGCACTGCTCTCAGCGAGCGCAAGTTGCGCTGAGCCCATATTAGGAGGCGCTTGGCCAGCCTGTATAGAGAACTGGATCTGAGACCGCCCTGGCGATTTATATAGGACACCACGGCCGTGTTGTCCGAGCGGACTACGACGTGCTGGTCCTTGATTTGGGGACAAAAGCACGTCAGCGCATTGTGAACTGCTAGCATTTCTAAGCAGTTGATGTGATGGAGCTTCTCTCGTTCTGACCACAGGCCAAAGAACGGTCTGCCCTCGAGCAGCGCTCCCCATCCCGAGGTGGATGCGTCCGTAGACACCACTTTCACTCTCGAGGAAGTCCCCAGGCTTACACCTGAACGGTACCAATCGCTCGCCGCCCACGGTCTCAGGGCTGCCACGCAGTCCTGATCGACTCTGAGGCGTAATCGGCCGAGCGCCCACGCTCTGCGCGGCACTCGCGCTTTCAGCCAGAACTGCAGAGGGCGCATGCGAAGCAAGCCCAACTGGAGAACTGACGATGCTGAAGCCATGAGACCCAGCATCCTCTGAAACCTTTTGAGCGTGGTAATCGCACCGCAGCGGAAGGCTCTCGCTGTGTGCTGAATGTGCAGCGCGCGCTGTGTTGACAGCCGCGCTGTCATGGACTGCGAGTCCAGAACGATACCCAGAAACGAGATCGTTTGACTGGGGTTCAGGGAGCTCTTCGTCCAATTGATCATGATACCAAGATTCTCGAGGTGATCGAGTAACATGGTTCTGTGCTCCACGAGCTGTGATCGTGATTGAGCTATGATCAACCAGTCGTCCAAATAATTCAGCACTCGCATGCCTCTGAGTCTGAGAGGAGCGAGCGCTGCGTCCATGCATCTCGTAAACGTACGGGGTGCCAGGGACAAGCCGAATGGCAGGACTGTATACTGGTATGCCCGACCCTCGAAGGCGAATCTCAAGAATCGCCTGTGACGTGACGCTATCTGTATTTGAAAATACGCGTCCTTCAGATCTATCGACATAAACCAGTCTCCTCGGCGAATATGCGCGAGGATTTTGCTGGTCGTGAGCATTTTGAAACTGCGTTTCACTAAAGCTCTGTTTAGTCGTCTTAGATCCAGTATGGGTCTGATACCACCGTCCTTTTTGGGGACTAGAAAGTATCTGCTGTATAGCCCCCCTTCGCTTTGAGCCTGGGATACGTGCTGTATCGCCCCTTTGCTCAACAGTTTTGATATTTCGGCACGAAGTAGGTGTGCTACTTCTGAATTCACCGTAGTTTCGACGCGCGCTGTGAAGCGGGGAGGGCGTCGGCAAAACTGTAGCGAGAAGCCTCTCTTTATAATGTCTAGCACCCAGTCCGAAACCCCTGGAAGCGCGGCCCATGCGTCTGCATGGCCGGCTAGGGGCTGGATGCGAAGCGCGCTCTGTTCGCCGTGCGACAGTGGCGCTTCGGGGTGCGATAACATAGGCGTTACGCCTGTGACATTCGAGGCGGGGAGCGCGCTTAATACAGCGGGCAGAACGCTCATCCTCGACCGCGCTACAGTGCTTAACTGAGCGAGGGAGGTCTGAGAAGGTCTCATGGGACTCATGCAGCCTGCAAGTGAACGTGGGCGGGGACCGGGCACGTTTACTGCTTCGGCCGCGCTGTCTGCTTGAGCAGAGCGGGCGCGCACAGATCCCGTTTTTACAGGGAGTCTGTGATCTGCCAGACATAGTGTTTGTGGGCACTGGGAAGTGGGCACTTTGACTATGTTTGGAGCGCGATCGACCTGAGTCGATCTTATGAGCGCGGGCCCTGTGTGCAGGGCTGTGCTTTTGTGTAGGGATGGGCACAAAGGAGTGGGCATCAGCACTACGTTTATAGCACCATCGGCCGTGGCCGGGACACCAGAAAATACGCTCTTTTCGGGATTTATCTGGGTAGCCGTAAAAACGGCTTTTGTGTGCAGGCAAGCGGGCAGCTGTGCGGGCTTGTGCTCTGCAGAAAACGCTGAAGCAGTCGCAAATCTTGGGACTGAGACAGCGGTGCGCTTTGGTGAGGGCCCGGTCGCAACGGGGCTTACACACCTGCGCTTTCCTAGGCGTGCTAGGACTTCTTCGGGGCTTCCGGCTTCAAAGCAATCCTCGGCCGCGGCCCGCGGTGGGTGGGGCGGCGGCTAGTAGAGCGAGAGCGGGGCCGAGAGCTGTGCTGCTGTCGCTGTGAAGAGGATGCCGAAGGCGGGGGCTGAGGCTGAGAGCTCCGTGGGGCCGGCTTTTCACGGGCCGCTGTAGAGCTGGAGCGCTTCGGCAGGAAGTGCTTAAAAGCCTGAGACGCTTTC
Organism: Vimba vimba; assembly: GCA_022828995.1. NCBI lineage: Eukaryota > Metazoa > Chordata > Actinopteri > Cypriniformes > Leuciscidae > Vimba > Vimba vimba. The sequence continues at coordinate 1,953,271 of CM040829.1, read as the reverse complement.
TGGGCTTCGGAAAATCTCTCCACGAACTCGGAGAGAGAAGATCCAAAGAGGCCAGCGGGGGATAGCGGGGCGTCGAGAAACGCGTTGCGCTCTGCGTCACCCATCTCCGTGAGCGTCAGCCACAGGTGCCTTTCTGCTACGGTGGCGGAAGCCATACATCGTCCCATGGCCTGAGCTGCAGCCTTGGTAGCGCGGAGGGAGAGATCCGACGCGCTTCTCAGGTCCGCGATGCAGATAGCCTCAGGTCCTATCTCGTCCAGCTTACGGAGGAGATCGCCCTGGAAGATCTGTAGCGTGGCCATGGTGTGCAGAGCCGATGCAGCCTGCCCAGCGGCGGAGAAGATCCGCGCGAGCAGCGTCGACGTCATGCGACAGGCTTTAGATGGCAACACCGGTTTAGTCCGCCGTCCAGCAGAGGGCGGGCAAAGGTGGGTCGCTATCGCCTGTTCCACCGGCGGAAGGGAGAGGTAGCCTCGGTCCTGAGCACTGTCCACGGAGGAAAATGCTGGGGACACAGAAGAGCGTGTCCGTGTAGAAAAGGGAGCGTTCCAGGCCTTTGCCACTTCTTCATGAAGCTCAGGAAGAAAGGGTGCGGGCTTAGACTCCGGAGAAGTACGCTCGCCAGGAAGGAAGCTACCGTCCAGCCGGGTGCGAGAGGGGAGCTTCGGTGCAGACCACTCGAGGCCGAGGCTCGCCGCGGCCAGCGCGAGTACTCGCATAAGCTCTCTCTCGATGCTAGCTCTAGCCGAGGGCTTACGGGCAGGAGGCGTGAGATCCGCAGAGCTCGCCCAATCCTCACTGCCTGAAGCTAGCAGAGAACAGGAATCCTTATCCACCGACTCGGCTTCGGAAACAACTTCCTCTGATGAAGCGGCGGCAGACTGCGGGCGCTGAGCATCAGGAAGTGCTTCGGGGGAAGCCGGCGAAGCAGGCGGGCGAGCCGGCGAGCTTGGTCGGGAAGGAGCGGGTTCCGGGGCCCGCTGCGAGCGGCGCTTTTTACGGCGCGGCATCGCGGCGGGGGGCGCAGGCTCGGAGAAATGCGCCAGGCGAGTCCTCAGAGTCACCATCGGCAGAAGCTCGCAGTGAGGGCAGCCGCCGTCAGCGAGCGCGAGCGCTGCGTGATCCTCACCCAGACAGGAGACGCAGATCACATGGCGGTCTCCCTCGGTGAGTGGGGCTCGGCACGAGCCGCAGGATGGCATCTTAAAAAAGACGCAGCTCTTTTAGGGGTGAGTGTTCGGCGAACACTACACACACACACACACTAACAGAGCAGAGAAAGGATATGTAGCGCCGGAAAGCGCAGCAGGTACGGCGGTAGAAGGCGGCGAAGGCCAGCGGCTTCAAGGGCTCGTCCCGCTGAAAAGCTTGCTTCGACGACGCTTGCTTCTCCGTGATCCAGCGATGCGTGCGCTTCGCTGAAGAGATGAAAATCAGTTGAATCAGCCTACTCGAGCTCCTTTTATAGGGGATGGCCACACCCGTTTCGGCGGGATGTGGCAAAGGAGCGCGCGAAGCGCCCTCATTGGTCTGATGTTGCATCAGCCCTCGCTCGATAGGCTCATGCAGTTGCCGCAGAACAGCCAATGAGCGAGCGAGCCGTCTCGCCATAGCTGTGCACTGCCGCAATGCGTTTTACAATTATGAAAATTAAGGATAATTTTTGCTTCAGTATTTCGTGAAAAGAGACTTTTCCCGCAGCGTTTTTACAAACGCAGTACGAGAGAACTCTCGTAAGAGAACTCATACACAGCCTTCTAAATAATTTGATAAAATTGCTAATTTTGTTGTGAAATACATTGAATCTATTGCAGGACAATCTATTGCTATTCTCATTAACAAATAATTGTAGATAGTTAGAAAATAATAATCATTCAAAGGATCAAACATAAATCCAAATATAGCTGCATGCAGCAATTATCGGGGTCAAGCAGAACAAGACATGCCAACATGTCTGAAAGTGTCAGACCAACTGCAACAATGAGCAATTAAAGATATTTAAAGAGGATTTAAGGCAAAATGGCTGAAAAATCTGAGAAACAGTAAATAAAAATATGATTTACTTGATTATCAGTTTTGACCAATAGGTGGCGCAGTTACAAAACTGATGTGATGTGGTCAGAGTTAAGTGACAATGATACATACAAAGTTTGGTGTCAATATGTCAAGGCATTGCAGAGATAAAGCCTGAATAGTGCTGTTAGCATAATGCCTCGACTTTGCTGCTGCGCTATATGAAGACGGTTACGTCAATCGACACGAAATCCATAACTTTTAGTCGGCACAGTCTGGAGATGATATGATGATACGAATTTTGGTGAAAATCGGACAAAAGGTCTAGGAGAAGTTTGAAAAAGTAGGTTTTAAATGAAAATCAAGATGGCGGACAGGAAGTTCGGCCAAATTAGGAAAACTAGGTATCTATGTTCTCGGCTTGACCCAAGGATTCTATTAAGACCAGTGGCATTTCAATAGCCAGATTCCTTCAAAAGTTATTAGCCTTTTTGGAAATTTAACGTAAAATTTGTTTGTGGGTTTTTTCGAAAATTCTTAAGCGAATCAACTTGAATTCCATAACTTTTTGTCGCCATGGTCTGTAGATGATCTGGTTCAATTTTCGTGAAAATCGGAGCAACAGCCTAGGAGGAGTTTGAAAAAGTAGCTTTTTTTGAAAATTCAAAATGGCGGCCATATTTTTATGACGGAAAATGACGACATAGGGTGCAAAAAGAATTTTGTTGATTGGCCTTACGGTTCAAAGTTTTTAGCAAAATATTACTGAAACTTTGGACAGGTGGTGGCGCTAGAGGGAATGACTTAACCACACCAAAATTGGTGTACTTAATGCTGGGACTGTCCTCTATCAGAATGTCAAACCATTACAACTTTCCCGCAATCGGTTCTATGGGCTGCCATAGACTCCCATGGCGGAAGAATAATAATAAGAACGGGAACAGATACAATAGGTGCCTCCGCACCTTCGGTGCTTGGCCCCTAATAAAAATCTAAATAAGGATAAACACAGTGCAACATATCATGTGTTAAATCTGCCACTGATGTTCATTCTGTACACAATCATTCAATAATAAAAGAAAATGTTTCCAACACGTGTCAGTGTCTCTCTAATGTATTTTTCACTGAATTAATGACGACCAAATTAGATAATTCAGAACAAACAATAGAATTGTATCAACAGTTTCAACTGTGTTTTTAGCGCAATTTTCCACCGGACAAATTGCGATTGTTTACTCATGATTTCTGTTCTGTCTGTGCGCACCAATCTTGCACTTCTATCTACTCCTCAACCACACCACCTAGAGACTTCGGGTTTTCGGCATTATGTTAAGGAAGGTCTAATCTCAGGAACGCACAAAAAAAAATCCAGGAAAAGATTTACTATCTCTTAGTGTTGTGATCCCATGAGGTGAGAAAATTGCGCTAAAACACTCATCGAGTTTTTATTACTTGTTTGATCTTCGCTTCACCAAGTTTATGGCGAGTGTTGCTCACAAAATGCAGAACTTTTTAATGTGACAAAAAGCATTTTCCACATGAATCCTCAACCTTGACATGTGACACAGACACTTCTTGTCCTGAACGTGTCTTTCCACAGGTTGAAGCGTGTATGAGGAGCTGTTTTATAGCTGGTATGAGGAGCCTAATTTTAATTTTGACAAGTTTTCTTCGCATGAATAAGTAAATGATCTGCAAATTACGGTAAAGAAAGCAATTCATTCTTGTAATATTTTTGAGATGATATTCTGATTTAGTTATTGCTTTGACATGACTACTTCTAGCCTTTAATTTTTTTGCCAAAATAACGTGCATACGAGACATTTGATATCCCATCATTTCAGCAAAGTCTGCAGTGATTACAAGATGTTTGGTTTCATTTCTTTGCCATGTTCTATGTGTGTGTGTGTGTGTGTGTGTGTGTGTGTGTGTGTGTGTGTGTGTGTGTGTGTGTGTGTGTGTGTATGTGCGTGTGTGTGTGTGTGTGCGTGTGTGTGTGTGTGTGTGTGTGTGTGTGTGTGTGTGTGTGTGTGTATCAGTGATGCGCGGGTTGATCCAAAATGAGGCGGTTACCCGCGGTTACGAGTCATCCAAAAATATTTGTAATGATATTCGGGTCGCGGTCGGTCGGGTCGTTTGAAATAAAGATGCCAATTAAACCTTTGTAATTTATATAGTTCTAGACACAATTTTCTATGAATACGTTTTAAATTTAATTTACACTTTATTGGCTGAATAACTGGCGCGAAGATGACGCACGAGCTCAGTCTGCAAGTAGAGATGGAGGCGGCAAGAGAAAAGGTGAAGACTGGGGAGTGGAAGCTCCGCAAATACACAAATAGAAAGAGCAAAGTGTGGGAGACATTTGCCGAAATAATGAAAGATGATGACCAAAGTGCTGGCTTTGTCATGTGTAGGCTACTTCTTGCGATGCTATTTACACATTTGATAACCACAAAACTGGCACGACCAACCAGGCACGGCGCCCGGATTCCAGTTTTGGATAAGCCAGACCAATTGTGGGTGGGCCTTAAATTAAAAACGTTAAATTAAAAAAAATTAAAAAAACGTTATCCAATCACTGCTTTACCTAATAAAAAAAATATTGACTAATATAGCCTACTGTTATATTATCTGTGCGTATACATAATATAGATTTTAATAGCTTTATGCTCTTTAAATATTGTGTTGCATTGTTAAAGTAAATCCGCGATCGCTCTCCATGGTTCTGACCAAAGAAGAGAGCTTTGGAAATCTCCATTATGCATATACCTGGGCTGCATTTTCCGATAACATTGTCTCTTAGCGCGCTGCGATAACTTAACTAAAGGTATACTACCACTAAAGGTATATCATTGCTAGGCGTCTTCAGGGCTATCATCCACTCGCGAGGCAGAGGTTTGAGAGGCAGAGGCGCTGGCGCCCTCCTAGCAACGGCGCTGTTTTTGGTAAAACATGATTTTGACGACTTCATTAAGTTTTGTTTTATAGAAAACTCTTTTTAAAAGATTTTCGTTTTGTATAAATTGTATCTTAATTTTGATCAATGTTTTATCAATCAATTGCCCGTATTTATTAAATAAGAAGCAAATATATAGCAGACAAAATAAGGCGCCGGTATCACTGCATGTGAACTGGAGGGCGCCGAAACTCAGCTTGTGCCTCACAGATTTGATAGGCTATATATTACAAAAAGCTTGAAATGTCTACTTTTAAACGAAAATATTCAAACCAAAATAAATAGGCTACTCTCTGATTATGTAGGCTAATCCATATGAAATGTGCATTTCTCTCTGGCGTTCATGGCGAGTCCGCAATCTCCGCATTGTCGACTTCATCTTTGAAGCGACACAGAAAACACCAGTTTATTACTAAACAATTAAATGTCTCCTTGCTAATTTAGACACATTCATAATCATTACTTTAACCGGTTCTTTGTGGCAAGCTTTATGCGTGCGGTCATTACGCTTATAGGCTAGCCTATTTAAGTAATTCATTTAATATAAAGGGGCGATTTGTCCACGAATGGCTTAAATTAACAACTAGTCGACTAGAAAAAAAAATTAGTCGGAGGCAGTGGCGGAGCCAGGATTTTTTCATAGGGGTGGCCAGGCAAGGGCCAGCAACCAGTCTGGGGTGGCACAGAAATCTTAATTATTTTATCATAAAATAATTAATAATGTATTGGACTGTTTTAGTGCCTACACAACTGAATAAAGTTAATTTGTACTTAATTGTAATTGAGATAGTAGTGAATTAGGAATCATGGAATACTGAGTGAACTTTATATTTTTTTATTAGCCTATTACCCACCACCTCATATTAAAATGAATTAAATAGTAATAAAAGGGCACACACTATAGCTAAAGTTCAACTTGCTCAGTTAGTTTGGTTCTGGTTCTCAAAATCTCGAATAGCTTGTTCTACATTGTTGCATCTTCATGGATGAGATAACATGCATCCAAAGATTATTCAACCTTCAATGCGTTTTATATAATCAGTGAACTCTTCAACCAATTCTGAGTTTGTCAAAAAAAAGTTTAACTTTCTAGTTGTCAAAATAAATAATTGCAACAGTTCTATCATAGGCTACCGAAATTAAAAAGGAAAACAAAAGTTCTCTTTTGGATCCCCATGTGCAAGAATGTGAGCAAGGCGGAAGTCAACAGCACATAATGTAAAATGTTATGTTTTTCATAATGTAATGTTGCCAGAATGTAAAATTAGTTATTTTATGGATTTAAAAATTATCCATTTTTGTTTGTCCTTTACAAATTAACGCAAAATGAATGCTTATCGTCTAGTACAAATGCACAGTGCTCACATTTATTTGAACATTAACATTTTGTGCCTTATATTGTGATCTCACATAGCTGAATATTTTAATCCAGACACATGTGACGCATATATAACAAATACATGCATGCAGTTTTGACAGCTTTAATCGCCTTTTTGATTCTTACATGAGTTAATTGACGACAGAACTACAGCTACAGCACGCCGCATTTGCACGTGATGTGCGTACTGCAAGCACAGTACAACGGCTGTCAGCCGTATGACAGGAAAGTTAGTTAGTTTTACTGACATTTGGCCTGACAACATCTCATCTTACCGAAGATAGCCAACTGAATAAGGACAACGCCCTTTTCACAGCATCTGACAGAAGTGTCACAAGCTTTCACACACATCTTCTAAAAAAAAAGTAGCATCAGAAAAAAAAGAGAATTACGTTTGTTGTTGACTGCACTATTCGACTTACTCAAAACGGTCTTACAAACCACCAGTTGAGAAAGATTGACTCTATATTTACTATGTGCATATCACTGTCTGATGTTCTGCTGAAGCTCATTCGGCACTTGCACATTTCCGCACCCAACCTGATCTCATGAAAATGCGTCTCTATTGCACACATTGTGTTTATCGTGCAATTTATACGCGAAAATGAGTTTTTACGTGCATATGATAAGCAGTTTTCGTGTGCATTTGATACGCACTTTATTGCGTGTAATGCACACGCACCCCACACACGACTAATCCTACCCATGCGTATAATATGCACGTAAAAACTCATTTTGGCGTATAAATTGCACGATAAACACAATGCGTGCTAGAGACGCATTTAGTGTGATCGGGTACCCGCACTCGTTTGACTTGCGCTGAGGTGAAGTTGGAGTGTGCGTCTGAAAAGTCTCACGTTTTTTTGTGGTCTTAAAGAGACGGTTCAGCGTTTTAAAAAAACGAAATTTTTGTCAATAAAAAAAGAGACAGAAACAGCAGTTGTGAGAGGGGTGGCCAAAGGGGTGGCCAAGCTTAGATAAAGGGTGGCCACGGCCATCCCGGCCACCCCTAGCTCCGCCAGTGGTCGGAGGCAGCCCTTATTCCACATATTTTCGAACCAGCAGGCCATCTGGGTTGGGCGAGCGACTGTGAGCGGAGCGGAATATTCAGAAATGCGCTCTCCGCTCACGAGCTCTGATCGGAACAAACCCGAACATCACTGTCTGCTGAACTTGCGCAGAAACATCAAAATAGACACATAGCCAGCTTTTTAAAATTGTTTTTAAAACTAAACATTTAGACTATTTTAGTACAAATTATGAGCTTATATTGACGATTTTTTATAATTCTTGACAAAATTAGTATATTAAGTTATATTAAGACGCTACGATGAGCATTATAGCTACTTTTAAAAAAATGCGGGTCAGGAAGCGGGTCGGGTACAATATTTTCTTTTTCGTTTTTTGCGGTCCGAGTTGCGGGCGGGTTAGTTGAAAACGTCGGTCGGGTACGGTTTGTTTATACATTGACCCGCGCATCACTGGTGTGTATAGCCCATGGTGCCTGATCTATTCCTGTGCTAATGTTAGAAATCTGTTGAATTTTCACTGACAGCCCAAATGTTGCCTTGTTTTAGCCTAGACGTCTGGGCTGTGTTTGTTTGGCTATTAGACGTCTTTAAAACACGAAACTTCTCTCTTCTAAGTGTGAGCTGAACGGTAACACTTTATAAAACTGTTCCTTCATTAATGAATAACATAGGAACTAATGAGTAACGCAATATTAAAGTGTATCTTGCAGGTTAGAGTACCCACCCAGTAAGCCAATGTATAGAAAAATAACATAGGAACTAGATTTAAATATAAACATATATTTATAAAACGCTATTTAGGCTTCTGGAGTCGTTTTTGTGATAAAACTTTACTTCCGCATTTGAAAACCACCATACAACAATAGGAAAGCAATGGATCGCATTGACAGCTCGGACACTGAGGAAATTGTAGCCTAAATGTTTACTTGTATGTTGTATATAATTGATATATATAATATCATATAACTATGAGCCTGATATGAAGCGTAAGTGAGCAGGACAGGCCAGGATTAGACAGAACAGGGCAGGATCTCGGTGAGAGAACAGTGTTAGCTTATGTATTCACGTTAGCCGACGATATGTATAACACTATGCTCAGATCACAATACTGTACAGATTATTATCATCATGTATCAGGCAATAGCAAAGCTAGTATTTAGACCCTTACCTGCATGTGTTGTGTGTGTCAGCCATTAGGAGACAGTTTCCAGAGGAAGAGGGACTTTATAAAGGCTTTACATGGACACATTTGGTGACAATGAATTAAAAAAATGATCACAATCACAACTGTCTTACTGTATAAAAACTTTATATGTAGAAACAGCCAACACAAACATTAAAGTCGGTATGTACAGATTAAAAATAAATTATAGAACATATTATATTTATAATAATAATAAGTGTCGGCTGCAGACTAATAACAAACACATAAATGCATTACATTACAAGTTTATGTAGGATGTTCATGAATTAAATTAAGACAAGGCACATTTTGTAAAACAGATGTACAATAAGTGATCTCTGACGGATCCGTGACCAGAAGTGTAGTCCCGTCTCTTACCCTGCACAAAACGCAGTTCATTACAGGTACGGAAGATCATACCGTCCTTTTTCTTATTCGGAAACCTGTGGACTCGATGTCCTGACAGGCCATAATTCACAATCATTTACCACGACGATGATTAATTGAAATACAATAACCAGCGAAAACACACTGAATCACGACCGCTCCAACCGAATACCAACCTACTCCGCACTGAGCGAACGCAGAGCCGGCGAACGACTCCCTCTCGTGATGTATGACGCGATGGTGAAAAAAAAGCGTTTTTTCAACATGGTCAAGGAAACTGTCACATTTTCTATTCAATTTGTGCCCTTATGTCTTGCAAAACAATTTTTAATCCTGCATTTACTTTTCATATGGTATTTTCATACAAGTTTAGATATTAATTTTGAAAGAAAAAAAAAACTTGCAAGAAACACTTTAACATTCTAGGAACTACATCAACTAACAAGAAACTTTGATTAACAAATTAGTGAGTAATGGTGCTGGGCTGAATGTGGATGTTCACTATTAGCTAATCAGTAACTATTTTGTTCATAGTTACTCCTACTTTTTCAGATAAATCAGTGTATGTTCATCATGTGTGTGTTCTCTGTTTATGTTGATTTGTTCTGTAATCTTGGTGTTGTTACTCGTCTGCAGTGTGTAGACCCAATGCGGTGTGTGTGTTTTTCCATTCACATGTTCACAGGTTTAAGCTTGCGTATGAAGTTATTTTTAGTGCAAATACACTGAGCGCCTGAGACAGGGGAATCTGTAGTTGTAGAGAATAGCAACACATGTGTATCAGAAGGCTACATTTGAACTCACATCACCCAAAGTAAAATGTTCAAAATGGGCCTAGTAAACACAAGTATCTGTTCACAACACACTTTAGGTAGCACAGATGACTATTTACATGCCATGTGGCTCAGTCAACCAGTTTACTCTTTCTGGATTAAGGTCACTGAGACACTGTCTACCATCCCGAGCTACAGAATCCCATCATCTCCAACACTCTGTCTCTTGGTGACATCTCTGAAATCCACATCCCGCAAAAAATCAGGAATCCGTTGCTCATCTCTCTAGTTCTTGCTAAGAAAGTAGTCCTCCAAAATTGGAAATCTAAGAAATGTTGCAATATTAATCATTGAACTAATTTAATTTTTGATTATATTTCTATGGAAAAACATAATGAAAACAGAGGAAAGAAAATGTCAGCCTTTGAAGACACCTGGTCTCCTTTTCTGACATTTCTAAATTTAACAAAAACGTAACTGCAAACCAAGTAGCCTACATTACCAGACATACACCTCTCTTCTACACTTTGTAATACCACACTCTTCCTATCTCTTTTACGTTATTTATATAGGGCTTTTGTTTTTGTTTATTCATTTATTTAGGCTATTTATTCATTTTTTTGGCAAAAAAAAAGAAAGTAGGCTACATTTGAAGTCACAGAGAGAAATGTTTTATCCAGTGGATGGTCTGTCCAGTGTGTGTCTCTATCTTATATATATATATATATATATTATACACTGTAAAAAAAATCCGTAAAAAAACGGTCCAATGTACCATATTATTTTGAAGGAATTTTCCGTATTTGTCTTTTACAGGTCTTTTACCCGTATTTTGAATTACGAGTTGCATTGTGGGAACCATAACCTGATCGGCGCGAAAAGTTTGAGATGCAAAGCCATTACACACGCAGATGATAGCAGCCAAAGTTTCTTTATAAAGTCGGATTTCGGATGTGTGGAAGCCATTCTGATACTTCTGTGGTAAAAACCGAAAATTATATTTAACTATATGTCAAATAAGCTGTTTACGTAATGTTATTTAGTTGAAATCTGGCTTGTTAGGCAAATGAATGTCGGAGCCGTCGCGTTTATCATTTTATGCATATCGTCACACATTGAAAGATTTAGTTCACACTCGTGGAAGTTCCCTTATTGTATGTTATAGTGTCCTCGTTGTAATTGGTTTATTGACTTTTATTTGTCGGTGCTGCGGTTTTTTTCGTGCGGCGCGCATCCGTTAACCAGTTATGATAAAGACGTGTAGTAAGTTAACTTATGTTTTTGAAGCAGTTGAATGCCTTCATACAAAAGCTAACGTTACCAGAGGAAACGTCAAGAAAAGGAAAAGCCATTCAAGACTTAACGTTAGTTGATTTAAAAGGCATGAACTTGAAGATACATCATGATACGTGAAGATGCAGTAACGTTACAGCTGGATCAAGGAAAACAAACCACCTTTTCTGCCAGATGAGGTAAGTTAACGTTAATGTTATGTTTAGGCTACGTTAGACTTTTTGTTGTCTTGTTTTAGACGACACACGGACACATATTATATGACTTTAAACCCCAAATAATGACATTGAAAGATTAATTTACACTTAACACGACTGCTATTATCACCTATAATAGCAGTCGTGTTAAGTGTAAATTAATCTTTCAATGTCATTATTTTGGGTTTAAAGTCATATAATATGTGTATATAACTGCTATTATTACCTACTTCTGCCTGTAACGTTAGTCATTAGTTTGTTTGTGTTTCTGTTGTTGCATGATGATACAGTACAACGTGAAGAGAGACTGTATGTGAAGATGCAGTTCAGCTGGATCAAGGAAAGCACCTCCACCTTTTCTGCCAAATGAGGTAACTTAAAGTTATGTTTACGTTAGACTTTTTATTGTCTTGATTTTGTTTTAGACGACATGCTTGACTTTAAAGACCAAATAATAACCTTAAAATATTATTTAACATGACTGCTATTATTTATACTTCTGCCTGTCACGTTAGTCATTCTTTACCAGCTCCCTCCTCATTAGTTTGTTACTTTGTTTCATAGTGTTTCTGTTTTTTTCTCATCTATTGACAGGACTTTACTGCTGTACTGTGCATCCCAAGCACCACCACCATCCTTATGGGTTTGTATTTTGTTTTATTAGCATTTTTTTATTTTTTTATTAATCATTATGAGTGTTCAATATTGGCAAAACACATTTAAATTTAAAGTCTAAATTTAAATTTTTATAGAAAAAGTTGGTTGCTGAACACCCCCTTCAAAGATTTGTATGCTTATATGGTAAGTAGAAGAAAAAATTGTATAGGGAATATTTAAACTATTTTTGGAGCGGTTTTCTGAAGTGATTGTGTGATGTTTTTCATTTTGTAATAACTTATTTGTTTAAGATGATGGGCATTCAAGATTGCTGTCATTCAAGAAGTTATTGACCACATCTCCTACCCCACTGAGGCAGTGAGCTACATGGCACTTATCCTGGAGTTCATATAAAGGTAAGCAACACATTTTTAATTTAATTATTTATCTCTAGCATGCTGTTGTGTTACTGTTTATGTAGTTGAAAATAATGAAACATATTATAAGGTATAGTTGAGCAGACAAGCTAACATAACATGCAATTGGAGTCCACTGGAAACAGAAGTCTTAGCGTTTTATACAGTGTTTGAATTTGAAAGAATTAGGTATGGCAGTTGATAATTTAACGAACGTAAAACACTGTACAATTGTTTTTCAACCTCAACCTGGTCTGCATTATACTTTGTAGTTCAGTTTACTTCGTTTAATTTCTTGTGTAGCTAAAAACATATTCATTTTTTTCTTCATATATCCATTTCCTGTGCAGAAATCCTGAACGAAGGTCGAAAACGCTGAGATGAAGGAAACCAAACGTCCACACATTCCTCAAAGACTTCTGAAGTTCCTGTATGAACAACTTCGAAAATCCATGTAAAGTTTAAAGGGCATGTTGCAGGTTAGAGTACCCAGTGAGCCAATGTATAGAAAAATAATGTAGAAACTAGATTTAAATATAAACATATACTTATAAAACGCTATTTAGGCTTCTGGAGTCGTTTTTGTGAGGAAAATTTTACTTCCGCATTTGAAAACCGCCGAACCAGAAGTGACGTCACATGAGGTAGAGCGGTCAAAGTAAACAATGGATCGCAATGACAGCTCGGAAAGCTGGGGGAATTGTAGCCTAAATATTTACTCGTATGATATATATAATTCATATTTAATTGATATATATGATGATATCATGTAATTATGAGCCTGATATGAAGCCAAGTTAGCAGGACAGGCCAGGTTTAGACAGAACAACAGTGAGTTGTGGTGTGAGGAGAACAGGGCGAGAGAACAGCGTTAGCTTTAGCCGACGATATGTAGCCTATAACACTATGCTCAGATCACAATTGTACTAGGGCTGGGTACCGAGTTCGATACTTTTAGGTACCGACCGAATTGCCTCGATAGTATCGAAAAAATGACATGTTGAATTCGGTTCCAGATTTCGATACCTAAGGAGTTAACTCGTCAATGTCAGTGCTCAAACAAATACATATGATATGCACAACGACACACATAAAGCTGCTCACGCACATACACGCAAACTCTACACACACGAGACGCGCGGAACTCTTTGCGCACATACTCATATGAGAGGCGCGCGAGCACACACACAAACTCGCGCACATACTCAATGAGACGCGAGCACACACACAAACTCTCCGCGCACATATTCATATAAGATGCAAGCACACACACATAATACCTTAAAGATGGGGAAAAGTCGATCAAAAGTGTGGGTACATTTCTCCAGGCTCGATGCCAACAGCGCGATGCAGTATTTGGGGTAAAATAATTGCTGCAAAGACGGTACCACGACAAAAATGATGAAGACCTTGACTGTTCACGGAGTAAACATAAGAGCAGAAAGTTGCTCCGCCTTCGACTGGTAAATGAAGAGATACCTTGTTGATCACTCTGACAGTGTTAATATTGTAATAAATAATAACCTACTGAATGTACACTGCCGTTCAAAAATGTGTTGGTTAGTCAGAATTTTTTTCCCAGTAAGGATGCATTAAAGTGATCAAAGGTGACATTAAAACGTGTAATGTTACTAAATATTTCGTTTTTAAATAAATGCTGTTCTTTTGACATTTCTATTCATCAAAGAATCATGAAAAAAATTATCATAGTTTCCAAAATATTAAGCAGCAAACTGTTTTCATATTTCTGAAGGATCATGTGACACTGAAGTAATGATTTTGAAAATTCAGCTTTGACATCACAGGAATAAATTACATTTTGAAATATATTCAAATAAGATTTTAAATTGTAATACTACTGTATTTCACAATATTACAAGTTTTACTGTATTTAAAAAAAATCAGCTTTGGTGAGCATGAGCTCTTTATAAAACATTGTTCCTTTGTGCTTTTTTTGTTCCTTTGTGCACTGGCTAAGGAGCATGAGTCAAACTGAAAAAAATAAAACCAAAATTTTTCTGAGGTAATGTGTTATGTAATCTTGTTAAAATGGATTTCATAAATTGGTATCGAAAAAAGTATCGTTAGGAACCGGTATCGAAACTGAGGTATCGAAATTGGCACCGGATCGAAAGATTTTGAACGATACCCAGCCCTAAATTGTACAGATTATTATCATCATGTATCAGGGCAATAGCAAAGCTAGTATTTAGACCCTTACCTGCATGTGTTGTGTGTGTCAGCCATTAGGAGACAGTTTCCAGAGGAAGAGGGATTTAACAAAGGCCTTGAATTAACCCATTTGGTGACGATGAATAAAACAATGATCACAATCACAACTGACTTGTATAAAAACTTTATATCTAGAAACAGCCAACACAAACATTAAAGTCGGTTTGTACAGATTGAAAATGAATTATAGAACATAATATTTATAATAATTAAATAATATTTATAATAATAAAAAGTGTCGGCTGCAGACTAATAGCAAACACATAAATGCATTACATTACAAGTTTATGTAGGATATGTTAATGAATTAAATTAAGACAAGGCACATTTTGTAAAACTGATGTACAATAAGTGATCTCTGACGGATCCGTGACCGTCATGTTTCCTGCAGGTGTTGTGCCGAATTTCGACTCCCTGCCAGAATCTGACTCCCCCTCTCGTGCACGCGCAATGACGTCACTACATTAGTCGCCGAATTTCGACTCCCTGACAGAATCTGACTCTCCCTCGCGTGCACGCGCAATAACGTCGGTGCGACTGTTTTATTTTTCGTCTGTTTGTGTTACTTAAAAAAAGTTTGGTGCCTTTTTTTCTTCTTTTTTTTTTACAGGTGTTTATTATCAGTGTTTTTCAGAAAGCGTTGCGAAAACTGATCACTGGCATACAGGACATTATGTTTAAGTGCACTAAACTTTCCTAAGTCAAATATGAAATGTTAATATTTAACATTTATTCCCATTGTGCACTGTTTACTACTATAGACAGTCCAATACTACCATGTGCAATAAGTTCTACTTAATTCTGCACATAATATTATTCTTAGATATACTCTGCCAGTACATTTATTTAAATCAAACCTCAGAATTATTTTCCTGTCCAAAGCACAGGTGTAAGCAAATTATATAAATCATACCTCCCTCATTTTTCAGGTTTGCAAAATCAAAGACAAATGAAACTCATTCTGGTTACACCTCTTACTATGGATGCTAAAATAATTTCTCTGTTTTACACTTGATATTGTATTGTGATGGGCACTTTCAGTTCATTCTGGCTGATATTTGCCACTATAACTGGGTGGCTATCTGAAGTGGACATAACACTTGTTATCTGTTTCAACATTTACCTACAACTTTAAATGTATTTTTTATGATGGTGCACACTTTCTGTTTGCAGGATGATTGCATTTTGGTGATAAAAAAAACAGAAATACATGTAAAACGCCTATAACTGTGAAATCATTCAGGAATGTTTTTCTTATTATTGTTTGCTCAATGAAAATGTAATTTCATTGCATTCACCGTTGGTCCCCCTGTTATGTACATGTGTCACAGTAAAATAATAATTTTTATTGTATGTGCAAAGTTGGTCATCTCCAATGAGCTGGTCAAACACGCATAAGTTGGAAAATAATAACTTAAATAGGATTACAAACTAAACAATAATAAAAAAAGAGAAACTACTGCTCAACACTTGAAAATAAATACATTTATTTTATACAAGCTGGACACAAGTAGTTGGTGACTTCCATCGATGTTTTTGCGCAGTCACAGTGGTACCACCGAGGGCACACATCACAGCCAATCTTAACATAGGGACAAAGTGAATATTAGTATGCACCACAATTATCTATAATTAGAGTAATAATAGAGTGAAAGATAAAGTTATAAAAAAATATATACAGTAAGTACAAATAATCATAAACAATTTAGAAAGAATAAAAATAGACACCTTAATACATTAATTTAGGTGCAGAGGTAGTCCAGTGAAAATGCTCAGTTTCAATAAGGTGCAGTATAATTGTGTGTGTTAATGTAATAAATTTGAGGGGGAGGATGGTTTTGACGGGTGCTGCTTAAATCTATACATAAAATACTTGTGCTTTTCTGCAGAGGATCCTCCATGGACAAAGGTGTCATCAGAATGAGTTTCATGTGTTTTCTCTTGCAAAGCTGACATTGGAGGGAGTATAAATTTGGCAGGTGCTGTGTTTAAAATTATAGTGATTTTATGTGTGTCACTGCATAAATACATATGGTTATAATTTATGCCCCCAACCCCCCAACCCCGACCCCAACCAAACATTTTCCTCGCAGCCATTATAGATCTAATAAACAGGTTATGTTTTTAGCAGTTTCACTTCCTATTTATATTCATTTGTTATTTATTAATTTCACACACACACACACACACACACACACACACACACACACACACACAGTACACAAACACTAAATGCAGACAGGAATTACAGGTGTGGAAACTATAGATGAACAGTAAAGGATTTAGTTTTTTACTTTTTTTATTAAATGCCAATCAAATTACAAATAATAAACATGACAATAGTCTAAGACATATACAAATGTAGTCAACAACAAATAGTAAAATAACATATACAGTATAAAATAATAATAGCCTACAAGTAGGCTAAAAGAAAGAGAGAAAAAAATGATATTAACAGAAAAAGGAACAGGTATGAGATCATCATATAAATAGCATAAAAGCTTCACATAGAGACCTAGTGCGTTTTGTTTTACTATTTATTGAATCCAAGTAGGCCTAACTCAATATAATTTGATGAGCGTACACGCGAGGGGAGTCAGATTCTGTCAGGGAGTCGAAATTCGGCGACTAGTGTGGTGACGTCATTGCGCGTGCACGCGAGGGGAGTCAGATTCTGGCAGGGAGTCGAAATTTGGCACAACACCTGTTCCACATACTGACGACGGGCCGTCACCGGGCGACCCGATGAAGGAGCCGGGACAGTGTGCACATATCGCCGGGATTATAATCATTCGGTCTATAGTGAACGCTACACACTACCGCGTTTTTCAAAGCAGACGCAGAAGTGAAGTCCCGTCTCTTACCCGGCACAAAACGCACACAGGCACACAGGCACGGAAGATCGCACCGTCTTTTTTTCTTATTCGGAAACCTGTGGACTCCATGTCCTGACAGGCCATAATTCACAATCATTTACCACGACGATGATTAATTGAAATACAATAAGCACCGAAAACACAGTGAATCATGACCGCTCCAACTGAACACCAACCTATCTCTGCACTGAGCGCGAACGCAGAGCCAAACGAGTACCTCATGTGACGTCATATGACGCGATGGTGAAAAAAAGCGCTTTTTCAACACGGTCAAGGAAACGGTCACGTTTTCTATTGAATTTGCGCCCTTATGTCTTGCAAAACAATTTTTAATCCTGCATTTA
The DNA here is from genome assembly GCA_022828995.1 of Vimba vimba. Classification (NCBI taxonomy): domain Eukaryota; kingdom Metazoa; phylum Chordata; class Actinopteri; order Cypriniformes; family Leuciscidae; genus Vimba; species Vimba vimba. The sequence continues at coordinate 1,935,592 of CM040829.1, read as the reverse complement.
CTTTTCATATGGTATTTTCATACAAGGTTATATTAATAATTAAAAAAAAAAAAAAAACCTGCAACATGGGCTTTAAGCTTTTGTCAAATCTCAAAATGGACATTTAAAGGAGAACTCCGGTCAATTTTAACATTGAGCTCATTTTTTTGTACATTTGGAGTGCTGTCAATACAGAGAACAACGACAAAAATCGGTGTTGCCTACACCGAGTTATTCTATTTTTAAAATTTGCACCCTGTTGACTTCAATGGGGCAATATTTAAACCTGCTTTTAGCCTCTTAACATCCTTGATGTGTCATTAGAAGTGCACAGAAAATGTGAGTGATTCCTGTATAAAAATGATGTTATTTAAGCCAGCGCAAATACCTGTTTACATCCTGTTTTTTGGTTGAAGTCCAAAGTAGTCGATTGTCGAGTTCACGCGCGTGATCATAGGTAACTAAACCTATGCGCGTGAACTCGACAATCGACTACTTTGGACTTCAACCAAAAAACAGGATGTAAACAGGTATTTGCGCTGACTTAAATAACATCATTTTTATACATATCTTTCACATCTACTGCAGTCAGATCCACTCGTGTTCACTCAGAAGGAATCACTCACATTTTCTGTGCACTTGTAATGACACATCAAGGATGTTAAGAGGCTAAAAGCAGGTTTAGTACTTGCCCCACTGAAGTCAACAGGTTGCAAATTTTAAAAATAGAATAACTCGGTGTAGGCAACACCGATTTTTGTCGTTGTTCTCTGTATTGACAGCACTCCAAATGTACAAAAAAATGAGCTCAATGTTAAAATTGACCGGAGTTCTCCTTTAACTGAACGTACCGAAGGAGGAAAGTTTTTCACACAAGTTGTTCACCCCAAAATTAAAATAATGTCATTAATTACTCCTGCAAGACTTCTGTTCATCTTCAGAACAAAAATGAAGATCTTTTTAATGAAATCTGAGAGCTTTCTCTTCTTCTGTTGACAGCTTAAGCAACTACCACTTTCAAGCTCCAGAAAGGTAGTAAAGACATCATTAAAGTAACATGAGAATACTTTTTCTGCACAAAAAAACCCCTAAAATAACGACTTTATTCAACTATTCATGTTCTTCATGTGGGCCTCTGAGAGTTCACGTAGTGTAAACAGCGCAGCGCTTCTGGGTTGTACGTCAGAACGTAGACTCACTATTGGCCGACGTTGGTCATGCGTGTGATGCTGGCCAATAGTGAGTCTACGTGCTGATGTACAATCCAGAAGCGCTGCGCTGTTACACTACGTGAACTCTCAGAGGCCCACATGAAGAACATGAATAGTTGTATAAAGTCATTATTTTATTTTTTTGTGCACAAAAAGTATTCTCGTCGCTTGATAAACTTATGATTTAGCCACTGTAGTCACTTGGACTATTTTAAACATTGTCTTTACTAACTTTGTATGGCGGCAAGTTTCAATATCTTAGAAGCCTATGGAGGAGTGAGACAGTTCTCAGATTTAATAAAAAATATCTTAATTTGTGTTACGAAGATGAACTAAAGTCTTACGGGGTTGGAACAACATGAGGGTGAGTAATTACTGACAGAATTTACATTTTTGGGTGAACTAACCCTTTAAGGAATATTGTGTTCTCTTACAGAAAAATGGCATCAACACTGTAACATTTCCCTCTACTATTAACTGTAAGTCTAAAGCTATTTTTAATGTAAAAAGCAGCAGCCCTGTCTTTGTATTCCATTTGGTTTTGTTTGTTTGTTTCTGCATTTGTATTGTTTTGCTTTTGAAAATGTTTTGAATCTTTCACAGTTTGATTTTTTTTTAAAGAATTTTGTGAGCTATTTGGTGCAACACCAATATTGTGCACGTACCTGCTGATGTTTTTTCCCTTGTTTGTTTGTCTAAAAATGTATTCCACAACACAAGCACTTTTTAATGGTGCTTTGCACATTGTTTAATTGATGTAATATATATATATATATATATATATATATATATATATATATATCTTTACCCATTGAATGCATTTAATAATGTTTACATGAAAATGTTTACAAAAATAAACCACGTTCAATTTGTATATATTGTTCTTGAATTATTTGCTACCAAAAGATATGCCATAAAATTCTATAAAAATAGAAATTTCTGTATAAGGATTATCCGTGAATAGTACAGAAAATGTACTGTTAATATATAGAATTTTCTGTTTTAGAGGTGAAGGAACTGTCTGTAATTTAACGGAAAATGTCCTGGTAATTTACGGAAAATACGGAATTTTCCATTTTAGGTTTGACGGAAGTGTCCGTCAATGGTACAGAAAAACTCAGGTAAATCTACGGAAATATCCGTTTTAAGGTTTACGGAAGTGCCCGTACAATAACGGAAAAAGTGCTGGTAATTAATTACCAGCACTTTTTCCGTTTTTTAACGGAACTTTTTTTAACAGTGTATATATACAGTATAAGCATGTGCAAGTGTTCACTATCAGAGGCAGAGAACACTAGTGTGTCGGTAAAGCAGAAGTGCAGGATTGAGACACATCTGAGGAAGAAACTGTTCGTGAGTCTGTGTGTTTGAGCTCAGAAGTGTCTGTAAAAGAGTCCAGGAGAGCCACTTTCAAGAAACGGCTGAAGACGCTTATTTTTCGACAGCACTTGATCCAGTAATACTAACACATTCTCTCCTATTCTATTCTATTCTATTCTATTCTATTCTATTCTATTCTATTCTATTCTATTCTATTATTTAAAAAAAAAATTAAAATGTACTGCGTCAGATTAAACTGAGAAGGGTCATAGCACTTGCATATTGTTGTCCTACTGTTAGTTTAACTGCTTCTATTGTTCTCATTTGTAAGTCGCTTTGGATAAAAGCGTCTGCTAAATGAATAAATGAATAAATGTAAATGATTGAAGAGAGTGATGAAGATGATGATGAAGATGATGAAGATGATGATGAAGATGTTTAGGTCTTCAGCTGCTGATGGATGTCACTGATGATGAAGATGATGAAGATGATGAAGATGATGATGAAGATGTTCAGGTCTTCAGCTGCTGATGGATGTCACTGATGATGATGATGATGAAGATGATGATGAAGATGATGATGAAGATGTTTAGGTCTTCAGCTGCTGATGGATGTCACTGATGATGATGATGATGATGATGATGATGATGATGATGAAGATGTTCAGGTCTTCAGCTGCTGATGGATGTCACTGATGATGAAGATGATGAAGATGATGAAGATGATGAAGATGTTCAGGTCTTCAGCTGCTGATGGATGTCAGTGATGATGATGAAGAAGATGATGAAAGAGATGATGAAGATTATGATGATGAAGATGTTCAGGTCTTCAGCTGCTGATGGATGTCAGTGATGAAGATGTTGTGTGATCTTGTGATCATGATGAAGGGTTTGATGAGAATCTCCTCAGTTTTGACATCAGAATCAAACTTTACAGGCTCGTCTGGATCATTAGACTAGAAATCACAAATATATATCAGATTATCCTCATATGGATTAAAGTCTCAATTTAAAACAGACTAAAATGTGATGAAAGATTAAATTAAGTCCCATAATAATCAAACACTCACAGTCTGGCTTTAGTTTCTCCATACTGTCACGTCTATCAAGTGTCTCTCCTCTTTCCTCTGGAGATTCACTGGTGTGTGTCTCATTTCTGTCCTCCATTTTTCTCTCAGTCTTCTTGTTTTCTGCTGATCTGTGATTTCTGCTGATTTTCTTTCTCCTCTTCATTTGAATCTGTTCAATCACACAGACAGAGTTTCATTAAAGCGATATAACATCATATCACGAGACATCAGATCAACTCCTGATCAACATCTGCATGAGCTCAGTGTTATTACAGCATCTCAGATTAACTCTACAATATTCACAATAATCAATGATGATGACAAATGACAAATATAGAAATGTGAGTTTATCATGTTACGTCCAAAGACAAAGTAATTATTGATTTATATTTACTTCTAATGTGTCTTGTTTCTTTTATTTTTGCTCTTTCTACTCAATCTGCCTGGCAGGTAGTTGATCGCTCCCAGCTGTAACTGCTTAAGAGTGAGCCAGCATAAAAGCAGAGCTCCAGCTACCAAACGGTGAGAAAATGTTCCCCCAAGAGCTTTCTCCAGAGTGTTGTCTTTCTCCTGCCCAGCCTGTTGTTGTAGTTACAATTGGTGGTTATTGAGCTGCTGATTATTCTATTTTGGTATTGTAGTATTTTTGTTGTTGGTTCATTGTGATATTTTTTCCAAACACTTACTTTTTTTTATGTTAGTTAAAGAGAGTTAGATTCTTTATCTTTTGAGTTTATGTTGCTTGATTAATAGCTGCTACTATTAACATCCACTTTAGCAGCTACCTTAATGTTTGTTTATTTGTGTTTTGGGTTTATTGGTTTTATTTGAAAGCTGTAGGGAGGTGGATGCCCTTTTGTTTAAACCTGTTTTCTCCTGTTTTGGGGTTAGTAAGGGAGTTAGGGTATAACTCTTATTTTTCTTTTCTTTGTTAGTTTAGTTAGAGGTAAATTATTCCAGTTATATTGTCTTTTGTTTATTATTTTGGCCTTTTCCTCTCCTGAAACTATTGCTTCCTTTTGTGTTTTTCTTTGTATTTGTTCCACGAGCTGTGAAATAAAATCTTTTTCTGGATACTTGTGGCTTGTGGTGCTGTGGCAGGACTTAGATTAACGCTCTTTAAAATTTGCTTTTACTTTTGTTGCGTCCCTAATTACCCCTAGACTTATGTGGGACGTAACAATCAGGACTCCTGATTGGATTCAAAACTGATTATCATCATGATATAAATAGTGGCTGAACTGATGCAACAGATTCAATCATGTTTTTGTTTTAAAATGTTATGTTTGTCATTTATTAAAGCCTATCACGTACACACTGCAGATAAATCCAGTTGTCAATTAAATGTTTAGTGCTTAATCCTGTTCTGTACACACACAGATCAGTGACAAATGCATACAAAAACTGCGCGTCGGGTGAGCAAATAAGTTTGACATCGGGACAAAAAAAACATTTCGCCACTAGTTAGCGGACCAGACCATAGTCAAGGGATAATTTAAGAAATTGATGAAACTAGAATTGCCTGTCTTTTGTAACTGTTAGTGAGCTGTGTCTCTGTGTGTCTGATCTGCAACGAAACGATCCACAGACTCTTTTGAATGTCTTTCAGAACTTTTCAAATTAAAAGCTCTCAAATCATCTCTAAATTGCTGCAAAAAAGGTTCTCTAACTTTTTTGAAGGCAAATCACTAAAGATGAAGTGATTGTGAATAAGTGTTGCTGTCATGACAGATCTATTTCAGAACCATATCTATTATTATATCTATTAAGATCTATTTCAGCCTGTTGCCGACCCCTGCTCTACGCATGAACGAAACCAAACTCAACAACTTTATTAATGACGTACGACAAGAGATGTCAGAGATGACAGATGACACGTATTATTAATTAGAGCTTTATCTCTCATCTATGTGCGGTGTAAGTGTACGAGCCTTTAGGTTTGGGTTACATCCAGTCAGGACAGGAGAATTCAAGCTATAGAGGCTCAAAGTCTATGAAGGTAATATGATGCCATTGCCATATAGAATCGTATGCGCAGGGTAAGATTTGTGAAAGTGCACATAATTGAAAGCGTAAATAAAATGTGTGTGTGCAAGAGAAGATTTGTAAAGGTGTAGGCCCTACATCGCCTTTCAAGTGTAAGAAAAAAAAAATATTTGCAGAATTTTACTGTTATTCGGAAGATTAATATATGCATTGTGAAACTGCAGCTTCATGCTTACGCAAAATAAATATATAGCCTATGTATTCCCCTGACTTCCATTTTTCCGCGCTTACACTTTTGGCACGTTTTTGTTTGCGCACAAATACGGCCACAAGCACTGCAGGCCCAGTAGCCTAATTTGCATCCGAAAATAACAGAGTCAGGAACTGCTAAATAAACTAATTGTGTAAAATCAAACTTTGTTTAAAAATTCAACTGTTGCAAATGTCTAAATGTCTAAATGACTTGTGTACATTTGTAAAAAAAGTTCCCAAAAAGTTCCCAAAATAACCCGATTTGTACAGATTTGTACAGTTGCTTCTTTCTTTTACCTGCGCTTCCAGTGAATGCACCAATTCCACAAATATAAAATAAAACATCTCCAGTTAACTGGCAGAGCATTCATTTCGTTCGTTTTTAAATAAGAGGCGATCTAGCGCTGAAATGTGTTTTTTAAATCAAGTGATCAAAGTGCTCGTTGCCACTGCGATCAGTGGCGTGGATACAGTGTTTTCTCGTGTGGCTCGCGCACACACCGCACTGTCTTCACTCGGACGCGCGCTTCAATCCGTTGAGGATACTCTCTATTCGTTCTGGGGAAATCACAAAACGAGCACACAAACGTGTCCCTGCTTGATATACAACCACTGATGAAAAGGCAGACCTTGCATAGCCCGTCCAATTCAGAGCTAAATCGTGAAATGACACTTATGTCTAGATATTACTGACATTGCAAACATGATGGGATATCAACCATCTCATCTGCTGCCTGGCCAAAAACTATACAATGAATCAGTATAATGAATCAATTGACTACAAGTGGGCTACAAATAGCCGGTTTGAGTAGAACACATAGAACATGTCAAAGAAATGAAACCAAACACTGTAATCACTGTAGACTTTGCTTTCATGAGGGAATATCATACTCTGCCACAACATTTGTGTTTTACAAACACAGTTACAGCAGCCAAAGAACAGCTAACGGAAGAAGAACGGGGACCTAGAGCCCAACTAAACAAACACTGATCACCGTAATGGTGACTTCAAATTAACCAAATATCAACATTTAAACCTCTGTTAATTCTCACCAAGATCTTGTGTTGATGTCTGACAGAAATAGTCAAAGTATCAGTATTTTATGTCTGTGATTAAGTTCAGCACACGTGTCTGAGCCAGAGAGTCTTTCCTTCAGATCTCAAGATCCAAAGATGTGATTTACAGATGTGTGTTTTATGCTCATGATTTTTGGACAAACACAAACTGTCTGTGAGTTGCTTTGCAATTACAAAAGGAAATTACTTTGAAATAATCATGAGTTGTAATTAAATGCATCCTGAGTGTTTATTTGGTCCAGAAACAGTATAAATTAGATCTAAATTAGATCATAAATGATGTTGAAATATGTCCACAATGGCCACATTTGAACTAGTTTTTAACCTTGTACGAAGGCTCCATGAACGGCTATATCGGGACGTGCAGAAAAATAAATAAAAACTTTAATTCTGGCTCCTCAGTGGACGTCTTTTTTAATGTACGACTTTAGTGACAAAGACCTTGAAAATACGTCTTTTGGACATCATTTTGCTTAGTGGATTGTGTTTAGTGTTTTGCAGCACAAGTGCTTCACACTGCAATGTGTGTTTTAGTGAGTAAGAAAGTAGGAGTTTTGCAAGAAGATTGTGCATGAGATTGAGCGTATATGGGTCAATGACAAATACGATTTTCAAGAAAAAAAAAAAATATATATTTTAAGCAAAACAACAAAAAATATTTTATGTCCAAAAAAATTTATGGTGTTGATTTATATTGGTTTTACAGCATTTTAGGCAGCATTAATTCATTATTAAACAAGATTTCTGATTTTACCACCCAGAAAATGTCAGGTGGTGTGACCATATGTTAATTTAAAATAATATACATTTAATGTACTTAGCATTACTGAGACTTGTAAATATGAATCATTGTAGTGTCTAAAATGCGTATCACATGGTAAATTCCCTTTCTATTTCTTTATTTATTGCCCTTTTATTCAAAATCATATAAACAGCTGCTTTTCTGTGTGTTCAAACACCCATTTTTGTCACAGTGTCTGGTTTATGTTCCTTGGGTCACCACTAGATGTCCTCCTTCCTCACGGTGTCCAGCACACTCTTGCACTACATTCCCCATGATCCTTGTCTGTTCATTGCACTCAGCTGTCCCTCATCACTGATCATTGCACTCAGCCTGTTTCCCATTATCATTGTCATTTCCCTGTGTATAAATACCCTGCCTGTTTTGTGTTTGTTACGGATTCCTTGTTATTCATCACGCCACTTGTGAGGTCTGTTCCACTCGTTGTTCCTGTTTATTGTTTTATGTTTTGGACAGCCTTTTTGTATTATTGACCCCTGCCTGGACTGTTTTCTGATTTACGGATTTCCCTATTAAATTCCATTTTTGCACTATTGGATCTTCCTGTGTTTCCCTGAGTGTGGATCGTGACAGAAGGAATCCGTCACATATAAGATCCAGCATTATGGGGTTTCGTATCTCTCCCCCTAAGACGGAGAAGGAGAGGAGGGGACGGGTCCAAAATTTGATGGGTCTACGCCAGCAGGGCCAGACGGTGGGTTGTCTGGCTCAGACTTTTTGGACCCTCTCTAGAGGCATGGACTACAATGATGCAGCTTTAAAGGATTTTTTTAATGGCTGCCTGGATGACCCATTGCCTGGGTGGGAGATGAAGGGGTTGGAGGTCCTGGACTTTTGGGGGTTCACCAAATACCTCCATCATCGGAGCCAGTGGGACACACCAGTCACGCCAACCATCAAGCCAGCCACCGGATCTGTCTATTGCTGTCCAGGACTGGTTTCCAGCGTGGCCGATTCTCCGCTGATGTCGGCGCGTGTTGCCAGGAGGGCCATCGTGTCTGGGTCTCGTCCCACCAGGGCCGTCCTGCCTGAGTGTCTTCCCACCGAGCCTGCACTTCACGTCACGTCTGCCCAGCCAGAGACTGTTCACGTCACGTCTGCCCAGCCAGAGACTGTTCACGTCACGTCTGCCCAGCCAGAGACTGTTCACGTCACGTCTGCCCAGCCAGAGACTGTTCACGTCACGTCTGCTGAGCCGGTGTCTTCGGACAAGATGGCCGCCGCCGAGAGTGTTCCCGTCACGTCTGCCGAGCCTGTGTCTTCGGACAAGATGGCCGCCGCCGAGAGTGTTCCCGTCACGTCTGCCGAGCCTGTGTCTTCGGACAAGATGGCCGCCGCCGAGAGTGTTCCCGTCACGTCTGCCGAGCCTGTGTCTTTGGACAAGATGGCCGCCGCCGAACCTGTTCACGTCACGCCTGCCGAGCCTGTGTCTTCGGACAAGATGGCCACTGCCGAGCTTGGGTCTTTGGACAAGATGGCCGCTGCCGAGCCGGAGCCAGTGTCTGTTCCTGAGCCGGAGCCAGTGTCTGTTCCTGAGCCGGAGCCAGTGTCGGTTCCTGAGCCGGAGCCAGTGTCGGTTCCTGAGCCGGAGCCAGTGTCGGTTCCTGAGCCGGAGCCAGTGTCGGTTCCTGAGCCGGAGCCAGTGTCGGTTCCTGAGCCGGAGCCAGTGTCGGTTCCTGAGCCGGAGCCAGTGTCTGTTCCTGAGCCGGAGCCAGTGTCTGTTCCTGAGCCGGAGCCAGTGTCTGTTCCTGAGCCGGAGCCAGTGTCTGTTCCTGAGCCGGAGCCAGTGTCTGTTCCTGAGCCGGAGCCAGTGTCTGTTCCTGAGCCGGAGCCAGTGTCTGTTCCTGAGCCGGAGCCAGTGTCTGTTCCTGAGCCGGAGCCAGTGTCTGTTCCTGAGCCGGAGCCAGTGTCTGTTCCTGAGCCGGAGCCAGTGTCTGTTCCTGAGCCGGAGCCAGTGTCTGTTCCTGAGCCGGAGCCAGTGTCTGTTCCTGAGCCGGAGCCAGTGTCTGTTCCTGAGCCGGAGCCAGTGTCTGTTCCTGAGCCGGAGCCAGTGTCTGTTCCTGAGCCGGAGCCAGTGTCTGTTCCTGAGCCGGAGCCAGTGTCTGTTCCTGAGCCGGAGCCAGTGTCTGTTCCTGAGCCGGAGCCAGTGTCTGTTCCTGAGCCGGAGCCAGTGTCTGTTCCTGAGCCGGAGCCAGTGTCTGTTCCTGAGCCGGAGCCAGTGTCTGTTCCTGAGCCGGAGCCAGTGTCTGTTCCTGAGCCGGAGCCAGTGTCTGTTCCTGAGCCGGAGCCAGTGTCTGTTCCTGAGCCGGAGCCAGTGTCTGTTCCTGAGCCGGAGCCAGTGTCTGTTCCTGAGCCGGAGCCAGTGTCTGTTCCTGAGCCGGAGCCAGTGTCTGTTCCTGAGCCGGAGCCAGTGTCTGTTCCTGAGCCGGAGCCAGTGTCTGTTCCTGAGCCGGAGCCAGTGTCTGTTCCTGAGCCGGAGCCAGTGTCTGTTCCTGAGCCGGAGCCAGTGTCTGTTCCTGAGCCGGAGCCAGTGTCTGTTCCTGAGCCGGAGCCAGTGTCTGTTCCTGAGCCGGAGCCAGTGTCTGTTCCTGAGCCGGAGCCAGTGTCTGTTCCTGAGCCGGAGCCAGTGTCTGTTCCTGAGCCGGAGCCAGTGTCTGTTCCTGAGCCGGAGCCAGTGTCTGTTCCTGAGCCGGAGCCAGTGTCTGTTCCTGAGCCGGAGCCAGTGTCTGTTCCTGAGCCGGAGCCAGTGTCTGTTCCTGAGCCGGAGCCAGTGTCTGTTCCTGAGCCGGAGCCAGTGTCTGTTCCTGAGCCGGAGCCAGTGTCTGTTCCTGAGCCGGAGCCAGTGTCTGTTCCTGAGCCGGAGCCAGTGTCTGTTCCTGAGCCGGAGCCAGTGTCTGTTCCTGAGCCGGAGCCAGTGTCTGTTCCTGAGCCGGAGCCAGTGTCTGTTCCTGAGCCGGAGCCAGTGTCTGTTCCTGAGCCGGAGCCAGTGTCTGTTCCTGAGCCGGAGCCAGTGTCTGTTCCTGAGCCGGAGCCAGTGTCTGTTCCTGAGCCGGAGCCAGTGTCTGTTCCTGAGCCGGAGCCAGTGTCTGTTCCTGAGCCGGAGCCAGTGTCTGTTCCTGAGCCGGAGCCAGTGTCTGTTCCTGAGCCGGAGCCAGTGTCTGTTCCTGAGCCGGAGCCAGTGTCTGTTCCTGAGCCGGAGCCAGTGTCTGTTCCTGAGCCGGAGCCAGTGTCTGTTCCTGAGCCGGAGCCAGTGTCTGTTCCTGAGCCGGAGCCAGTGTCTGTTCCTGAGCCGGAGCCAGTGTCTGTTCCTGAGCCGGAGCCAGTGTCTGTTCCTGAGCCGGAGCCAGTGTCTGTTCCTGAGCCGGAGCCAGTGTCTGTTCCTGAGCCGGAGCCAGTGTCTGTTCCTGAGCCGGAGCCAGTGTCTGTTCCTGAGCCGGAGCCAGTGTCTGTTCCTGAGCCGGAGCCAGTGTCTGTTCCTGAGCCGGAGCCAGTGTCTGTTCCTGAGCCGGAGCCAGTGTCTGTTCCTGAGCCGGAGCCAGTGTCTGTTCCTGAGCCGGAGCCAGTGTCTGTTCCTGAGCCGGAGCCAGTGTCTGTTCCTGAGCCGGAGCCAGTGTCTGTTCCTGAGCCGGAGCCAGTGTCTGTTCCTGAGCCGGAGCCAGTGTCTGTTCCTGAGCCGGAGCCAGTGTCTGTTCCTGAGCCGGAGCCAGTGTCTGTTCCTGAGCCGGAGCCAGTGTCTGTTCCTGAGCCGGAGCCAGTGTCTGTTCCTGAGCCGGAGCCAGTGTCTGTTCCTGAGCCGGAGCCAGTGTCTGTTCCTGAGCCGGAGCCAGTGTCTGTTCCTGAGCCGGAGCCAGTGTCTGTTCCTGAGCCGGAGCCAGTGTCTGTTCCTGAGCCGGAGCCAGTGTCTGTTCCTGAGCCGGAGCCAGTGTCTGTTCCTGAGCCGGAGCCAGTGTCTGTTCCTGAGCCGGAGCCAGTGTCTGTTCCTGAGCCGGAGCCAGTGTCTGTTCCTGAGCCGGAGCCAGTGTCTGTTCCTGAGCCGGAGCCAGTGTCTGTTCCTGAGCCGGAGCCAGTGTCTGTTCCTGAGCCGGAGCCAGTGTCTGTTCCTGAGCCGGAGCCAGTGTCTGTTCCTGAGCCGGTGGTGCCAGTTCCAGTGTCTGTCCCTGTACCTATGTCTGTTCCTGAGCCGGTGAGGTCGGTGCCTGAGCCGGTGGTGCCAGTTCCAGTGCCTGAGCCGGTGGTGCCAGTTCCAGTGCCTGAGCCGCTGGTGCCAGTTCCTGGGCCTGAGCCCTGGCCGCCCGAGGGGTCTTCTCCGCCATGGCCGCCCGAGGGAAAGTCTCCGCCCTGGCCGCCCGAGGGGTCTTCTCCGCCCTGGCCGCCCGAGGGGTCTTCTCCTCCCTGGCCGCCCGAGGGGTCTTCTCCGCCCTGGCCGCCCGAGGGGTCTTCTCCGCCCTGGCCGCCCGAGGGGTCTTCTCCGCCCTGGCCGCCCGAGGGAGAGTCTCCGCCCTGGCCGCCCGGGGGAGAGTCTCCGCCCTGGCCGCCCGGGGGAGAGTCTCCGCCCTGGCCGCCCGGGGGAGAGTCTCCGCCCTGGCCGCCCGGGGGAGAGTCTCCGCCCTGGCCGCCCGGGGGAGAGTCTCCGCCCTGGCCGCCCGGGGGAGAGTCTCCGCCCTGGCCGCCCGGGGGAGAGTCTCCGCCCTGGCCGCCCGGGGGAGAGTCTCCGCCCTGGCCGCCCGGGGGAGAGTCTCCGCCCTGGCCGCCCGGGGGAGAGTCTCCGCCCTGGCCGCCCGGGGGAGAGTCTCCGCCCTGGCCGCCCGGGGGAGAGTCTCCGCCCTGGCCGCCCGGGGGAGAGTCTCCGCCCTGGCCGCCCGGGGGAGAGTCTCCGCCCTGGCCGCCCGGGGGAGAGTCTCCGCCCTGGCCGCCCGGGGGAGAGTCTCCGCCCTGGCCGCCCGGGGGAGAGTCTCCGCCCTGGCCGCCCGGGGGAGAGTCTCCGCCCTGGCCGCCCGGGGGAGAGTCTCCGCCCTGGCCGCCCGGGGGAGAGTCTCCGCCCTGGCCGCCCGGGGGAGAGTCTCCGCCCTGGCCGCCCGGGGGAGAGTCTCCGCCCTGGCCGCCCGGGGGAGAGTCTCCGCCCTGGCCGCCCGGGGGAGAGTCTCCGCCCTGGCCGCCCGGGGGAGAGTCTCCGCCCTGGCCGCCCGGGGGAGAGTCTCCGCCCTGGCCGCCCGGGGGAGAGTCTCCGCCCTGGCCGCCCGGGGGAGAGTCTCCGCCCTGGCCGCCCGGGGGAGAGTCTCCGCCCTGGCCGCCCGGGGGAGAGTCTCCGCCCTGGCCGCCCGGGGGAGAGTCTCCGCCCTGGCCGCCCGGGGGAGAGTCTCCGCCCTGGCCGCCCGGGGGAGAGTCTCCGCCCTGGCCGCCCGGGGGAGAGTCTCCGCCCTGGCCGCCCGGGGGAGAGTCTCCGTCCTGGCCGCCCGATGGACCCTCTGCTCCGCCCTGGCCGCCCGATGGACCCTCTGCTCCGCCCTGGCCGCCCGATGGACCCTCTGCTCCGCCCTGGCCGCCCGATGGACTGTCGTCCCCGTCCTGGCCGCCAGATGAGCTGTCACTCCCTGTTTCTGTTCCCCTCCATGGACCTGGCCCCCCATCCCTCCCCCTGATCCTCCACCGTTCCACCTCCCGCCTGGACTCTTGTTTTGTTTGTTTCTATGTCTTGGAGCGTCTGGTAGCCGCTCCGTAGAAGGGGGGTCATGTCACAGTGTCTGGTTTATGTTCCTTGGGTCACCACTAGATGTCCTCCTTCCTCACGGTGTCCAGCACACTCTTGCACTACATTCCCCATGATCCTTGTCTGTTCATTGCACTCAGCTGTCCCTCATCACTGATCATTGCACTCAGCCTGTTTCCCATTATCATTGTCATTTCCCTGTGTATAAATACCCTGCCTGTTTTGTGTTTGTTACGGATTCCTTGTTATTCATCACGCCACTTGTGAGGTCTGTTCCACTCGTTGTTCCTGTTTATTGTTTTATGTTTTGGACAGCCTTTTTGTATTATTGACCCCTGCCTGGACTGTTTTCTGATTTACGGATTTCCCTATTAAATTCCCTTTTTGCACTATTGGATCTTCCTGTGTTTCCCTGAGTGTGGATCGTGACAATTTTTCCATAAGGACTTTTTATGTTTTGTTTTAAACTGTAAAAATAATTTGTATACGTTATATAAAGGTTTACAGTTATATTTCTTACTTCATTTTGCAATTGCAGTGGGAATTGATACATAGAAATGTAAATTTGCTGGTTGCACCACCTGACAAGGACCAGTTTTATTCACAAAATAAAAAGAAAGATATCACTGAATTTTATTCAGGTTTCAATTGGCTTTTTTTTATTTTAATCCTCTGAGCAATACTCTATCTCAATCATATAATTAAATTTCATTAACAAGAAAGTGCAAAACAATATTGCATGTTATGAATAACATTTGATCATCACTTCTTTAAAAATATAACTTTGAATCCTCAAGGAACACATTTAATAAATGAGAACATATTTTATATGAAATAGTGAATTAGTGCAAATATTGGGCCCAGAAACATTAATGGCAGAATTCAATCTACTGCTCATGCAATTAGATTCAGTAGTAACAGTAAGTCAAGAAAAAAAAAAAAAAAAAAACATTAAGATGTAAACAAGCTTACTAATTGCAATGTACAACATACCTATCTCTATAAAAGAAACATGGTTTCAGACCCCTTCTATTTTAATTAAATGAAAATATATGGGACATATAGGTGAAACTCAAAAAATTTGAGTATCGTGCAAAAGTTCATTTATTTCAGTAATTCAAGTTAAAAGGTGAATCTAATATATTATATAGACTCATTACATGCAAAGTGAGATATTTCAAGCTATGAAAACCTTTTCACAATATTCTTATTTTGAATTTGGTGTTTTCTTAAGCTGTAACCCATAATTATCAAAATTATAACAAATAAAGGCTTGAAATATCTTGTTTTGCATGTAATGAGTCTATATAATATATTAGTTTCACCTTTTAACTTGAATTACTGAAATAAATTAACTTTTGCATGATATTAAATTTTTTGGAATTTCACCTGTACTATATCATTTGTAAAATAAATTATTTTAGTTTAAATATTTAATAGAATGTGTAATGGTTTGTTAATCATTTGAAATCATGATTAATAACTATGCTTTTCTGTAATGCTGTATGACACTGCTATCAAGTGTGTATTATTAACATTTAATAACTGTAATTACCACAAAAAATAATAGAACACCATATTAACTTAAGTTGTAATGTATCTAGATATACATAATGAACATAATACCTTGCTTTTCTTTTGGCAAGGTACTCTGCCCCTACAACTGGATCACTTTTTAAACTAGCTCTATATGTTGTGCTGTTTTCTCCATGCTTGATAATGGCATTTATAAAAACAAATTAAAATAGATTAATTTAAAGATGCAATAGTTTTAGTATCAATGTTGATTATAGTCCTATATTCTTGAAGAATAGGACTTTAAGATGGACAATGTGCTCTTTAAATTGTCACTCATACCATAATAATAAATAAATAAATATATATATATATATATACATATGTAGATTGCACCTTTAAACAACTCAAAAGCGTTATTTATATTTATTAAAATATATTTCATATTTTCAAAAACATGAATTAACATGACTTTTTTTAGTTGGTTTAACTGTAACTCTGGTCGAGACACCTGACATATTGGTTGCAGCACCTGACATTTCAAACTCAATTCAAATCTAACAGGCATTAACTTGGATGCCTATACAAATGTTTGACCATGTGCTCAAGGTTATACATACATTTTTTAAATCAAATATACATTTTTATAATAACAACACATTTTCAAAGTTTTCCAGGGGTCATACCACCTGACATGATAAGTTGAATCAACCTCATCATTACTCAAAAATGTCAAATTATCTAATATTTATGGGAGGGTGACTAACCTTGTTACTGCATCAAAGGGGTACTCTGGAGTGTTCTGTGTGATGTCATATGCTGTCACATGGTTTCCTTGAAGGAACATTGCATAAAATTGCATTTTTATGTCGGTTGCCCTCCCTGACATTAGTAGTAGTAAATTTTTCGGACACAAGTTTTTTTAAGTAATAGAATAGTTTTGAAATAGGACTGATACACTATTTCCCCTCATTTATAAGGAATTTAACATAAAATCATGCCAAAATATTTGATTAAGAATTTTATTGAGAAAATTAACATTTATATCTCAGTTTTGTTCTCTGCTTGTATGTTCGGACGGTCGCATCACCTGACATTTTTGTTTTTTCAAACACCAAAACTCAAAAAATCTATTGAATTTCAATAAAATGAAAAGGGTTTCTTATAAAGGACATATTGTAGATCCATTTGACATATGGCATAGCCTAGAAATCTAGACGCACCCTAGCGGCAGCAAAATGTATTTTGCAGCCAGGGTAGACACTCTCCATAGACTTTCGAGCTGCAAAAACCTAAATTGGGTCAGGCCAATCACGTCGCGTATAGAGTAGGCGGGGCGGGCTTAACATATGACGACAGAGTTGCGACGGTTACCTGGCTGCGACTTGAAAACACTGAATGACGGCTGCTGGCGAACATCTTTCGAATCGGCTTTGGCCGCGACTCTGGAGGACTTGGAGTTAAGTTTTTCTTTGAAAAAAGAGCAAAGAACGGCACTTAAGTCATTCTTAAAAAAGGAAGATGTGTTCGTTGTTTTGCCGGCCAGATTCAAAAGTTGAATCTATCTAATGCCGCGTTCCAGGCAACCTGTAACCCGTGTTTTTCCAACTCGTAACTGGAAGTACATCGTTCCAGGCAACCTGTAACCCGTGTTTTTCCAACCTTATACCCGTGAAACGGGTATAAGGAACGGCAGTCACTGGAACGGCAGTCAAACCCGTGACTTCCCACCCGTGAACTCGTACTAGATCGATGTACTCCCAGTTACGAGTTGGAAAAACACGGGTTACAGGTTGCCTGGAACGCGGCATAACGTTAGCTCCGCTGTTGGGAAAACGCTCTGGTTGGTTGAAGCGCTGTCCTATTGCGTGCACAGGGAATTTGAAAGACAGCCGTTTATCCCGCCCCTCGGATTAAACCGCGTCTATGGTGAGTTTCCAGAACTAACATCTTGATGTAGGTCTGGCTTGCCAGGCTATATATGACATGTATTTATTCAAATTCTTTTTAGGAAAATAATGAATTTGGACACAAAAAATAAATGTCATGTCATTGACCCATATACAGAAAGCAGACAAGAAGTTCTTTAAGGAAGTGTGTCTCTGTGTGTCTCTTTCATGTCTTGTTGTCGAGTCTGCAGGTCGTGTAGAGTTATTCTGTGCTGTTGGAAGGTTGTTGTTGCTCGACACTGAAAATAAGACATTAATGCAACATTTAATGCTGTTTTTTGTTGTTGTTTTTTTTTAAACTTTTGTACTGTATTGTTGCCAAATTCAGTTCGTACATCACTGATGTCCTGATGGTTATACTACAACACTTGTTTTGAAAAATTGTTTTATTATGAAAAATAACAAAAAAATAAATAAATAAATAAAATAAAATAAAAAAAAGAATAAAGATTTTACTGTGATATAAACTTCACTACTTATAAACCTCACTTTGCAATAGGCTACCATCAACTTTCCCCACACATGTACTCTTGCCCTTTGTAGTACAACCTTTGCATAATCCTGGGACATTTTCTATAGAGCCACATATAGTCAATGTCAAGAGATATTGTCTGAATTTGGTCTGAATATTGTCTGAATACAGTGTTATTGAATATTTTACATACTAAAAATTATCAAAAAGATACATTTACAATTGTATGTAGCAGTAATGTGTGAACTTAATTTGGCAACAATACAATGAATTACAGTGAAGTTATTGAATATTTTTCAAGATAAATTTAATATTAAATTTAATATTTAATATTTACAAGTGTATATACAATCAAAAACTTTTTTTTTCAAAAATAAGTGTTGTAGTATAATCATCAGGACATCCGTGATGTGCGAACTGAATTTGGCAACAATAGAGCTAATTACATTGAAGTTATTGAATATTTTTCATAAAAATCATAAAAAATATAAATTTACAAAATTACAAATATATATTTTTCAAAATAAGTGTTGTAGTATAACCATCAGCACATCAGTGATGTGTGAACTGAATTTGGCAACAATAGAGCTAATTACATTAAAGTTATTGAATATTTTTCATAAAAATCATAAAAAATATAAATTTACAAAATTACAAATATATATTTTTCAAAATAAGTGTTGTAGTATAACCATCAGGACATCAGTGATGTGCGAACTGAATTGTGAAACAGTAGAGTTAATTACATTGAAGTTATTGAATATTTTTCATAAAAATCATAAAAAAATATAAATTTACAATTGTATATAAAATTATAAAAAAAATTTTTTCAAAATAAGTGTTGTAGTATAACCATCAGGACAGCAGTGATGTGTGAACTGAATTTGGCAACAATAGAGCTAATTACATTGAAGTTATTGAATATTTTTCATAAAATCATAAAAAAATATAAATTTACAATTGTATATAAAATTATAAATATATATTTTTTCAAAATAAGTGTTGTAGTATAACCATCAGGACAGCAGTGATGTGTGAACTGAATTTGGCAACAATAGAGCTAATTACATTAAAGTTATTGAATATTTTTCATAAAAATCATAAAAAATATAAATTTACAAAATTACAAATATATATTTTTCAAAATAAGTGTTGTAGTATAACCATCAGGACATCAGTGATGTGCGAACTGAATTGTGAAACAGTAGAGTTAATTACATTGAAGTTATTGAATATTTTTCATAAAAATCATAAAAAAATATAAATTTACAATTGTATATAAAATTATAAATATTTTTTTTTTTTCAAAATAAGTGTTGTAGTATAACCATCAGGACAGCAGTGATGTGTGAACTGAATTTGGCAACAATAGAGCTAATTACATTGAAGTTATTGAATATTTTTCATAAAATCATAAAAAAATATAAATTTACAATTGTATATAAAATTATAAATATATATTTTTTCAAAATAAGTGTTGTAGTATAACCATCAGGACAGCAGTGATGTGTGAACTGAATTTGGCAACAATAGAGCTAATTACATTTAAGTTATTGAATATTTTTCATAAAATCATAAAAAAATATAAATTTACAAAATTACAAATATATATTTTTCAAAATAAGTGTTGTAGTATAACCATCAGGACACCAGTGATGTGCGAACTGAATTTTGCAACAGTAGAGTTAATTACATTAAAATTATTGAATATTTTTCATAAAAATCATAACAAATATAAAAAATATAAATTTACAATTGTTTATAAAATTATAAATATATTTTTTTCAAAATAAGTGTTGTAGTATAACCATCAGGACAGCAGTGATGTGTGAACTGAATTTGGCAACAGTAGAGTTATTACATTTAAGTTATTGAATATTTTTCGTAAAAATCGTCAAAAATATAACTTTACAATTGTATATACAATTTAAAATATATTTTTTCCCGAAATAAGTGTTGTAGTATAAACATCAGGACAGCAGTGATGTGTGAACTGAATTTGGCAACAATAGAGTTATTACATTGAAATTATTGAATATTTTTCATAAAAATTGTCAAAAATATAACTTTACAATTGTATATACAATTTAAAATATATTTTTTCCCAAAATAAGTGTTGTAGTATAACCATTTGTCGACTATCAGCACCTTTTTGGTTTGTTTTTGGTTCAATATATTGTATTAGATCACTTTTTTGCTCGCCATCTTTCTCTTCTGTATGTAGTTTGGGATATGTGTTATAGCCAAATGCATTAATTTCTCATGATAAAGAAAGTGCATTAATATCTCATCTCACTAAAATAGAAAGATGAATGTCCAGATTTAAATAAATTAACACAATCTTTTCTCACAGAATGAAAGAGGAATTGTTACTAACCTTGTGCAGAGAAAGCGTCCAGAGAGAAACACAGCTCAGAGTGGTAATGTTCTCGGCTCTTCTTCTCGCTCTTACACAGATACACACGCCTCCTCTGGCTTAATGTGATCAACACACATGATCACCAATGCTGAGGAATCAATATAACTGTTGACTTCCTTCTTTCTCCGTCATAATTAAGACATTTCGGGGATGATCATTCTAATATATACATCATCCAGAGGAGCTCAACTGATCATTATGACAGATTTGTAGATCTCTATCAAACACTGGTAAAAACTGATCATATAAAGTACGGGTTGGTTGATAAACTTTCCGTGTCAGGTGAATGTAAACTCTTTGAAATGTTAACAACTGAAACTTGTTTAAATGCATGTTCATGACTCAAAAATATGCATTACATCAATTTTTAAAAGAATCTTTAAAAAACACCTTTTTGAAGCTTTATTTGCTTTCTATATTTCTATAGAGTTTTGCACTGATTTAGCACAATATAAATGTCTAATAAACTGCAGGTTGTCATATACTGCGGTGTATCTGCACTTTTTCACAAAGACCAACACAGGGAAGTTTAATGATTATAAAAGGTTTATTAAAAATAAGGAGCAAGGAAAGGCTTGAGAATCCAAGGATCAGAAACTGAAGGAGAAGGTGTCCGTCTCCAGGATCCACTGAATCCCCTTTGAGCTTCTGTGTTGAAGAGAGATAAAGGAGACAAAACAGGAGAAACTAGATGTACCGCATGGCGGTACAAAATATGACCGCCGCTCAGGCCTGCCCTGGCTTTCCACAAAAATAAATGACTATTTAAATAAATGACATTACTATTTAAGTTTTATATCAAAAGTCATTAGTTTAGACACTTAACATCCATAATGTGAAAACGTCACATCCATAACAGTGGTTAACAGTAAAAAGCGACTGAAGTGCCCTTGAGCAAGGCACCTAACCCCTCACTGCTCCCCGAGCGCCGCTGTTGTTGCAGGCAGCTCACTGCGCCGAGATTAGTGTGTGCTTCACCTCACTGTGTGTTCACTGTGTGCTGAGTGTGTTTCACTAATTCACGGATTGGGATAAATGCAGAGACCAAATTTCCCTCACGGGATCAAAATAGTATATTTCCTTATATTTATACATACTAAGTATGAAAAATCTGTGATTTTTTTTCAAAGGACCCTCCCATTCAATTTATACAAACCTCTACCAAACGGTTGAGGTGCCTGTTGATGGTAAAAGTCAGTTATCTGACTTTGGCATGGGTTTGTTGTGTTTTACTGAAATAAAAAACATTTTTTTCCCAAAAAAGTGGTTTTATCTTGTAGCCCTGGTCCCAGAGTTTTAAAAAAACAATGTTAACAAAATTAAACTCATTCCCACTGTACCTAGTAGAACACTTAAGTAAATGTCCCATTGAAATTAATGGGATTTTATGGATTTAGGTGAAGAAAGTGTACACATAATACATTTTGGTCTGTACCATTAAGAGAAAACTGATTCAACTATATATTTTCTGAAAGCGTAGACTCTCAGGATGTGATCTAACATGACATGAAACATGTCCCACCCACGTCATTAGTATACTGCCCAAGCATAACACATTGGGTATTGGTAAATCGGGTATATGGCTGATACCTAAAAAAAGTAGTAGTATGTGCATGTCTGTCTGTGTGTGTGTGTGTATGTGTGTGTGTTTGTGTATGTGTGTGTCTGTGTGTGTGTGTGTGTGTCTGTGCGTGTATGTATGCGTGCGTACATGTGTGTTTGTGTGTGTGTGTCTGTGCATGTGGATTTGTATGTGTGTGTATGGGTGTGTGTCTGTGCGTGTGGATGTCAGTGTGTGTGCATGCTTGCGTTTGTTTGTATTCCTGCATGTGTGTGTGTGACAGTATCATCCTAAACCAGCAACCCTTCGCTCAACAGCACCATCTACAGGCCGATGAGTGTACAGTCACTAAATGTGCACATAAATGAATTTATTTTATACCCCCCCCATGGATGAAATTCTATGAAACTTAGCATACCCCCAGAGGATGTCAAGTTAATCATACACATGAAATATGGTGCAGTTCTGAACATCTCCACTGAAGATAGGGCCAATAAAGCAGAATAATATTGCATTTTCATTTTTTATGGGAGGGGCGCAAATCACAAATGAGTGATTATGGGCTAGGTTGATGTGGGCCCTTAAGACCAACATACCATAAAAATTTCTTCATCCTCGGTGTCACGGTTCAAGTAGTTATTTAGGAAAAACTGAATTTTTTGGGGGGGCCCAGCGCGGCGGGGGGGGGGCCCCCGGGGACCAAACAAAATTTTTCCGTAAAAGTCTAGTGGGGCTACATGCCCACCAAATTTCATGTTCCCCAGTGTTTCGGTGTCCCTGGTATCGTTGACGGAAAATTCAGTAGATTGACGGGAAAAAAAAACTAAAAAACTTTGACAATCGATTATGGGCTAGGTTGATGTGGGCCCTTAAGACCAACATACTTTGCAAATTTCTTCATCCTCGGTGCCACGGTTCAGGTAGTTATTCAGGAAAAACTGCATTTTTTGGGTTTGGGGGGGCCCAGTGCGGGGGGGTGGGGGTGGGGGGGGAGTGGCCCCCGGGGACCAAACAAAATTTTTCCATAAAAGTCTAGTGGGGCTACATGCCCACCAAATTTCATGTTCCCCGGTGTTTCGGTGTCCCTGGTATCGTTGATGGAAAATTCAGATTACGAAAAAAAAAAAAAAAAAACTTTGAAAATCCCTATATGACCGCTTTCGCTAGCTATGCTAGCGGCGGTCATAATTATAGTCTAGTACAGCTATGCTAGCGGCGGTCATAATTATAGTCTAGTACAGTCTAGTACACTCATCTATGAAAAGTTTCAGTCTGGATTCAGGCCGCATCATAGCACTGAAACTGCGCTCGTTAAAATCACAAATGATTTACTTTTAGCTTCTGACCAAGGCTGTATCTCAATACTAGTTTTACTTGATCTAAGTGCTGTGTTCGATACTATAGATCACACAATACTCTTGGATCGACTACAAAATTATACTGGTGTTCAAGGACAAGCATTAAGCTGGTTTAGGTCATACTTATCTGACCGCTACCATTTTGTCTATTTAAATGGAGAAAAATCGACCATAACTCCAGTAAACTATGGAGTGCCGCAGGGATCTGTGTTAGGCCCTCTATTATTCTCAATATATATGATGCCACTTGGAAATATTATAAGGAAACATGGAATTAGTTTCCATTGTTATGCTGATGACACTCAAATATATATTTCATCACGGCCGGATGAAAACGCTAAATTATCCAAATTGACAGAGTGTGTTAAAGATATAAAAGATTGGATGACGCGTAATTTTCTTTTATTAAATCCAGACAAGACAGAGGTAATACTTATCGGTTCAAAAAACCGCCCACAGAACCTCTCACAATACAACTTTGACATCGAAGGATGTCCTGTTACTTTATCCTCTACAGTAAAAGACCTGGGTGTTATACTCGATTGTAACCTGTCTTTTGAAAATCATATTTCGTATGTTACAAAAACAGCCTTTTTCCACCTCAGAAACATTGCTAAGCTACGTAATATCCTATCAGTTTCTGATGCAGAAAAGTTGGTTCATGCATTCATGACCTCGAGACTAGATTATTGTAATGCTTTATTAGCCGGTTGTCCTGCATCCTCAATAAACAAGCTACAGTTAGTCCAAAATGCAGCTGCTAGAGTTCTTACTAGATCAAGAAAATATGATCATATAACACCAATTTTATCATCACTGCATTGGCTACCTATAAAGTTCCGTATTAATTATAAGGTATTGCTACTGACTTATAAAGCCCTAAACGGCTTAGCTCCAGTCTATTTAACGGATCTTCTATCGCCCTATAATCCATCGCGCTCTTTAAGATCAATAAATTCTAGGCTTTTGGTCATACCTAGGATATCAAGATCCACCAAAGGAGGGAGAGCATTTTCACATTTGGCTCCGAAACTCTGGAATAGTCTTCCTGATACTGTTCGTTGCTCAGACTCGCTCTCCCAGTTTAAAACTAGATTAAAGACGCACCTTTTCGGCCAGGCATTCATATAATATTGTTAATCTCACAGTTCAAACTACAATCCGGCCTCTAGTTCATAAATGCCAGAGGAGAACTGGCCCCCGACTGAGCCTGGGTTCTCCCAAGGTTTTTTTTTTTCTCCATTAGGTCACCTGATGGAGTTTTAGGACAACATTAGGTCACTTGATGGAGTTTTTTTCGGTTCCTTGCCACTGTTGCCTTTGGCTTGCTCAGTTGGGGATATTTTGGGGATACTTAATTTTATTCTATCAATCAATAAATTCCACTAGAAACAAACCTTGTTGTATTTTTATTTTATTTTTTATTTTAATTTAATACTGTGAAGCTGCTTTGATACAATCTGTATTGTGAAAAGCGGTATACAAATATACTTGATTTGATTTGATTTGATTTATGGTATTTAGTATGATTCCCCATTTAGCCAATTTGATTTCTTTCATAAAACGACTTGCTTTTAAGCATTGTTTTTTTTAAATCTCACTTATAAACTTCCATATCCATCAATTCAAAAACCAGCTGAGCTGAAACATAATATAGACAAGTAATAGTCAACAGAATCACAAGCCTATAAAAACCCACCCATCATTTTTTCCCCATTATTCCGGAATGTAAAAACAAACAATCCTGCTTCAGTCTAACACTAATCTATTCTAATCTAACCATTCTATTCAACACATACAACATAAATGAACATAATTTGCGCGATATTACGCCTGTTTCACACATACTCTGTGCAAGGGGGGGGGGGGGGTTGTAATGTATTGATTTAAATATTGGGGGGTTATCAATCCCCTGAACCCCCCCACAAACTACGCCCCTGACTCTGTGTTGCGGTGCGTATATGCGGAGCAGGAGCGGCAACGTATTATTTAAACAACGTATTAGTGTGCTACTTCTATATTTATATATCAAGTTGCTCAAGCAAGGTTAAATATTTAACCATGTAGCCTACTTATATTGTGTGGAAGGAAGGAAGGAAGGAAGGAAGGAAGGAAGGAAGACTTCCACACAAGGAGTCTGAGAAGAATCTGTCGGATATTTTGGCCAAGCAAGATATCATATGAGGAGCTATTAACAAGATGTCAACAAGACAGCATGGGATAGCATTGTAACAAAGCGGCGCTGGAACTGGATTGGCCATGTTTTGAGAAGAGAGCAAGACAGCATCCCAAGAGTAGCCCTTCATTTAAAATTGACAAAAACAGCAGACTCTCGTGCCTTTTCTTTTGCATTTAATACATTGCATTTGCATACAATAAATCTTGCATGTCACAAATAACTTGTTTTTCCTCCTCCATTATGAGACGTGTTGTTAATTGTGTCGTTTAAATGTACATATCTCTCTATTCAGGAGACTCTTGTTGTGGCCAGTGATCTCCCGGACGTGAACTTCATTTCTACAAAGAGCAACTTGGGAGTCGTGACAGGCTATAGCCGATGCTGCGCAGCTGAGAAACAGAAGACTAACTAAAGATTCTACGCTCAAAAGACAACAACACTCGTGTAAAAAAAAAAAAAAAAAAAAAAAAAAAAAAAATTACAGAAAAAAAAAAACACAGATCACTCGTGTGTGATTGAGGAAGTGGCAGTGGCGTCTTGACGGGACGCCGTCGCCTTACTTGAAGTATTGTATTGTATTGTAAGTATTCAGGGAATTATCTCAAGATAATGTAGTTTTTATTTTTAACAACTGCAAGTTGTTTAAGTTGTCCGTGGTGAAGAAGTCAGATTAAGTAGATCGTATTCGTATTAAGAAGTTCCACGACACAGGCAAGTGGCAAAACATTTAAACCTGTGCCCAAAGTTTGCATGCCTGTAACTCATTTTAAACATATCTTAATATTCTAATTTCTAACAAACTTTTCTTTTGGTTTCTTAAAGTTTAAGGCTGAATATGGTTAATTTTAAGTCCCAATATAGGGATGTTAATGTGGCTCCATGAGTAAATTAGTTTACTTTTTCAGTGGTCGCACATTTTCTGAAGAACAAATAATGTTGAAACTAGAAATGTATCTTGTTTTTTTTCTATCATCAACTCAATTGAACATTACTGAGTGCCATAAATAGTATTTTTCAAGTTTGTGTGCCTGTAACTCTAAAAGTAATAAAGATTTCTTAATATCCTTCTATATTCTCATTCTTAATAAACCTTTCTTTTGTAATCTTTATTTTAAAGACCCAATATGGTTCAGTCCCATAGAAATAATGTGGCTCTTTGTTCAAATTGTTGAATTTTACCCATTTTCAATGTATAGCTATACCAATGAATATTACTGTATGTATCATCAACCTCTATTCAAAACGATAAACATAAGTTTAAAATAAATAAATAAATAAATAAATAAATAATATATATATATATATATATATATATATATATATATATATATATATATATATATATATATATATAATATATTGAAAAATTTTAAATATATTCTAATTTTGTCAAGAATTATAAAAAATCGTGAATAAGCTCATCATTTGTGCTAAAATAGTCTATATGTTTAGTTTTAAAAACAATGTTAAAAAGCTGGTTATGTCTATTTTGATGTTTCAAGTTCAGCAGACAGTGAGGTTCGGGTTTGTTCCGATCAGAGTTCGTGAGTGGAGAGCGCATTTCTGAATATTCCGCTCCGCTCACTCATTCCGCAGGGTCGCTCGCTCAACCCATGTCCTGCTCTGCTGCCTGGTTCGAAAATATGTGAAATAAGGGCTGCCTCCGAATAAATTTTTTTCTAGTCGACTAGTAGTTGTTCATTTAAGAAATTCGTGGACAAATCACCCCTATATATTAATTTAATTACTTAGGCGATACCCTATAGGATCATAAGCGTTTAATATAGCCACCCTAAGCGCATGACCGCACACATAAAGCTTGTCACAAAGAACCAGTAAAAGTAATAATTATGAATGTGTCTAAAATAGCAAGGAGACATTTAATTACTTATTAATTAACTAGTGTTTTCTGTGTTGCTGCAAAGATGAAGTTGTCGATGCGGACTCGCCATGAACGCCAGAGAGAAACGCACATTTCGTTTGGATTACATATTCAGAGAATAGCCTATTTCTTTTGGTTTTGAATATTTTCATTTAAAAGTAGTCATTTCAAGCTTTCTATAATAGATATCCTATATTTCTCAAAACTGTGAGGTACAAGCTGAGTTTCGGCGCCCTCCAGTTCACGTGTAATGCGAGTGATCGTGTCGGCGGCTCGGCGCCTTATTACATTGTCTGCTATATATTTGCTTCTTATTTATTAAATACAGGCAATTGGTTGGTAAAACATTGATCAAAATTAAGATACAATTTATACAAACCGAAAATCTTTTAAAACTACAAAACAAAACTCAATGAAGTGGTCAAAATCATTTTTTACCAACTTATGTCTGTTGCACGTCCCAGGAATATTGCGCATCTCATGATGTAGCCTATCATATCTTTCTCATGTTGCATGCTAACTTTCATAATCAACATTGATTAAATTAAAAAAACATAAAGACGTCACATATTTTCCAACCCAGCCCTCGGCCCTGTGCAACAGTCGTTGTTTAACGTTGCTTTAAACGCGCACTCGGAGTCATCGCTGCAACCAGGAGATGAAGAGAGCTGAGATCCACATCACCTAGCACATCCTCCTCTCTGCCACCCCAGGATGCTAGCGTGACCAGCGCCGTTGCTAGGAGGGCGCCAGCGCCTCTGCCTCGCGAGTGGATGATAGCCCTGAAGACGCCTAGCAATGGTATACCTTTAGTGGTAGTTAGACATGTGCCGGTATTCGGTAATGCGATAAATCGCGGTAATGAATATGCACGATATTGTTATCGCGGGCACTTCTAATAGATCCGAATTTAGATTTTTAGAACGCGCATTATAGCTTATTTTCCCTCAACCGCTTAAACAAACTGTGTATGCTGCGCGAAACACGTGTGCACTCTGATGTAAACAATCGCCACGTGTACAAGCATGCGGCCGTTGCGGACTTCTAGTCTAATGTAAACAGTCCTCACATGAAGAAGCAGCATGGTGGAAGGAGGAACGCCACCGCCTACAGTCATGGCCGCCGCCGATCTATCCGGATCCATCCCGCTTCTAAAAGCAGAGCTGCCAACTCGACGCATTCAGCGCGAGACTCTTCACACGCTCACGCCACACATCCGTTTTCTCACGCAGAGAAAAATCGCAGAGCAAAGAGGACACGAAGACCGTCACACAAGGCAGAGCAGGTTACTTTTGATATGAAACAGGAGAACAATTGTGTCACAGAACGTTACATTTAAACCATTTAATGACCAGCAGCACGTTAGATGACTAAAACAAATAGATAAAGAGGAGTATTTTGCTGAATATGTGCACTGCACTTTATTACATATTTATTATATTTTTACTTGCGTCATTACATAATTGTTATTATAATGAAAACCACATTATATTTGATTCAATTAGTTATTTGTAACCTTTAATAATACCAGCTGATAGGGCTCTATATGGTTACATAGCATTATGTAAGATTTTTTTTTTTTTTTTTCATGAGAAAAAAATAACGTGGGCTATCTACTGTAGCCTTCCTAATATTTATTCAAAATTAGTCAATATTAAATCACTTATCACAATATTAAAAACTTAATAAAATTCAGTTTAGTTACCAAATGTTTTGACAATCACAATTACACCTTGTGATGCAAGTTTTATTTTATTTTTTACACCCCATTTTTTCAGATTAGGCCTATAAGGCAAAACTCGCTTTATTCCTGTTTTCTGCTTCGGCATATTATAGAGCCAACTGGATAAATTATGCAACGATAATTGTGTGGGTTTGTTGGTATGGATGTCTAAGTGTGGTTTGTATGTGTGTAATAAAATAAAAAGTGTGTTTGTGTGCTTGTAATATTTGAGAGAGAAAAACTCAACTGCAAATCGAAAATCCAATCACTGTGTTCACCCGTGGAGTTTTGCTGGCATCCAATGGGGAAAGTCTGGTACTGCGCCCAAACAAAATCTTACTGAAAGCTCATTTTTTGAGATATCAACCTCAAATTCGGAACACAACCTGTTTAGATTTATGGCTTTGAATTCATATTTTAGAGTTCCAAATGTTTCATAAAATATATATTTTATATAAAATATTGATTATAATGTTCATAAATATTTTTCATAAACTTAAACTTCTATAACATTTTTTTGATTGCACTTTTTTCAATTTTTTCACTTCAACAACAATCTGCCAAGGGTCTTCTTTAAAATGAGGCCAAACTTAAGTATTTGCTCCCAAGCATAACATTTTTTGAGAGTTTTTTGATTTGGACATTTTTGTCCCTTTTGGACCTATGTGTAAGTTTTTTTTGTTTTTGTTTTTATGTTAACTGCATGAATTTTGGCACAGGTGTGTATTTTTAATGTAATTTTACTATTTCACCCCCATTTCATTTGAAAAAAAAAAAATTTGCACTAGTTACACAAAATACTTATTTATATTTTATATAAAATATTGATTATAATGTTCATAAAATACTTTTCAGAAACTTAAACTTTTTTTGATTGCACTTTTTTCATTTTTTTCACTTCAACAACAATCTGACAAGGGTCTTCTTTAAAATGAGACCAAACTTAAGTATTTGCTCCCAAGTATAACATTTTTTGAGAGTTTTTTGACTTGGACATTTTTGTCCCTTTTGGACCTATGAGTAAGTTTTTTTTTTTGTTGTTAATGTTAAGCTATTATACTATTAATAAAATATACTATTTTTGAGCTATTATAGAGCCAGTTGGATAAATTATGCAATGATAATTGTGTGCGTGTGTGTGTTTGTAGTATTGAGAGAGAAAAACTCAACTGCAAATAACAAAGCCAATCACTGTGTTCACCAGTGGAGTTTTGCTGGGATCCAATGGGGAAAGTTTGGTACTGCGCCCAAACAAAATCTTACTGAAAGCTCATTTTTTGAGATATCAACCTCAAATTTGGAACACAACTTATTTAGATTTATGGCTTTTATTTTCTAGCTGTTTTAGAGTTCAACTTATTTCATAAAATATATATTTGATGTAAAATAATATTCATAAATTATTTTCATAAACTTAAACCTATATAACTTTTTTTTTTGGATTTACTTATAAAAAATTGAACTTCAGCAATAATCTGCCAATGGTATTCTTTAAAATGATACCAAAGTTAAGTCTGTGCTCCCAAGCTTCAACTTTTCATTACAGTTTTTTGACGTGGACATTTTTGTCCTCTTTGGACCTATGAGTAACTTTTTTAAATTGATGCACAAAAGAGCATCAAGCTTTTACAATCTATATTATGTATACGCACAGATAATATAACAGTATTAGTCAGTAATTTTTTTTAGGTTTTTAATTTAACGTTTTTAATTTAAAGCCCACCCACAATTGGTCTGGTCCATCCAAAACTGGAATCCTGGCGCTGTGCCTTCGCGCTCAAGTAAAAAAAAAAAAAAAAAAAAAAAAAAAAAATTGTCTGGCCAATCCGAGGCCCCTGCACACGTGGGGCCCCTAGGCTGCAGCCTATGCAAGCCTGTGCATTAATCCGCGCCAGGGTGTCGGAGGAAAAGATGCACGAGAGACGAGAGATGGCGTATTTTCCCCGTGTTTAATACAATTACTTAAACGTCAACCTCGTCTGCAGACATAGGGATCGAGTGAGAAAAAGTAACTTATACAAACAAACATCCAACTCTGGTCACAAAATATAAAAGGAAATAAAAGAAAGAGTAGCGGTAGAGCGCTTATCTCCTCTCATCACCCGTCAAATCTACAACTGACACTCTACGCACATGCGCAGTTCCCATTTCACCCCATATTAACCCAAAAACACCAAGTGACCATTACACTCTGTAAAGCTGCTTTGTGTTGTAAAAAACGCTATATAAATAATAGTAGGGAGGTTAAGCCCCAAAAATAGGCCTTTGACTTCAAGTCATGATGCAAAGGTCCCCTTTGGTATGGAAGTACCTTAGGGTCATACAAATAAATTTATCCTAAGACACAAGTGAGATCACACTTTGTATCAGAAATAAACAGGTCTTTTCAAAAATGGCCGCCAATGCGCCAAAAATACTCTAGAGCCCATGTCTTTGCTTCTGTTATCGCTATAATGACAAATTTGGTGTCAAAGTGTACATTTTTGGGGTCAATGAATCCAAAAAAAATGGTTTCAAGTTTAAAAAAACAAAAATGTTCCCCATACCATGACAATTGGTGGTAAATATGCACATTTCACATAAAAATGGTGTCATCAGAGTGACTTTACTTATCTTTTCCTTCAAAAACTTTAATTTTGTATTTAAGCAGTGCAGCTACTTCTGTACATTACATTTGTCCTAAGTAGCATGAGATTTCGACCAGTCAGGAGTAGCCTATAGCAAATCAGTTCCTGCAACAACACATCCCATCTGCACCAGGAGCTGTGACAGCTGTTGAAGGTCAGAGGTGACAGGTTAACACTTTAAGGTTCGTATGACTTTAACATTAAATAGAAAAAATGTGTTAGATAACTAATAACTAGCTAGCTAGTAACTAGTTAGCTTCATTATAACTAGGTCGCTAGTAACTAGTTAGCTTCATCATAACTAGCTAGTGACTAGTTGGCGTCATTTTTGTTGAAGCAAGCACATAGCCTACATGTTGCTAGCTAGTTAGTTAGCTTCATTATTTGATAGATTTTTACTTTTACGAATGCTTGTTAATGCATTCCATGCCAAAACTGGCCCGCCAGCAATATTTTCTGGCCCACCAGATTATTTTGGAAGTCCGTTTTTTTTTTTTTTTTTTTTTATCAGCCTATTTTTTTTTACAATAACGGTTTACAAATAGGCCCCGGGTATCATTCGTTCAATCGTTTTTTTTTTTTTTTTAAATTAAAAACAAAAATAAAAAAATTAAAAACGACTTGTTTTTCCATTATTTATTTCCTGAACTAAAATGAAAAAAACGAATTACGACTCGTTTTCCGATTTTCTGATTGTGCTCAGATCAAAAATAGAAAAAATTAATAACAGGTTTAGACGAATTTTAATGTTGAATTTTAATTTAACACCTAGCAGATATACCAATTAAATCATTTTAAACAGATCAAGTACTATCCCAGCTAACAGGGAACGTTCCCAGAACTTTCACTAACGTTCTTTAAAAGTTGTGTAAATGTTAGTACAAAACGTGATTAAAATAATGTTTTCGGAACGTTCATACAACGTTATTAACATTCTTGTAACGTTGAGAAAAAAACGTTCTTAGAACAAGGTTCTTGGAACGTCTTTATGACGTTATTTTTGATTGATGAACATTCTCATAACGTTGATAGAAAACGTTCTTAGAACAAGGTTCTTGGAACGTCTTTATGACGTTATTTGTGATTGATGAACATTCTCATAACGTTGATAGAAAACGTTCTTAGAACAAGGTTCTTGGAACGTCTTTAGGACGTTATTTGTGATTGATGAACGTTCTCATAACGTTGATATAAAACGTTCTTAGAACAAGGTTCTTGGAACGTCTTTATGACGTTATGTTGTGATGGATGAACGTTCTCATAACGTTGATAGAAAACGTTCTTAGACCAAGGTTCTTGGAACGTTTTTTTGACGTTATTTGTGATTTATGAACGGTTCTCATAACGATGATTGAAAACGTTCTTAGAACAAGGTTCTTGGAACGTTTTTTTGACGTTATTTGTGATTGATGAACGGTTCTCATAACGTTGATGGAAAACGTTCTTAGAACAAGGTTCTTGGAACGTCTTCATGACGTTATTTGTGATTGATGAATGTTCTCATAACGTTGATAGAAAACATTCTTAGAACAAGGTTCTTGGAACGTCTTTATGATGTTATGTTGTGATTGATGAACATTCTCATAACGTTGATAGAAAAAGTTCTTAGAACAAGGTTCTTGGAACGTCTTTATGATGTTATGTTGTGATGGATGAACGTTCTCATAACGTTGATAGAAAACGTTCTTAGAACAAGGTTCTTGGAACGTCTTTATGATGTTATGTTGTGATGGATGAACGTTCTCATAACGTTGATAGAAAACGTTCTTAGAACAAGGTTCTTGGAACGTCTTTATGATGTTATGTTGTGATGGATGAACGTTCTCATAACGTTGATAGAAAACGTTCTTAGAACAAGGTTCTTGGAACGTCTTTATGATGTTATTTGTGATTGATGAACGTTCTCATAACGTTGATAGAAAACGTTCTTAGAACAAGGTTCTTGGAACGTCTTTATGATGTTATGTTGTGATGGATGAACGTTCTCATAACGTTGATAGAAAACGTTCTTAGAACAAGGTTCTTGGAACGTCTTTATGATGTTATGTTGTGATGGATGAACGTTCTCATAACGTTGATAGAAAACGTTCTTAGAACAAGGTTCTTGGAACGTCTTTATGATGTTATTTGTGATTGATGAACGTTCTCATAACGTTGATAGAAAACGTTCTTAGAACAAGGTTCTTGGAAAGTCTTTATGACAATATTTGTGATTGATGAAAGTTCTCATAACGTTGATAGAAAACGTTCTTGGAACAAGGTTCTTGGAACGTCTTTATGATGTTATTTGTGATTGATGAAAGTTCTCATAACGTTGATAGAAAACGTTCTTAGAACAAGGTTCTTGGAACGTCTTTATGACGTTATGTTGTGATGGATGAACGTTCTCATAACGTTAATAAAAAATGTTCTTAGAACAAGGTTCTTTGAACGTCTTTATGACGTTATGTTGTGATGGATGAACGTTCTCATAACACTGATAGAAAACGTTCTTAGAACAAGGTTCTTGGAACGTCTTTATGATATTATTTGTGATTGATGAAAGTTCTCATAACGTTGATAGAAAACGTTCTTAGAACAAGGTTCTTGGAATGTCTTTATGATGTTATGTTGTGATTGATGAAAGTTCTCATAACGTTGATAGAAAACGTTCTTAGAACAAGGTTCTTGGAATGTCTTTATGATGTTATGTTGTGATTGATGAATGTTCTCATAACGTTGATAGAAAACATTCTTAGAACAAGGTTCTTGGAACGTCTTTATGACGTTATTTGTGATTGATGAAAGTTCTCATAACGTTGATAGAAAACGTTCTTAGAACAAGGTTCTTGGAACGTCTTTATGACGTTATGTTGTGATGGATGAACGTTCTTATAACGTTGATAGAAAACGTTCTTAGAACAAGGTTCTTGGAACGTCTTTATGACGTTATTTGTGATTGATGAACGTTCTCATAACGTTGATAGAAAACGTTCTTAGAACAAGGTTCTTGGAACGTCTTTATGATGTTATGTTGTGATTGATGAATGTTCTCATAACGTTGATAGAAAATATTCTTAGAACAAGGTTCTTGGAACGTCTTTATGACGTTATTTGTGATTGATGAAAGTTCTCATAACGTTGACAGAAAACGTTCTTAGAACAAGGTTCTTGGAACGTTTTTATGACGTTATGTTGTGATGGATGAACGTTCTCATAACATTGATAGAAAACGTTCTTAGAACAAGGTTCTTGGAATGTCTTTATGATATTATTTGTGATTGATGAAAGTTCTCATAACGTTGATTGAAAACGTTCTTAGAACAAGTTTCTTGGAACATATTTATGACGTTATGTTGTGATGGATGAAGGTTCTCATAACGTTGATAGAAAACGTTCTTAGAACAAGGTTCTTGGAACGTCTTTATGATGTTATGTTGTGACGGATGAACGTTCTCATAACATTGATAGAAAACGTTCTTAGAACAAGGTTCTTGGAACGTCTTTATGATATTATTTGTAATTGATGAAAGTTCTCATAACGTTGATAGAAAACGTTCTTAGAACAAGGTTCTTGGAACGTCTTTATGATGTTATGTTGTGATTGATGAACGTTCTCATAAATTTGATAGAAAACGTTCTTAGAACAAGGTTCTTGGAACGTCTTTATGACGTTATTTGTGCTGGATGAAAGTTCTCATAACGTTGATAGAAAACGTTCTTAGAACAAGGTTATTGGAACGTCTTTATGACGTTATTTGTGATTGATGAACGTTCTCATAACGTTGATAGAAAACGTTCTTAGAACAAGGTTCTTGGAACGTCTTTATGACGTTAGATTGTGATGGATGAACGTTCTCATAACGTTGATAGAAAACGTTCTTAGAACAATGTTCTTGGAACGTCTTTATGACGTTATGTTGTGATGGATGAACGTTCTCATAACATTGATAGAAAACGTTCTTAGAACAAGGTTCTTGGAACGTCTTTATGATATTATTTGTGATTGATGAAAGTTCTCATAACGTTGATAGAAAACGTTCTTAGAACAAGGTTCTTGGAACGTCTTTATGACGTTATTTGTGATTGATGAAAGTTCTCATAACGTTGATTGAAAACGTTCTTGGAACGTCTTTATGATGTTATGTTGTGATGGATGAACGTTCTCATAACATTGATAGAAAACGTTCTTAGAACAAGGTTCTTGGAACGTCTTTATGATATTATTTGTGATTGATGAAAGTTCTCATAACGTTGATAGAAAACGTTCTTAGAACAAGGTACTTGGAACGTCTTTATATTATTAATTTGTGATTGATGAAAGTTCTCATAACGTTGATAGAAAACGTTCTTAGAACAAGGTACTTGGAACGTCTTTATATTATTAATTTGTGATTGATGAAAGTTCTCATAACGTTGATAGAAAACGTTCTTATAGGTTCTTGGAACGTCTTTATGACGTTATTTGTGATTGATGAAAGTTCTCATAACGTTGATTGAAAACGTTCTTGGAACGTCTTTATGATGTTATGTTGTGATGGATGAACGTTCTCATAACATTG
This sequence comes from Vimba vimba, assembly GCA_022828995.1. NCBI lineage: Eukaryota > Metazoa > Chordata > Actinopteri > Cypriniformes > Leuciscidae > Vimba > Vimba vimba. Next base: position 1,899,963 of record CM040829.1, on the reverse strand, counting down.
ATAGAAAACGTTCTTAGAACAAGGTTCTTGGAACGTCTTTATGATATTATTTGTGATTGATGAAAGTTCTCATAACGTTGATAGAAAACGTTCTTAGAACAAGGTTCTTGGAACGTCTTTATGACGTTATTTGTGATTGATGAAAGTTCTCATAACGTTGATTGAAAACGTTCTTGGAACGTCTTTATGATGTTATGTTGTGATGGATGAACGTTCTCATAACATTGATAGAAAACGTTCTTAGAACAAGGTTCTTGGAACGTCTTTATATTATTAATTTGTGATTGATGAAAGTTCTCATAACGTTGATAGAAAACGTTCTTAGAACAAGGTACTTGGAACGTCTTTATATTATTAATTTGTGATTGATGAAAGTTCTCATAACGTTGATAGAAAACGTTCTTAGAACAAGGTACTTGGAACGTCTTTATATTATTAATTTGTGATTGATGAAAGTTCTCATAACGTTGATAGAAAACGTTCTTAGAACAAGGTTCTTGGAACGTCTTTATGATGTTATATTTGTGATTGATGAAAGTTCTCATAACGTTGATAGAAAACGTTCTTAGAACAAGGTTATTGGAACGTCTTTATGACGTTATTTGTGATTGATGAACGTTCTCATAACGTTGATAGAAAACGTTCTTAGAACAAGGTTCTTGGAACGTCTTTATGATGTTATATTTGTGATTGATGAAAGTTCTCATAACGTTGATAGAAAACGTTCTTAGAACAAGGTTATTGGAACGTCTTTATGACGTTATTTGTGATTGATGAACGTTCTCATAACGTTGATAGAAAATGTTCTTAGAACAAGGTTATTGGAACGTCTTTATGACGTTATGTTGTGATGGATGAAAGTTCTCATAACTTTGATAGAAAATGTTCTTAGAACAAGGTTTTTGGAACGTCTTTATGACGTTATTTGTGATTGATGAAAGTTCTCATAACGTTGATTGAAAACGTTCTTAGAACAAGGTTCTTGGAACGTCTTTATGATGTTATATTTGTGATTGATGAAAGTTCTCATAACGTTGATAGAAAACGTTCTTAGAACAAGGTTATTGGAACGTCTTTATGACGTTATTTGTGATTGATGAAAGTTCTCATAACGTTGATTGAAAACGTTCTTAGAACAAGGTTCTTGGAACATCTTTATGATGTTATGTTGTGATTAATGAAAGTTCTCATAACGTTGATAGAAAACGTTCTTGGAACAAGGTTCTTGGAACGTCTTTATGACATTATGTTGTGATTAATGAAAGTTCTCATAACGTTGATAGAAAATGTTCTTAGAACAAGGTTCTTGGAACGTCTTTATGATGTTATGTTGTGATTGATGAACGTTCTCATAAAGTTGATAGAAAACGTTCTTAGAACAAGGTTCATGGAACGTCTTTATGACGTTATGTTGTGATGGATGAACGTTCTCATAACGTTGATAGAAAATGTTCTTAGAACAAGGTTCTTGGAACGTCTTTATGACGTTATGTTGTGATGGATGAAAGTTCTCATAACGTTGATTTTCTGAATGTTATATTTAGGCTATCATAAAACGTTCTGGGAACATGTAGTTTGCTGAACATTCTCAATGTTAAGTACACTCGTTAACAAATGTGCGCTTCTGTAAACTAATGTTAAATCACTAGATTTGTATAATGACTATATCCATATAATCATTTTAAACATCACAGTAGTTTATAACATCACCCCAATAAACCAGCACTATATAGCCTATTAATAAATTAATATTAACTAGTGCAAAATGCCTGTGCAAAATCAGTTTTTTTTGTGTGTTTTTAGTAATTGTTGTTTTGGTGTGTTTGAGTGCTCCTTGTTACAATTACACAGCAAAAGTTCAGTGACATTTTTATTTGTGTATGGTAGAAAGCAAATACTGATCCTGAAATAATGACATAAAACATGTGGAAAATTGAACTACACAATGCAGGGAGCAGACTACACAGTGAACTCTGAGAAAACGCTACGCTTGAGTAAAAACAGTTTGTGAAAAGGCTACTACAAATGATGCCCGTGAAAGAGAATTGTGAACGCATTGAATAGGATATGTTTAGTTGGTGAATAGCATAAGCTACTATTACACAGTAGTGATAACGTTAAGCACACCAGAATGAAATATAATATTCGTAAGTAAACAGATATAGCTGACTTACAGATTCAGAACATCCACTAATGAGTAAGCGTGATGATTCAGGGAGCAGGCTACACAGTGAACTCAGAGAAAACGCTACGCTTGAGCAAACAGTGTGTGAATAGCTACTACAAATGATGGCAAAGTGCCCGTGCAAAATCAGTTTTTGTGTGTGTTTTTAATAATTGTTGTTTAGGTGTGTTTGAGTGCTGATTGTTACAATTACACAGCAAAGGTTCAGTGACATTTTTATTTATGCATGGAAGAAAGCACCAAGGAAAATTTAACTACACGATTCAGGCAGGCTACACAGTGAACTCTGAGAAAAGCTGTGAATAAAAAACAATATTCAGAAGTAAACAGTGTAGCTGACAGAGTGTTTATGCCAGAATGTTTATTTTTAAACAATTACCTTCTTTTACCCATATATTTAACAATATCTTTTACATTTCTAATCCAAACTATGTCAAACTTTACACTGCACTTACTTGTGCCCGTAGCAAAAAACCTGTCAAGTTTGAAAATGTTGTTAACAGACAGACAGACAGACCTTCCCATAATTTATAGATGTATAGATAGATATGCTATTCACATATGTGAAGCACTGTTAAATATATTGAAATACATTTTGAAAATATATTATTTCAAAATACATTGAACATAAATCTTTTAAATTGTTCCTCATGTTACATCTGTAAATGTGTAGCCTACATATTGTGTATACCGGTATTTCACAAAATATATTCATGCCTTATATCATGTTTAGTTTTCAATAAATGTTTTTGCAATTTTATTTCAACACCACGTTTACCATTTATAAAGCTATGTAATATAATAGGCTATTATATATTACATTATATTATAGCCTATTATAACCTATTATATAAATTGTACATTGTTTTACACTCATGCTTCATATACTCATTCCGTTTACAGTTTGGTGATGGCCACTAGCCTATACACTTAAATGTTAACCTCACATTTCAGGATATTTTATCTGATTATCAAATAATTCCCTCCATCAATTCTTCTTTTATGTAAATGACGCGAGACTTCTACGTCTTTTAATTGGCGCGCGCACTCGAGTTGCATTTGAACCAGATTTGAACTGGAGTTGCTATAGAAACGGGCGGGAAGCTCAACTGACGAGAAGCTCAAGTGACGACAAGCAGCAGCTCCGTCTCTCACTGTTGTCTTCGCTAATTTCAGGTAAGTTTAGTCACCAAAATTACACAAATAGTACATACAAATGTTTCTGACACATTCTTTCATGTAAATGACACGCTTCCGTTGAATATTTACTTTATAGAAATGGTATAGTGCGTCTTCGGGAAAAGTCAGTTAGCATCTCAACTTTTAGGCTAACGTTAACTAACTTAACTTAACTTTAGGTAAGGTTAGGTTGATTAGACTTTAGCTGTAAAGTTTAGGCTTTTAATCTTATGTGTTGATTAGAGGTTTTGTAAAGGTTTTGCTGGCAATTTTTCAATGTGAATGGAAGTAAACTATAAATTATCTTAAAAGTAATTAACTTAAAAATATTCACTGGACGGTTAATTCATAGTTTTCACGTGACGGAATGCCCACCTGGAGGGCAAAACCGCTTAATTCGCAGGTAACGTAACGTTAACTTGACTGTTAACGTTACGCACCGATTAATAACCTTAAGTTACTTAAAAAAATATATATTCCTGGACAAGCTGCTTTTTTTTCTTTTTCTTTTTTTTACAAGTGAATGAACGATTTATTTGTCCAAAGGACAAATAACTTACAAGACCAGGGTTAATGCCAAGCCCTGGTTTATAGATTTTTATAATTTTATTATAATAGCTTCAGAAGACATTTCTCAATGCTGCTATTGTCATACAATTGAAAGTATTATATTCCTACTTCCATAGTATGGCAAATTAGTACAAATTAGAAAAGTTTAGCAGGTAAAGAATTTTGATGCACGTTATCTTACTTTTCCCCTCATTGATAGAAGTTTTCATTTTCAGGTGTAGCTAATCCTTTACGATGTGTTATTGAACCTTTCCATTGTATAACATTTGTAAACTACATTTTAATCTTGTGTGGTTTAATATTTATAGTACTCAAAGCACAGCCTAAATAACTTAAGGGTTAACATTTATGGAGTAGTCACACTGTTATTATTAAATGTTTATGAAATAATAAATCACCATTAGTAACATCAGTCAATCTGTTCACTTTCCAGATGGGGCACGAAGAGACTGGACCACAGTGCTAGTTTGGCACCCCCACACTACTTATATTTAAGGGTTAGTTCACCCAAAAATGTATATTCTGTCAGTAATTTATACACACTAATGTTGTTCCAACCCCTTAAAGGATTAGTTCACCCCAAAATGAAAATTTCCGAATAATTTACTCACCCCAATGCCATCCAAGATATCCATGTCTTTCTTTCCTCAGTGGGAGAGAAATTATGTTTTTTGAGGAAAACATTTCTGGATTTTTCTTCTAACAACAGACTTCATTGGTGACCATCGTTTTTAAGCAAAAAATCAATGCAGTTTCAAAAGTCTTTGAAGTGTTTAAACGGGCTGTACGCGATCACAGCTGAAGAAGAGGTTGTTATCTAGCGAAACGATAGGTCATTTTCAAATTTTTTAATAATTAATAGACTTTTTACCTTCAATAGTTCGGATTGAGCTGATCAACAAACGGACAGGGAACTACGTCATCACGTTGAAAGGTCGCGCCGGCAATACTATTTGAACTACTATTCATATTCATCAGAATGTTATTCATTTACTATTCATATTCACTGAATACTATTACTATATATATAATAGCAAACAATACTATTTGAACTATCCTCCTACGTACGGTCGCATTGTAAACAGTGGGGCGGTACTTCTGCCGGTGCCGTTGTGACCTTTCAACGTGATGACGTAGTTCCCTGTCCATTTGTTGATCAGCTCAATCTGAACTATTGAAGGTAAAAAGTCTATAAATTATATATTTTTAAAAAAATTACCTATCTTTTCGCTAGATAACAACCTCTTCTTTAGCTGTGATCGCGTACAGCCCGTTTAAACACTTCAAAGACTTTTGAAACTGCATTAATTTGGACTTAAAAACGATGGTAACCAATGAAGTACATTGTTAGAAGAAAAATCCAGAAATGTTTTCCTCAAAAAACATAATTTCTCACCCACTGAGGAAAGAAAGACATGGATATCTTGGATGGCATTGGGGTGAGTAAATTAGTAGGAAATTTTCATTTTAGGGTGAACTAATCCTTTAAAGGATAATTCTGGTATTTAGCACTTTGAGTCTATTTTCTGGTTTGTTTTGGATGAACTAGAGTGGTGGACGATGGGTCCTGTCTCGACTCTTGACTCATTTAGAGTCGCCTTTGACCGCTTCAGAGTGGCTGGCTACAGGCATACACTAACATGTCCTTAAAACAACCCTTAACGTTCGTTTTCAAAACTGCAACTCACCGACTGGTTAGTGGTGTTCGTTGATGATTAAAAACAAATATATTAGCACAATGTATAATTTCAATCCGTGTTATTTGCTATAGTGGAACTATTTTTTCAGATACCTCACAACCGCTCGATATTTGAGTCTGAAGCGCAGTAATATCAACGAGCAATGAGTCCTCCAACAGAAATCAATGGGATTTTACAAAATGCCAAATAAAACACGACAGAAACTGTATTTCGCTACGCTACTTGTTTTGGAACATCAATGAACACCACTAACCACTCGGTGAGTTGCACAGTTTTGACAACGAACGTTAAGGGTTGTTTTAAGGACATGTTTGTGCATGCCGGTAGCTAGCCACTCTGAAGCCGTCAAAGGCGACTCTAAACGAGTCAAGAGTCGAGACAGGACCCATCGTCCACCGCTCTAGTCCATCCAAAACAAACCAGAAAAGAGTCTTAAAGTGCTAAATACCGGAATTATCCTTTAAGACTTCCGTTAATCTTCAGAACACAAATTAAGATATTTTTGATGAAATATGAGAGCTGGCTCACTCCTCCATAGTCTTCTAGGCAATTTCATTCTGCCTTTTCTGCCCAGAAAGTTAGTAAAGACATTGTTAAAATAGTCCAAGTGACTGGCTCAACCTCAAGTTCATCAAGTGATGACAATAATTTTTGTGTGCAAAAATGTATTAATTTTCTTATGTGTGGGCCTCTGAGTGAGTTCACAAAAGTTCCGCACTACATCGAGACCCATATGCGTCATCTTCTCGCTGCTCTAGTGAACTCTAGGGCCGGGACGATACAACTATCTCCCGATTCGATACTATCACGATACTTGGGTGCTGATACTGCTGGTATTACGATTTTTTTTAAGAATTGCAATTCGATATTGCGATTTTTTATTTTATTTTTTAACACTAGACCATCAGAAAATGTTAAATCATACACTTAAATACAGACTGTATAGGCTAAATGATGTATAAGATAAGTCATATTTACAAAAACAATTCATCACATCTTTCTGACTTATTTCAGAAGCATCATACAGTAGTACTACATTCTCTTTAATAAATGATTCGATAACAAATACATTTTGTAACAGGCACTTGTCCCCATCTTGTGGCGAAACAATATAATCGATAAATGCGTTATTTTAAGGGGCCAATCACACCTAACACATTTTTGGAAGTGAGAGGCGCCTTTTTTCAATTGATTTCCTATGGCAGTGCACGTTCTGCACGCTGTTTATGCGCCCCAGGTGCCTCGTGTTTAACCGCCGGCTGCGCCTCATGTTTTTGGAGTTGAAAATAAAATCAACTCGAATCGAATGAATGGAGAGGCGGGTCTTCCGTTGTAGTGAACACCAGAGAATGTGATGATGGAGGATAAACTTGTGGTGCTCTCGCGGGTTACCAGGAGCTTAACAACTTCACGAATCGTAACTACCACAATGTTAACAGAAAATAAACGAAGTTAATAAAAGGCTGATTTGACGTTTACTTGACTGACAGGACAGCTGTTTCAGTGTTTGCCTAGCAACAAAAAAACGCAGTTCACTGCTCGTTCTGTGTGATCTGTGTGATCGCTTTTTCAAACCGGAAAAACGCGTTAGGTGTGATTGGGGCTTTACTCTATTTTGATCGCTATCATAAACATCAGTGTTTATATTTGAAATTTAAACTTTTATCCAAGTACTTCTATGATAATTTGAACTATTGTATCACAGAAATAATGATACTATGAGGTTGAAAAGATTGTTTGTGAAGCTGTTTCATGACGACTCTGGGTCAGCACTAGGGCTGCAACAAACGATTATTTTGATAATCGATTAATCTAACGATTATTAGAACGATTAATCGACTAATCGTCGATTATTCCGCCGACTAATCATTAAGTTTGGAACGATTATTCAGCTTTTTCAATTAGTTAAAACACTGAGTTATACATATTCTAACTATAATATAAAAAAAGAAAATCACTTCAGCTTTTGAAATGGTTGTTTTAATGAACTTTGAGCAACTAAACAGGTCATTCTCTTTAAGTTTTCAGATTTCTGTCCAACTCAAATCACACACAAATGCTCTCTAAGCATTGGTTAAATATTCTGTTCTCTTTCAATAGAAAAACTAAACAAAAAAAATAATAAGCTGCATTACAGAAAAACTTAAACTGCAAACAATTATTATAAGAATAAAAAATGACATGACAATTGAGCTGAGCTGACAGAGACACTCATTCACCTTTTAATTTACAGAATAAAAAAGTAACTGACATGATATTCTTCATAACATCTTCTTGTGTAAGTCTTCATGAATACAAAATACAGGCAAGTGATAAGACTGTAATACCCAATAGTGTTACAATAATAAAAACAGCTCTGACTCCTAAGCTCGATCAAGCTTTATTCTATGCAAAAATAAATCATCACATTACTGTAATTATATTATTATTGTTAATATTATTGCTAGTATTAGTAGTATTGCATTCTCTAAAAAGAGATTTACTGCTAGTTATTTAACTCCAGCTGGAGAACATTCAGCTCTCACCGGCTCGTCTCGTGCCGGGGTGTTTCCTCTTTAAGTGCTTTAACATGCATGTTGCGCTCCCGTGAAAAGCAAGTTTTGCCTTGCATGTATTACACACGACAGTATATTCTTGGTTTGAAGTTTTGTGAAACTTTCACACACCTTGCTAGTTCGGATCAGGTTCGGATTCGTTTGCACTCCGTCATAATTCGCGCTGTGTTTTCTTCTACCGCATTTGTAACGGCTGCTTTACACTCTAGCGCTACAGCGCCGTAGCGGTCAAATCACGATATTGCAGGCCCTTACATTAGGTCACGTGGGATTAAACAACTACTCAACAACAAAGATATTTGTCGACAATGTCGACTAATCGTTTCAGCCCTAGTCAGCACAGCTTTAAATGTTGCGATATGATTTTGTCAAAGGTTTAATAGACAGACGAAATGGTAGCAGATCGTGTGGGCGTTTGAATCGAGATCACATTTTTTTAAAGATGAATCGTGCAGCTCTTTTGTCTTATCTCTCTCCCAGTATACGAGTAGCGCGAGGGCTTTTCAATGCATTCAATCTCAGGTCGCTTTTAGTAGAGGAGTGAGCCAGCTCTCAGATTTCATCAAAAATATCTTCATTTGTGTTCTGAAAATGAACAGGAGTCTTACAGGGTTAGAATAACATGAGGGAGAGTGATTACTGACAATTTTTTTTTGGTGAACTAACTCTTAAACACCGTTTTCATTTCATTTAAATGTTTATATGAAAATATTTGTTGTTGTTTTTTAAGCTATAATGTAGCGTTTAAAATGTATGATAATCATGAAATTTTCTACTTTTTGATGTGCTGTAAAAGTGTGTGCTTATAATTCACATGGTTGTGTTAATAAAAAAATTAAGTTGGACGAATGGTGCAGAATTTTTTTATACCTTAAAATAACATTTTAACTTGAAAGAAAGTGGACATTTTAATGTTCTTTGAATGTTGTATTGTTAATAACATTTTGGGGGAAAGAACGTTGCAGGAACGTTATGCTTACCTTAAGATGATGTTCTAGCAATGTTATGCTAATGTTCCAGCAATGTTATGCCAATGTTCTTGCAATGTTATGCTAACCTTAAGATAATGTTGCATGAATGTTATGCTAACCTTAAGATAACATTCCATGAACGTTATACTAACCTTAAGAATGTTTCAGCAATGTTGTGCTAATGTTCTGGCAACGTTATGCTAACCTTAAGATAATGTTCCAGCAACGTTATGCTAATGTTCCAGCAACATTATGGCAATGTTATGCTAACCTTAAGATAACATTCCATGAACGTTATGCTAACCTTTATGAATGTTCCAGCAATGTTGTGCTAACGTTCCGGCAACGTTATGCTAACCTTAATATAACGTTCCGGCAACGTTATGCAAACCTTAAGATAATGTTCCATGAACATTATGCTAACCTTAAGATAACGTTCCAGCAACGTTATGCAAACCTTAATATAACGTTCCATAAACATTATGTTAACCTTAAGATAACATTCCATGAACGTTATGCTAACCTTAAAAATGTTCCAGCAATGTTGTTCTAACGTTCCAGCAACGTTATGCTAACCTTAAGATAATGTTCCAGCAACGTTATGCAAACCTTAAGATAACATTCCATAAACATTATGCTAACCTTAAGATAACATTCCATGAACGTTATGCTAACCTTAAGAATGTTCCAGCAATGTTGTGCTAACGTTCCAGCAACGTTATGCTAACCTTAAGATAATGTTCCAGCAATGTTGTGCTAACGTTCCAGCAATGTTATGCAAACCTTAAGATAATGTTCCAACAATGTTGTGCTAACGTTCCAGCAACGTTATGCAAACCTTAAGATAACGTTCCATTAACATTATGCTAACCTTAAGATAACATTCCATGAACGTAATGCTAACCTTAAGAATGTTCCAGCAATGTTGTGCTAACGTTCTAGCAACGTTACGCTAACCTTAAGATAATGTTCCAGCAACGTTATGCAAACCTTAAGATAATGTTCCAGCAATGTTATGCTAACCTTAAGATAACGTTATGCAAACGTTAAGACAATGTTCCAGCAACGTTATGCTAACGTTCCAGCAACGTTATGCTAACCTTAAGATAACGTTCCAGCAACATGCTAACGTTACAGCAACGTTATGCTAACGTTACAGCAACGTTATGCTAACCTTAAGATAACGTTCCAGCAACATTATGCTAACGTTCCAGCAATGTTATGCTAACGTTCCAGCAACGTTATGCTAACCTTAAGATAACGTTCCAGCAACATTATGCTAACGTTCCAGCAATGTTTTTCTAACATTAAAATACCATTCCAGCAACGTTAAGCAAACTGGACATTTCAACATTTTTAGAACATTCCAAATCAACGTTCCCACAACGTTCTTAGAACATATTTTTGTTAGCTGGGATTGTGGTTACAGATAACAGCCATTTTAATAAGGGTGTGAATAGCAATCACGCTCTCCTGTAAGTCTCATTCGCTTACAGTCCAACTTTTGAACTTTTTTCCATTATTATTTATTCTGGTATAACACACTGATAAATAATATGTATTACCTGATAAAAAATATTTGCACAAAATTCTGCACAAAACTCCTCCACTACTTGAGAAAAGCCGTGGCCGCGCGCCTACATCTGACAATTTTGGGTTCAAACACACGCTGCACACCACACGTAGGCTACTTAGTGTTAAATTTGAAAAATACTGTTCGATAGAACTGCTTTGTTACCACTGTTATCTGCGTGCTTCCTGCGATGAAGTTCCACATTTGCGGCTATCCAACACGAAAATGCATGCAGCAAAGCCTTTCACAATATTTTCTTCAGATAACCTAACTCCAAATTTCTCCCACACACTGGACTTGATTTTTTATGACTATTGTCGACAACTTTACAATCTCCACTAGCTATTCTTTTCTTCAACTCCTCACCATGCATCTCGACAAGTGCAGATCGCACGCGAGGTTATGATGAATTTTTAAAAGTGAAAGTAACCTAGGTAACATTATAGATCCTGGGAGGGCGTGGTGCGTGGTGGGCACAAACAAACTTATGTGGATTTTAAATTATTTTATAAACTTGAAATTCAGGCATATTTTTGTAGACATGTGTTCCTAAAAATATGCATATATTTTTACGTTTGAATGTGATTGTTTTAAACCCGTGTTTCCCCCGTGTTCGACCCGACCCGCACCCGTATCCGTATCCGACACAGTTGGATATTTTTCACCCGTCGGGTACCCGAACCCGTGCAGGACTCTATTTTAAAGTATAAAGACAGTAGCGGTCAGAACTGTGTACCTAGTTTGGACAGAGCGGACGGTCTGACTGACAATAGCCCACTCCCGACATATTTTGACAGCGCATCCGCACTTCATTCTGACCACCTGTAGGCTACACCTAGCTCTGAGGAGCTGTTTGGTACTGAAACCATTGTCAGTCAACAACATTCTTTTTTTTTTTTTTGCAAGGATGTTTGAAATAGTTTGGCAGAAAATAGCCTACTTCATTTGTCAGTTGGGCAATATGATTTTCATTTATGTTGCTTGAGTGATTTGATATTTAGGCTATTTGTTATTTATATTTCATTATTTTTTTCTGTGACATTTTTTCTCTGCTGAATACACAATTTTTGTATAGCATTTATAATTGTTATAGGCTACTTAATATCTCTCTTTCCGTTAGAGACATTTGAATGTGAGATTCTGGAAATGAGATCTAAATTTTGCGGACCCGTCAGGTCCGGATATAAAGCGGGTGAATACAGTGTATTTTAAGCGGTTTAATTTGTATCCCTACTCCGTGTAGCTGGCCCGCCATCTACTGGCTAAAAAAAAATATTGGCCCGCGGCCAAAGTTATTTGCCGACCCCTGCATTAGGGGATCTGCCTGAGTTTATAGTGGACATTAGTGGTGGTAGTCAGGATGTAGTTCAGCTGATCATTCAAAATCCTATGGTGTGGCACAAAAGCTGCAGAAATGTGAATGATAAACAAAAAGTTGAGGGAGCAAGAAAAAGAAAAAAAGCATGAAGAGTCTGTGAGCCCAGTAAAAACACAGCGCATGAGTGACAAGTCCACCACACTCGCTTTACCCAGACCATCAACATCATCATGTGAACCATTCGATAAACCGTGTCTCTTCTGTGGTGAAGTGGGCAAAAAAAAGGAACTGAGGAGGGCTGCCACCCTTGGCTTGGATAGAAAAGTGAAAGAATGTGCTCAGGTGGTGGGTGACAGGCATCTATTGGCTGAACTAGCTGCTGGTAACATGGTTGCTAATAATGCTATTTATCATCGTGCATGCCTGACTAGGCTCTACGGAGGGGGCCCTTGTTCCCATGAGAGAACAGGGCGTGCGCATCTATTTCGACGACTGGCTCATATTAGCACACTCTCGAGATCAGTTATGCGAACACAGGGACCTCGTGCTCAGGCACCTCAGCCAGTTGGGTCTTCTGGTCAACTGGGAGAAGAGCAAACTCGACCCCATGCAGAGGATCTCTTTTCTTGGTATGGGATTGGATTCGGTCGCACAGACAGCGCACCTCAAAGAGCAACGCGCTCAGTTGGTGCTGAACTGCTTAAAGTCAAGTCGACACCATTCGACACCTGCTTAAGACGACACCATTCTCTCTACACAGAATTTAAACGCGAACCTGTGAGAAACCACCTTTGAACACCTTCAAAGGCAGGACAGCGGTCCCACTGAAATTCTTTCAGAGGCTCCTGGGGCATATGGCAGCGGCAGCAGCGGTAACTCCGCTCGGGCTGCTCCATATGAGGTTGCTTCAGCACTGGCTTCATGGCCGAGTCCCGAGATGGGTGTGGCATCATGGCACTCACTGGGTGACAATCACACCGGCGTGCCGCCAGACCTTCAGCCCATGGTCAGACCCCTCATTCCTGCAGGCAGGAGTCCCCTTGGAACAGGTTTCCAGGCATGCTGTGGTGTTCAAAGACGCCTCTGCCACCGGCTGGGGTGCCACGTACAACGGGCATGCAGTGTCAGGGGTGTGGACGGGCCCTCAACTGCATTGGCACATCAACTGCCTTGAGTTGCTAGCAGTATGTCTCGCTCTGAGCCACTTAAAGAGGCCACTACAGGGCAGAGATGTGCTGGTCTGTACGGACAAGACTGCAACCGTTGCGTACATCAACCGACAAGCTGGTCTACGCTCCCGTTGCATGTTACAACTCGCCCTTCATCTCCTTCTCTAGAGTCAGAAGCATCCGAGGTCACTTCGAGCCATGTATGTCCCCGGTGTGCTCAACCGTGTGGTCAACAAGCTATCATGAGCTGTGTTCCCGGGAGAATGGTGACTCCACCCCCCAGGCAGTTCAGCTGATCTGGAGAGAGTTCGGGGAGGCTCAGGTGGAGGCTCAGACCTGTTTGCTTCCTCAGAGACCTCCCACTACCAGCTGTTTTACTCCCTGACTGAGGAAACACTCAGCACGGATGCACTGGCACACAGCTGGCCCCGGGGCCTCCTCAAATATGCGTTCCCCCCAGCGAGCCTACTATTAAGAGGGTAGGGGGCCTGCAAGCATTTTCGGTCGACGAATCGTGCCTATAGTTCGGGCCGGGTGACAACCATGTTGTACTGAGACCCCGGCTTGGCTATGTGCCCAAGGTTCCCACCACTCCCTTCAGAGATCAGGTGTTAGGCTGGGTTCCATATGTGTGAACCTATGGGGATTCCATATGTGTATACTTCCACGGCTGCTCCTAATCGAAGCCCCGTGTCTTTCCCTTGGGCTAAGTTACCCAATATTCATATGCAGTACAACCTTCGGGCAAGTCCATATGTATTTTTTCACATAACTCCCTCGAAGAAAGTGGCTTCTGCATCGTTCCCCTTCCATAGAAAGGGAACGGTTTCCCAGTGTTATCCAATAATCTCGCTGTATGGGTTATCACAGAACAACAGTGACAGATACTCTCTGTGTAAGCCCTTTCCTATCGTCCATCCAGGCAAGAAGGGGTACAGGCTTACACCGGGCGCTGGATGGGGTGCAGCAGATGTGGCGCTTTGATAGGGATTCCTATCAGTCGGTCACGACATACGTCGAGAGTGACCGACCGATAAGGGAACGTCTAAATTACATATGGTAACCCTCGTTCCCTGAGGCAGGGAATGGAGATGTACATCCCATCGTCACATCTGCTGCTGCCCGTCGGGGCGACCAGCTTACCAGGCTTGGCTCCTCAGCAAAAAAGGAGCTCACCTCGCACCTGCTGTAGATTGTCCTCTCTAGCGAGATTCCTATCAGTCAGTCACGACGTACGTCTCCGTTCCCTCCCTCGGGGAACGAGGGTTACCATATGTAACTGAGATGTTTCGCCATTTGGCTGTAAAGAATGTTTACCTGTACAGAAGGTTACTAATGTTTACCCTATTGAAGGTTTTTGATAACAGACTGCACACTAGGGTCATCTTTATTCCTTGTGTTGTGAGGACTTTGTGGACTTTAATAAATCTCACATTTGGTTAATTGATTTTGTGTGAATGTACCCTATGTTGCACCCTGACCCCAGTCCACCTAGGGCAGGGCTATTCAATTCAATCATCTCCATCTGGCCCAAAGGTATCCCAACCTCCCTCCGCCTCTTTTCCAGGTGGTGTGGCTACATTTGGTTAGATATGCGAGGGGCCATAGTGGCGTGTGCAGCTGTACGTCTGTACGCACTGAGCGTACCATGAGCGCTCCGACTAACCTGAGAAACGTTTTCAGTCCGAATATTTCAGCAGTTATTATGTGTGTCCGGTATTTCTGTCGACTGAACCAGCAATACCAATCATTTGTGAATGGTGCGAATCTTTTGTTCTATCTTTGGTTCAATTATTTCCTTTCCATGAATTGGCCAAATGCGCTTGCATAATGGTCTGAAACGATTCAGATTCGTTCGGACCGCTCTGTCACTGAATCATCTGAAGCTGTTTCTCGGTCAGTAACAACAAATATAGAACAAATAGCGCTGTTTTCAGTTTAGTTTCAGTTCAACTCGCAGTTTAGTTTACTTTGCTCTGCGCAGCACCGCCCAGTGGATAATGGAACGCAAGCTTAAAGGAGTTGCGTTTACTCCCAGTTCTGGACACTATTATTAAACAGCATTGCGACATCCAGTGAGAAGTTGTTCAATTCGTCACACCTCTGTTACAGACCACAAATCACTCGATGATTTAACTAGTTTTTAATCAGATGAAGCAGCCTCAACATTCCCAACACGACTGATGAGGTAAACAGCAGAAACACTGTGCCATGAACAAAGTTAAAAGACTTTAAATCCCCTAATCACCACCTTTACAAACATTTACCATGTATGTACTGTAGTAATTTACTATGGTTTGGGCAGAAATATGAAATATTTATACTGAATACTATCTTATAGTCATTTATATTGCAGTAGATTAATTAGGTGGGTAGAGGAATATACAATTCATTTTGTGTATAGTTTTTAGGGATTTTGTTATACAGTGGTAGTGAGTGAGTAGCCATGCATGGTTTTACCTGTGGTTATCACGTCTCACTGTCAGAATATTTTCATTTAAGCCTATAATAATTATAAATAAAATAATTCTTACCAGTACCTATGATCTTGTATAATTCATATTTTTGTACAAAGCTGTAAATAAGTTATTTATGAAAGACTCATAAATCTGCATACTGTTGGGTACCACATTTCCAAGTAAATACAATAGGCTACTTTTTTAGGTTTACTTTAGCTTATTTATTGATACTGTTATGTTTCAATAAGTAATAAATAATATTTCAATAAATAAGCTAACCACCGGCCCTCCTCAACATTCCGATTTAATAATCCGGCCCTTGAATGAAGCTAATTGAATAGCCCTGACCTAGGGGCATAACATTACTCACTTTTCACTTTATTTCACTTTATTTAATTCACTTCATATAGTATAGCAGTACATAAGTCAAGTCTCAACTCTTGTTTAAGACATTGTGCATATGCAAAAAATATGCTTAATCCAATATGGAATGGTAATGCTTGAAAGTTCTGTTTTCTCCGATTTGAGGTACAGTGGATAACTTTGGTTATACCAGCTATAATCCTCTAGATAGAAAGGTCATCTTGGACTTAAATTGAAGCTTATAAACTTGGGAAGTTTTTCATGTACATTTGAGGCAGTGATACATATAATAAAATGCTTGAAAATTATCACTTTTGATGACAATTTGTCAGGCGGACAGTATCCGTTGTTTTGTCTTTTGGGGTATGTTGAGGGTGATATTTGACAGCAAAAAGGCAGCAATCCCCAGAATCTTTTTCTGCTAGTTTCCCCTATGTGTCAGGATACACAATGCAAGATTGTAGGGTTATATGGCCATTTATGTAGCTGCAGTACCTTAATATTCACAATTACATCATTCCGCCAAAAGCTTTTCCCAAAAAGGGTGTTTTTTGGCCCCTGAGACCAAACGGGGCCGAGTTGGGGGTGATTGTTATCAACTTTTGATGGCCCAAGGTATAAGATAATAGGAAATAATAGTGAAAAAAAGGTAGCAAAAAACATCCTGAGGAGTGGAACTGGCTCCTGGCCTAGATGAGGTCTTGTATGTTCCTGCCCTGAATACCAACAGTCATCCTCATCCAGCCTCCCGTCCTCTCATCAATGTAATTGAAGAAGGCTACCAGTGGTTAGAGAGAGTCAGAAACATTCTCGTGAAAGAGAACCTTGAAGCCGGAGAATGGATCTCATGGGCTGCATATTATGCCAGCATCACAGAGGCTACTTCACCTCCCCCATCCAAATCATACATGTTGTGTTTGGCATGCGGTTTTTGATAAAAAAAATTGCATACTTCACCTCCAATTGTCATGGTAAGGACAACATTATTGTTTTTTAGTCTTGGAACCTAATTTTTTGGACTCCTTGACCCAAAAAATGTACACGTTGATCCCAAATTTGTCATTGTAGATATAACAGAAGCAAAGATATGGGCCTCTCAAGTATGGTCGGCGGCCATTTAAAAAAAAAATATAAGATACAAAATGTGATCTCACTTGTGTCTTAGGATAAATTTATTTCTATGGCCCTAAGGTACTTCCATACCAAAGGGGACCTTTGCATCATGACTTGAAGTCAAAAGTCACTTAACCTCCCTACTATACCGGTGACTTGACTTTGGGAATCACATCATTAAATCCAGATCTGGGCCACTACAGGGCCGTCACTCTTTAGGGTTTGTGGGCCGAGGGAAAAGAGGTTTTGTGGATCAGAGCTGGGCCAGGCACAGTTTCATATGTGGGTTGTTGTTTTCATGACATGTGGACTCCTTAATAAATCCTTATCTTGAGCAAAATAAGCAAGCTGACATTCAGTGCAACCTGTGTCTTTTATTTAGAATACATACACATGTCATTTATGTCTTTATTTTGTCAAAAGATTTAAAGCACCGTTTTTAAGAGTCCGCATGAGCGAATGAGCGTCGCAAAATGACAGACCTGTTCTGAACTGAACCGGGTCATGTGACACATCACGTTTTCTACAGAACCCCTTTACACACCTCAAAGGGCATGCATTATAAATCTGAATATCACGATTATTTTTAAATTAAACGAACTCAAATTGACATTAATTTATAACAAAAACATAAATACACATCTCAACAAAAAACATGTTACAGACAGTGATCCAGAGAGTAATTCAAATCAACATTATAAATGACAACAAGTCAATCATCACAATTAATCACTTAATTATCTCATTAACTTTAACACCACTTCAGTGTTCCTTTAACACTCTTATTTTAATACTTTAACACTTTAACACTCTTATTTTAATACTTTAACACTCTTATTTTAACACTTTAACACTCTTATTTTAACACTCTTATTTTAACACTTTAACACTCTTACTTTAATAATTTAACACTTTAACACTCTTATTTTAACACTTTAACACTCTTATTTGAATACTTTAACACTCTTATTTTAACACTTTAACACTCTTATTTGAATACTTTAACACTCTTATTTTAATACTTTAACACTCTTATTTTAACACTTTAACACTCTTATTTGAATACTTTAACACTCTTATTTTAACACTTTAACACTCTTACTTTAATACTTTAACACTCTTATTTTAATACTTTAACACTCTTATTTTAACACTTTAACACTCTTATTTGAATACTTTAACACTTATTTGAATACTTTAACACTCTTATTTGAACACTTTAACACTCTTATTTGAATACTTTAACACTCTTATTTGAATACTTTAACACTCTTATTTGAACACTTTAACACTCTTATTTGAATACTTTAACACTCTTATTTGAATACTTTAACACTCTTATTTTAACACTTTAACAGTCTTACTTTAACACTTTAACACTCTTATTTGAATACTTTAACACTCTTATTTTAACACTTTAACAGTCTTACTTTAACACTTTAACACTCTTATTTTAACACTTTAACACTCTTATTTTAACACTTTAACACTCTTATTTTAATACTTAAACACTCTTATTTGAACACGTTAACGCTCTTATTTTAATACTTTAACACTCTTATTTTAACACTTTAACTCTCTTATTTTAACACTCTTATCTTAACACTTTAACACTCTTATTTTAACACTTTAACACTCTTATTTTAACACTTTAACACTCTTATTTTAATACTTTAACACTCTTATTTGAACACTTTAACACTCTTATTTTAATACTTTAACACTCTTATTTTAACACTTTAACACTCTTATTTTAATACTTTAACACTCTTATTTTAACACTTTAACACTCTTATTTGAACACTTTAACACTCTTATTTGAACACTTTAACACTCTTATTTTAATACTTTAACACTCTTATTTTAATACTTTAACACTCTTATTTTAATACTTTAACACTCTTATTTTAATACTTTAACACTCTTATTTTAACACTTTAACACTCTTATTTTAATACTTTAACACTCTTATTTGAACACTTTAACACTCTTATTTTAATACTTTAACACTCTTATTTTAACACTTTAACACTCTTATTTTAATACTTTAACACTCTTATTTGAACACTTTAACACTCTTATTTGAACACTTTAACACTCTTATTTGAACACTTTAACACTCTTATTTTAATACTTTAACACTCTTATTTTAATACTTTAACACTCTTATTTGAACACTTTAACACTCTTATTTGAACACTTTAACACTCTTATTTGAACACTTTAAAGCTCTTATTTTAACACGTTAACACTCTTATTTTAATACTTTAACACTCTTATTTGAACACTTTAACACTCTTATTTTAATACTTTAACACTCTTATTTTAACACTTTAACACTCTTATTTTAATACTTTAACACTCTTATTTGAACACTTTAACACTCTTATTTGAACACTTTAACACTCTTATTTGAACACTTTAAAGCTCTTATTTTAACACGTTAACACTCTTATTTTAATACTTTAACACTCTTATTTGAACACTTTAACACTCTTATTTTAATACTTTAACACTCTTATTTTAACACTTTAACACTCTTATTTTAATACTTTAACACTCTTATTTGAACACTTTAACACTCTTATTTGAACACTTTAACACTCTTATTTGAACACTTTAACACTCTTATTTTAATACTTTAACACTCTTATTTTAATACTTTAACACTCTTATTTTAACACTTTAACACTCTTATTTTAATACTTTAACACTCTTATTTTAACAGTTTAACACTCTTATTTTAATACTTTAACACTCTTATTTGAACACTTTAATACTCTTATTTTAATACTTTAACACTCTTATTTTAATACTTTAACACTCTTATTTTAATACTTTAACTCTCTTATTTGAACACTTTAACGCTCTTATTTTAACACGTTAACACTCTTATTTAATACTTTAACACTCACTTTAACACTCTTATTTGAACACTTTAACACTCTTATTTGAACACTTTAACACTCTTATTTGAACACTTTAACACTCTTATTTGAATACTTTAACACTCTTATTTGAATACTTTAACACTCTTATTTGAACACTCTTATTTGAACACTTTAACACTCTTATTTTAATACTTTAACACTCTTATTTTAATACTTTAACACTCTTATTTGAACACTTTAACACTCTTATTTGAACACTTTAACTCTCTTATTTTAATACTTTAACACTCTTATTTGAACACTTTAACACTCTTATTTGAACACTTTAACACTCTTATTTTAATACTTTAACACTCTTATTTGAACACTGTAACACTCTTATTTTAATACTTTAACACTCTTATTTTAATACTTTAACACTCTTATTTGAACACTTTAACACTCTTATTTGAACACTTTAACACTCTTATTTGAACACTTTAACACTCTTATTTGAACACTTTAACACTCTTATTTGAACACTTTAACACTCTTATTTGAACACTTTAACACTCTTATTTTAATACTTTAACACTCTTA
The DNA here is from genome assembly GCA_022828995.1 of Vimba vimba. NCBI lineage: Eukaryota > Metazoa > Chordata > Actinopteri > Cypriniformes > Leuciscidae > Vimba > Vimba vimba. Next base: position 1,879,338 of record CM040829.1, on the reverse strand, counting down.
TTTGAACACTTTAACTCTCTTATTTTAATACTTTAACACTCTTATTTGAACACTTTAACACTCTTATTTGAACACTTTAACTCTCTTATTTTAATACTTTAACACTCTTATTTGAACACTTTAACACTCTTATTTGAACACTTTAACTCTCTTATTTTAATACTTTAACACTCTTATTTAAATACTTTAACACTCTTATTTTAATACTTTAACACTCACTTTAACACTCTTATTTGAACACTTTAACACTCTTATTTGAACACTTTAACACTCTTATTTGAACACTTTAACACTCTTATTTTAATACTTTAACACTCTTATTTGAACACTTTAACACTCTTATTTGAACACTTTAACACTCTTATTTTAATACTTTAACACTCACTTTAACACTCTTATTTGAAGTTTAACACTCTTATTTGAACACTTTAACACTCTTATTTTAATACTTTAACACTCACTTTAACACTCTTATTTGAAGTTTAACACTCTTATTTGAACACTTTAACACTCTTATTTGAACACTTTAACACTCTTATTTGAACACTTTAACACTCTTATTTAAATACTTTAACACTCTTATTTTAATACTTTAACACTCACTTTAACACTCTTATTTGAACACTTTAACACTCTTATTTTAATACTTTAACACTCACTTTAACACTCTTATTTGAACACTTTAACACTCTTATTTGAACACTTTAACACTCTTATTTGAACACTTTAACACTCTTATTTGAACACTTTAACACTCTTATTTAAATACTTTAACACTCTTATTTTAATACTTTAACACTCACTTTAACACTCTTATTTGAACACTTTAACACTCTTATTTTAATACTTTAACACTCACTTTAACACTCTTATTTGAACAGTTTAACACTCTTATTTGAACACTTTAACACTCTTATTTGAACACTTTAACACTCTTATTTTAATACTTTAACACTCTTATTTGAACACTTTAACACTCTTATTTGAATACTTTAACACTCTTATTTGAATACTTTAACACTCTTATTTGAACACTCTTATTTGAACACTTTAACACTCTTATTTTAATACTTTAACACTCTTATTTTAATACTTTAACACTCTTATTTGAACACTTTAACACTCTTATTTGAACACTTTAACTCTCTTATTTTAATACTTTAACACTCTTATTTGAACACTTTAACACTCTTATTTGAACACTTTAACACTCTTATTTTAATACTTTAACACTCTTATTTGAACACTGTAACACTCTTATTTTAATACTTTAACACTCTTATTTTAATACTTTAACACTCTTATTTGAACACTTTAACACTCTTATTTGAACACTTTAACACTCTTATTTGAACACTTTAACACTCTTATTTGAACACTTTAACACTCTTATTTGAACACTTTAACACTCTTATTTGAACACTTTAACACTCTTATTTTAATACTTTAACACTCTTATTTGAACACTTTAACTCTCTTATTTTAATACTTTAACACTCTTATTTGAACACTTTAACACTCTTATTTGAACACTTTAACTCTCTTATTTTAATACTTTAACACTCTTATTTGAACACTTTAACACTCTTATTTGAACACTTTAACTCTCTTATTTTAATACTTTAACACTCTTATTTAAATACTTTAACACTCTTATTTTAATACTTTAACACTCACTTTAACACTCTTATTTGAACACTTTAACACTCTTATTTGAACACTTTAACACTCTTATTTGAACACTTTAACACTCTTATTTTAATACTTTAACACTCTTATTTGAACACTTTAACACTCTTATTTGAACACTTTAACACTCTTATTTTAATACTTTAACACTCACTTTAACACTCTTATTTGAAGTTTAACACTCTTATTTGAACACTTTAACACTCTTATTTTAATACTTTAACACTCACTTTAACACTCTTATTTGAAGTTTAACACTCTTATTTGAACACTTTAACACTCTTATTTGAACACTTTAACACTCTTATTTGAACACTTTAACACTCTTATTTAAATACTTTAACACTCTTATTTTAATACTTTAACACTCACTTTAACACTCTTATTTGAACACTTTAACACTCTTATTTTAATACTTTAACACTCACTTTAACACTCTTATTTGAACACTTTAACACTCTTATTTGAACACTTTAACACTCTTATTTGAACACTTTAACACTCTTATTTGAACACTTTAACACTCTTATTTAAATACTTTAACACTCTTATTTTAATACTTTAACACTCACTTTAACACTCTTATTTGAACACTTTAACACTCTTATTTTAATACTTTAACACTCACTTTAACACTCTTATTTGAACAGTTTAACACTCTTATTTGAACACTTTAACACTCTTATTTGAACACTTTAACACTCTTATTTGAACACTTTAACACTCTTATTTGAACACTTTAACACTCTTATTTAAATACTTTAACACTCTTATTTTAATACTTTAACACTCACTTTAACACTCTTATTTGAACACTTTAACACTCTTATTTTAATACTTTAACACTCACTTTAACACTCTTATTTGAACAGTTTAACACTCTTATTTGAACACTTTAACACTCTTGAGCGTGTCTCAAATAAACTTGTTAATTTAACACTGGAGGTTTTGCTGTTTGCTGTATTTTTATATTTATTGTATTTATTTTATTCATATCTGCTCACTATTTACTGCAACCTGGTCTCACAGGATTCCGTGAAATGTCCACGGGCCCTTAACTCAAAATCCGTGGAGCCATCACGGAATCGCCCCAAATTCCGTGATGCGGCCACGGATATAACTCCAACGCAAGTCAATGACACTGACCTTCCGTGGTCCACACACGGATACCCGTTTCAATGACGGAATACAGAACTCACTCAACGGACGTGCTTTCTCATTTGGAAACGCCACATTTGAAGTATTTGTTTCTTTTCCGACATCAAATGCCATAATGACGTTAACCTGTCTGTTATTGTAGCTATTGCATTGTCCTGTCATCATAAAATTTCAGTTAGCCTAACCAAAGTCCCGTGATGGCACCACGGACCTCAACACCCGGACCTCACTCATGGACGATGTAATTTTTCTGGCTTGTTTAGGAACTTATAAGCTTTGGGTCAACTGTGTTGCAATGGCATGTAATTAACTTGACATTTTGTCTCGTCCTGTCATCATAAAATCCTGCTTGATGGCGTTTTACACCTTGCTCGCTTGGCTATAGTCAGATCTAAAATCTGTGATAGGAGCACGGAGTGAGTCTGTGGTGAGACCACGGATAACTCCAACGCAAGTCAATGACACTCATCTTCCGTGGTCCACACACGGATATTTGGTTCAATGACAAAGAACAGATCTCACTCAATAGACGTGCTTTCTCATTTGGAAACACAACATTTTAAGTAGGCTATTTATTTTCCAACACCAAATACCATAAAGACGTTAACCTCTGTGTTATTGTAGCTATTGCATTGTCCTGCCATCATAAAAATTCAGTTTGATTCTGTTAGCCAAACTGAAGTCCCGTGATGGCACCACGGACCTCAACAACCTGACCTGATCACTGGATGTTGTAATGTTGCTCACTTGTTTAAACACTTAAAAGCCTTATTTCGACTGTGTTGCAATGGCATGTAATTTAGTTGACATTTTGTCTTGTCTTGTCATCATAAAATCCAGTTTGATGGCGTTTTACACCTATTGCTTGCTTGGCTATAGTCAGATCTAAAATCTGTGATTGGAGCACGGAGTGAGTCTGTGGTGAGACCACGGATAACTCCAACGCAAGTCGTCTTACGTCAGTTCGTGATATGGTCACGTAATTTAATCTTTTGATTCGTGCCACGTTTATTTATTCGTTTTATTTATTTACGTTTATATTTTCATACAATACCAGCACGTTTTTTAAACTAATGTATTGTCAATGGGAAGCGTCTTTCGTGATCACAGCACTTTCTGCCTGTCGGCTGCAGCTGTTTAATCATTCACGAGATCTTATCTTATCATGGTTTATGTATTTTTTAATGTTATTATTTCGGTCTTATTGCCAGGGAAGCTGGATTGCTTTGCTGTTTATTGATATTTTTAAAATTATATTTTATCAGTAGGAAATCGCGCTGAAGAAGTCTCGTTCCGAATACATCGCGATATTTGGCATTAGGTCACGTGTGTCAGATGTTGGTAAGTAGTAAATACCTAAATACGTTGTCTTAATACTGTGTATACTGTCTTTTCTGTTGGTCGATATTAATCTGCCATTATATCTGCCATCTCCACAGAGACTTTGCGTTTCATTGCTTTCTAATTCAAAATAGGGTGATTAAACACTGCCTCCTGTCACGTGACGTGCTATAGGCCTAGATATTCATATCAGATTAAAAATAGTAGGCCTACAATTAGTTCCAAAGCTGTATTTGTAGTAGAAGCACAGTAAAAACAACACTTACCATGCTTTTACCACAGTAACATTAGTTTTACTGTGATAAGTGTAGTAAAAAGACAGTAATCACAAAACTTGCCATGCTTTTACCACACTATTGGTAGATTTAATGTGATACTTATTGTAAATGCACAGCAATCACAACACTTACCATGCTTTACCACAGTAACCCTAGTTTTACTGTGATAGGTGTGGTAAAAGGACAGTAACCACAAAACTTACCACGCTTTAAACCTCAGCAACCTTAGTTTTACTGTGATTGGTGTAGCAAAGGACAGTAATCACAAAACTGACCATGCTTTTACCTCAGTATTGATAGTTTTAAAGTGATATTTGTTGTAAATGCATATTAACCACAACACTTGCCATGCTTTTAATGCTTTACAATGTAACATCCAACATTTGTAAGGTAAATCAGTACTTTTTCCTTTAAATAATCCTATATATTATACATAATGATATTTTCTTTTCTCTTTTTTCAGCTGAAAAGACCAAAAGGGCCTTTCGGACTCAGTCAGCCTATTATTGTTTGAGGAGAAGTAAACGGAGGAGACGGACAGCTGCAAAGGCAAATATTCACAATGCTGTGTATGTGTTGGTTTTAACCCTAAATCAAACATTTTATCAAGCATTTGTTGTTTCTCAACTTTTCTCACAAAACCCATAGCCCAATCAGTACAAACATAGTCTGAAAGTCTTAATAATTCACAAGTTTTAAGAAGTTGTCAAATTCGTATGATACTCGTACATATTTGTATACTCGTACACAATCCTGCAGCTTTCACTCCTAGTGCTGTCATTGGCTACTTCCTCAATTCCTGTACATATTCATCACGATATTTCAGTTGCGCCACTTCTTGGAAAGTTGTCGGATGTCACACACACTGTCAGAAAGTTTATATTAATTGCAAATTGGTCCCCGTCTGTTAATGTTCCAGTAATACATGATGTTTCTCCACACCCCATAACCTACCTCTGTTTGCAAGAGTGTAAAAGCTTATCTGACTTGTCACATGACATCAGATACTCGATTATTTTGTCATAATCAGATCAGTTACACTGCTAATAACTGTCCCGTTTGCATGTAAATCATTTTCATATGATTATTGCTTGCTATTAAAGACATACTTTTATTCATAGAAATGCCCACATATCAGTGAACTTTTAACATAAAAACGCTTTTAACATTTAATTATGCAACACTCTTTACAGAAAACATATCCCACAGTTATAAACTGACTATTTGCAAGTAATGTATTAAAATTACCTTCCTTTCTGTTTTGCAGGATTACTAGTCCTTTTTTTTTTAAAGCTCTACCAATATCAAACTCAACAGCTCTTTTAGGAGCCAACCATTACAAGAGCTACTAGTGAGTCGCAGCGAATCTTGCCGTGATCAGCCCTTCCCAGGTGAAGTTTCTAGAATATTGCAATCAGTATTTACTCATCAAATGTTCTCTCCTGAATCATATGGTAAATTACTTATTTATAACTGTCTTAATTTGTGTTTCAAGAACAATAGTAATTGCACATAGAGTAAGTCGAAACTTTCTTGTTTTACAGCCGAGAAGGAAGACCAGTCCTTATATCAACGCAAGCTAATCGAATAAGTCCTTTGTTTCGGGTGAGGAAGGAACATCTGGTGCCCAAAGAAGACAGAAAAGTGTGCGAGTCCATTGGTATGTCTTGTATTGAAACCATGCTGTAATATGTAGTACATAATTTGATGTTGATAATTTTACATTGTACAGGTTATCACTTGGTTTTTGACCAAGTGAAGCTCTTGAAACAATTGACAGAAGAGTATGTTGTCTGGAAAGAAATCAAGCATCACTGGCAAAGGCTCAAAAGAGACCATGCCTTTCTAAAAGATCTTTTAAAATAGGTTGCTGTTGATATGGGTAAAACTGTTTTTGTTCAGTACTTAACTTATATTATGTGCTGCAATATTATATATATATATATATATATATATATATATATATATATATATATATATATATATATATATATATATGTATATATATATATATATATATATATATAATACTTCAATGTGTATAATATATCATGTACTGACTGCTGCTTTGTAAATTTATGTAAGGAACAGGCAACTCTGGCCCTTTTGCGTTCTCCTTTTTGAGGTTGAGAGTCAACCTCCAACCCTAATCAAGCACATCTGAAAATTTTAACCAAAGTCTTCAGGTTTACTTCTAGACAATAGGCAGGAGGGTTTGAGCTTGGAGCTAAATGTGCAGGACAGTGGACGCTGAGGGCCAGAGTAAACCATCACTGCTTTAAATAACGCAGAACATAAGCTGACCCAACTGTCCATTAAACAACTTAATTTGAATGGTTTCTGTTTTTTGTTTTACTTTCAGACCAGGACTGGAGAACGCCTGACAGTGGGATGTTGAGACTTCTTCCTCTGGTTGAGAAAAAGCTACACCACATCAGTGATCGCATCTTCTGTTCTTCTGTTCTTCAACTGAACAAACTGTTTAGACGAGGAAGAAGAACACTATAGAGACGTGCAGGGAAGAGCAAGAAACCAGTTTAGCTGTGATAATGAATCATTATTTTCCAACACAATATCAAATCTGTTTTCTGTATCATAGGTGACTGAATATGATTATCTGGCACTCGTTTTGTGGCTTCAGCAGCTGTGAATGGATTCATATGATGTTAACATAATTTTGAAGACACATTTTTATTTATCTTGAATCTCATTTTTCTTTATGCTACTTTATCAACTTTATGCTTTGTCCTCCAATAAAGTGTTTAATAAAGTATGGTGACTATTGTGTGTTGAAAGTGGTGTTTGGTACAGTAAATATACATTTTTATTTGAGAAATTTTAATTTCTTATTTCTTTAGTTTAATTAACCCTTGTGTGGTGTTCATATTTTTGTTATTCAGCCAGTGTTTGTGAGTCTGGTGGACCCGCTGCATTTTTTGGTTTTTAATTCAACATAATCAAACAATTTATGTTAAAATACTCAACAGATGTTTACTTCATCCCAATTACAAGCAATATAAACAGCCTTTATGGTTAATATTTCCTCTTTAGCTTTGTGAGATCACATTTGAGAATTGCAGCCTTGTGCGGGAACGGCAGGGGTAGAAACAAAACTCACTTTTGCACTCACACTCTCTCACACTTCAAATCTCTCTCACACATACACACACACACAATAACAGCAAGCCCTGACAGGAGGAGGACAGAGTATAGGTAAACCGGACCTAAAAATTTCCACACTTTTATTAGTCCCGGGTCCAGTGGACCCGAACATCCTTTGTGTAATATAAATGTGTAGGGGGGGTGTACAGTGTGAGGTCATTGAAAATGTGTTCTGATATATGTTCTTCACAGAAAATGAGCCAAGGCCAATGAGTCTGAGGTTGAAAAAATAATTAATCGTATAATTTTTCTTTTGATAAAAAATGAAAACGGGTCCAACAGACCTGAACACCATACATGGGTTCATTTAAAAATAACTACATATAATTAATAACTTATAAATAACTACATATAATGAATGACCATGATTCTTTTACTTGGGACATAAAAAATGTAGATCTGGTTAATGATATTTGGGACAACAATGCAACAAATGTTGCACATACATACTTGCATGTATGCCAGTTAGCAGTGAAATAAAAGAAAGCTATGTGAATGAAGTGAATGCACCTGCATGAAGAGGCTGCAGTGGGCTATCTTGCTATAAATACTTAACACTTAATTGAAGATGATCCATGTTGATCATTCTAGTACATCTACTACTGCTTTTCGAATGAAAGCATATATCACTGATGTCAGGCATATAAGCAGCAATCAGAGGGGGTGAAAAGGAAATGTTGGCACTGTTTTTTTGTTGTTTTACTGAATGGTGCATTATCCTTGTGTGTGTAATAGTAATAGTGTGTGTAGATCTGTGTAGATTATACTGCCCTTCCACCCCCAGGGGCCAAGCAACGGCCCCCAGAAGAGCAAACAAATGCACATTTCAAATGACTGTAACTCAAAGTTCGGTTAATGTATCAAAGAGAAAATCAGCTGGACAACTACTTATGCTATGTTTAATAAATAATATTGGCCACAGCTTTCAGACATATATGGAAAGCTGGCATAAAGGTTATTTTTAAAGTGCTCACAGTAAAATATAAAATTTCAGTCTGTCCCTCATATATGTCATAAAGGTTTGCACAATAAACAAATTTAGATATCCAGTTGTCCATTAAATATATTATTTATTTAACATTTATTGTTTTATTACTAAACGTTTTAAACTACATTACCCAGATATCTCTGTCATTCTATCAGTGAAACAGGAAGCATGGAGCTGTAGTTCACTGAAATGTGCAGACATGCTTAGGGTTAGGGTTAGGATCTCGGTAAAGGCGTAATTTCTCACAACATAGAGACACTTTATAGTTAGCTTAATGTATAACTAACGTAATAATAACACCAAACCATACTTTGTAACATGAAGCGCCGTTTTATATGGGTTAAACGATAGTCCAATCACAGCGAGCTCTGCGATAAAGTCACAGCCAATAACAACCCAGCTGAACAGATGCGTCACACTTACATGCCCATTTATGGTAAATGATGACAGATCTCTTCTGGTTCCGGCTGCAGGGATAGATACCTTAAATATTTTATATTTAGGCTGTTAAACATGTATTCCTTCTAATTAAATTATTAATATAAAACTTGTATTTAAAAACAAAAGACTCCTTTGTGTGGTTACCATCCAAAAACGAGGTCACATGATCAATGACACAAATTTGCTCATTTGATTAGACTGATGCATAAATACATTTGAAAGATAAACTTTTTGCTAAGCAATGTCCTACAGCAGGGTAGTTTTGCAGTATTTTAATGAAAGATAATTACATGTACTAAAGTGCTTCTAACATTTACAGTGTATGTATAGTATATTAAAGGTATATCAATTATATTTATATAAATGTAACAAAAGCACAATGAATGGACACAATTTTGAAAGCAATATTCCAATATTTAATGTCAAACTGTTTTAAGACAAATGTGGCGCCAAAACTACTGCACAACAGAATAAAAATCAGTTAATTAAAAATATCCAGATACAGGGGCAATCTATTATAGTGACACATACATTAACGTTAAAAAATTGCTATGATGAAGTTATATTTTTACAAACCAAGAGATGAGATTCAACTTTGTTATGTGAAAATACATTTGTTTCTTCGCTTTAAAGAACAAATAGGCAAAAACATAAGCACAACATTTTACATTCTCAACTTTCATTCTATATCCTTGTGATTATTGGTCACTAAATGTAACTATGCAATGATTATGTCCTTTAGCAAAACACCTGATGAGCACTGACCCTTTTTTATAAAGGCATTAGGCAGAAATCAAGTACAGTTTATGAAGCTGAAAGAGAAAACAAAATGCTTTAACAATATGGAAAAAGATAAATGACTATTTTCTCAATATTGGTTCAGCATAATCAAAGAGATCACGAGGAGGAGTGGACTTCACATGAAGACTTTCAGAAACTGAGACAGAGCAAAGGGTGCACCTCGCTGGACACATCCTACACATGCCCAAACAACACCACCCAAACACAGTGATGAAGTGGACACCACCAGGAGGATGCAGGAGACAGGGAAGACCAAGGAAGACACGGAGACAGATGTTTCACGAAGACCTGAAGAATGTCAGTGTCCCATGGGAAGATGTGAAGAACTTGGCCACGGATCGAATACGTTGGAGGACACTTGTTGCCCAACGTGCCCAGCACAGCACTTGATGACATTGCGAGTTTATCCATAACTGTGGGATATGTTTTCTGTAAAGAGTGTTGCATAATTAAATTTTAAAAACGTTTTTATGTTAAAAGTTCACTGATATGTGGGCATTTCTATGAATAAAAGTATGTCTTTAATAGCAAGCAATAATCATATGAAAATGATTTACATGCAAACGGGACAGTTATTAGCAGTGTAACTGATCTGATTATGACAAAATAATCGAGTATCTGATGTCATGTGACAAGTCAGATAAGCTTTTACACTCTTGCAAACAGAGGTAGGTTATGGGGTGTGGAGAGACATCATGTATTACTGGAACATTAACAGACGGGGACCAATTTGCAATTAATATAAACTTTCTGACAGTGTGTGTGACATCCGACAACTTTCCAAGAAGTGGCGCAACTGAAATATCGTGATGAATATGTACAGGAATTGAGGAAGTAGCCAATGACAGCACTAGGAGTGAAAGCTGCAGGATTGTGTACGAGTATACAAATATGTACGAGTATCATACGAATTTGACAACTTATTAAACCTTGTGAATTATTAAGACTTTCAGACTATGTTTGTACTGATTGGGCTATGGGTTTTGTGAGAAAAGTTTTAAGAAACAACAAATGCTTGATAAAATGTTGGATTTAGGGTTAAAACCAACACATACACAGCATTGTGAATATTTGCCTTTGCAGCTGTCCGTCTCCTCCGTTTACTTCTCCTCAAACAATAATAGGCTGACTGAGTCCGAAAGGCCCTTTTGGTCTTTTCAGCTGAAAAAAGAGAAAAGAAAATATCATTATGTATAATATATAGGATTATTTAAAGGAAAAAGTACTGATTTACCTTACAAATGTTGGATGTTACATTGTAAAGCATTAAAAGCATGGCAAGTGTTGTGGTTAATATGCATTTACAACAAATATCACTTTAAAACTATCAATACTGAGGTAAAAGCATGGTCAGTTTTGTGATTACTGTCCTTTGCTACACCAATCACAGTAAAACTAAGGTTGCTGAGGTTTAAAGCGTGGTAAGTTTTGTGGTTACTGTCCTTTTACCACACCTATCACAGTAAAACTAGGGTTACTGTGGTAAAGCATGGTAAGTGTTGTGATTGCTGTGCATTTACAATAAGTATCACATTAAATCTACCAATAGTGTGGTAAAAGCATGGCAAGTTTTGTGATTACTGTCTTTTTACTACACTTATCACAGTAAAACTAATGTTACTGTGGTAAAAGCATGGTAAGTGTTGTTTTTACTGTGCTTCTACTACAAATACAGCTTTGGAACTAATTGTAGGCCTACTATTTTTAATCTGATATGAATATCTAGGCCTATAGCACGTCACGTGACAGGAGGCAGTGTTTAATCACCCTATTTTGAATTAGAAAGCAATGAAACGCAAAGTCTCCGTGGAGATGGCAGATATAATGGCAGATTAATATCGACCAACAGAAAAGACAGTATACACAGTATTAAGACAACGTATTTAGGTATTTACTACTTACCAACATCTGACACACGTGACCTAATGCCAAATATCGCGATGTATTCGGAACGAGACTTCTTCAGCGCGATTTCCTACTGATAAAATATAATTTTAAAAATATCAATAAACAGCAAAGCAATCCAGCTTCCCTGGCAATAAGACCGAAATAATAACATTAAAAAATACATAAACCATGATAAGATAAGATCTCGTGAATGATTAAACAGCTGCAGCCGACAGGCAGAAAGTGCTGTGATCACGAAAGACGCTTCCCATTGACAATACATTAGTTTAAAAAACGTGCTGGTATTGTATGAAAATATAAACGTAAATAAATAAAACGAATAAATAAACGTGGCACGAATCAAAAGATTAAATTACGTGACCATATCACGAACTGACGTAAGACGACTTGCGTTGGAGTTATCCGTGGTCTCACCACAGACTCACTCCGTGCTCCAATCACAGATTTTAGATCTGACTATAGCCAAGCAAGCAATAGGTGTAAAACGCCATCAAACTGGATTTTATGATGACAAGACAAGACAAAATGTCAACTAAATTACATGCCATTGCAACACAGTCGAAATAAGGCTTTTAAGTGTTTAAACAAGTGAGCAACATTACAACATCCAGTGATCAGGTCAGGTTGTTGAGGTCCGTGGTGCCATCACGGGACTTCAGTTTGGCTAACAGAATCAAACTGAATTTTTATGATGGCAGGACAATGCAATAGCTACAATAACACAGAGGTTAACGTCTTTATGGTATTTGGTGTTGGAAAATAAATAGCCTACTTAAAATGTTGTGTTTCCAAATGAGAAAGCACGTCTATTGAGTGAGATCTGTTCTTTGTCATTGAACCAAATATCCGTGTGTGGACCACGGAAGATGAGTGTCATTGACTTGCGTTGGAGTTATCCGTGGTCTCACCACAGACTCACTCCGTGCTCCTATCACAGATTTTAGATCTGACTATAGCCAAGCGAGCAAGGTGTAAAACGCCATCAAGCAGGATTTTATGATGACAGGACGAGACAAAATGTCAAGTTAATTACATGCCATTGCAACACAGTTGACCCAAAGCTTATAAGTTCCTAAACAAGCCAGAAAAATTACATCGTCCATGAGTGAGGTCCGGGTGTTGAGGTCCGTGGTGCCATCACGGGACTTTGGTTAGGCTAACTGAAATTTTATGATGACAGGACAATGCAATAGCTACAATAACAGACAGGTTAACGTCATTATGGCATTTGATGTCGGAAAAGAAACAAATACTTCAAATGTGGCGTTTCCAAATGAGAAAGCACGTCCGTTGAGTGAGTTCTGTATTCCGTCATTGAAACGGGTATCCGTGTGTGGACCACGGAAGGTCAGTGTCATTGACTTGCGTTGGAGTTATATCCGTGGCCGCATCACGGAATTTGGGGCGATTCCGTGATGGCTCCACGGATTTTGAGTTAAGGGCCCGTGGACATTTCACGGAATCCTGTGAGACCAGGTTGATTTACTCAGTTGTTTGTGCGTGTTTGAAGTTTTATGTCATCAGCTCAAAGTCATAACTGATCAACAGTAAATATTGATTATATTCTTCAGTTTTGAGATGCAAATCAACATGTTGAGTCAATAATGTGATATGATTTGACAAACCCACACTGTTAGAAAAATCTGTAGAAATTACAGTACTATTGGCAGCTATTTTCCAGTAACTTACTGTAGATTTAAATTGATGTTATTTACTGGCAACAGTTTGTTCAAAGTTAAATGAACATTAAACATTAACAAGTCTTTATCTTTACAGAATAAAACTAAAATAACAGCCTCATGCAAAGCATTATGGGAACCAAAATCTGAAGGAAAAAAAAAAAACAGAAAAAGGTTGATGAAGATTTCTGGTTCCCAGAATGCTTTGCATTAGATTGTTATTTTATAGTTTTATTTTGTAAAGACAAAGACTTGTTAATGTTTAATGTTCATTTAACTTTGAACAAACTGTTGCCAGTAAATAACATAATTTTAAATCTACAGTAAGTTACTGGCAAATAGCTGCATAACTACAGCAAATTTTTTACAGTGCAGCCGTTGGGTTACATTTTTTCATTAATTTTTTCTTAACCCAAGGGTTGGGTTAGTCCATATTTGACCCACCTTTGGGTTGAAACAACCTTGCACTGTATCTGTAGCCATCAGTCCTGTATCATGTAGGAGACTAAGATGAGACAGAAGTCACTGGTGCTCAAATAAACTAGTCAGAAATGTCTGTCATTATTTTACAGTTCTTTAAAGCTGCTATAAGTGATGTTGGGTGACGTCACTTCTTGTTGATGTTTAAACTAAGTATTGGCAAACAAAAAGATGGAGGCTAGCTCCACCCTCCCTCCTCCTCATCCGTGCACTAACCCTCCAAACCACACCCCCAAATCATTTTTGTCAGTTGGCTGGAACAGTGTGTTATGTTCTGTGGTGTGGGCTGTGGTTTAGCTCAGTTTGTTTTCGTTGAGTCTGTGAAGCCTGTGGTGTCTGCAGAGGCCGCGTGTCTCACAGTGTGTTCAGGAGACAGGCAGGTACCGGATGGTGAGGAGATGTTTGCAGGATGTGACAAAAAAAGTGTTGACCTAAAAAGCGTGTGACATCTCTTAGAGCACCTTTAAAATCATTCAGTTTTACTTTCAAAACATTCACATATTCTAAAGAGGTTTTCACAAAGTTTCTGTTTAACTTTAGTCACACTTGTCCAAGAAAATGATCCCCGATCCATCATTTCCTTTACTTGCTTTTTGTAATAATCGTGAGCAATACGAGGCTAAAAATTATAATTTTTCAGGTTCTTTCTTTGTTTGTAGTCAAGTTGTAGTTTATCTTGCCAATCGTAATAAAACCCTGACTTCCTGACAGAATTATAATAAATTAAAGAAAAGTTTAGTGCAATTTAAAATAGATTTTCATAGGAATATAATACATAAGCATTTTGTTGCTCCTCTATTATATTGTTAATATCTGCATGTTCCATAAATAATAAAAAGGGACTCCAGACCCTCTTAAATTATTATTCTTTACCCTTAAGAATATTGGTTATCTGAAACAGTGTTTTTTAGATGACTCTGTGCATCACGTGATGTGGAAACCTCTCTCAGTGTCTCTAAACCAGTGTGTGCTTTAACGGTTAAACGGTTAAACAGGACACAGATGTTCAAGTGTTTTTATTTGATCAGTTTCTGTGTTCCTCTTCTTTGCTCCTGCACTCGACGCTGTTAATCTTTAATGTGACTGAGTGTTCAGGAAGAGTTCATTACTCTGTTCACTGCAGATAAACTCTGTCCACAGTTTCTTGACTTCTCTCAACATTAAACCAGTGATTTGTTATCAGAGTCATTCCACGAAACCGGTATGATTTGGACTTACACATTTTTGGATTTTTATTTATATGCATTACTTACTAACTGACAGAAAAACATATTTTCTCACCTCAGGCATCAAATCCCTATTATTATTGGTAATTATTTTGAGATATGGGCACTATTAGTCTTCAACCCTGTTATGGACACTAAACACTGTAAAAAAAAAGTGTAATTTTACAGGTAATTGTCTGTATTTTTTTACAGAATTTTACCGTTTTGTCATTATACAGCAAATATCTGGCATTTGCTGTAATTTAAAGGTCCATTGTTAAATTTACAGGTAATTGCTTGTATTTTGGTTTTACAGCAATTTTACGTTTTTTAAAAGGAACTTGTCTGTATTTTTACAGAGTTATGTGTAATTTTACAGAAATTATTAAGTAATATTTTACAGATTTTTTCTGTGAAATTAGAAAACAAAGAAAAGAATTAAGGTATAACTGCGGAAATCAGCATCTATTCAATATGTTTTCCTTACAGATTATTAAGCATGTGGGAGCTAAAGTGAGGTTTTTTTAAGGTTAAATAAAAGTATTTGTAGGCCCTACCATAGACTGTGATTTGTACATACAGTACCCTACATAGACTACAGTAGGCCTGAATTATTTTTTATTTCACATTTTATTTTATACTCATTTTGATCATTATTTCATTTTCATTCTCCCATAATTTCATGTATATTTTATGAATATTTTTCCAAATCTCCGTTGCTGCACATTCAGGGCTTTGTGTGTTTGTGTGTGTGTGTGTGTGTTTGAGTGCGCGCGCGCGATGACGCAGGTTCAAATTCATTTCCGCTGTTTACTCCCGCCCACAACGGTTAACGTTAGCTGATCAGTCGAGTTTGGGCAAGCGGGAGATTTGAATTCAGTCTACTCTCGTGAAGTGGATTGTGAGTAGTGATGTGCGATACCACTGGTTTCCTATCCGATCCGATACCAAGTAAAATGAAGGCGAGTATCGGCGATACCGATCCGATACCGATACTTTGCCCAAAAATTACTGTTTGGGAAATTAAAGTAACAAGTAGTTACTTAGATTTTCGTTATTGAATTGATGTGCGATTATCTCAGGGACACATTTTACTAAAATAAAGTAAATAAATAAGTAATGAAATAATTAAATGACCAAAATCTGCAATAGTTCAGCTTGGAGTAAAATGTGTCCCTGAGATAATCGCACATCAATTCAGCCGGCCCAGATTTAGTTAGGTAAGGTTATCTGCAGAGTAGATCATTTAAATTACATTGACAAGGCTGCATTGGACTTTACAGTACGTTTGCCAGGAAAAGTATTTGATAGGTAAGAAGACAGATAATATTGTATCAGTAGAATAATACTCAGTTGACTTTCAAAATGGAGTTCACTTTTAAAATGAAAATTCTGTCATCATTCTCACCCTCATGTTGTTTCAAACCTGTATGAATTTCTTTCTTCTGCTGAACAGAAAGGAAGATATTTAGAAGATTATCAGTAACCAGACAGTTTTTGGGTCCCATTGACTTCCATAGTATTTTTTTTCCTACTATGGAAGTCATTGGGACCCAAAAACTGTCTGGTTACTGATAATCTTCTAAATATCTTCTTTTCTGTTCAGCAGAAGAAAGAAATTCATACAGGTAAAACAACATGAGGGTGAGAATGATGACAGAATTTTCATTTTAAAAGTGAACTTTAAGAACTCCTTTAAGAATTCAGGGAACTGCCGTTGTTTAATCATTGTCACTAAAACCCAAGCCCCCAAAATACAGCCACATCGCCTCATTTTCTCCCTAGTCTGTACCTGGATAGTGCCTGCCTGCTGCACCAAAGGACTCTGAAAGCGATGTCTGTCTCGCCCTAGCAGCACCTGTACCTCTCCTTTCCTCCTCCTCTGACCGCCTCGTCATGACGTCGTCATATTCTGTCTTGTGATTTATATGTAGATGTTTGATTTGGTTTGTGGTATTACCACAGTACCTGACTGTTTTGTTACACGTGTCACAAACCGCATCGTTTGCAGGGTTGCCAACTCTCACGCATCTGGCGTGACAGTCACGCATTCAGCCTCAATCTCACGCTCTCACGCTTAACAAAGAAATCTCACGCTAAATTAGACATTCTTCTGTGCTGTATTTTTTTTTCACTCGTGTGCACTAAATTTCAGAATTACTATAAACAATTCAGGCTCTTAACTACTGGATGGACCACTATTTATGGCGCAAATTAGTTAAAATCTCCCGGAATCTAGAGCGAGCACGCATGCGAGACAGAAACTTTAGCGCACGCACGGCGTACGGCAGCGTTGAGCATTGTAGCCAATCACTGACATGTCTGTTGAACGCATTGGCCAATCAGAGGCGTTTAAATGAGTCGCTGTCCTGAAGATGTGTTTTGCGCGAGCTCACCGAGTTCTACACTTTCGCAAACCAGTCATTATTATTGCCTATAAACTTAAGATGCAAATAAAAAATTCACTGCAATGTATTTGATATTCTTGATGCTGTTCTGATGCGCTCCATTACGCACCGCTCTGTTTGTTGTTAGGATGACTAAAAGTTCAGCGGTCTAGCTCTTCAATGTCAGAATGATTAAAGAAGTGAACGAAAGCCTGGCAAAATGTAAGTGGAAAACATTTAATATTTGACTGTTTTACAATAGAAATGTTCAACTACCGACAGTATCCGGTGACGCGAATTACTCAACTTTTTTTATTTATTTACTAAATTTAGCCTTTTTGAATTGAAAATATGCTATAATTTCTTTGATTCATTTAGAGAGAATGCATGCATAATTAAAAATAAAATGTTATTTGCAAATAGTTACAATTATTTCACTAATACAATAAGCTTTTTTTTCTTTATTCCCTTAAATCGCTTTTATAATTAATTCCTTTAAATAAAAATACCCCCAAAAAATTGGGTTTTATATATTAGACTTAAAGTTATGCTTTACTACAATTTAAATGCAACTAAAATATACTTAGTACAAAATTAGTTGTTTCAAAATAGCACACTTAAAGTTAACTAATCCTTAACACACTTGAAGTATACTTATAATTAGTGTGGCTGCAAGTATACTTAGTATATATTTTTAATAAATTTACGGTATATTTCTTGTATGTTTCGAAGACACTTGTAATTAATTTGTAATGTACTTGTAACACAAATAAAGTACACTTTAATACACTAATCAAGTATGTAACTAGTCCCTACACAGGCATATACTTAAAATATACTAAATATACTTAAAGTTGTTCCAATTTAGTACACAAAAGTACACTAAATACATTTAAAGTTATGCTTTACTACAACTTCATTACTACTAAAATATACTTAGTACAAAATTAGTTGTTTCAAAATAGCACACTTTAAGTTAACTAATCATTAACACACTTGAAGTATACTAATAATTAGTCTGGCTTCAAGTATACTTAACATATTTTTTTTTCACCAGGGGTTAAACCATTTTCGTAAGGGTTGACGTGGCTATCTAAGTTAGACTGTTAAGAAAACGAATTCAGTAAATACTGTAACACTTGATACAGGAAAGCACATGAGACTAGAATATGAACACAACATGATAAATTGCATATTCTGGCTGCATCTGCTTGCCAACACGTAACGTTAGCTATAGAATGCATAGGCCTACATGTGCATATTAGGCTTATAAAATAAAAGTTGATAGAATGTTTGTGTTCTGATGAAGAAATGAACTTATCTACATTTTGGATGAACTGGGTTCATCATAGTAGCCTTTTTCATATGATACTTTTGATCATTGGTTATGAAAATTGCATTGATCCAGATGAACAGAAAGTTAACTTACACCCCTAGGTGTCTCAGCTCAAACCTTCACTATTAGCCTTTCCTGCTCAGCTTCCAGATCATAGTCAGTTGAGGTTTTGCATTGTCCCAGTGGAACATATTCTGACATGTGTAAATGTAATACTGAGTTGTTATTTTTTTTTTGTGATTTCAGGTCAAGTGGAAAGCAGAATGATCATGGCAAACAAGGTATGGGAAGAAGTAATTTAAAATATTGTTATGGCTGAGTCATCTGATTCCATATGATTGCACTAAAAGTGGCAGAACATTTAATTTGATTTATACTATATTTTCCCATATGAATATTCATTTGATCCTTTGTCAGGCCACTGTAGCTGCACAAGGTTTGGTTTTACTACAGTAAGACCACGATTGTGTTAGATTCCACCCATCTATTTATTTATTATTATTATTATTATTTAGCCTGGGTGCCAGCCCGAACCCCGCCCACAATATTTTTTGGTCGGGAAGTTCGGTCTGGACTCGCTCCGTTGAGGAGCTATTATGCCCGAACAAAAATTGTTCGGACCAATCAAATTGTCAGGGCGGGCTTTATACGATGATGGACAGATGAGCAACGGTAACGTCATCATCCACGTCATCAACGAGCGCTTGGGTTGAATTCAAATGACTGCCGCTGAAGAATTGAGATTTCACGAGTTCACGCTTACAAATAAGTCAGATAGAATAAATGCATATTTGGCGTGCTGTCCGAGGAGAGGCTTCGGGCTCGGTATTCGGCCCGAACCCAAAGTACTCCCCCCGTATTCCTGGCTGTGGAAGAACAAGCCAAGAGTGAGTGCAGGGATGCTGAAAACTGTCATGTTAGGTGAGTTGACCGAGTGAATAAATATATGCTTTCCTCTCATGCTGATAGATGGTTGATTGGATTGATTATTTGAATGTGCTCCTCCTGAAATTTGTTTATAAAACATCATGTGTAGATTCCGCCATCGCGTCTGTTATAGAAGATATCGACAGCGCATTAATTTTAAAAGAGGAACAGAGAACCGCGATCGGAAACATGAATGAAAAACATACGTCACTTACTCCGTTGCTCTGATTGGTTGTAGGTCTATCCAATTGAGTGCAGAGGAATTTTTTTTCCTGGTTCGGTTGAAACACGCCCCATAATCAAAGCTCAATGGAGAAGTATCAGACTCACATTCTGACTAGAATTGAGTATGACGACGTCAGGCTAATTATTATTATTATTATTTTATTTTTTTGTAGTGTAACTAGGCTCTGTCATTTAGAAACATGACTTTTCCTATCACTTAATGACACATATCTCTACCTTTCATTCCAGCCAGAGGATCTGATGGTTGCTGCTCGCATCTCAGCCTACCTGATGGAAAATTCTTGCTGGATGAATGACCTTCACCTTCAACTCAACCTTGCCAAGACAGAACTGCTTATGGTTTCAGCCAAACCATCCTTGCTGTGTGATCCTGCTGATTTGCCTTATACAACACCAGAAAGATCCGGCCCTTCCTATCGGAGCCACACAACTCCTTGTCTAAGCTCTTGTTCTATCCAGACTGGACTATTGTAATGCTCTCCTGGCAGCTCTTCCAGCATCAGTCAAACCTCTGCAACTGATCCAGATGCTGCAGCAAGACCTAAACTCACTGCTTCAGATCTATGTTTGTCTCCAGAAGCTTGTATTCTGCAAGTGTACGGCGCCTTGTGGTGCCATCATCCCAAAGAGACAAAATCACTTTCACTGACCTTTCCCTGGACTGTTCCCTGCTGGTGGGATGAACGGCGCAACTCAACACATTTTCAAGAAACTGCTAAAGATCCATCTTTTCATAAACACTTGACCCAATAATACTAAATCTTTGTTTTAATAAAAAATAAATAAAATTGTGCACTGTGCTACACTAACTGGGACTTGTCACTGCACTTGTTGCTTCTATTGTTCTCTTATTATAAATATAAAGTCTTTTTTAATGTGGATATTTTTACATGTTCTAAATGATATACTAAGCCTGTATTTCCTATCATTCACGTATATTGATGCTCAGTGTTTGTTTAATGAGTAATACTGTAAATTTGCAGGTATTCCGTACTTGTAGGTTTAGTTAATTTAACAGAAATTGATTGTACATTTGCTATTATTAAGTACTTAATCAGAGATTGGTCAAAGTTGTGAAACTGGATCTGCAAAAAAATAAAAACTGTAAATATACAAACTTTGTATTTGAATTTATGGACTTATTACATTTTTATACATAACTTCATAGTTATTTTACACAGAAAAACTATATATTAAAAGATAATTACTGTAGATAGACAGAGCATTATTATAAAATAACTTTATAAAACCCTAAATTTACAGTTTAACCTTAAAGTTAAATGCTCTTTTTATGTAATTTGACATAATTTATCTGTTTTCCACGGTTTAATAAGCCATTATTAACAGTAATGTACTGTAATTTAATTAATTTTGACTGTAAAGTCAATTCTGTATTTTTACGGTTTTTGCCTGTAATTTTGTGAAATGGTAATTTGCTGTAATTTAACAGAACCCGTCTGGAAACTTTGCTGCCAGAGATTTACCGTTTTTTTACGGGATTTTTTTTTACAGTGTATGGGAGCTCTCTGAATATGATTATAAAATATATTTGTAAAGAAATCAACATTTTCCTATTAATCAAATGTCCCTCACAGTAATTCAGTAATTGTAAATGTAAAATTTACATACATTTTACACTTATGCTATACTAAAGCCTGAAATGTGCACTTTTTGTGACAACAACCACATCATTTTTGATCAAAGATGTGGATTAACTTCAGAATTTGAACTAAAATCAGTATTCTTATGATTGCTCTGAACATTTCAGACTAAGTTCGACAAACATTAAATTACTTATTCATAAACTTAAAAAAATAATTAATAAAAATGTTGGTGTGATGGGGTTGAGACTAGTGAAGGGGGTGGATTGGAATCCACTGCTGCTTCAATGTATATGTAATGAGTGATTATAATCGAGGGATTAATCAATACTTTTTCCTTCTAAATATCAAATGAGTTGAATGACTTCTCTGGAGATTGTACTTTGTTATGGAAGTTACCTGTGTGATTACTGAAATGATCTTTTCATGCATTCTTTTAATGTCTGTATTTGATATCTGAATGCCTTCTAGAAATGAAATAAGGACTTGTTTTGTGTTTGAGAAAGATCTTCCGCATGTTAAAACACATAGGGGTCATTGAAGTCTATAGTTTAAGGGACCATTTCTCAGTTAAGGCCTTACTTTCCATTTAGACTGAAGTTTCCTACCTTTGAGAGAAAGAACTTGTTATCTTGATGTTTTGAGACGAAACTCCTGTTTATAGTTAGAGCCGGGCCGAATCCAGCCTTAGAAAAGCTATGTGTCAGTGTGTGTGTGTTAGTCTTCTTGCTTATAGGTTAAGGAACCACTGGCATTATTGGAGATTGACTGAGTTGTTGTTCGAGACATGCTGGCACCCAGCAACCCAAATCTGTGACCTGGAAGGTCACGACGTGCCTTACTTCAGGGTCCGAATGTCAACGGCACAATCTATGGAGATATGCTTCTGTCTATCTGTATATGTGTGGAAAATTACTATGTTTGTCTATTTCTTAGCCAATGAGAATCATTCAACCTATAAGCAATGACGTAGCTTAGACCTTGGAAATTGTATAACTGCTGTGATCTTTGTAACTGTAAGCGGGGCGGCCTACGAACTCCTGTGTGAGTCTTGAAGCTGAACTTCTGCTGATGAAAATGCAAACTATCTTCAGTAAAACTTTTCTTCAATTTTTTTATAATTCTGACTCCGGGTCTTCTTTCGAACATCTGGTCCATGGGTCCTAAACTGTTAACCCCTAACACTGTATAACACTGTAAGATTATATACTGTTATCATCAGGATCAACTCATGTAGTCATTGCTTTAATGAGATCATTGTTTCTGCCTAAATGAGTTCATGATGTGTACTACTGTAACTACTTTTCTTTGACTCAGACTCCTCTGATAACAGATCGATCTTAATTGTAATGTAGAAACGTTCATTTTCTTGTGAAGCTGCTTTGAAACAAGATGTACTGTGAAAAACTCTATACAAATAAACATAAAGTGAAAATAAAACTAAACATGTGAAATAAAGCGGCTCCAGATTGCCCTTTGACCCTGTCCTGCAGTCTCGTGTCTCCCTCTACAGGAGATCATCAGAATCACAGCAGAGTTAAAGAAGCTACAGATGAAAATGTGTTTTACAGCAACAAATGAAAACACTTACAGATTTCAGTTCATCAGGGAATATGAAAATCAACAAGTTGTAATTTGAAGGGAATCATTATTGAAGTCAAACACAAAGATGTCAAATGTGCGTCACTATAAAATATGACTTCTGCTGTTTTGATATTATTCTGAAGGTTTGAATGGTTTGATCAGAATCAAGATCTCTTTAGTTCCAGTGAATTCTGTGACGCTTCCAGCTTTAATATCATAAAGCAGCCTGTGATTATGATGATGAGTTTATGACAGAATCACTTTTATTCTCCGCTTTCTCCATCATGTGCTTCATCTGTCGTTTCACACAGAAGATCTCTCTGTTTCTCTTTCTGATAGAGTTAGAAACAGGGAATAATTGATGTTCTTCCCAGAGACTGTGTTTCTGGATTCTTCTGTTAGCAGAAGCTGATGATGATGTTTCATATCAGGCAAATCTCCATCAGCTCCTGATTCAACAATATGACAAACTCAGATAACTTGTAAGAACTGATTTTCCTGCTAAAACAAAACGCACCCCGCAATAAAGCCATAAAATGCACCCTGGACAGCAGATAGCAAAGACAGAACACAGGACATTGCCTGTCCAAACTTATCTCCTTGTCCCCTTGTTTGACTTCAACTCATCCCCCCTCTCCCTCTTCAAGGCACTGAAAGTTCATTAAGAATGTCTAAATAACACATATGGTGTATCTTGTGAATATGTTGTTTTTCCTTTTCATGATTGGTGTCATTTTAATGGTCGCAGTGCGATTGGTAAAATGGTCTTAATTTCATTGCAGTCATTGGTTTAATGAGAAAGATTGAGAATGTAGGAGAATCCTGTTTCTCCTCTCTGAGCGATATCTCTTTAAGATATCTCAAGAATCCAGGTGCTATCCCCCTGGGGTACATGGATTGGCCCAAACAACTCTAAACAACATTTGTATAACCCCTTTTTTTTCTGGTCTGGTATTTAAGGCGAGGGGACAGAGCCATCTTTGGGGACTCTTTACCACGATCATCCCCCATAGTGATGTTTCAGTGCTTTCCGGTTGGAAAGCCCTGACACATTACTATGTCTTTGTCAGGAAAACATTACTTACTTTTAGAGTCATCTTTGAGTAAATTATGCCATATATTTTCTGAATTGGCTTTTAATCATTTACTTCTGTAATTGGCATGATACATTTTTACCTGACAAATAAATGTTACATCTTGATTTATTCTGAAGTATTCTGAAACCATTATTTTAATATATTGAGGAGGCTGGTGCTACCGCAAATCTTAGTTAAGGTAGGTCAAACTAAAGGCGCATGTATGAACGGAGCAGTAGCATGTCATCTGCATCTGAAGACCTTTTGATTTCTGCCTATAACTGGTTTAGCAAGTTGTATGGCAATGGCTAAAATAAAATACACTCTCAGGTTCGAGTGAGCAGTAGGCAACCGACCTTAGAGGTATTAGCAAACCCTACATCCTCTGACTAAAATCAGAATTAACAGGTTTGTGTCCGTGAGAAACGATTTGGCCGACGTGATCTCTGGGCGGCATTGGGTCCATAATGTATTAATAACTGAAAGTATGGGATACTCAGAATAATCAAAGATTTAAATTAATTCATAATCAATATTTATGATTATTTTTTAATCAGAAATACGATCTAAATTTGATTATCATTTGAAATTGGAGTCAGATTAAGTGTAGAGCTAAAGTAATACTAAAACTAAATTCCAATAAATTAAGTGAACTTCACTGGAGCGCTGAAAAGACATACACGCATTAAACCTTCGCCAGGCTGTTGGCTTCCGTCATTGGGCCAATGGATGGTCCTTACACACTCATACATGCATTACAATCATGAGGCTCAGTATAATATGTTTTCCTCATTTAAAAGCTCCTGAAAGATGTCATTTCTCTAGAAGATGAAAATAAATCCACACATTCATTCACACAGAACATACCTTAGTACTTCTTCAGATCAATATCTCCTCTGAATATCTGATGTGAGACGCAGCCGTATTGTTTCCTGAAGAGTTTCAAGAGTCTGAATGTTAAATGTAAAACTCAGATCTGATAAACTCCATCAGCTGCTCATTTAATCATCTCTGATTTATTAACACTGATTTCCATCAGCAGAACATTAGTGACTTTAACAGACGAACTGAAGCTGTTCAGAACAACAACAGATCAACACTTACTCAATACTCAATATCTACTGTTCACAAACACATCATAGTATACATTAAAGCAGAAGTTGCTAGAAGTTCAGTCATTCACACAAAATGTAAAATCACATTATTATTTGTGAGTTGATAATGAATGACATTCAGTGAATTAAACTGAGAGAATGTCACTTGTTTAAAATAGAAATGAAGGCATTGTAAATAAATCTGTATGAGTGTGTGTTTTCTATTCCTCCTAACACACAGAATATGATCTGCAGTTTTCATCTTTGTCCACTAGATGTCAGAAGTAGATTTGAGGTGAAACTCAAAGGCCTTTAGTTTCAGGATCAGAGACAGTGAAGAGAAATCAGAGAATCTGATCTGAAGCTCAATGAGGATCATCATGTGTCTCATATGAAGCAGAAAGAGACTCTCATCTGATGTGAATCTGGAGGAGAAAGTGTCCCAGTAACAGAGGATAAACTCCACAGTCTGAGGATCATATCGAGATCTCTTCTACACGCTTAAAGGATAATTCCGGTATTTAGCACTTTGAGTCTCTTTTCTGGATTGTTTTGGATGAACTAGAGTGGTGGACACAGAAATGTTGACGATGGGTCCTGTCTCGACTTTTAGACTCGTTTAGAGTCGCCTTTGACCGCTTCAGAGTGGCTGGCTAGGGCATGCACAAACATGTCCTTAAAACAACCCTTAAAGGTATTGTGGAGGATTTTCCCGAATTTTAGAAAAGAACCGCACTCTCCACTTTTTGAAAAAGTGCGCAACACTCTACAGTACCTGCTCCCGAGAGGGAACGCCTATTAAACGTGTGCATGAGAGAGCATGCACGAGCCTAGTTTACACAAATTGAGATGTTTACTGTGTCTGCGCGGTGCGTGACTTGTGCCAGGGCTAGCATAGCTAATCATAGCTTACATTAACTTTTACTAGCAGTGATTTTAAATGGATTTCTCCAAATAGCATGCCAAACTTTACCTGTCGAGTAGAAACTTGGCGACTGAGCATCAGTGGGAAGCCCAACCTGTGCTTTTAGCGCACGCCAGCGTGTGAAATATTCTCCCAAAAACACTCTGGTCTTGTTTCTTTCTTCAGAGGCCTTTCTCTTCTTGTCATAAAATTCGTAGACACTTTTTATCTTGCGACCCTCAGACATTTAGAAAAACCCTGGTGAGAACGGCGAGCTTCAATGAATGGCTGAAACCGTAGCTCACCACACACATACACCTGAAAGTGCGCATGCGCAGAAAGCGAAAACTACCTAGGGACGAGCACGTACAACGGCCTTACGTAAACATATCACCAGAATGATTGACAACTAGGAGGACCAATAGTCTTGATGATCCACCCGGAAAAAGAAAATCCTCCACTATACCCTTAACGTTCGTTTTCAAAACTGTGCAATTCACCGAGTGGTTAGTGGTGTTCGTTGATGATTAAAAACAAGTAGCGTAGCGAAATACAGTTTCTGTCGTGTTTTTATTTTTGCCATTTTGTAAAATCCAATTGATTTCTCTTGGAGGACTCATTGCTTGTTGATATTAGGCTACTGCGCTTCCAGAAACGGAAAAGACGCTTCAGACTCAAATGTGTGAATCTGGAGCCTCTCACACACGTCTATCATTACTGCACACATGATCTGCTTTATATGCTATATGTGTGTTTCTAACATGTACATCATGTTTGGTCTCTTCTGGCAGCTTCTAGACTGAATAGAGTTGTGGTGAACATAATAGAGATATTTAACAATGTAATAATTTAAAGCAGAAACAATGAGCTCATTGAAGTAATGAATACTTGTTTATTAACAAATGATTATGACACATAGAAAATGTTAGTATTGGTGTCCAGTAGTCGCTATTATCAAACTATGATGTTAATCCTCTATTTCAGCTGATTATGATGATTAAAGTTGATTCATTATAGAAAAACTTGCTGCACTTCAGAGTAAGTTCAATAGAAAAGGTCTATTAAACTTTTTAAGACAGGTGAAATAAAACTAAATATATCTGCACTGGCTTCAGGAGATTTGTGAAATATTTCCATAAACACTATTTATAAAACAAATCCGGGAAATATGTAACATTTATTTGATTTATGTTACAATATACTCTCTTAAAAATAAAGGTTCTTTATTATCATTGATGATGCATTAAGAATATTTAACATCTTTCCATTCCACAAAAGCTGAAGGAGTTCTTCAGATTATTAAAATGTTCTTCAAACTAAGAAAAATCACTGAAAGGTTCTTTGAGGAACCAAAAATTTTTCTTCTGAGTCATCACTGTGAAAATCCACTTTTGGAAACTTTATTTTCAAGAGTTAAAAAAAGCTGAAAAATCATCAGTCCAAAAAAAACTTCTCACACATACAATCATAAATGATGTTTTATTAACAAGGTTCGGGAGGAGCACGTTCAGATAATTAACACAAGTGGAGAGCACTCAGCAATCAAGGGTAAGAGGTATATATACTCAGCAGTCTCACCTCATTCCATTGACAGTTTTTTGCCACATCCCTCCACCACCCCTTCTCCACACTTCTAGTCTAAACACTTACATACGGGGGGAGTACTCTGGGTTCGGGCCGAACTCCGAGCTCGGAGCCCTCCCTCCGGACAGCACGCCAAATACGCATTAAACTTACCCATTCAAATTATATGTAAGTGTGAACTCGTGAACAAGAACAACGAGCAGCTGATTCTCATCACCTTCGAATGACAAACACTGAGGGAAATCCTCTTCATTGTGTGCAGAACAGAGAGTTTCTCTTCATTGTGTGTGGGTTACAGAAACAGACAGATGATTATCAGCAGTTATGAGCTATCTCCCTTTATATCACAGATCAGGTCTTTGACAAACACCAGTAGTGGTTCAAGCTGAGCAGATTGATTTTATCTCAAAGACCTCATGAAAACTGCTACCAAAATAAAAATGTGATTTACCTTACAGTTGAGAAGAACAGATGATTAATTTTTAAGGCTGTTCGCTTCATGTACAGTTCGTCAGAATACAGTATCAATAGAGAAAGTGGTTAACATGCTGGAGACAGATCTGAAGATAAGCCTCTTAACCACTTGGTGGAATTGCCAGACGTTCCCTTAGGGATACGCTGTGGTAGCGCGTCAAAGCATTCTCCAGTATAAATACACAGCTATAATTCATGTAGGTGATTTTGAAGTATATTTTATGTTGATATACAATGGTTACATACTGTTAAAACTAATCGTGGTATTGATTTATTAAGACTGCCGACTCCGACGAGTTGTGGATTCATTTCATTGTGTTGTGAACTTATGTTTGCTTTTTAAAATTCGTTGTGTTGTGCACTACTGGGCCACCGTAGGATTTTGTAGTTGTAAAGAAGAGCCACACGTGTGTATCAGTACATTTGAAGTCACAGAGAACTTGAAGATTTTTTCCTCTCTCCCACAAACACAACAGTTCTTCATTGCAGGAGCACAGATGACTAATCCTAATCTACAAATCACTAATTAAGAAACTCGACACGCACGTTTGCTGCAGTTGCTGCAGTGAATTACCCTGTAAATCCAGAGTTCTAAAGGTAAATTCAGTTTTGTTACTTGGCTCAGGAGGGAGCAACAAAATTGAGACACAAGAAAGCCAGACATTTAAAGTAAAATATTTATTATCAAAAGGAAACATATACAAAAGGAGTGTAAAGTAAGCTGCCAGGCATCCGTAGTGAAGCCGAATTCTGAATTACTGCATGATGTGATGTAGTGATGTGGCAAAACAACCACACACACAAATAACAAAAGGAAACAAATCAAATAAACCACACTGTCATTCAAAGGCCCAAAGGGACGTGAATATCATGTTTAGGTTTGTGTGTTTATAGAGGTTATGTTTTCTAGTGGATGAATATTTCGGGGGGGCTTCAGTCACTCACAGACGACCCACAGATGTTCTCCAGTGCAGTTCTCCTGAAGACACATGAAGTGTGTTTATGAATGTGTTTCTCTGTGATGGACCAGCGTTTGTCCAGTGTGTTTCTCTTTTTTATTAAAAGGAGGTCAGCTTATACTTGCTGTGTGATAAAACTCGTTTTAAACTGAATGCTGGAGTCTTTAGTCTTTACCCTCCTTGTTAAAGCACCTGGAAGACAAGGACCAGGTCCCGGTTCCCAAAACGTTCTTATCGCTAAGTAGTTCTTAACCTATTCCTTAACCTCTCTCTTAACGTTATGGCACGATTCCCGACACATTCGTACGCTAAGTATATCTTCTGTAAGTCACACTTTCGTAAGGTTGGTCTGGACCGCTCTTAGCTTTACCTTATCACACTGTTGCAGGGCTATACGAATATAATTATGAAGTTTTAATACACCGAGACAGTGTTCAATTAGGCTAATTCCAGTGTTTTCATGCAAAGAATAAAATTGTCATTACACTGATTGTTGTTAGATTTTTAATTATATTATTATACAATATTATTAATTTAATTAAAGAGCGCTTTTAAAGGCCAGTGAAAGCATAGGCTAGCCCTAACCCTACTGTCAGTTAAGTCCTATTCGAACACTAATATTGTTTCTCATGGGCTCGTATGGTATTTTAAACATTTATAGGGGTGAGTCGGTGATTTTAGTGCCGTCCGAATCCATAATATCAGTGTTTTTTCTCACCCAACCTATGTAAAAACCCCTGGCCAAATTAGTACCTACTGTTTTTTGACAAACAGGTCGTGTGGTGATTTAATTGCCGTCTGAATCCACATCTCTGAGTTTACAAGAGATTCAAAATCCACTGTTTAAATCCTTTTTGATCACTGCCGAGCACCGTACGTGACGTACACTTTTATTTACTGAAATGCTGGAAAGTATTTACAAGAACAATATTTCATTGCAGCTCCACCTCAGCGAACAAACATGGGAAAGAGAAGAAGGCACGTACAAATTTTTGAAATGGTTATTATAGCAGCAATATATGATACAATTTTAAAATATGTAGGCTAGGCTATTATAGGCTATTATAGTTTGGATTATTTTTTATAATATCCAATAGTCCTAATTAATGTAATTTCAACTATTTCTGAAGTGCTTCTTTAATAAAGAACAGCTCTTTCTCAGATAAACAGCCCCTGCACGAGAGAATAACTGATTCTCGAGTCGTCGATATCAGCAGCATCTCCACAGACAGCACTCGGTAACGTCACACGTAAGAATGAATATCTTAAGCAGCTTCCTAAGGTATAGTTCGGGGAACACACTTAGGAACATAGACAACTTTGGTAAGATATATCTTTCGAGTCTTCTTAGCGCGCTAAGAGTGAGCGTTATCGGGGAACCGGGCCCTGGTCCGAGTAAGACCTGGATGAGGTATATATATATAAGCATGTGCAAGTGTTTGCTATCTAAACACACTATCAGAGGTAGGAAACACTAGTGTGTCAGTGAAGCAGCAAGAGCAAGGTTAAAATACAAATATGCAGTTGTTTTCTGCATCACAGATTGATGATGATGATGAAGATGTTCAGGTCTTCTGGTCTCTGGACGTCACTGATGATGTGTGATCTGGAGAACATGATGAAGGTTTTGATGAGAATCTCTCCTCAGTTTTGACATCAGAATCAAACTTTACAGGCTCGTCTGGATCACAGGACACTAGAAATCACAAATATATATCAGATTATCCTCATATTGTTTTGTATTTGTTTTTATATTCTCAATCTATAAAACATATTAAACACAGTCACACATCTGGTATGTGTGAAGACAATAATAGTAACTCTAGCAAGACTATAAGACTATAACAGCACTCACAGTATGGCTTTACTCTCTCCATACTCTCACATCTATCAAGTGTCTCTCCTCTTTCCTCTGGTGATTCACTGGTGTGTGTCTCATTTCTGTCCTCCATTTTTCTCTCAGTCTTCTTGTTTTCTGCTGATCTGTGATTTCTGAGGCTCCAGCTGGTGATTTTCTTTCTCCACTCCATTTGAATCTGTTGAATCACACAGACAACAGATAAACAGTTTGATATTACTTTCTGACTACGCCACCTTGGGAATTTCACCCACAGAATTAAAGCACCCGCTAAAGGCACACACACACACACACACACACACACACACACACACACACACACACACACACACACACACACACACACACACACACACACACACACACACGCCCTCTAAAGGCACACACAAGTGTAATCACCATGAGAGTCAGAGACATAGGTAATCACACAACAACACTTTTACTGACAGAAAGAAGGCGTTAAAATGCAGCCGCACTCTTCTCATCTTCTCAGTCTCAGGATAATCAGCCTTAGCAAATCACTACAATCACAGTGCACACACACACACACACACACACACACACACACACACACACACACACACACTGTCTGTGAAGAGCACGACACATGGTGAAGGACACCTCATCATACTCTTCCTCCTCTTACACACAATCTTTCTCCTCTTACACACACTCTTCCTCATCATCCTCTTCCTCCTCTTACACACACTCTTCCTCCTCTTACACACACTCTTCCTCATCATCCTCTTCCTCCTCTTACACACACTCTTCCTCCTCTTACACACACTCTTCCTCATCATCCTCTTCCTCCTCTTACACACACTCTTCCTCCTCTTACACACACTCTTCCTCATCATCCTCTTCCTCCTCTTACACACACTCTTCCTCCTCTTACACACACTCTTCCTCATCATCCTCTTCCTCCTCTTACACACACTCTGGGCCCTATTTTAACGATCTGAAATGCAAGTGTCAAGCGCGAAACGCAAGTAACTTTGTGGGCGGATCTCGGGCACTGTTGCTATTATACCGGCGGGATAAATGACTCTTGCACCCGACGCAAATCTCATAGGTAAAATCTCATCATTACTCATAGGTGTGGTTTGGGCGTAATGTGAAATAAACCAATCAGAGCGTCATCTCACATTCCCTTTAAGAGCAGACACACTTGTTCCATGGCGGATTGCTATTATAACGGCGGATTTGCCAGGCACACGCCAGCCGTGGGAACATATTTTACCAGGGGGATGCTGGGGGCGGGATTAATGGGCGGGGCTTGATTATGAGGCGGGCTTACACACAGAGCTGGTGAGAGGAGTCAATTCTGCGAAGCAGACAGGTGAGCACTCATGTAAATCTTCGTGTTTCACAGAAGACAGGGGACTTACAACTGGAGTCTTTCACTGCAAAGCAGCCGATGAACAGTTTCTCACAGTCTTCCTCAGAGGCGGGCTTACACACAGAGCTGGTGAGAGGAGTTAATTCTGCAAAGCAGACAGGTGAGTATTCATGTAAATCTTCGTGGTCCACAGAAGACAGGGGACTTACAACTGGAGTCTTTCACTGCAAAGCAGCCGATGAACAGTTTCTCACAGTTTTCCTCAGAGGCGGGCTTACACACAGAGCTGGTGAGAGGAGTTAATTCTGCAAAGCAGACAGGTGAGCATTCATGTAAATCTTCGTGGTTCACATAAGACAAGGGACTTACAACTGGAGTCTTTCACTGCAAAGCAGCCGATGAACAGTTTCTCACAGTCTTCCTCAGAAGCGGGCTTACACACAAAGCTGGTGAGAGGAGTTAATTCTGCAAAGCAGACAGGTAAGCATTCATGTAAATCTTCGTGGTTCACAG
The DNA here is from genome assembly GCA_022828995.1 of Vimba vimba. Lineage (NCBI taxonomy): Eukaryota > Metazoa > Chordata > Actinopteri > Cypriniformes > Leuciscidae > Vimba > Vimba vimba. The sequence continues at coordinate 1,846,326 of CM040829.1, read as the reverse complement.
AAGACAGGGGACTTACAACTGGAGTCTTTCACTGCAAAGCAGCCGATGAACAGTTTCTCACAGTCTTCCTCAGAAGCGGGCTTACACACAAAGCTGGTGAGAGGAGTTAATTCTGCAAAGCAGACAGGTAAGCATTCATGTAAATCTTCGTGGTTCACAGAAGACAGGGGACTTACAACTGGAGTCTTTCACTGCAAAGCAGCCGATGAACAGTTTCTCACAGTCTTCCTCAGAAGCGGGCTTACACACAAAGCTGGTGAGAGGAGTTAATTCTGCAAAGCAGACAGGTAAGCATTCATGTAAATCTTCGTGGTTCACAGAAGACAGGGGACTTACAACTGGAGTCTTTCACTGCAAAGCAGCCGATGAACAGTTTCTCACAGTCTTCCTCAGAGGCGGGCTTACGCACAGAGCTGGTGAGAGGAGTTAATTCTGCAAAGCAGACAGGTGAGCATTCATATAAATCTTCGTGGTTCACATAAGACAAGGGACTTACAACTGGAGTCTTGCACTGCAAAGCAGCCGATGAATAGTTTCTCACAGTCAATGATTCAGTATTTCACAACGTTTTTCTTCTCTGTAAGATATATCATAGTTAACTTCTTCACACAATCACAGTATTGTAATGCAGGTCAGTAGATAGGCTCCAGCAGATTCAAGTGTATAAATTCACACAACGAGACCGTGCATCACATCACTTCATCACTGTAAGTCATCACTCAAAGGGGAAATACAAAGCTTAAGGCCGTTGCCCATTTCTTAATCCGCATTTACAGCAACCATCTTCATATGTGAAAAGTCAGCGATCGAATCTTGTACTCACAGTTCTCATCAAGTTTTCCTTATTCCAGCGTCTTCCCTCTTTCCACGGACGTACCTGAATCAACACCTGCCCTTGAATGACCGTGCCCACAGCCCATTCACTCTCATCACAGCTCAGCCCCGAACTCAGCTCCAAACATTGCTGTAAGCACTGCACAAGCACCACCCCAAAAAAAACACACCGCAGCTTCCCTTTACCTCTCCTTTTATGCTCCTCTTAGACAACGTGTCTCATTCTCAGCCCTCGCTCACCTCGGGCCCAGCTGCCGGTGATCTCGGATAATTAATTCCTGTTTACGGGGCGCTTACGCTGGTTCAGGCTGTGTAGGTGTTTCACTGTTTAGGTTCCGGGGGAGTCGCGACAAATTTTAGTTCCGCTCCACAGGGGACCGATGTATTCAGTCACCCCGTGACATACCCCCCCACCAATCCGTTCTAGTCCCTAGAACGCTATAGTTCGATCCATTCTCCATACCGCCCCGGAGGCTGGCCCCGATTGTCCCGTCGGGACCGTCTTGGGGGCGAGGGGATTTCGGCTGGCTCTTGCTCAAGAACCGGTCCCCTTGGGACCACTGCCCATCCTACCGGTGGGGCTTGGGGGGCTCCTACTTCGGCGGGGGTGACTGTGTCTACCGGTCTCGGGTAGTTGGGGCAAGGGCGGATCAGGTTCCGATGCAATACCCTCTCTGGGCCGTCTTCTCCTTCAGGACGGAGGACATACACAGGCTGGTCAGGTCTAGGTTGCCGCTGGACCACATATGGTTGAGGTTCCCATCGGTCGCTCAATTTCCCCTTCCCCTGACGCCGGTTGTCCTTGACCAGTACCCGCTCTCCTTGTAGCAGGGGCATTCTCCGGGCTGTCCGATCGTAGAGCCGTTCGTTCTTCAATGCTGCGCGGTCAATTCGGGCCGAGACCTGCTCGTAAGCCAGGTGGAGACGCTGATGGTGGTTGCTCACCCAGTCAGTCAGGTTAGCTCCCGTCTCGGTGGGGCTGGTTCCCAGTAGTAAGTCCGTAGGCAGCCGTACATGTCGTCCAAACATCAAATATGTTGGGGCGTATCCCGTGGTGCTATGTACACTATTATTATAGGCCTGGACTACAGCCGGGAGATGTGTCATCCAGTTACTCTGCTGTTCTGCCTCCAACGTTCCGAGCAGGCCCAACAGGGTCTGATTGAAGCGCTCGCAGCCTCCATTCCCCTGGGGGTGATAGGGTGTGGTGTGGGTCTTCTTGCAACCATATAACTGGCACAGCTCCCTGATGACTCGGGACTCGAAATTAGGGCCCTGGTCTGAATGTAATACTTCTGGACACCCGAAGGGCTGGAACACATGTCTCCACAGGGCGGTGGCAGTGGTGGTAGCGGTTTGGTCTCTGGTCGGGACGGCCCATGCATATTTAGTGAAGAGATCGGTCACTACAAGGATGTTCTGGATAAAGTCAGCCGGTCGCCCCAGTGTCAGGTAATCCATCGCCACCATGTGCAGAGGGGCCTTGGCCCGAATGGAGACCAAGGGTGCTCGTTCCGTCCTCCGAGCCTTAAACAGGGTGCACCGTGGGCACTGCGAAATAAACCGTCCCACGGTCCTCTCCATGCCAGGCCAGTAAAAGTATCTCCGTATCAACGACGTTGTCCTTTCCTGCCCTTGATGTCCCAAATGCGTATGATACGCTCGAAGTAATGCAGGGGCTTGTTCTTCCGGTACCACCACTTGACATACCTCCTCCCCCAACGTTGGATCCTGTACCCGTCGACAGACGACCCCCTCCTTAAGGGTAAGCCTCTCCCATTGTCCCAACAGCCGTTTTACCCCTTGGGATTGCCCACGCCGTGCCTCTCTTTCCGGCCAATCCCCCTGCTGTAGCCAGTCTCGTACCTGTGCCAGACCCGGGTCCTCCATCTGACGCTCTTTCCACCGTTGGGGGTCCCAACCCCAACTCACGGGAGCCCCTTCCTCCCTAAGGTCCGGGGCCGCTACAATCCCCACCATCAGTCCCTCTTCTGGCGATATAGCCCTGCCAGGAACCGGTCCAGCAGGCTTTCCCTCCGGCAGCCGAGATAGTACGTCAGCGTTCGTATGCTCCTTCCCTGGCCGATACTGAAGCTGGTAATCATAATTGGCTAACTGAGCCACCCATCGCTGTTCGACGGCTCCCAGCTTTGCAGTCTGGAGATGGACCAGCGGGCTGTTATCCGTCACGACCACCACCTTAGCTCCCCAGAGGTAGTCCTTGAACTTCTCGCTGACAGCCCACTTCATAGCGAGGAGTTCAAGCTTGAAGGAGCTATAGTTGGCGTCGTTACGTTCGGCAGGATGTAGACTTCGGCTGGCATAAGCAATAACTCGCTCCTCGCCTTGTTGCTTCTGGGCGAGCACTGCTCCCAAACCCAAGTTGCTGGCGTCCGTATAGAGCGTAAACGGCTGGGAAAAATTGGCATACGCTAAGATCGGGGCTTGGAGCAGCTCCTGCTTTAGCCTCCGAAAGGCTGATTCGCAGGCGGGATCCCACAGGATGGAGGAGGTCCCACGCCCCCGGGCTCGGCCAGAGCCGGCCAGCAGCTGGTTCAAGGGTTTAGCGATTTTTGCGAAGTCCTTAATGAACCGTCGGTAATACCCCACAAATCCTAGGAAGGACCTTGCTTGTCGCACGGTCCTCGGGGCAGCCCACTCCTGGACAGCCGACACCTTATCAGGATCCACTGCGATCCCAGCTGCACTAACCCGATGCCCCAGAAACTTGACTTCCTTCTGGAGCAACTGACATTTCTCGGGCTGCAACTTCAAACCATATCGTTCCAGGGACCGGAATACCTGCTCCAGATGTTGCAAATGAGACTTAAAGTCAGGAGAATATACTATGACATCATCCAGGTACACGAGTGTGGTATCCATAAGCTGGCCCCCCAAACAGCGTTGCATGAGTCGTTGGAAGGTAGCTGGGGCATTGCACAGGCCAAACGGCATACGCTCCCATTCAAAGAGGCCGAAGGGAGTAGTAAAAGCCGTCTTCTCCCGATCTTTTTCTTCCATCTGTACCTGCCAGTAACCGCTAGCCAGATCCAAGGTGGAGTACCAGGCAGCCCGGGTAAGGCTAGTCAGAGAGTCTTCAACCCGCGGCAGAGGAAAGGCATCTCGTTTAGTCACTTGATTGAGCTTCCGGTAGTCAACACAGAATCGCCATGCTCCGGTCTTCTTTCGGACAAGGACAATGGGTGCCGCCCACGGGCTACTGCTCTCCCGAATGACTCCCTTTTCCAGCATTCCTCGTAGTAGGGTCCGGACTTCCGGGTACAGAGTCGGCGGTACGGGACGGTAGCGCTCCCGGCTTGGGGGAGCATCTCCAGTCGGGATCTGATGCTTTACAATGTCTGTCCGCCCATAATCCTCCTCATGTGCAGAGAATAGATGTTCCCATCTCACCAGAAAGTCTTGAAGCTGTCTTGCTTGTTCTTCCCCCAATCCCTCGCCCCGCAGAGACTCCCCAGCAAGGTGGGCCGGCAATCCTCCATCTGTCCTGCTCACCGGGATTTCAGTTTGGGCTAAAGCCACCTCCACAACTGTGGGTCCCGCTCGGCTAAACTGAACTTCCCCTTCCTCACGAATTTGTTGAGGGCCAATTACCGTGATCCGGGCCAGGCGTTGGTGTCGATGAAGATCCACTGCATAAGAATTCGTATTACGCAGTCTGACGGCCACCCGGCCCTGATGTACAGAAGCCAAGCCGCGGGCCACCTCCACAGCCTGACAATCGGGATGAGGCTCCACCAGGATCCATTCCTTAGACCCGTGAAGCTGAGCGGGAAGGCGAGCCCAGATGATAGCCTCACTCTGAGCCGGAATGGACAGTACGTATCGACATGCTACTCTCCCCACACTCTCTTGGTCCCGTCGAGCCGCTGCCATACAAATCCGGCGACAGTCCGCCACAACCCGGTCCCATTCTCGTTTTTCCTCCCTTGGGGCCGTCGGTGTAGGTCTCGTTCTGAACAATTCTTCCCAGCACTCAGAAATGACGTTCATCCCCAATAGGGCACGATGAGCCCCCATACAGGTGTCCCGAACAATCACAACTCCCTTCTGCGGGACCCGAGTCCCCTGGACCTCCAGGTCCGTAACTAGATAGCCCACATAGGGAATATCCAGACCATTAGCCCCCCGTAGAGTTAACCAGGGGGCATCCGTGGCAGAAAGATCTTGAACCCCGAATAATTCTCGGGACAGGCTTTCAGAGAATAGCGTCACCTGGGACCCGGTGTCTAGAAGGCATTGGACTTCGGCCCCATTGACTCGAACTGATACCAGAGGACAGCGGCCGACCAAATGATTTTTTTGTCGTTGATGAAAAGGGTCAACTAAGGGGGTCCCGACCACTTGACCCACAGTGGCCGGTGACACTAAAAACCCCCTTGTGACCCTCGACGTGCAGAACACTGCCGGACATAATGGCCTGGGGCACCGCAGCCATTGCAGATAGGACGTCCCTGCTCGTCCCACTGGAAACGGAGCCCCGATGGCCGGGGTGGTCGTTGTTCTGGAAATCGACCCCCGTCAGAGTATGCTCGCTCCCGTACCGGTGGCGAAGGGCGGTGAGATTCACGGCGAAGTTCTTCTAAAAAGGTTTTCGACAGTTCGGTCATTTGGTCACGGACGTCTCTTCTCAATTCGTCTCGTAAGGCCTGCTTCCAATCTGGTGGAGCAAGAGGTAAGGGACCGTCGGCCGCATTTGTGGCCATGCACTGGGAGGACTCTGGGATATCAGCATGGTCTCGTTCGAGAGCTAATGCCTCCTGGCGAAGCTCATCGAACGTCAAGACAGGGTTGCGGCGTAGTTGGATCCGGAGGCTCTGGCGTATCGGGCCATCTCGCAGCCCCAGCAAGAACTGATCCTTCAATAGAGCCTCTTCTTCACCAAGTCCATGGTCCTGTCTCCCCTTCAACCGAGACAATTGTTCCCGTAACTGCAGGGCAAAGGCACGAATAGTCTGGCGAGGCCCTTGCTTGCAGTTAAAAAATTGTGTGCGGAGAACAGCTGCGGGAGTCGTGTCACCATACTGTCCTGTTAGGAAACCGAAGATGGCCTGGGCGGTGGCTCGAGTGGCTTCCGGTGCTGCTTGCACTTCTCTCCTTGCTTCGCCGTCAAGTGAATTTAAAATGAACTGGGTCTTCTGGGTGGCATTTAACCCTTGCAGGCCTGCTAAGTACTCTACTTGTGTCTTCCATGCCGACAAACTAAGTTCCGACCCTGGTCCTCCATATTTTTGAGCCCATGGAGCTCCCATAAAGATGGGCATAACCTGTGGGCGACCCACCGGTACATCTTCGTCTGCCATTGCTCGGCCTCCGTCTACTCAACCCAAGGTGAACCCTGCCGACTACGCCAAAAGATGTCACAGGCCGGGGTGGGCCAATCAGGCTGCACCCACCCCTGGAACCCCTCTTTCACCCTTGGGGAGTCGGACAGTGGCCAAGCAAGACAACAACAGACAGAATAATCAAAAAGGTATATTTTATTTAGGAATTAGAAGGTTAAAAGTCTTAAAAGGTGGAGGTCCGGTGAGTAGGATTTCTTCGGTTCCCAGGCCAGGAGGGGAGACTAAAGGGGTTCGTGAAATTGCCGTCAGGTAAGTGTATGGTACGTATGTCTCGGAAGGAGGAAGAGAAAGGGGGGGGGGGATTACGGCCAGGAGCGTGGGTCTTCTGACCAAGGTCTTTCACCGCCCACCAGACGGCGGCGGCTTTCCCTTCCGTTTTTCCCAAAGGCGGACAAACGCACAGGGCAGGCGAAAGGATGACCAACTGGATTCTTTTACTGTAGAGCAGCCAATGGCAGTTTCTCACAGTCTTCCTCAGAGGCGGACTTACTCACAGAGCTGATAAGAGGAGTTAATTCTGCAAAGCAGACAGGTGAGCATTCATGTAAATCTTCGTGGTCCACATAAGACAAGGGACTTACAATTGGAGTCTTTCACTGCAACGTAGCCGATGAGCAGTTTCTCACAGTCTTCCTCAGAGGCGGGCTTACACACAAAGCTGGTGAGAGGAGTTAATTCTGCAAAGCAGACAGGTGAGTATTCATGTAAATCTTCGTGGTCCACAGAAGACAGGGGACTTACAACTGGAGTCTTTCACTGCAAGCAGCCGATGAACAGTTTCTCACAGTTTTCCTCAGAGGCGGGCTTACACACAGAGCTGGTGAGAGGAGTCAATTCTGCGAAGCAGACAGGTGAGCATTCATGTAAATCTTCGTGTTTCACAGAAGACAGGGGACTTACAACTGGAGTCTTTCACTGCAAAGCAGCCGATGAACAGTTTCTCACAGTTTTCCTCAGAGGCGGGCTTACACACAGAGCTGGTGAGAGGAGTCAATTCTGCGAAGCAGACAGGTGAGCACTCATGTAAATCTTCGTGTTTCACAGAAGACAGGGGACTTACAACTGGAGTCTTTCACTGCAAAGCAGCCGATGAACAGTTTCTCACAGTCTTCCTCAGAGGCGGGCTTACACACAGAGCTGGTGAGAGGAGTTAATTCTGCAAAGCAGACAGGTGAGTATTCATGTAAATCTTCGTGGTCCACAGAAGACAGGGGACTTACAACTGGAGTCTTTCACTGCAAAGCAGCCGATGAACAGTTTCTCACAGTTTTCCTCAGAGGCGGGCTTACACACAGAGCTGGTGAGAGGAGTTAATTCTGCAAAGCAGACAGGTGAGCATTCATGTAAATCTTCGTGGTTCACATAAGACAAGGGACTTACAACTGGAGTCTTTCACTGCAAAGCAGCCGATGAACAGTTTCTCACAGTCTTCCTCAGAAGCGGGCTTACACACAAAGCTGGTGAGAGGAGTTAATTCTGCAAAGCAGACAGGTAAGCATTCATGTAAATCTTCGTGGTTCACAGAAGACAGGGGACTTACAACTGGAGTCTTTCACTGCAAAGCAGCCGATGAACAGTTTCTCACAGTCTTCCTCAGAAGCGGGCTTACACACAAAGCTGGTGAGAGGAGTTAATTCTGCAAAGCAGACAGGTAAGCATTCATGTAAATCTTCGTGGTTCACAGAAGACAGGGGACTTACAACTGGAGTCTTTCACTGCAAAGCAGCCGATGAACAGTTTCTCACAGTCTTCCTCAGAAGCGGGCTTACACACAAAGCTGGTGAGAGGAGTTAATTCTGCAAAGCAGACAGGTAAGCATTCATGTAAATCTTCGTGGTTCACAGAAGACAGGGGACTTACAACTGGAGTCTTTCACTGCAAAGCAGCCGATGAACAGTTTCTCACAGTCTTCCTCAGAGGCGGGCTTACGCACAGAGCTGGTGAGAGGAGTTAATTCTGCAAAGCAGACAGGTGAGCATTCATATAAATCTTCGTGGTTCACATAAGACAAGGGACTTACAACTGGAGTCTTGCACTGCAAAGCAGCCGATGAATAGTTTCTCACAGTCAATGATTCAGTATTTCACAACGTTTTTCTTCTCTGTAAGATATATCATAGTTAACTTCTTCACACAATCACAGTATTGTAATGCAGGTCAGTAGATAGGCTCCAGCAGATTCAAGTGTATAAATTCACACAACGAGACCGTGCATCACATCACTTCATCACTGTAAGTCATCACTCAAAGGGGAAATACAAAGCTTAAGGCCGTTGCCCATTTCTTAATCCGCATTTACAGCAACCATCTTCATATGTGAAAAGTCAGCGATCGAATCTTGTACTCACAGTTCTCATCAAGTTTTCCTTATTCCAGCGTCTTCCCTCTTTCCACGGACGTACCTGAATCAACACCTGCCCTTGAATGACCGTGCCCACAGCCCATTCACTCTCATCACAGCTCAGCCCCGAACTCAGCTCCAAACATTGCTGTAAGCACTGCACAAGCACCACCCCAAAAAAAACACACCGCAGCTTCCCTTTACCTCTCCTTTTATGCTCCTCTTAGACAACGTGTCTCATTCTCAGCCCTCGCTCACCTCGGGCCCAGCTGCCGGTGATCTCGGATAATTAATTCCTGTTTACGGGGCGCTTACGCTGGTTCAGGCTGTGTAGGTGTTTCACTGTTTAGGTTCCGGGGGAGTCGCGACAAATTTTAGTTCCGCTCCACAGGGGACCGATGTATTCAGTCACCCCGTGACACCTACTATAAACTTACCAAGCACTGCACAACACTGATGCTGCAGACTGAATATTTCAAGTATTTATTTCAATACTTACAGTATTTCTTACCATAATCAGTTACAGTAATCAACCAACAATGAAATCAATGAAACAAATAAAATCTGTAGACAAATAAAAATTACTGCATGAAGTACATACACTTTGACTCTGAAGAAAAACTACTGTAAAAGCAACAAGAATACTGTAACTAATCATCATCTCTCCGTCTGGCTGGATCAGGCCATAAGATTTCATCCACATCACAGGCTATGTCTTCAATGGCATAAGTCCTTCCCTACCTCTTCCTCTACCTAGGCCTCTTCCTCTACCTCCTTCTCCTCTTCCTCTACCTAGGCCTCTTCCTCTATCTCCTTCTTCTCCTCTTCCTCTATCTCCTTCTTCTCCTCTTCCTCTATCTCCTTCTTCTTCTCTTCCTCTACCTGGGCCTCTTCCTCTATCTCCTTCTTCTTCTCTTCCTCTACCTAGGCCTCTTCCTCTATCTCCTTCTTCTTCTCTTCCTCTACCTAGGCCTCTTCCTCTATCTCCTTCTTCTCCTCTTCCTCTATCTCCTTCTTCTTCTCTTCCTCTACCTGGGCCTCTTCCTCTACCTGGGCCTCTTCCTCTATCTCCTTCTTCTTTTCTTCCTCTACCTAGGCCTCTTCCTCTATCTCCTTCTTCTTCTCTTCCTCTACCTAGGCCTCTTCCTCTATCTCCTTCTTCTCCTCTTCCTCTACCTAGGCCTCTTCCTCTATCTCCTTCTTCTTCTCTTCCTCTACCTAGGCCTCTTCCTCTATCTCCTTCTTCTTCTCTTCCTCTACCTAGGCCTCTTCCTCTATCTCCTTCTTCTCCTCTTCATCTATCTCCTTCTTCTTCTCTTCCTCTACCTGGGCCTCTTCCTCTACCTCCTTCTTCTTCTCTTCCTCTACCTAGGCCTCTTCCTCTATCTCCTTCTTCTTCTCTTCCTCTACCTAGGCCTCTTCCTCTATCTCCTTCTTCTTCTCTTCCTCTACCTAGGCCTCTTCCTCTATCTCCTTCTTCTTCTCTTCCTCTACCTAGGCCTCTTCCTCTATCTCCTTCTTCTCCTCTTCCTCTATCTCCTTCTTCTCCTCTTCCTCTATCTCCTTCTTCTTCTCTTCCTCTACCTAGGCCTCTTCCTCTATCTCCTTCTTCTCCTCTTCCTCTATCTCCTTCTTATTCTCTTCCTCTACCTAGGCCTCTTCCTCTATCTCCTTCTTCTCCTCTTCCTCTATCTCCTTCTTCTCCTCTTCCTCTATCTCCTTCTTCTTCTCTTCCTCTATCTCCTTCTTCTCCTCTTCCTCTATCTCCTTCTTCTTCTCTTCCTCTACCTAGGCCTCTTCCTCTATCTCCTTCTTCTCCTCTTCCTCTATCACCTTCTTCTCCTCTTCCTCTATCTCCTTCTCCTTCTTCTCCTCTTCCCAGTGTTGTTTTCGTCAACGATGACGATAACGAAATGATTTCGTTGACGCACCTTTTTTTTATGACGATAACGCGACGATGACTAGCTAAAAATGGCTCCAAGGTGACTAAAACATGACGAGACGTTTTCGAGTTTTCGTTGACGAGACGAGATGGAACGAAAATTATTACACGTCTGACGGTTGAATCATCACGTATTTGACACAATAAAGTCTTGTTCCGTTCCGTATTTTTGAGAATTAATTCAGTGCAAATCCATGACAGACACATAGCTTCTAATATGTCAGACTATCTGATGATGTTCCAAGATGTTAAAAACGCTAACTTACGCTGATCATAGACAAACAGGGGGAGAAATTAGTATCTACCGCACCGTCGGTTTTTTTTCTCATAGCCTACAAATGTCTTTGTTCATAGTCTGACATACAAACATGAACAAAGACATTTGTAGGCTATGAGAAAAAAAAACGACGGTGCGGTAGATACTAATTTCTCCCCCTGTTTGTCTATGATCAGCGTAGCGTTTTTAACATCTTGGAACATCATCAGAGAATGCCCTTTTATTGGTCGTTTCAGTCATTGTGAGTCACGTATCGTAGCAACGATGACGACAAGTGACAACAGCGGGAAATGTAAAAATGACCTCCGAGCAGCCGGCGAAAAAGAAAAGAGCACAGAAATGTAAAATTGAATGGGATTAAAATACCGGTACCCGTGGCTGGAATGCGTGAGGGACAATGAATACAAGGCCAATTGTACCATATGCCGTCGCGTTTTTTTTTTTTTTTTCGTTTGTCACGGCGGAGTGTGTGATATTAAGCAGCACGCATCAGGAGATAATCTAATAATTCTATTGAATAAATTCGCACAGAAGGCTACAGTAAACTGTTGTGTTTATCTTTCTTCAAATGCAATCTAAGCCGGTGAGTTTTGAATGTTATATGTTGTATTTGTTTAAGTTAAAAATAAAACGTATTATAAACTAAACAAATCCATGGTTCATTGTTGGCAAAATTATCATGATAGCCTTTATATTTCAGATTTATGTGGTTCAGTCTTGTATATTGATTAGGCCTACTTTGCTATTCTATAAATATAAAGGCATTAGGCCTAATAAGTTGTATTATAATATGCTATATGAAATATATTTATCTAAATGTATCAATTAGTTTCCACATTATTCACCAGAAGTAATCATTTCAGGGGTTATTTTTCACAAAAAAAAAAAATGAATTGCAACACTTCCTACAACCTGTCAAACCTAAGCCCATTTCCAATACTTTTTAACCTAAATAAATTGTTAAAGACTCTTTTTTTTTTTTTTTTACTAAAATTGACTAAAACTTGACTAAAACTTTTTTGTGTTTTCGTCGACTAAAACTTGACTAAAACTATCAAGTTTATAAGTGACTAAAATGTGACTAAAACTAAAAAGCATTTTCGTCCAAAAGACTAAAACTAAGACTAAAACTAAAAGGGCTGCCAAAAACAACACTGCCTCTTCCTCTATCTCCTTCTTCTTCTCTTCCTCTACCTAGGCCTCTTCCTCTATCTCCTTCTTCTCCTCTTCCTCTATCTCCTTCTTCTCCTCTTCCTCTATCTCCTTCTTCTTCTCTTCCTCTACCTAGGCCTCTTCCTCTATCTCCTTCTTCTCCTCTTCCTCTATCTCCTTCTTCTCCTCTTCCTCTATCTCATTCTTCTCCTCTTCCTCTATCTCCTTCTTCTCCTCTTCCTCTATCTCCTTCTCCTCTTCCTCTACCTCCTTCTCCTCTTCCTCTATCTCCTTCTTCTCCTCTTCCTCTACCTGGGCCTCTTCCTCTATCTCCTTCTTCTCCTCTTCCTCTACCTCCTTCATCTCCTCTTTGAGCTCCCCCTCTCATTCTCAATCTTCTTCTTTTTCTTCTAGCTCCTTCCATTTTTGTTGAAGACAGGTGAACTCACCTGCTGCCTTTTACAGCACACCTGAGTGCTGCGTTTTCAAATTAGCACATGTGTGCTTCCACACCTGGTGGTTGTGTTTATCCAGTTCGTTCATTAGTGTGGTCATTGGCAATCCAGGGCTTTGTAATGACAAGGAAGTAACCTCACAATCCTTAACTGTGTCTAAGGTGTGAAAATGTGTGTAGAGTTTTACAAATCACTGTGTGTAATGTTTTGCAAAAAGGGTGAAGCAGACATTGTGTGTAATGTTGTGCAAATCTGTGGAGGTGTTTTGCTCCTTGGAGTAGAATTTTGCAAATTGTGTGGAAATTTTTATTTTAGTGTGTAAACAATCGTAAAAAACTGTAAAAGAAGATCACCAACAACTCTCAAAAGGGCTGATTCTGTACTGTGTCCACCCCTAAAACCAGACTGAAATTTATCCAAAATATTATTCTTTTTAAGGTACTTTATTAACATTTTCAAGTACCTTAGACAAGCCAGGCAATTTTGAAATTGGTAGATAATTTTTTTAATCATGTGGGTCCAGACTTAGAAGATAGGGCAGCTTGCTTTAGGCAAAGTAGTACGATGCCATTCTGTAGACCACTAATAATAATAGACAAGATACTTGAGCCGACTATATTCAGCACCTTCCTTAAGAATGGACGATGCAACTGCATCTCTAATGTCAGAGAGTGACACCAGTTCAAACTGACTAAAAGAATACATTCCAGTTAAATCTGTTAGCACTGGGTTGGCAACCATAGATGAAAAACTTGCTCTGATTCCATTTATTTCTCAACAAAAAATCACATCGCACGTTGCCGATGATGAAGTAAAGCTAAGTTTTGTACTTGGACAAAGCAGTCTATTGATAACAGCAAAAACCTTAACATTTGCGAGGAAACTTGCAATCTATCTTTCCTCCACCTCCTTTCTGCTCTTCTATATTCCCGTCTAAGAGTCCGAGTTCTGGCTCTTCTTTCCTTCGTTTTCTATGGAGCAATAGAGTCCATGATGTTCATAGAGACAGAATTAAACATTGAAATCAACTCATCTGGATCGACTGAGCAAAATGCAGACTCGATACAAGGGATTTGTGGAGAGGAAATAAAAGCTTTTAGAAATTCTGATGCTGTAAGTGGAGTGAATATACGGGAACATACCATCGACACAGGAGCAGAAGGACACACATTAAATACCACCGGACAATGATCAGAAAAACGATGAGGCATGATATTAAGATCACAAATCGAGATTCCTAAAGACAGAACGAGATCGAGAGAATGGCCAAGTTTATGTGTGCTACTCCTAACAGATTGAATCAAGTTAAGAGTCCAACATTTCTATGAATTCAGCTACCATAGGTTTTCCTGGGCAGCAAACATACATTAAAATCACCAACAATTAAGACTGAATCAGACAGTAGTACAATGTGAGACAAAAAATCTGAGAATTCTTCAATGAAGTCTTTGTGATATTTAGGAGCACGATAAACATTTACACAAAGCACTGGTTTCTTGTAATACAGCATCATCATTCAAAACTCTGATAGTTCATAAATGGCAATAAGCGACATTTAAAACGTTTGTTAAAAATAATGGCCAGTCCACCAGCCCGACCATAGCTTCTGGGAAAGCTAAGAAAGTCACAATCAGCCGGAGTTGCTTCCATAATAGGGGCGAGATCAACAGCATTCAGCCATGTTCGACAATAAATAAAAAATCCCAGTCGTTGTGATAAAAAAAACATTTAAAATGAATGATTTGTTTTCAAGGGATCTGGCATTGACTAATGCCGACCTTACTAGAGGTCTCACAAGCCAAGGATGAAAGTAGTATTGTCCAGTGCCGGAGAGGTCAGGTACGGATGAACGGATATTAAATAATGCTTGACGATCATAAGTCTATAAAGTTTGGCCATATTGAGGAGGTAAACACAACATAAAAAGTAAAAGCAATAAAGCAAACTGAGCAAGACGAGCAGCCAACACACCACCGGGTGCCACCTTTACCCTTCTTCTGAACTCTTCTGGGCTGAGTTTCCCGATAACGTTGTCTCTTATGCTGGGTACACACCAAAAGATTTTTTACATCTTAAATGATTTTCAAAATGTGATAGACCACAAACATGAGGACAAAAAATACCAGATTTAACCGTTTTGCTCCTATAGTGTGTGGTGTGCCATGATGTGACAAAGACAGCACAAAATCTCGCGAGACCTCAGAATAAGCATGCCGAACGATATGCAGGAAGAAATTGCGATGATAGTGTTTGGAAAGGTTTTACGCAACACGTTGTATAAACATTCGTGCTGTTGCCACAAATCAACAAGCTGATCCTCAATCTCTGCTGTCCACATCAATTTCACTTTGTGCAGCGCCACGACTGCGTTTGTTATGCTTCAGTCTTCCTTCATCTCGCTTTCTGATTGGATATTGTTTCACGTGATAATCTCCAGAGCGTGCACGCGTTTGTCCTCGGGGTTCCCCCCCACATCAGGATTTCTGATCGTAAATATTAAACATGTTGAATATTTACTATTCGCGATCGGGGCGGCTCCGGCGTTCTTCCGGTCAGGTTCGGACACTCTTAACACACCTCACACGGGAGGGGAGCATATAGCTAGGATTGTTGGAAGGGGAGAAATCGGCCCAAAATCAGCCCGATTATCTTTTGGTGTGTACCCAGCATTAGCGCACTACGAAGAATAACTTAAGATAATGATAAAGTTATACCATTGCTAGGCGTGTTCCCCGAACTATAGCCTACCTTAGGAAGCTGCTTAAGATATTCCTTCTTACGTGCGACGTTACCCAGTGCTGTCCGTGGAGATGCTGCTGAATCTGCTGATATCGATGACTCGAGAATCAATTATTCTCTTGTGCAGGGGCTACATATAAAAAAAATATAAAAAATAATCCAAACTATAATAGCCTATAATAGTCTTGCCTACATATTTTAAAATTGTATCATATATTGCTGCCATAATAACCATTTCAGATTTTTACGTGCTTTCTTCTCTTTCCCATTTTTGTTCGCTGAGGTGGAGCTGCGATGAAATATTGTTCTTGTAAATACTTTCCAGCATTTCAGTAATAAAAGTTTACATCTTGCGTACGGTGCTCGGCAGTGATCAAAAAGGATTTAAACAGTGGATTTTGAATCTCTTCTTGTAAACTCAGAGATGTGGATTCAGACGGCAATTAAATTACCACACGACCTGTTTGCCAAAAAACAGTACTAATTTGGCCAGGGGTTTTTACGTTGGTTGGGTGAGAAAAAACACTGACATTACGGCACTAAAATCACAGACTCACCCCTGTAAATGTTTAAAATACGAGGCCATGAGAAACAATATTAGCATCCGAATAGGACTTAGCTGACTGTAGCCTATGCTTTTACTGGCCTTTAAAAGCGCTCTTTAATTAAATTAATAATATAATATATATAATAATATAATTAAAAATCTAACAACAATCAGTGTAATGGCAATTTTATTCTTTGCATGAAAACACTTGAATTAGCCTAATTGGCGACCGTTGACGTTCGAAATTGAGTGTGCGCGCCAGTACTTCAGGTGATCTGACAGCGAGAGCGGGAGACAGCGAGAGACAACAGCGACCGAGGTCCATTACCACAGAGATACATTTTCACAATGAGTGTTTTTAGGATTCAAGAGAGGCGACTTGCCTTTCAGAGGGTGACAGCCTCAGCACTTCATCGCTGTGTGCCATTATGTAACATTTTGTCACGTTACAACAGAGAAGTCAGCTTTCATGCATTCCCCGTTGCCGCTGCGGGACGGGCTGAGTGGATGCAGAAGATCCGGAGGGAGGACTTCAACCCGACCACATCTTTAAATGCATATCATTTTCAGTGTATTTCTCCTGTGCGTTTCTATGCTTTCTATTACTGCATTTATTGTGTGCAAGTGAGATGAGTAAAGATCATAAATCATTATCAGTCTGGTGTTTATAAGCAGCACAGTATTGTACTACGTGTAAAATATACACAAACTAACCTATATTAAATTGTTTGTGGTACCTACAGTTAAAAATGTAAATGTTAAATATGTGATTATTTTTGATATGTGATATATTGATCGAGCAATTTATGTAATTAAGTAAAAATATATGCACAGAATTGAGAAAATAGTATTTATGGAGATAAAATTGTAGCCTATCACAGGGCAAACGTGTGAATGTTCACGGTGCATTTTATGCAAACAACTCTAATCGTAGTTGTAACTCTATATTTACAGTAGGCATAATTGTCATTGCGTATGTGTATGCAGCATGAGTCAAATATCTTCTGTTCGTGAACAGTTGTATTTCATTCATTAATCTGACTATGCATCTGTGCATTTAATTGCCATTGGCTCGTGTGATAGTAATATGGATCTTAGTAGTATTTTAAGTGATAAATGATTCTATAAACAACTATAAAAGATCATTTTCGGCTTTCTCTGGCTCCCTGCACCGAGCGTAATGCGAAACGGGAAGTGTCTACGCGCACACTCGCTGATCCGAAATCCAAAATGGCGGCCACGTGCAACTAGCGAATTGAACACTGTCTGGGTGTATTAACACTTCTGAGTTATAGTCGTATATACACACGTCTATAGACCTGCAACAGTGATAAGGTAAAGCTAAGAGTGGTCCAGACCAACCTCACGAACGTATGACTTACAGAAGGTGTACTTAACTAAGAACGTTTCAGGAAACACGTATTATCGATAAGGTACAGCTTAAGGTGTAACTTAAGAATGACGTAGCGTTGGTTTTGGGAAACGCAGCCCAGAACTCCTCTGAACTCCTCTGATCTCCTCTGAACTCTTCTGAACTCCTCTGAACTCCTCTGAACTCTTCTGAAACTTCATAGTTTGTACAGTTGGTTTGATCACATCATTAGACACAAGTGTGAATAATTTTGAGCTGTTGTGTGTAAATTATAACGCTTCTTGTAATTGTGTTTTACTCTAGTTGTAGTTGTGTTTACTGGTTTGCAGCACAAGTGCATTACAGTGCAAAGTTTAGTGAGTGAGAATGTGTGTAGAGATTTGCAAAAAGAGTGCATGAGATTGAACGACTATACAGAAACCACACAGGAAGTTCTTTAAGGAATTGTCTCTGTGTTTCTCTCTGTGTCTTTCATCTCTTGTAGTCGGGTCTGCATGTTTAGGGTAATTCCCGTGATATTGAAAGGTTGTTGTTGCTCGACACTGAAAATAAGTCATTAATTTAATGCTGATCTCAGTTATTAAAAGCTTCACTGATGAAAAAACAAATTTTTCTCACTGAGTTTCGGTCATAGAAACACAGAAAACAGTGTCATAACAACTCTAGCCTTATTTAGTCTCTGTATATGATGTGTGAGTCTCACTTCATTTCTGAAACATCCGAATGAATCACTTTCAACCAAACCTTAATGAGCACTTAATATGCAAATAAAGAAGAATGAGCGAAGTTAACCTTGCAACTTTCATAAGAAGGCGCCGGAAACCACACAGGAAAACAAAAACATAAAACAGGTGTAGACTAGTTGTTTTGAGTGTAAAATACGCACAAAGATTTTAGCACAACTATTTACACACACTATGGGTTGGGGTAAAAACTAAAACATTTCTTTAAAAAATACTGAAATAACAAAAGTTAAGACAAATGTATATACACTAAAATCAGTATGAGAGGATTTTGTGTGCGAGCCCAGAGAATCACAGGAAAGCTTTTGATGAAGTGTCATTCTTTAATCATCTAGCCTGAGCAACTGTTAACAAACCATTAACAAACACATGTAGGATACACTCTCCCCCGCCAGCTCGACTCCTTCACTCCGAGTTAAATAACCGTTTTGATCTTTGTCTTTTTAACATTGATCCTGTCGGTGTCGGAAAAACTGATGTTCTAGAAAAAAACACCTTTTCTTGTTGAGAAGAATACAGTACAGGGTGTGTGTGTGTGTGTGTGTGTGTGTGTGTGTGTGTGTGTGTGTGTGTGTGTGTGTGTGTGTGTGTGTGTGTGTGCGCGTGTGTGTGTGTAATGAGGACTCTATGGCTTGATGAACGTTTCTGATTCTTAGGCACTAAAATAAAATGAACCTACAGTTCATGTATTGTACTGATCCTACTGAGGTGTTGACACACACACACACACACACACACACACACACACACACACACACACACACACACACACACACACACACACACACAATTCAGTCATTTACAGGAGTAATAACCGAATTAACTCCCGAAAAAAGTGTATTTTTTTACAAAAACTCTACGCAGTGTGTACGAAACATATAGGCTATATAGGGGTCAGGACCTTCCCCAGGGGGTTGACCAAACTATATATCGTCACCTTCCTAAAATAATTGTCCAAGTCATTTTTTCAGGTTTCTCAGAAAACACAAAAAACTGAATCTAACTTCAGAGGCCGAGTAGATTTTTGTTCTTCTTGATGCAACTGCCATCTTGAAAAGCTTGTCAAATTGCCTAAGTCTCATTGTCTTTTGACTTAGGCAAAATAAAACAGCCTAAGTCACACTCTTGACATAGACCATTATAGGCTACTACAGGGGTAGAAATGCATGATCAACTGAGGATGTGGGCGATTTTACCAGAGGTGGCCAGCATCTTGAGAAGATGACTTATGCAAAAAAATCTTTTTTGTCAAAAAATGACTAAGGCAATTATTTTAGGAAGGTGACGATATGTATATGTATATATATGTGTATGTATGTACGGAGTCAGAGTAGCGTATTTATGGGTGCTACTCCTAACAGATGGAATCAAGTTAGTCTGTATATACTGTGTGTATCTATCTATCTATCTATCTATCTATCTATCTATCTATCTATCTATCTATCTATCTATCTATCTATCTATCTATCTATCTATCTATCTATCTATCTATCTATCTCTCTCTCTCTCTCTCTCTCTCTCTATATATATATATATATATATATATATATATATATATATACATATATATATATATACTGTATATATATATATATATATATATATATATATATATATATATATATATATATATATATATATATATATAATACCATTCAAAAGTTTGGGGTCAGTAAGATTTTTAATGTTTTTAAAAGAAGTATCTTCTGCTTACCAAGGCTGCATTTATTTGATAAAAAACAATAAAAAAAACCCCAGTAATATTGTGAAATATTATGACAATTTAAAATGACTGTTTTCTATTTTAATATATTTTAAACTGTAATTTATTCCTGTGATCAAAGCTGAATTTTCAGCATCATTACTCCAGTCTTCAGTGTCACATGATCCTTCAGAAATCACTCTAATATGATGATTTGATGCTCAAGAAACATTCATTATTATTATCAATGTTGAAAACAGTTGTGTACAATTTTTTTTCAAAATTCTTTGATGAATAGAAAGTTCAAAAGAACAGCATTAATAGAATATTCTCTAACATTGATTATAAATGTCTTTACTGTAACTTTTGATCAGTTTACAGTAACTCATCCTTGATGAATAAAAGTATTGATTTATTTTATTTCTTTCCCCCAAAAATAAAATTAAAATTCTTACTGACCCCAAACTTTTGAACGGTATAGTGTTTAATGTTACAAAAGCTTTCCATTTCAGATAAATGCTGTTCTTTTGGACTTTCTATTCATCAAAGAATTTTGAAAAAAATTGTACACAACTGTTTTCAACATTGATAATAATCATAAATGTTTCTTGATCATCAGATCATCATATTAGAGTGATTTCTGAAGGATCATGTGACACTGAAGACTGGAGTAATGATGCTGAACATTCAGCTTTGATCACAGGAATAAATTACACTTTACTATATATTCACATAGAAAACAGCTGTTTTATAATAATATTTCACAATATTACTGTTTTTGTTTGTATTTTAATCAAATAAATGCAGCCTTGGTGAGCAGAAGAAAAACATTAAACATTTTTAAAAACATTAAAAATCTTATTCACCCCAAACTTTTGAACGGTAGTGTATATATATATATACAGTATATACATACAGTCATTATACAGTGAGGAAAATAAGTATTTGAACACCCTGCTATTTTGCAAGTTCTCCCACTTGGAAATCATGGAGGGGTCTGAAATTGTCATCGTAGGTGCATGTCCACTGTGAGAGACATAATCAAAAAAAAAAAATCCAGAAATCACAATATATGATTTTTTAAACTATTTATTTGTATGATACAGCTGCAAATAAGTATTTGAACACCTGTCTATCAGCTAGAATTCTGACCCTCAAAGACCTGTTAGTCTGCCTTTAAAATGTCCACCTCCACTCCATTTATTATCCTAAATTAGATGCACCTGTTTGAGGTCGTTAGCTGCATAAAGACACCTGTCCACCCCATACAATCAGTAAGAATCCAACTACTAACATGGCCAAGACCAAAGAGCTGTCCAAAGACACTAGAGACAAAATTGTACACCTCCACAAGGCTGGAAAGGGCTACGGGGAAATTGCCAAGCAGCTTGGTGAAAAAAGGTCCACTGTTGGAGCAATCATTAGAAAATGGAAGAAGCTAAACATGACTGTTAGTCTCCCTTGGACTGGGGCTCCATGCAAGATCTCACCTCGTGGGGTCTCAATGATCCTAAGAAAGGTGAGAAATCAGCCCAGAACTACACGGGAGGAGCTGGTCAATGACCTGAAAAGAGCTGGGACCACCGTTTCCAAGGTTACTGTTGGTAATACACTAAGACGTCATGGTTTGAAATCATGCATGGCACGGAAGGTTCCCCTGCTTAAACCAGCACATGTCAAGGCCCGTCTTAAGTTTGCCAATGACCATTTGGATGATCCAGAGGAGTCATGGGAGAAAGTCATGTGGTCAGATGAGACCAAAATAGAACTTTTTGGTCATAATTTTCACTAAACGTGTTTGGAGGAAGAAGAATGATGAGTACCATCCCAAGAACACCATCCCTACTGTGAAGCATGGGGGTGGTAGCATCATGCTTTGGGGGTGTTTTTCTGCACATGGGACAGGGCGACTGCACTGTATTAAGGAGAGGATGACCGGGGCCATGTATTGAGAGATTTTGGGGAACAACCTCCTTCCCTCAGTTAGAGCATTGAAGATGGGTCGAGGCTGGGTCTTCCAACATGACAACGACCCAAAACACACAGCCAGGATAACCAAGGAGTGGCTCTGTAAGAAGCATATCAAGGTTCTGGCGTGGCCTAGCCAGTCTCCAGACCTAAACCCAATAGAGAATCTTTGGAGGGAGATCAAACTCCGTGTTTCTCAGCGACAGCCCAGAAACCTGACTGATCTAGAGAAGATCTGTGTGGAGGAGTGGGCCAAAATCCCTCCTGCAGTGTGTGCAAACCTGCTGAAAAACTACAGGAAACGTTTGACCTCTGTAATTGCAAACAAAGGCTACTGTACCAAATATTAACATTGATTTTCTCAGGTGTTCAAATACTTATTTGCAGCTGTATCATACAAATAAATAGTTAAAAAATCATACATTGTGATTTCTGGAATTTTTTTTTTAGATTATGTCTCTCACAGTGGACATGCACCTACGATGACAATTTCAGACCCCTCCATGATTTCTAAGTGGGAGAACTTGCAAAATAGCAGGGTGTTCAAATACTTATTTTCCTCACTGTACATATATACACATTGTATTAGATCATATTTAGCTATTTAGCATATTTAGTCTTTTTTGCTTGCCATTTTTCTCTTTCTCTCATCTGTTTGTCTGTATGTTTAATAGTTTGTGATATATGTTTTATAGCCTATAATATTCTCAAATGCATTAATTTCTCATTAAAAATTCCACTTCAGTTTCACTAAAATAGAAAGATAAATGTCCAGATTTAAATAAATAAATAAAATATCTTCACAAAACAAAAGAGAAAGTGTTTTACTGACCTTGTGATGAGCAGAAAAGGAAACATCCAGCGCAGCTCTGAGAGATCAAGTGTCTAAGTGTTCAGAGTGGCAAATCTTCAGTTCTAAACTCCTCCCCTCACATTAGACCACGCCTCTCACTTGTAAACTCCTCCCCTCACATGTAGACCACGCCTCTCACTTGTAAACTCCTCCCCTCATATGTAGACCACGCCTCAAGTTTTTATTACAGTAATTACAACATTTCCTTACATTTGGGTGGTACCTGAAAACTTAGAACAGACATTCAACAATTGGTTATATTGGCTGAAAAAAAAGAAAAAAAGATAAAAGAAAAACCAGCAGAACAGACATTCAACAATTGGTTATATTGGCTGAAAAAAACTAAACAAAAAACAGCAGAACAGATTTTGTTCAGATATTACCGTATCAAATATTATAATAAATAAATAAATAAATAAATAAACAAGTAATAAAAACTCGGTGAGTGTTTTAGCGCAATTTTCTCACCTCATGGGATCACAACACTAAGAGATAGTAAATCTTTTCCTGGATTTTTTTTTGTGCGTTCCTGAGATTAGACCTTCCTTAACATAATGCCGAAAACCCGAAGTCTCTAGGTGGTCTGGTTGAGGAGTAGATAGAAGTGCAAGCGCACAGACGCACTGAACAGAAATCATGAGTTAACAATCGCAATTTTGTCCGGTGGAAAATTGCGCTAAAAAGGGGCATAAAAGACATCAATTGTAGTATCAATACAGTTAGTTACAAGGCAATGCCAGCCGACGCAGTATCTGTTTGTAATTTAATCAGATATATAGTTCTATATTTATTACTCTGCCAGTAGTTTGGGTACCTGATCCGATCAGTTTTTCTTTTCTTTTTTTCTTTTTTTTTATATAACTTTATACAAAAGAAAAACTTGAGGATGCTACATTTTACTCCAGAAGTACTCTCATTCTCAATGTGGTTTTTTTATTTATTTATGTGATTTATTTTATTTTATTTTTATTCCTACCATTACTTTTTTAATTCCTTATACGAAAGGTATCTCTATTTATTCAATAATTCTTAAGATTTCCCTACTTTTCTTAAAATATCGTAATCTCTAAACTAGGTCTGGTCTTATTGGGAGAATGTAGTCTATCCATTTTCCCCATAGCTTGATGAATTTCTCGGATTGAAGCCGAAGATTCATTGTTATTCTCTCCATCGTGTAAATTCCGTTCACAATTCCCAGCCAATGGTTAATTTCCGGTGTTTCAGGTTGCAACCATTTTCTGGTTATGGCTTTTTTGCAAGCTATCAACAGAATTCTTATTAAATATTTATCAGATTTGTCTTCTGATTTAAGACTTTTAGACCAAAGTATAGAGTTGAAAAGCTATTAGACGTCTTTTAAATGAAAAATTGCCTACTCACACAAGAAACCTCTCTCTTCAAGGCCCCGTCCACACTACTGCGTTTTAGTTTAGAAACGGAGAATTAAAACGAATACGATCTCCGTCCACACCAGTGTTTTAGCTGCGTATTAGAATTGATCTCCGTCCACATTAAAATGACTGAAAACTAGAGGTCTGCAAGCCCGTCGGGGCCCGACACGCTAAGCCTATTCGGGCCGGGCTCGGGCCTTTTTTCTTTTTTTTTTTACAGATAGGGCTCGGGTCGGACTCGGGCTTATTTAGCTTCTCTCCTTTCATTGTGCCCATAATATACGTGCAGAGCACACGTCACATAATGTGTATGAAATATTGTTATATTTATTATATTATAAATATTATACATCGCCTAAGCAACACATACGCATACGCACGTGTCACTCACGTGTTTTAACAGGTGACAGCTGACCATGCAGAGGATCAGGGAGATTTTTTTTTTTAATTAATATTATTTAACATTAGCCAGTTGGCGAAGTTCTTCATTTTTGAACATTGTTTTGAACACTGTTCTTCAGTTACTTAAAAGCAAAGAAAGGTAGGCTGTTTATTTACTTATTTTTGCGGTTGGATCCCGTAGCGCTGTATTCTCTACTGCATGCTTATGCTTCTCTCTAATGGACAGTCTGTTCAATATTTGTGGACATGATTGGTGATGTTTCAGGCCAATAATAAAAGTTTACCTTTTAGTAGCGTGTGACGTGTGTGTGTTTGCAGAGAGAGCTTAAAGTGATACTGATGTTGGTCTTGGGTCGGGTCGGGTCGGGTCGGGTCGGGTCGGGTCGGGTCGGGTTCGGGCTGAAAAAATTGCAGCCGTTGTCGGGCTGGGGCCGGGTAGGGCTTGAACACCATGGGCCAGGGCCGTGTTAGGGCTGGAGTTTTTGGCCCGTGCAGGGCTCTACTGAAAACGCGGATCACGTGACCATTCACCAACACTGGGCATGCGCGTACCGGTGTATACCTATAGAGACTTTAAAACAGATTGTAAAAAAATGCTTTCAAACATCAAAATGTCATTTATTAATATGTATTTGTGTCAAAATGACATATAAACATCTTTTCCTATTCTATTTTGCTTGGAAACGCTTCCAACACACTTGCGTGTCGCATGAAAAATAGGCGTCAGTTCTATTTCTAGCATGCACGCGTTTACCGCACGAGCAGTAAGAAACGGTTCCAGCGGGTGGAGTTTACTGGTACTGAATATTACCTGTGTATACTCCATGACTGATGACACCCAATCATAGACCCGAGCGTGAGCCTCTGCGTCATCGTTTCTAAAGTCCTCCGTTTTGACCCGTCTTCACTAAAACACCCTCCGGAGATTCAAAACGCAAAACAGGTCGGCAGCGTTTCTAAACTTCTCCGTTTTGGGTCTCTGTTTTTGCCGTTTTAGTGTGGACGGGAGGTGCAAACGTAGAAAAAGGTCTCCGTTTCTAAACGAAAACGCAGTAGTGTGGACGGGGCCTAAGTATGCGCTGAAGCATTAGGAGCCCGAGCCAGTTCTCCAGCCGGTCTAGAAGTGTGTTGATCAACAGTGTCAAATGCAGCGCTGAGGTCGAGCGGTTCCTGCACTGATAATTTGCCTGTATCTTCAGAAATGAGTCACTGCTTTTGCTTTAAATTTATCTTTGTCAACAGTCATTACCTAGTTGTTCAAATAAATTAATATGTTCATGTTCTCTGTTTATAGTGTATTGTTCTGTCGTCTTTACTGTATTGTTATAAATTAGTTTGTTCATGTGTATGTTCTTGGTTTATGTCGATTTGTTCTGTCTTTCCCCTTCTACTCATAATATAACTCATAAATTAGTATGTTCATATGTTCTGTCGATTTGTCATCTTAACTGTCGTCTTGCTGTGTTGTCCTTACTGTCGTCTTGTTAGAGCTAGGGGTATTCCCCTGCTACTCATAACCTTCTCACATGAATGGAATTATTCTGTAAACCTACTTTGCTTTTATTTTGACAGCTTTGTATGAGGTAACGATACTAAGGACATGAATGATAACAGATCAAAACTCCAGCAAGGACGAAAGAACAAGACAACATAAAGAACATACACATGAACATATCGCCTATAAATGTATCTGAAAAAGTAGGAATAATACGATATAAACAGAGAACTTACACACCAACATATCTGAACAACTAGGCAAAGACTGTGAGGAGAAATGTAAAGTACAAAGCAGTGACTCATTTCTGGTACAAATACACTTACGCCTGTTTCACACACACTCTGTCTGCAGTGCGTAGGCCATAAATGCGTATTTGGCGTGCTGTCTGAGGAGAGGGCTCTGGGCTCGGTATTCGGCCTGAACCCAGAGTACTCCCCCGTATTCCTGGCTGTGAAAGAACAAGCCAAGAGTGAGGAGTCGGGGTGGTGGAGGGATGCTGAAAACTTTCAAGGAATGTTAGGTGAGTTGACAGTGAATATATATATGCTTCCTCTCATGCTGATATAGGGTAGACATGGTAATTGTTTGATGACGAGTTGATTGATTGATTATTTGAACGTGCTCCTCCCGAACTTTGTTTATAAAACATCATTTAACACAGATTGACATGAAAATGTAGTAATCTCACCATAATGCATTTAATTAAATTATACTACTATTTTTCACATCATATTTTTACTTTACGCCAAAGAAAGCAAAGAAAAGCAAAACAAAAGTAGCAAAAATAGGCTAACTGATGTGGTCAAAATAAAAAATAAATATTTTTTTATTGTGAAACACACTGCACAGTTTGTTATATTGTGTGTGGGCAAGAGCTTTGCATCTCCGCTGAAAGTGATAATCACGTGACTGGCTGAAAAACAGTAATCTATATTTACACGGCTAGAAATGTGACATAATGTGCTTGTTAATGTTTACTAATGAACTTATTAAACATTAGATTATTTATCATGATCATTAACAGATCATTATTTAATGTAAATTACTATGCTTACAAATGTCATTAAACTTTCAATTAATTCTTAAAAATCTATGTATGATTTAAACAGATTGATGATTAAAATCTATATTTGAATGCTAACATGTCATTAAAATCATACATTACCAAATGCACTTTTTTACATTTACAAATATTGTAAGTAGTAATTATAAACACTGTTTAAACACTGTTCATAGTCAATAGTTAATACACTCTAAAAATGCTGTTGTTTCAACTGATGTTTGAGAGTCACATGTGGTCAATCACAACCGTTAATTTGTACATAAATCAATAATTTAGAAAGAAAAACTCAATGTTTTCAGAAAAAAATATATTTATTTTTACCCTCTTGTACTTCTGATTTATAATGTAAGTATACCTATATTAATCACTTAGAAATCAAAACTCAGTGTTTTGAGAAACAAATCATTTTTGCCGCTTGCATTTCTGTTTATTTTGTGAATATATATATATATATATATATATGTGTATATATATATATATATATATATATATATATATATATATATATATACAGACCCTTTCCAAAAAATTTGAATATCATGGAAAAATTTATTTATTTCCATAATTCCATTCAAAACGTTAAACTTCCATAGATTATAGATTCAGGGCCCACAACTTAAATTATTTCAAGTATTTAGTTGTTTATTTGTACATAATTTGGGCTTCCAGCTCATAAAACCCACAAAAACAGGATTTAAAAAAAATTAGAATATTACATGAAATCACACAGTAATTACACAGTAATACCATGGTCATTGAACCAGGTTTTGGTTCTTTTGGCAGTGTGGGCAGGTGCAAAGCTATATTATTTAAGATAATCACTGCCATTGGGAGAAATGTTTTTTTTATACACTTTCTTCTAGCCATGGGAATTTTGAGTCTATGCCCAGATGGGAGCAAATCAAAAGTAGAGTGAAGAGGGTGAGTATTATCTTTAAAAATTGCAAGCCCTGAAGTGGCTGTTGTTTGTGTCCAATAATCTTATTTGCTTGATTAATAATTTGTGAGAGTTTGTTCTTTTGTTTTAATGTTAGATTGTCGTACCATGAAAAAATATTATATGTAAGAATACTCTCAATCATTAATCGATATAGCATGGTTAGAGTGTGCGTGCTAATGTTAAAACTTCTCAATTTCCTAAGGAGACCCAAACGTTGTCGTGCCTTTTTATAGATGTACTCTACATTACTTTCAAAATTAAGTTTCTCATCAATAAATTGTACCCAAGTATTTA
Source organism: Vimba vimba (assembly GCA_022828995.1). Taxonomy (NCBI): domain Eukaryota; kingdom Metazoa; phylum Chordata; class Actinopteri; order Cypriniformes; family Leuciscidae; genus Vimba; species Vimba vimba. The sequence goes on along the minus strand of CM040829.1, from coordinate 1,818,451 downwards.
AAATTTGAGACAGGCTCTACAGTTTTTCCCTTTATGACGACTGGTTTATAAGAAACTACTCTCAAACCATCAAATAATACTGTCAATATACTCAAAGAAATGAGGAGCAATTCATTTCTTTCTGCAAGGAAACCAATGCTATATCATCGGCATACTTTATAAGGGAAAGGTTATCATCATTACACTTCAATTCATTGATGTATGCAGAAAACAGTATTGGAGACACAGTACACATCCCTGTGGTACTCCAGTATCTAAAGCCAAGCAATCTGACATGACATTATTGTTAGTACAAACTTGCTGAGGTCGGCCTTTTAAAAACTCCTTAATCCATAAAATCATCCAACTACTAACACCTAAATCATAGAGGCGCTTTAAAAGAAGATGAGGTTGGACAGTATTAAAAGCAGACGAGAAATCCATGAAGAGTATTCGAACTCTTCGAACAGAACTTAGTGTCTCTAAAGGACACGCAAGTTCGTTCATCAAATAAGAGCTCAGAGACGTGGGTAACAGTACAAAAAAATAAATAAATAAAAAACTAACTTTATTAATAATATTTTATCACCATGTCAATCTGGCTTTATGTCCAATCATTCTACAACTACTGCATTACTAAAGTTTACTAATGATGTGTTTTGATGGTAAACTCACAGATGCAGTTTTTCTTGATTTATCTAAAGCTTTTGATTTAGTTGATCGATATTTACTTTAGACAAACTCCATGCCATTGGTCTTTCTAAAAATTCAGTTATGTGGTTTAATTCATACCTGCATAATAGAAAACAATGTGTAGTATTATATGGGAATAAATCAGATTTTCTGTCAAGGGGTGTGCCCCAAGGCTCAATATTGGGACCACTTCTTTTTTCCATTTATGTCAATAATTTAGACTACATCATTGGCTTTTTATTTATATTAAAATGTATTTATTTTAAATATCCTAATTATTTACAACAATATTTAGTACCTTTCTCTTTAAATTATTAAGTGAGACAGTCTGTCCAGACTGTTTTGTTCCTTGTGTGAAAATAACAATTGGTAAAATAGCTTTTATGTTCAAAGCACCAATAGACTGGAATAATTGACAGATATTCGATCTATTACATCATTTTGGATGTTTAAACAAACTCTCATTTTGCGGTGGACTGTACATGCTATCATTGAAGGTGACTGTTTAGTTTTCTTTATATATTTTTGGTTTATATCGGATTTATTATTAGATTAATTGATGAATATACTTTGTTGTACATTAATTATTTGTTATTTCGACTTTGTGGTGTTATTTTTCAATTATTTTTTGTGTTTTGTTGTTTGTTGATGTATTGTTAATTTGTATTTTGTTTAATTTTTGTTTTTGTTGTGTTTTTGAAATAGTGACTGTTATATACTGTGTGGTGGGTCCCCCTCGAAAACGAGATGATTAAGGGGTTAATCTTAATAAATGAATTTCTAATACATTTCTAATGTGTAATTGCATTACTCATCACACATGTATTGGAGTAAAAAGTACATTTACTTATTCAAAAATGTAGTCAAGAGAGTAAAAGTTGCTAATTTGCTAATTTATTTGATACTCAGTAAAACTACAAAGTAGCCAAAAAGAGACTTAAGTACAGTAACTAATTACATTTACTCCAATACTTTCCATATTACAGAACACTCCGAACATGCAACATGAAATAATGCTTGAAGGAGGATTTAGTAGTAAAAAGGAAGCAGACTGTTGTATGAACCTGGCTCGTACACACACACACACACACACACACACACACACCGCCCGTAACTCTCCCCCGCCAAAGTGCAGAAAAGAGGAAAGTTGTAACATTCAAGTTTACCAGAAGTAAGATTAAGCTCAATTGACAAACCCACCCACACCGCGAACATGATCACTAATAGTCATAACGAAACACAGCTGAAAGCTAAAAACTTAATCATTTGTTTCCAAGAGTATGGGAAGCTTCAAGCCTTGGACTCCCCAAAGGTCTTTTAGCGTTGTGGTTCAAGCATCCACCCTTCTCTCCTTCAAAAACCTCTTAGAAACACATTTTATCCCTGTATATTACTCTTTATTAATTAAATTACCTTGTTATGGATATGTTATGATATGATATGACCTCTGAATTATAAATAAATAAATAAATAAATAAAATTTCTTTCATGAAGACTAAAATTTCTTCTTTTATATAATTTCATTATTTTATTATCAAATATTATGTATCTGTACTATTATTCTTTATTAATATTCATAATCAGTTGTATTATCTTATGGAGTTTTATATGCATGTGTTGAATGCATGCGGAGACTATAGATAGCATGGATCCATGTGAGGATCATATGTCAGACAGAGGGAAGCTCCTGCCGAGAAACTGCTGATAAATACAAAAAATATATATAATTTTTATTATGATTTTGCATATATTTCTTATTTGTCATGGAATAACTCAGGAAGGAAATAAGGTAGGAGGAAAATTCTTTTTTTGGTGAAGTCCCTCTTCATGTGAGCTGCATCTGGATAAAATTTTGTGGTGATTGGATAAAGTAATCAAAAGTTACAGCATTTGGAACAGAGATAGCCTTTTTGTTGAGTCCTTGACGGTCCATTTTTAAAATTGTTTCTCCATGAAGAATATCTTGTCATAAAAGCAATAGATTATGTTCATTTTGGGCTTATTTTAATTGTATTAATATGCTGTAAAAAATTAAGTGCCATTTTCAACGATCTGTGAATGTTTCATGAGCTATATGATGTTTTTGACACATTGCAGTAAATAGTACAAAAAAAGTATTTTATAGATTATGAAAAAAAGAAATTCTATTTATCAGCAAATAAGTCAGCAATAATTTTTTCAAATTGGCTACATTCATTGTACATTTCAGACTAAGCTTTCAAATGACACTTATTTTAAGTTGATTAAGGTAAGTTTTTTGAAAAATATTATGATTATTTTTTCCGCAGCTAGGTGTCGCCTGCGGACGCTACACTCCGTTTTAGAGGGATTACTCAGCACTCGTTAGGAGTTGATCAAAGTGATTAGATACATTAAAAAGCTGAGATTCTAAGCTTTAAAATGTACCTTTGTGTTGTTCCATTCAGTGGTTGCTTAGTAATTTGGTTATGAATTGATTTTGCTGGGGGCGGGACACTTAGGGTTTAAGGGGTTCATTATTCTTACCAAAAAAGACTTCATTCAGAGTGATCTGATTTTACAACCGGCACTTCATATATATTTCTCTCTTGAGCTGTAGAGAGAACTGAGAAGCATATCAAACAATAGTCTAAAACAGATGAATGAACAAACTGCAGTGTGTAGATCCAAAAATAACTCAAATCAAAAAATGACGAAAGAAGATCTGCACATGAAAAATAGGCCAGAAATCTCACATTAATTTATCGTCCAGAACGTTTTTGAGTTCAACCCTTTATCAGTGCCAGGTCCATGTGTAAGCAAACTCTTGTCTTATTTGCATGTGTGCGAGTTATTTCTTGAGCTATTTTAATATAGGCAGACACACCAAAACAACCACACAAAACCATTCTTACCAAAGCCATGTGCCTTATTAAAGTAGTTAAGGGAATAATAATATGGCTCATACGTTGGTTTTCTGAATGATAAAATGACTGAATCAAAGCATGATCTGTGTGTTAAAGCCCTGATATACTCACGGAGAAGGTATTTTACGTTCTTCACTTACGGGTTAAAAGAAGTTAGAGATAAATGACCAGAGATTTATTGTTAGTGTTAGAGACAGGAATGACTCCGTTATCTGGTAATATGTTGCATTCACTGAAGGACTCACGACTCAAGACAGAATCAAGTCGATATTCTGTTTACTTGAATGATAAGGATTCATGGTAACACTTTATTTCAATACTCCACTTTAGACATTCTACTAACTATAAGTAACTTTAGAAAGCTAGATTATGAGACAAGCAAGAGCAGAGGAGAAATATAGAGAGATTTTGGTGTTGTTGTGAGTGCCTTGTTGGTTTAATGTTGTGTTGTTCAGTAAGGATTGTCTTCAGCATTTCCTGGAATTCAAAAGTTGTGATGGCCTGAGGAGAGATGGAGAGAAACTCATTTCACTGAGAGATTCTGTAGTCAAATCAGTTATAAAACAGAAAGTAATGGGGTGGGAGTGTGTGGCTTCAATGTGTAGCAGGATGTAGTTGACTGGCTCATGCCTCCCTAAGTGATGCTTAATTTGCTGCAGCTGTGAGTGGTTCTGGGCAGTTAACTTTGAGCCAATCGCGAGGGCTACACCCCTTTATAAACCGGGACTTTTCTTTTGACAAATGATGTCACCGGTATGCGACTTGTCTTGTTTACCTGCCCAGCGTCCTGATGTCTGCCTGGTTATCTGTCTACCGTAGCGCCGCAGGTATGGTTAGCTTCGTTTCTCTTTCCACTTGTTAACTTTATAACTTGGGCTTATAGGGAATGTTTTGTGCTATAGAATCCCCAGTGCGGCAGCAGCCCTTTCACCAGCTGAGTGTGCGCCCTGCGATCAGCAATCAGAGCTTGTGACGCAACGCTGTTAATCATAGGTATGTTGCTATACTGAGTAATAGTTGAATGGTTAATGTGGGACATATTTGTAAATGGACATCCTGTGCATTTTAGGGAGTGCTATTTAACCGGGGGTGCGGCCGCCAGTTGGCTACATCGACGCTGAACATCTGCTGCTTTGCTTATACTCTTCATGTTACGTATTGTTTATGGATTTTCGTCGTACCCGGCTGCCTTTTCACAGGGGACCAAGGATTATTATGACCGCCGCTAGCGTAGCTAGCGAAAGCGGTCATATAGGGATTGTCAAAGTTTTTTTTTTTTTTTTTTCGTCATCTACTGAATTTTTCGTCAACGATACCAGGGACACCGAAACACCGGGGAACATGAAATTTGGTGGGCATGTAGCCCCACTAGACTTTTACGGAAAAATTTCGTTTGGTCCCCGGGGGCCACTCCCCCCCCGCGCTGGGGCCCCCCAAACCCAAAAAATGCAGTTTTTCCTAAATAACTACCTGAACCGTGGCACCGAGGATGAAGAAATTTTGATGGTATGTTGGTCTTAAGGGCCCACATCAACCTAGCCCATAATCACTCATTTGTGATTTGCGCCCCTCCCATAAAAAATGAAAATGCAATATTATTCTGCTTTAATCGCCCCTATCTTCAGTGGAGATGTTCAGAACTGCACCATATTTCATGTGTATGATTAACTTGACATCCTCTGGGGGTATGCTAAGTTTCGTAGAATTTCATCCATGGGGGGGTATAAAATAAATTCATTTATGTGCACATTTAGTGACTGTTCACTCATCGGCCTGTAGATGGTGGTGTTGAGCGAAGGGTTGCTGGTTTAGGATGATACTGTCACTAAGGTTGCCAACTGTCCCGAATTAGGCGGGACGTCCTGTATTTTGGGCCTAATTTATTTGTCCCGTGCGTGACTTCCCGTGTCCCGTTTTTTGACAAGCTGATAAACCACTGACTGATACAACAGCAACAGCAGCAGTGCTGACCACGACACTTGAGAATGATTACCGACACCTGTCATCATCCAATCACAGCTTTTTTTAATCACTGTTTTGAGACAAATCATTGTTTGATTTGCGAACATCCTCTGCCGTCTGGTCGCTTCCGCTTCAAGCCGGACTCGTCTCGCGCTAACGGTAATTTCCTTTCACTGTCCACGTTTTGATTTCGGCTAATCAATTTTGGCGAATGCAAACAACGTGATTATTGTTCATGAGTCTAACATCCAGCCACGCAAGAAAACATGTAATCTACCTGAGGGAATAATATGCTCAAAAAACATTTCTGATTATTATTAATGTTTTAAAGCTTTTAGAAAGTACATAGAAAGCTTTTGTAACATTATCTTAACTGTCACTTTTGATTAATGTAATGCATCCTTGCTGAATAAAAGTAGGCAATTACTTTCTTTATTTTTTTTCCCAAAAAATAATCTTACTAACCCCAAACTTTTGAACTGTAAGCCTAGTGTATAATGTTAAAAAAGCTTTCTATTTTAGATAAATGCTGTTATTTTGAACTATGGTTTGTTTGTAATGTGACTTGTTTCATGTATGACATTAAAATTATTTTTAGAATTAAATACATAAATAGGTTAAGCAATACAAATGTGTTTATGTCTGATAACCTTTTAAACACAAACTTAACTGCAGACACTGAAATGACGTACACTGTGTGATACAGTACAAATATTTTGAGTGTCCCTCATTTTCCTATAAATAACCACGATTGTCCCGCATTTTCCTTTTCTGAAGTTGGCAACCCTAAACTGTCACACACACACATGCAGGAATACAAACAAACGCAAGCATGCACACACATATACAAATCCACATGCACAGACACACACCCATACACACACATACAAATCCACATGCACAGACAAACACACACAAACACACACGCGCACACACATGTACGCACGCATACATACACGCACAGACACACACACACACACACACACACAGACACACACATACACAAACACACACACATACACACACACAAAGACAGACATGCACATACTACTACTTTTTTTAGGTATATATATAAACGCCCCCTTAAATTTTTCGTCAACGATACCAGGGACACCGAAACACCGGGGAACATGAAATTTGGTGGGCATGTAGCCCCACTAGACTTCTACGGAAAAATTTCGTTTGGTCCCCGGGGGCCACTCCCCCCCCGCGCTGGGCCCCCCCAAACCCAAAAAAATGCAGTTTTTCCTAAATAACTACCTGAACCGTGGCACCGAGGATGAAGAAATTTTTATGGTATGTTTGTCTACTAGACTTTTACGGAAAAATTTCGTTTGGTCCCCGGAGGCCACTTCCCCCCCCGCGCTGGGGCCCCCGTAAATTTTTCGTCAACGATACCAGGGACACCGAAACACCGGGGAACATGAAATTTGGTGGGCATGTAGCCCCACTAGACTTCTAAGGAAAAATTTTGTTTGGTCCCCGGGGGCCACTCCCCCCCCGCGCTGGGCCCCCCCAAACCCACAAAAATGCAGTTTTTCCTAAATAACTACCTGAACCGTGGCACCGAGGATGAAGAAATTTTTATGGTATGTTTGTCTACTAGACTTTTACGGAAAAATTTCGTTTGGTCCCCGGAGGCCACTTCCCCCCCCGCGCTGGGGCCCCCGTAAATTTTTCGTCAACGATACCAGGGACACCGAAGCACCGGGGAACATGAAATTTGGTGGGCATGTAGCCCCACTACACTTCTACGGAAAAATTCGTTTGGTCCCCGGGGGCCACTCCCCCCCCGCGCTGGGCCCCCCCAAACCCAAAAAAATGCAGTTTTTCCTAAATAACTACCTGAACCGTGGCACCGAGGATGAAGAAATTTTTATGGTATGTTGGTCTACAAGACTTTTACGGAAAAATTTCGTTTGGTCCCCGGGGGCCACTCCCCCCCCCGCGCTGGGCCCCCCTTAACCCAAAAAAATGCAGTTTTTCCTAAATAACTACCTGAACCGTGGCACCGAGGATGAAGAAATTTTTATGGTATGTTGTTCTTAAGGGCCCACATCAACCTAGCCCATAATCACTCATTTGTGATTTGCGCCCCTCCCATAAAAAATGAAAATGCAATATTATTCTGCTTTAATCGCCCCTATCTTCAGTGGAGATGTTCAGAACTGCACCATATTTCATGTGTATGATTAACATCCTCTGGGGGTATCCTCTGCTAAGTTTTGTAGAATTTCATCCATGGGGGGGTATAAAATAAATTCATTTATGTGCACATTTAGTGACTGTACACTCATCGGCCTGTAGATGGTGCTGTTGAGCGAAGGGTTGCTGGTTTAGGATGATACTGTCACACACACACATGCAGGAATACAAACAAACGCAAGCATGCACACACACTGACATCCACACGCACAGACACACACCCATACACACACATACAAATCCACATGCACAGACACACACACACAAACACACACGCGCACACATGTACGCACACATACATACACGCACAGACACACACACACACACACAGACACACACATACACAAACACACACACATACACACACACACACACACACACACACACACACAGACAGACATGCACATACTATTACTTTTTTTAGGTATATACATAAACACGCAATACAGCCAAATTACTCCACGTCATTTATTTTTGTGGAAAGCCAGTGCAGGCCTGAGCGGCGGTCATATTTTGTACCGCGATGCGGTACATCTAGTTATTATGACCGCCGCTAGCGTAGCTAGCGAAAGCGGTCATATAGGGATTGTCAAAGTTTTTTTTTTTTTTTTTCCGTCATCTTACTGAATTTTCCGTCAACGATACCAGGGACACCGAAGCACCGGGGAACATGAAATTTGGTGGGCATGTAGCCCCACTAGACTTCTAAGGAAAAATTTCGTTTGGTCCCCGGGGGCCACTCCCCCCCCCCGCGCTGGGCCCCCCCAAACCCCAAAAAATGCAGTTTTTCCTAAATAACTACCTGAACCGTGGCACCGAGGATGAAGAAATTTTTATGGTATGTTGGTCTACTAGACTTTTACGGAAAAATTTCGTTTGGTCCCCGGGGGCCGCTTCCCCCCCCCCGCGCTGGGGCCCCCGTAAATTTTTCGTCAACGATACCAGGGACACCGAAACACCGGGGAACATGAAATTTGGTGGGCATGTAGCCCCACTAGACTTCTAAGGAAAAATTTCGTTTGGTCCCCGGGGGCCACTCCCCCCCCCGCACTGGGCCCCCCCCAAACCCAAAAAAATGCAGTTTTTCCTAAATAACTACCTGAACCGTGGCACCGAGGATGAAGACATTTTTATGGTATGTTGGTCTACTAGACTTTTACGGAAAAATTTCGTTTGGTCCCCGGGGGCCACTTCCCCCCCCGCGCTGGGGCCCCCGTAAATTTTTCGTCAACGATACCAGGGACACCGAAACACCGGGGAACATGAAATTTGGTGGGCATGTAGCCCCACTAGACTTCTAAGGAAAAATTTCGTTTGGTCCCCGGGGGCCACTTCCCCCCCCGCGCTGGGGCCCCCGTAAATTTTTCGTCAACGATACCAGGGACACCGAAACACTGGGGAACATGAAATTTGGTGGGCATGTAGCCCCACTACACTTCTAAGGAAAAATTTCGTTTGGTCCCCGGGGGCCACTCCCCCCCCGCGCTGGGCCCCCCCAAACCCAAAAAATGCAGTTTTTCCTACATAACTACCTGAACCGTGGTACTGAGGATGAAGAAATTTTTATGGTATGTTGGTCTTAAGGGCCCACATCAACCTAGCCCATAATCGATTGTCAAAGTTTTTTTGTTTTTTTTTTCCCGTCATCTACTGAATTTTTTCGTCAACGATACCAGGGACACCGAAACACCGGGGAACATGAAATTTGGTGGGCATGTAGCCCCACTAGACTTTTACGGAAAAATTTTGTTTGGTCCCCGGGGGCCCCTCCCCCCCCGCGCTGGGCCCCCCCAAACCCAAAAAATGCAGTTTTTCCTAAATAACTACCTGAACCGTGGCACCGAGGATGAAGAATTTTTTATGGTATGTTGGTCTAGTAGACTTTTACGGAAAAATTTCGTTTGGTCCCCGGGGGCCACTTCCCCCCCTGCGCTGGGGCCCCCGTGAATTTTTCGTCAACGATACCAGGGACACCGAAACACCGGGGAACATGAAATTTGGTGGGCATGTAGCCCCACTAGACTTTTACGGAAAAATTTCGTTTGGTCCCCGGGGGCCACTCCCCCCCCCGCGCTGGGCCCCCCCAAACCCAAAAAATGCAGTTTTTCCTAAATAACTACCTGAACCGTGGCACCGAGGATGAAGAATTTTTTATGGTATGTTGGTCTACTAGACCTTTACGGAAAAATTTCGTTTGGTCCCCGGGGGCCACTTCCCCCCCCCGCGCTGGGGCCCCCGTGAATTTTTCGTCAACGATACCAAAGTCCTTTTAGGCAAGTCGTGCCACTCGGCCGCCATCTTGGCAACGCCTTCGGGCAGCTATTTCGGACTAACAAGACCAGGCTCCTATCTAAATGAATGGGCAGAGAGTCAGAACTGCACTTTCACTGGTCACTGTGACATAAAAACTGCATGTATAGAAACAGCAGTAAAATATGATAAAAATCGCTGAAAAAGTTTGATGACTTTGCCCCAAAATAAGGTTTAAAACGCCTTTTCCCCCACAGGTTATACTTTTACTACGCATGCGCAAGGTTTCACGCTCACAACACCAACTTCATTGACGTCTCTATCCAGATGCCGGTGTTGTGCCAAGCACTTAAACAATTATATGTATTTAAATGTCTGAAACCTAAAATAAACATTATGTGGTTAAAAACACTGAACAGTTGTGATATAGCTTATGACAAGCGCTGAGCGCGTCCGTCTTTGGCTCAGCGCCAGCCACAGCGCGAAAGCACAGGTTGAATATGGCAGTTATGTAACGTCACTGTACATTCGCTCCTTAGTGGTTAGCTGCTGACTGTTAAAAGCAGATGATTGGCTTTCCAGCGGGAGGGGCGGGACATATGCATACAACCGCCATCTTTGCCGTTACGGGTTTTTCTTATATAGTTGTATTGAGGATTGAGGAAGTGGCATGTCTCTTATATAAATTGTCTCTGACGATACCAGGGACACCGAAACACGGGGGAACATGAAATTTGGTGGGCATGTAGCCCCACTAGACTTTTACGGAAAAATTTCGTTTGGTCCCCGGGGGCCACTCCCCCCCCGCGCTGGGCCGCCCCAAACCCAAAAAATGCAGTTTTTCCTAAATAACTACCTGAACCGTGGCACCGAGGATGAAGAAATTTTTATGGTATGTTGGTCTACTAGACTTTTACGGAAAAATTTTGTTTGGTCCCCGGGGGCCACTCCCCCCCTGCGCTGGGCCCCCCGTGAATTTTTCGTCAACGATACCAGGGACACCGAAACACCGGGGAACATGAAATTTGGTGGGCATGTAGCCCCACTAGACTTTTACGGAAAAATTTCGTTTGGTCCCCGGGGGCCACTCCCCCCCCACGCTGGGCCCCCCCAAACCCAAAAAATGCAGTTTTTCCTAAATAACTACCTGAACCGTGGCACCGAGGATGAAGAAATTTTTATGGTATGTTGGTCTAATAGACTTTTACAGAAAAATTTCGTTTGGTCCCCGGGGGCCACTCCCCCCCCGCGCTGGGCCCCCCGTGAATTTTTCGTCAACGATACCAGGGACACCGAAACACCGGGGAACATGAAATTTGGTGGGCATGTAGCCCCACTAGACTTTTACGGAAAAATTTCGTTTGGTCCCCGGGGGCCACTCCCCCCCCCCCCCGCGCTGGGCCCCCCGTGAATTTTTCGTCAACGATACCAGGGACACCGAAACACCGGGGAACATGACATTTGGTGGGCATGTAGCCCCACTAGACTTTTACGGAAAAATTTCGTTTGGTCCCCGGGGGCCACTCCCCCCCACGCTGGGCCCCCCGTGAATTTTTCGTCAACGATACCAGGGACACCGAAACACCGGGGAACATGAAATTTGGTGGGCATGTAGCCCCACTAGACTTTTATGGAAAAATTTCGTTTGGTCCCCGGGGGCCACTCCCCCCCTGCGCTGGGCCCCCCGTGAATTTTTCGTCAACGATACCAGGGACACCGAAACACCGGGGAACATGAAATTTGGTGGGCATGTAACCCCACTAGACTTTTACGGAAAAATTTCGTTTGGTCCCCGGGGGCCACTCCCCCCCCGTGCTGGGCCCCCCCAAACCCAAAAAATGCTGTTTTTCCTAAATAACTACCTGAACCGTGGCACAGAGGATGAAGAAATTTGTATGGTATGTTGGTCTTAAGGGCCCACATCAACCTAGCCCATAATCACTCATTTGTGATTTGCGCCCCTCCCATAAAAAATGAAAATGCAATATTATTCTGCTTTAATCGCCCCTATCTTCAGTTGAGATGTTCAGAACTGCACCATATTTCATGTGTATGATTAACTTGACATCCTCTGGGGGTATCCTCTGCTAAGTTTCGTAGAATTTCATCCATGGGGGGGTATAAAATAAATTCATTTATGTGCACATTTAGTGACTGTACACTCATCGGCCTGTAGATGGTGGTGTTGAGCGAAGGGTTGCTGGTTTAGGATGATACTGTCACACACACACATGCAGGAATACAAACAAATGCAAGCATGCACACACACTGACATCCACACGCACAGACACACACCCATACACACACATACAAATCCACATGCACAGACATACACACACAAACACACACGCGCACACACATGTACTGTACGCACGCATACATACACGCACAGACACACAAACACATACACACACACACAGACAGACATGCACATACTACTACTTTTTTTAGGTATATATATAAACACGCAATACAGCCAAATTGCTCCACGTCATTTATTTTTGTGGAAAACCAGTGCAGGCCTGAGCGGCGGTCATATTTTGTACCGCCATGAGGTACATCTAGTTTTTGTGGAAAGCCAGTGCAGGCCTGAGCCATATTTTGTACCGCCATGCGGTACATCTAGTTAAACCTGTGGTTAACAGGCGGCTGGCTGGCGGGTTACATCGATGCCTGTTTAACACTGTTTGATTTTTCCTGTCTTTGTTGTGAATCAGTGTTTGAGTGTGGAGTGTTCGATGGACTGACACCATTTTAATTGTTTGTTCTGTTTATTTATTTATTTCGAACTCTTGTATGGAGGCCTTTTCTTGCTGCTGATATCCAAGAGGATTGGCCTAATTGTGATTGTTCTTTTGTTTGACCTTTTTATGTGATTTGTCCGTTTAATTGTTTATTTTGATTTATTGTGTGATTGTGAGTCTCTGTTCATATTGTTAGCCCCAGTACCACCTTGGACTTTAGAACGGGTGACTTATTAGACCTTGTTTATTGTGATTTTTTGTGTGTAATTTTGTTTAACTTCCACTTGTCTGTCCATGTGCTGAGAACTGCCAGTGGGTCCCTTGGTGTGTGCTGTGGCTGCGTGTTCACCAAGTGTGGTCATTTCTCTTGCGGTGTGTGTGTGAATTTGACACGTGTGATTGGGGTGTTTTTCATGGATGCTCATTCATTGCTCGAGCCACTAGCCTCCCACTGGTAAGATTCCGCCCTATTGTCCTCCTCTCTCGGGGGTGTGTGTGCGTTGCGAGTATAGTGAGTGGAGTGAATACTGAGTGTGTGTTGTTATTTGATTTGGTGTACAGTGCATGTTTACTGTGAAATCTCAATCATTGTTGGAGTGAAAATAAAAAAAATATTTTTGTACTGGACCACTGTCTCTGGCTATCCATCAACGAACTTGAGTGCCTTGGTTGAACAAATTAGTTCATTCTTTGGGTAGAAGTCCCATCGTGGCGTAGTCTGCTAACTGCCTGGGCCTAAGCCCTATTACGTGTATTCCTTCTGCCACAAATGACTGTATATACGCCTATATGAGTAGCACCAGGTGAGCTGCCACTTCCTAGCCTGGTTCTACCAGACTCTTGTACATTTCATTTGTACAGAGAGTCTGGAATCTCTCCATTGAGAAACGTTTACTTCCTTGTAGGCGGGTTCTCTGTTAAAGTTCAAAACTATTGGATCTGCCCAGAGTCACTCAGGATCTGCCATAGCCAATCGCTAACGTGTGGTCGTGACGTATGTCATGTGCCGAAACCGGCCGGAAACATTTACAAATTCAAAATGTATATTTGACACTAAGGACAGTGATGTATTCAGTCAACTGTCGAAGCTGGGTCTAATCATTCACAATACGCCGCTGCGGTCGTTTCGGATCTGCCGCAAATGCTGTACAGTGATCACCAGGCTACTGCGCGATACGGAAACAGCTTTTCTGCCTCCTTCGGTCCTTCATTAGTGCAACAAGAGGGGAGACGACAACAACTATCGGCTTTGCATCCCTATCGTTCGCCTTAGCTAACTCATTCACCACTAGAACTGCCATGGCAGTCATTTTGACCGTTTTGAATTTTATATCTGCAATAACTTGAAAATGAAAAAATAAATACAATCCTGCTGGTACCTGACTTTTCCTAAAAGTGTCTGTATTTTCATTTAAAATGTTTTTCATATAAATTACCTATGGAAATTACACATAAGGCAAAAAAACCAACAAATGAACATATTTACCTATTTCGGCCATAAACGGTCATATTGACCGCACTGAATTTCGCGGTATTATTATACCAATATACGCAACAATAAAATGTGGTAAAAAAATACACTAAACATATTCAACAACAAATCATTTAAATGTAATGACATTCAGAACAGAACAAGAATGAAAAAATAACTAAATCCAAAATGAAATGCTTTATAAGCGAAAGTGAAAGTAAGCTGCGTTGGGCTCACGTAACTCTCTAATTAGAATCAAAATGTTTCAACATTTGCGATGTATTTGGATGCTAAACTATTCTTTATCATAGGCTTTGAACTTCACTCACGTTCCAATATCGACGGAAAAAATCATCCTCTTCACACGCATAAAATAGTACGAATTGTAGCCTACTAGTACTGAGAAACAGAGCAGTGGAATTTGTATATGTTAGGTTGACTATTTTATTATTATTCACTATAATGAACAGGCTGCAATGCTGGAATATGGTGTGTGTGTCGGCGGGCGCGGGCGCGATCGAACAGTGGAAACATGAAAACATCTCCGTCATTTTGTTCAGGGCATCTACGAATATTATTTATTTATAAATTATAATTAAACTTGTTTAAATGTACAGTTTGGTGTTGTTTTGTTTTTAAAAGACATCCTAATACAATAAATGCATTAATCTCTCAATTGGGGATTTATCATTAAAGATATAGAGTTTTGAATAGCGATCAAAATGACCGCTTGCGGCAGTTCTAGTAGTTATGGAATTCTTCTGGCACTTCTAGTGCTGAGTGAGCTGGAAAATCAAACTTTTCCCAAACCCCGTGGGGAGGAGAGCCACAACATCATGGCCACCAACAAAACTTAGCAAACATTGTTCTTGCTCCGGCTTTAACTTCTGTATATTCGGCAGTTTTGCAACAACGGACCGAATAGCTTTTCTCACATCTTTCTCCGCTGCCATTACTCCAACTCAAACTGACGCACTACATCAACGTCATCGTTCACAGCCACTCCCTCTGATCGCTGATTGGTCCTACAAAAAATTGATTTCTGGAAACCTAAGAATATACAGCAGTCCCAGACGTAGTACTGAAGGAAAATGAAATTGAGCGGAAGTACGTAGGAGGGCGGAGCCAGGCTAGCCACTTCCAGCCATTAACCACCAAATCTACTGAATCATCTCAGCCTTAACAAACCTGCTAACAAGCAGAATCACTGACGGAAAGAGAACAGAAAAAGAGACGAGCAGAAACACAAGATCTACGAATGACGTCAGCCTCAGATGAAATCCACTGAAGAGAAAAGACAGATCTCAGCAGAGGATTTAACAACTCCACAAACAGCTTCACTTATTACTAACCAGACTGACTTTATTTCTGTCAGGTGTCTAGAGAACTTATTGATCATTAACAGGGTTTTAACTCTTTACACATTACACGATGTGAATGTCTGCATTCAATCAGGGACACAAAATATGCAAACTAATAAAAACATTATAAACGGTTACGAAACGATAAACAATTGTAGTTTAAATTTGCGCTGACACACTATATGTGACCCTGGACCACAAAACCAGTCACATAGGTCAATTGTTTGAAATTGAGATGCATACATCATCTGAAAGCTGAATAAATAAGCTTTGTTAGGATAGGACAATATTTGGTCGAGATACAACTATTTGAAAATCTGGAATCCGAGGGTGCAGAAAAAATCGAAACATTGAGAAACTACGGGTTCATAATTATCATGAATAATGTATAATATATAATGAAAGGTAACGGTAACCCACTATCAATGACTCGAGTGTTACTTCATCCTTCTAAAGGAACTATTAATTATTTGTATTCGTATTATCAGTATTCTAGAGTGAAAAGCATAACTATTGAATGAAGTCATTATAAGCTTTAGATATTTTTGTAAGATTTTGAATATAATCCTTCTGATGGATTTAGTAACACTTTAATCATTACTAGTGTTTCCATGATCTTCACTTTAGAAAACTGATCCTAATAATTAGTTCCTTTAGAAGGATGTAGAAACACTTGATTCATTACCAATGGGTTACCATTATACATTATTAATATTAATTATGAACCTGTAGGCTAGTTCTTAGTCTTCAGTGAGGGATGAAAAATAGTGATTAGCTAATAGTGAACTAACACATTTAACTGAGCGCTTTACTTATTCATTAATCAGAGTTTCTTGTTAGTTAATAGAATGCTAATAGTGCGTTACTCATTAATGAAGGAACATTATTATAAAGTTACCATTAGTATATGTTGATGTGTGTGTTTTCTGTTTATATTGTATTCAGTGGCGGATTTAGCAAATCGGGGGCCCAAGGCGAAGGTAGGTAGGCTATGGGCCCCTACCCATCCAATCTTTAAAAGAGAACGAAAAAAATATGTACCGACTGAATGGTGGATAGGCAGGTAAAGCTAATCTACGGGGAAGTAAAGGTTAGAGAGGAGAAAAAAATGTCCCCTTTAAACCCTGCATACACTTCTTTACTCCTAAACAGAAACATGTTACAATGTTTACATGGTACAATTTCTGGTAAGCTATGTTTTTTTTTGCTTGGCAAATTTCACCATTTCGATTCAATTCTTGTGATTTGATTCAATATTGACTCATGAGGAATATACATTTCGGTAAGTTATAGGGTATTTTTCAAATACTATTAGGTAGATTTACTATTAGGTAGAGATGATCAGTTCACGTGCCGCTATAGGAATCTGTCACGTCACATTAAAACGGCAAAACGGTATTTCTTGTTTGAATTTCGTAATAGAATTGACAGAGCTGAATCTGAGAGCTGAGATTTTTTTAAAAATCATGATTCATAAACTGCTCAGTTTTGTCTGTCGATCTCCGTGTCCTCTTTGCTTCACAATTTTTCTGTGCGTTGGACGTTGTTGTTCCTTGTGTGGGCGCCGGCGGTGCCGTCCCATGGAAACTGCGTTGGAAAGCTTGTGCTGTAGGGAAGTGAGTGCGTTTTGGTCGCTGGTCGAGGAGCTCACCCCGCGACCAGATGTGACGTGCCTCACTCAGCATCCAGAGTTTTTACACCAGCACCAACACAGTAGTTCACAATTGTCAATCTACCTACTATATATTTCTATATATTTATCTATCTAGCTGCTAGCTATCTATGCTAACGTTATGCTATCTGGCTGTCTGCCTATCTCTATCTATACTAGCCTATCTATCTGTCTGTCTGTCTGTGTATATCTATGCATTTATCTATTTATCTATAATCTGCGCTATCTGAATACTCTCGTCTTGTACTCGTCTCTCTAGTCACTCTCAATGCTCTCAAGGCAGGCTTTGGTAAATTCTCTCCCCAACGTGACGTAATGCAATGCATTGTGGGGGAAAGGAGAGTCGTTGCAAACCGCTGTACTTTTTCGTATTATATTCCGTTTTGTGATACCCAACAACATAAAATACAATGGATAACAGTTTAAATGTTTATTACCAACAAGTAAATTGCACAAATTCGTTGAAAAATTAACCCTGCAACACGGCCTTTAATGTTAAGGTCTGAATGGAACCTGGAAGGAAGCCAAGGAAGACATGGAGACAGATGTTTCACGAAGACCTGAAGAATGTCAGTGTCCCATGGGAAGATGTGGAGAACTTGGCCACGGATCGAATACGTTGGAGGACACTTGTTGCCCAATGTGCCCAGCACAGCACTTGATGATGATGTTGTGAGTTTATCCATAAGCATATTTTTCTGTAAAGAGTGTTGCATAATTAAATGTTAAAAGCATTTTTATGTAATAAGTTCACTGATATGTGGCCATTTCTATGAATAAAAGTATGTCTTTAATAGCAAGCAATAATCATATGAACTCGTTTTAAAAAAAACACGATTTACATGCAAACGGGACAGTTATCAGCAGTGTAACTGATCTGATTATGACAAAATAATCGAGTATCTGATGTCATGTGACAATAAGCTTTTCCACTCTTGCAAACAGAGGTAGGTTATGAGGTGTGGAGAGACATCATGTATCACTGGAACATAAACAGACGGGGACCAATTTGTAATAATTGTAATAAATACAATTCAATTAATATCAACTTTCTGACAGTGTGTGGGACATCCGACTACTTTCCAAGAAGGGGCGCAACTGATTTACAAATATCACAATAGATATTTACAGGAATTGAGGCAGTAGCCAATGACAGCACTAGGAGTAAAAGCTGCAGGATTATGTACGAGTATCGTACAAATTTGACAACTTGTTAAATCTTGTGAATTATTAAGACTTTGAGACTATGTTCATACTGATTGGGCTATGGGTTTTGTTAAAAAAGGTTTAAGAAACAACAAATGCTTGATAAAATGTTTGATTTAGGGTTAAAACCAACACATACATACCATTGTGAATATTTGCCTTTGCAGCTGTCTGTCTCCTCCACTTACTTGTCCTCAAACAATAATGGGCTGACTGAGTCCGAAAGGCCCTTTTGTTTTTTTCAGCTGAAAAAAAAGAAAAGAAAATATCATTATGTATAATATATAGGATTATTTAAAGGAAAAAGTACTGATTTACCTTACAAATAATGGATGTTACATTTTAAAGCATTAAAAACATGATGTGTTGTGGTTAAAATGCATTTACAACAAATATCACTTTAAAACTACCAATACTGAGGTAAAAGCATGGTAAGTTTTGTGGTTACTGTCCTTTTACCACACCTATCACAGTAAAACTAGGGTTACTGTGGCAAAAGCATGGTAAGTGTTGTTTTTACTGTGCTTCTACTACAAATACAACTTTGGAACTAATTGTACTACTTTAAATCTGATATGAATATGATTAACTGATTGACAGACAGTGTTTAATCACCCTGTTTTGAATTAGAAAGCAATGAAACGTAAAGCCTCCGTGGAGATGACAGATATAATGCAGTGACTGAACGTGAGCTAATCTGATTAATGTCGACAAACAGAAAATACATTATATCAAACATTATTAGGACAGCGTATTTACGACTACTTACCAACATCTGGCACACTTGAACTGATGCCAAATATCGCGATGTGTTCGGAACGAGGCTTCTTCAGCGCGATTTCCTACTGATAAAATATAATTTTAAAAACATCAATAAACAGCAATCCAGCTTCCCTGGCAATAAGACCGAAATAATAACATTAAAAAAATACATAAAACATGATAAGACAAATCTCATGAATAAACGTTGATTAAACAGCTTCTCTGCTGCAGCCGATAGGCAGAGGAATCGGGCTATGATCACGAAAGATGCTTCCCATTGAAATACATTAGTTTAAAAAACGTGCTATCACGAAAATAGCGTGTCCGTGTCACGAATCAATAGATTAAATTACGTGACCATATCACGAACTGGGGTACCATCCAGTGAAGGAATCTGTGGTGACCACTGAATATTACGTGGTACCGTCACGGAACAGGGTGACCAGAAGTTATCCTAGCGATCAAACGACGACAGAACAATGCAATATCAAGTTAAAATCACTTTAAAAAGAAATATTTAAAGTTAAGTACTTTTAAAGTAAACCCAGAATAGAGCGATACATTTCCAAATTATAAAACTATGTCAATTGGGGGAGCGCAGGTGTTGGAACAGGGAATCCGTGTGTGGACCACGGATGCTTCCTGTCATTGACTTACATAGGCATCACTTCCTTGGCCCCATCACGGCATTTTCGGCGATTCCGTGAAACTGCCACCGATTTTGTGTTAAGGGGCCGTGTTCATTTCACGGAATTCTGTGAGACCAGGTTGTATTGACATAATTCGGTCATCTTTTATATGTAAATGTGCTAAATTCAGGTTATCATGTAGTAGCGCAATTATCATGTTATCATGTAGTAGCGCTATCATTGAGAAGCGCAATGGCCCTTGGGATCGTCGCATACTTATTTATACAGTCAATAGTCGCATAAAGTGATGGCATCAGCGTCACATTAAGTGACGGCATCACCGCTGATGGACAGTTGATTTCCTTTCGTCTATATCCGACGATGAGGGATTAACATGAATGTCTATCTGACGGACCCCCGCGTCGAAAAACAACGTCAAGGGTACACCTCTTTCGTTGAAACTTGGCGCCAGGGTTCCTTGACCATGCGTCAGACATTTGACGAGTAGGGAGTGAGACTGTGTTGAATAAACTTGTCGCACCTGTTACGTCCCTCCACTACCTGTGGTGGCTCTGTTTCCTCCTTTAATGTTTTGCTGCTCTGCAGTATGTTTTGATTCGTTATTGTGTGCAGGTGTGATCGGTAACGAGTGGGCGGAGAGATACCCTTTAAAATCTCAGGCACTCCGTGCAGAAAAGGAGACTTGTGTTCCAGCTACCACGCCTGTGATTTATCTTCCTGCGTTGTTTTTAATTTGTTGTAGTTAATCTCCTATCTTCTGTTTTGTTTGTAATTTACTTCATTGTTTAATAAACCCTATAGACAAATGAGTCCACTGACTTTGCGGTAATGGTATGTTGTGGCCAGTGTGCCTGATCGTAACAGCGCCTTACCAAGTCTAATAACAAGCACAAACGGAGTTAAAAAGATTTTGACGTGCAAGTCAAAAGGTAGGCTATCTGTCCTACAGCGTTTTTCTACTTTACCACAGTAAAGAAAGCGAATATAATAGGCCTATAATTAAAAGCGAACCAAAGGAAGAAACATTTATAGTTACCTGTGAAAATGGATGAGACGTGAGTGAAGATTCGGGAAAAGAAACAAGAGATTCCATGTCCAGTGAAATAACTAATGGAATAGCGTTAAATTCGCTGATAATCGGCAAACCAGAATACAAAGCCGACAAAGCTTAAATTTATGGGCTCACGCACGACTCTCTCATTCGTCACAAATCCAAACGTTTCCACGGTTGCGATGTAACATTTAATTGCTAATCTATTATTTATTTTGTAAACAAAGCTTTCTGGTTCACTCCTGTCATAATATTCATGTAAAACAGCATTCACATAAAAACAAGTGTTTTGGTGGACCAGCGCTGGAGCTCCTCAGCCACAGCCGTGATGCGGTGTTCAAGTTTACCAGCACAGGCCTAGCAAGTGGGTGTGTTTTGTTGTTTAAACACCTTTACAACGATCGCGTATATGAGTGATGGGCGCCGCCATGTTAGTTTGTGCTGCAGTTCAGAGAATCGGATCTGTTGGATTTACAACACGTGAATTCATCCACTTCTCCCGAAATACATGAGAGTAAGTGGCCGGTGAACTGGGAGAAGAATAGAGTAAACTTTAAAGCTCCTTACACAATGTGTTTCTGATATGAATAAAACGTGTCGTCAAATTTTAATGGAAAAGATTTATTATTGCCACTTCCATAGACATCAGTGTGTATTTTACAAACTCTAAATAGTTGTTTAGTACTTATGTGAATTTAAATGTCTTAAACACTGAATAGTTGTGATATATGACAGCTCAGCGCTAGTCAACACGCAAACACACTTTGAATTTCTCAGTTGATCACGTGATGCACTGACCGTTCTAATCACAGCCGTGTGTTCGTACGTGCGAAAGGGTTAATGAACGAGTAATTGATAGTAAGGTATACCGAGAATAATCAATGATCTAAATCAAATCATAATCAATATTTATGATTATTTTCTAATAAGAAACACAGAACACTGAAAAGACATTCACACATTATACCTAATTGTACCATTATACAATTAGGACCAGCGAGCAGCACGCAAGAGCCACGACAAGAGCGCGCAAGTGTTTTTCTAGAATACTCTGTTCTCCTGTTATTTCAGTGCTGTATTTTAGTCAAGGTAAGGCCATCTTCGATTCTCTGCTTACTTTGTATTTTTAACTTCACATAATTCTGTATTTTAGTTAGACGCGCTGCCACATTTAACATAAAGCCGCGAGTGATAATTAATATTGCAGTCTAATTTGCACTTAAGCCTTTGCTCCTATAGCAGTTTCGTCTTGGCACATTTTCGCGTTATTCAGACTTAATTGCCCGACCGAAACAGCTGTACTCACTCAAGCGGCGAAAGCATTATTTGTATATCAGTGTAATTTGCGCGCTGTCGCGGAAGCGTCAGCGGAAGCGTTCAGCTCTCGTGTTCAGCCTCCTCGTGTGAAGACCGACTCGGGTAAAGACCATTGACTCTACCTGCGCGACTCCACCGAGCAAGGACACCAGAAAGGCACTTAAGTATCTCCTTTTCCCTTTTCCTTCACTCGTTTTATCTTATTGTTCACCTTAATCAACATGTGCTTTCAATACATTCCTGTTATCTCTCGGCAACGCCCTTTTATCACGCGCAAAAGGCAGCGCAATACTGCCAATCTGCGTCCCATTCTCTCATCCTCACACACTCCTCTCTCTCTTTCTGTGGGTCTATGGAATTGTCAGTCAGCAGTCAATAAAGCTGACTTCACTCCAGCCTTTGCATCTCATTCTACTCTTAGTATCTTGGGCTTGACTGAGACCTGGATTCGTCCAGAAGACTCAGCAACCCCCGCTGCTCTCTCTAGCAATTTCTCCTTCTCTCACTCCCCTCGCCAGTCTGGGAGAGGTGGGGGTACAGGGCTTCTCGTTTCTAACAATTGCAAATACTCCGCGCTCTCTTCTCTATGCAACAACAACTCATTCGAATATCATGCTATTACACTTACAACTCCCATTAAGATCCATATTGTAGTCATTTATCGCCCCCCAGGTCAGCTGGGTAACGTCGTGGATGAGCTGGACGTGCTGCTGTCCACTTTCCCTGAGGACGGCACCCCACTTCTAGTCTTCGGTGACTTCAACATCCATCTCGAAAAGCCGCATGCAACAGACTTCATCTCTCTCCTAGCCACTTTCGATCTCACACGACTCATCACCACAGGTACTCACAAATCAGGCAACCAACTGGACCTGGTTTACACACGCAACTGCACCACAGAGAACATTTTGGTGAGACCTCTACATGTTTCAGATCATTTCCTCATTACTTTCAGTCTACATCTCTCTACCCCTGCTCCACCACCCCCACCACCAGTCACTTTCAGACGAAACCTGCGCTCACTTTCCCCCTCGCATCTTTCCTCTGCCATGTCATCTTCTCTTCCCCCACCCTCACAATTCTCATCTCTGGATGTGAATACCGCAACGGACACCTTATGCTCCACTCTAACCTCTTCTCTAGACAATATCTGCCCTCTCTCCTCCAGGCCAGCACGCGCTACTCCCTCTAACCCCTGGTTATCTGAGGTTCTTAGGGAACACCGGACCGAACTCAGGGCAGCGGAGAGGAAATGGCACAAATCAAAAGACGCATCTGACCTGAGTATGTATCAATCTCTCCTCTCTTCCTTTTCTGTTGATGTTCATGCTGCAAAATCTTCATACTTCCACAACAAGATCAACAGCTCCTCCAACACACGATTACTCTTCAAGACATTCAACTCTCTCCTCTGTCCACCTCCACCACCACCCACCTCCTCCTTAACTGCTGACGATTTTGCGATCTTCTTCACCAACAAAACAACAGCTATCAGCAGTCAGTTCTCAGCTCCACACACACAGGAACCCAGACCGACCCCTTCCACAGCCAACATCCCTCTGTCCTCCTTTTCTTCGCTAACTGAGGAAGAAGTATCTACACTTCTCCTCTCCAGTCACCCTACCACCTGCCCTCTAGACCCCATCCCCTCACACCTTCTACAAGCCATCTCTCCCACGCTTCTCCCAGCACTCACACACATCATCAACTCATCCCTCCATACTGGCACTTTCCCCACAGCATTCAAGCAGGCTCGGGTTACTCCACTGCTTAAAAAACCAACGCTAAACACATCACTTGTAGAAAATTACAGACCTATCTCTCTCCTACCATTCATTGCGAAGACACTTGAAAGAGCTGTTTTCAACCAAGTAACATCCTTTTTGTCTCTAAACAACCAGCTGGATGTTAACCAATCTGGCTTCAAGAAAGGGCATTCAACTGAGACTGCATTACTGTCGGTCACTGAAGCCCTACGGATCGCAAAAGCTGCTTCCAAATCTTCAGTCCTCATTCTCCTGGATCTGTCTGCTGCTTTCGACACTGTGAATCATCAGATCCTTATGTCCAGCCTCTCATCACTGGGCATCACAGGAACTTCACTCCACTGGTTTGAGTCCTATCTCACAGGTAGGTCCTTCAAGGTCGCATGGAGAGGCGAGGTATCCAGAGCACATCAGCTGACCACAGGGGTTCCCCAGGGTTCAGTTCTTGGTCCCCTCCTCTTCTCCATCTACACCACATCACTGGGACAAATCATACAGGCACACGGCTTCTCCTACCACTGCTATGCTGATGACACACAGCTCTTCCTCTCGTTTCAACCAGATGATCCCACAGTAGCTGCACGGGTCTCAAGCTGTCTGGCGGACATCTCGACATGGATGAAGGAACATCACCTGCAGCTCAACCTGACAAAGACTGAGCTTCTCATCCTCCCTGCCAATCCGTCTCTACAACACGACTTCACCATCCAGCTAGAGTCATCATCAATCACCCCATCAAGGTCGGTGAGAAATCTTGGAGTAACGTTTGATGACCAGCTGACCTTCACAGATCACACTTCAAAGACAGCTCGATCATGCAGGTTTGCACTGCACAACATCAGGAAGATCAGGCCTTTCCTAACTGAGCATGCAACACAACTTCTCGTCCAGGCCCTGGTCATTTCTAGGCTTGACTACTGCAATGCTCTTCTGGCCGGACATCCAACATGTGCAACCAAACCCCTACAGATGATCCAGAATGCTGCAGCTCGTCTTGTCTTCAACGAGCCCAAGAGGGCCCACGTCACTCCTCTGTTCATCTCTCTGCACTGGCTACCTCTCGCTGCTCGCATCAAGTTCAAGGCATTGACGCTTGCTTACAGATCTATCACAGGCTCAGCTCCCTCCTACTTTCACTCACTCCTACGAGTCTACATCCCTACCAGACGCCTACGATCGGTCAACGAGCGACGTCTCGTGGTTCCATCCCAGAGAGCCACAAAATCACTTTCCAGAACATTCTCATTCACAGTTCCATGCTGGTGGAACGCTCTCCCCACCCTCATCCGGAATGCAGAATCCCTGACAACCTTCAAAAAACATCTGAAAACCCATCTCTTCCGTGAGCACTTAACCACATAAAAAAAATAAAAAAATAAAAAACTTCCCCTTTCCCTCTAATACCTCACTTACCGGGCTTATGCTACTCTGAATAATGCCTGAACTTCGTATCTTGAGCACTTCTTGCGTTGTTTTTGTTTTTGCCTCTTCATGATGACTTGCTTAATCTAGTCCTGGTTTGTAAGTCGCTTTGGATAAAAGCGTCTGCTAAATGACTAAATGTAAATGTAAATTATACATTCCTTACAAAGTGGTGACCCCGACGTGATCTCCATCTGTCGAGTGTCTTTCAAAGAAATATTGGGACTTGCAACAAGAGGTTTTATCTTCTCTTTCTTCAGCTGTTCTTCAGCAATGTTCGAGTTTGGTTGAAGCTCATCTTCCAGATTACTGACTTTAACCCTCGCCTGCCTCGTGTTGTTGCAGAGACGATATTGTGAAATACTTTTTAAGTTTTCGGGTAATTTTAGCTTACTGAACTTTACCTCACTGTTGTTGTCGCCACTGTGTGTTTAAATGCACTGGAAGTCGTTTTATTTCTGTAAAACCCCTTTCTCCTGTTTTTGGCTGTTTAGGGAGTTAGTGAACATTTCTGTTGTTCATTTCTTTTCTCTGACTAGACAGAGTATTTTTACTTTGTAACAAAGTAGTCCAGAGAACTTTTGCTGTTTCGGCCTTTCCTCCTCCTGAAGAATATTTTACTTTCTTTTGAGTTGCTTAATTTATACTTTATAAATAAACCTTGTTGAACTGGGGTTTACTGTCAGTCATTCGGGACAGAGGAACGGCACACTAACTCAACTCAAATCTTTTTACTTTTTCACTGTTTCTCCTTCACCTCAGGCAAACATTACATCTGGCATATAACAACAGTATATAACTATACATAATTAAACTCTTTAATGGTTTTACATTGACTTTCAGCCGTTATTCTGTTCACTGTAAGTGTTTTCATTTGTTGCTGTAAAACGTCTCGGTTACATATGGTAACCCTCGTTCCCTGAGGGAGGGAACGGAGACGTACGTCGTGGTGAACGACGAATAGGAATCTCGCTAGAGAGGCCAATCTACTTCGAGTGAAACTAAACGAGCCAATGCATATTGGCGTGCAATCATTTGCATCAGCTGTGCAGCCTCGCAGCGCGGGTATTTAACGAGCAGCTGGTGTGATTGCACTTCAGTTTTTTGCTGAGGAGCCGAGCCGGTGAGCTGGCTGCCCCGGCGGGTCGCAGCAGATGTGGCGACGGGACGTACGTCTCCGTTCCCTCCCTCAGGGAACGAGGGTTACCATATGTAACCGAGACGTTCCCTATCGTACGGTCACTACGACGTACGTCGTGGTGAACGACGAATAGGAATCCCTACCAAAGTGCCACAGCTGCTGCACCCCATCCAGCGCCCTGAGCAAGCCTCAACACCTTCTTGCCTGTAAGGACGATAGGAGAGGGCTTACACCAAGAGTATCCACACTGTTGTTCCGTGATAACCCATACAGTGAGATATTGGATAACACTGGGAAAGCGTGCCCGAACTGAGGGAGGGGAACGCTGCGGGAACCACATTCTTAAGAAGAGTTATGTGGGAAAAGACATATGGACTAACCCAAGGGTTGTACTGCATATGAATAATGGGTGACTTAGCCCAAGGGAAAGACACAGGCTTCCGTTTAGGAGCAGCCGTGGAAGATATACACATATGGGATCCCTGTAGGGTCACACATATGGGACCCAGCCTAGACCCGGTTCTCAAGGATTCAGCGGATAAAGGCCTGGCACCGGACGCTCCGCCACGTCCGGGCCGAGGGTGTTTGGAGGACTCGACAGGTTTTGACTCTGGAGCAATAAGGGTGCACAGTAGGGTGCAGCAAGCCGACAGAGCCGGTACTCACAGTGTTTCTACCCGTTTAGGGTGAAAACACGGGAGGACACGGGCTCTACACGTAGGCTATAGTATCTAGCGAACGTGTTAGGTGTCGCCCAGCCCGCAGCTCTACAGATATCTGTTAGCGAGGAGCCACGTGCCAGCGCCCAAGAGGATGCAACGCCTCTCGTGGAGTGTGCATGCAACCTGAGCGGGCAGGGCACGCCTTGAGCTTCATAAGCCAAGGCGATGGCATCCACTATCCAGTGGGCCATCCCCTGCTTGGAGACAGCCTTTCCCTTCTGCTGGCCTCCATAACAGACAAAGAGCTGGTCTGAGGTCCTGACGCTTTGGGTTCTGTCCACGTACATACGCAGAGCGCGAACGGGACAGAGCAAAGCCAGGGCTGGGTCTGCCTCCTCCAGGGGCAGCGCTTGCAGGTTCACTACCTGATCTCTAAAGGGAGTGGTAGGAACCTTGGGCACATAGCCAGGCCGGGGTCTCAGTACAACATGGTTGTCACCCGGCCCGAACTCTAGGCACGATTCGTCGACCGAAAATGCTTGCAGGTCCCCTACCCTCTTGATCGAGGCCAGTGCAATCAGCAGCAAAGTCTTCAAGGAGAGAAGCTTTAAGTCTGCTGACTGCAAAGGCTCAAGGGGAGCATCCTGAAGTGCTCGGAGCACCAGGGAAAGGTCCCAAGAGGGTATGGAGGGGGGACGAGGAGGTTTTAATCGTCTCGCCCCCCTAAGGAACCTGACGACCAGGTCGTGCTTCCCAACTGTTTTGCCATCTATGTGGTCATGATATGCTGAAATAGCAGCAGCATGTACTTTAAGGGTGGAGGGAGACAGCCTTCGCTCCAACCCTTGCCGCAAGAAGGAAAGCACTGACCCTATCGAACATCTTCGGGGGTCCTCTCTGCGGGAGGAACCCACTCGACGAACAGGTTCCACTTCAAGGCGTACGCACGTCTCGTAGACGGCGCTAGCGCAGAAGTGATGGTGTTAAGTACCTCTGGGGGTAAGTCACCTAGAACCTCCGCGTCCCGTCCAGGGACCAGACATGGAGTTTCCAGAGGTCCGGACGCGGGTGCCAAAGGGTGCCCCGTCTCTGAGTCAGAAGATCCTTCCTCAGAGGAATGGGCCAGGGAGGGACTGTCACGAGGAGCATAAGTTCTGGGAACCAAGTCCGGGTGGGCCAATAGGGAGCCACCAGAAGGACCTGCTCCTCGTCCTCCCTGACTTTGCACAGGGTCTGTGCAAGTAGGCTCACTGGGGAAACGCATATTTGCGGAGGCCCCGGGGCCAGCTGTGTGCCAGTGCATCCGTGCCGAGTGTTCTCTCGGTCAGGGAGTAAAACAACCGGCAGTGGGAGGTCTCTGAGGAGGCAAACAGGTCTACCTGAGCCTCTCCGAACTCTCTCCAGATCAGCTGAACCGCCTGGGGGTGGAGTCGCCATTCTCCCGGGAGCACAGCTCGTGATAGCTCGTCGGCCACACGGTTGAGCACACCGGGGACATACATGGCTCGAAGCGACCTCAGATGCTTCTGACTCCAAAGGAGGAGATGGCGGGCGAGTTGCGACATGCGACGGGAGCGTAGACCACCTTGACGGTTGATGTATGCAACGGTCGCAGTGTTGTCCGTACGGACCAGCACGTCTCTGCCCTGTAGCGGCCTTTTCAGGCGGCTCAGAGCGAGACGTACTGCTAGCAACTCGAGGCAGTTGATGTGCCAATGCAGTTGGGGGCCCGTCCACACCCCTGACACTGCATGCCCGTTGTACGTGGCACCCCAGCCCGTGGCAGAGGCATCTGTGAAAACCACAGCATGCCTGGACACCTGTTCCAAGGGGACTCCTGCCCGAAGGAACGAGGGGTCTGACCACGGACTGAAGGTCTGGCGGCACTCCGGAGTGATTGCCACCCGGTGAGTGCCATGATGCCACGCCCATCTCGGGACTCGGCCATGAAGCCAGTGCTGAAGCGGTCTCATATGGAGCAGGCCGAGCGGAGTTACCGCTGCTGCCGCTGCCATATGCCCCAGGAGCCTCTGAAAGAATTTCAGTGGGACCGCTGTCCTGCCTTAGAACGTGTTCAAGCAGTTCAACACCGACCGAGTGCGCTGCTCTGTGAGGCGCGCTGTCTGAACGACCGAATCCAACTCCATACCGAGAAAAGAGAACCTCTGCACGGGGGCGAGTTTGCTCTTTTCCCAGTCGACCTGAAGGCCCAGCTGGCTGAGGTGCCTGAGCACGAGGTCCCTGTGTTCGCATAACTGATCTCGAGAGTGTGCTAGTATGAGCCAGTCATCAAGATAGTTGAGGATGCGAACGCCCTGTTCTCTCATGGGAACAAGGGCCCCCTCCGTGACTTTCGTGAAGACACGGGGAGACAGGGCCAGCCCGAAGGGCAGGACCTTGTACTGATATGCTCGACCCTCGAACGCAAAGCGCAGAAACGGCCTGTGTCGAGGAAGAATCGAGACATGAAAGTACGTGTCCATCAGGTCGATCGCTGCAAACCAATCTCGGGGACGGATGCATTCGAAAATGCGTTTCTGCGTGAGCATTTTGAACGGTAGCTTGTGAAGGCTCCAATTCAAACTCACTGATCCAAGATCGGTCGTAACCCACCACCTATCTTGGGCAAAATGAAGTAGGGACTGTAGTGCCCTGACCTCATATCGGCTGGAGGGACCGGCTCTATCGCGTCCTTCGCCAGTAGGACTGCGATCTCCACGCGCAAGACATGGGCATCGGCTGCTCTCACTGTAGTGGAGTGGATGGCCCGAAACTTGGGGGACGCCGGGCGAACTGAATCGCATAGCCGAGCCTGATGGTCCGAATAAGCCAGCAAGACGGACTGGGGAGCGCTAGCCAGGCTCGCAGAGACCGTACAAGCGGGACCAAAGGGACCGTAGGCTTACCCGGAGTGGGGCAGCGAGGTGGAAGACAGGGCTCAGCTCGGAAGGCTCTCTCTGGAAGGCGGCCCGTAGCGGAGTCTGAGTGTGCTGTGCAACACTTACCTGAATCCACGAGGCAGGAGGTGCAGGAGGCAGCTTGGTTGCATTCTCGAACCGCACACTGTTGCCTGCTGGCGATAGAAGAGGCGGATGAGAGTGGTGAGGATTCTGTCCTCCCACTGCTCTCCTGGCCCTCTTCAGACCCAGGGACAGAAGAACTGCTCTTTTTTTTTTTTTTTTTTTGAGAATTTGGGTACCACTGTGACTCCAGTGGTGGAACACTCAAAAAATTCGTTCCCCGGCCCTCCACCAGAAAAGAGCAGCTCCATCCATCTCCGGGTCACCCATCTCAGGGGTGATTGTTTCACCGACCACTTAAACAGTGGCTGAGACGGGCGGTGTCATCCTCCTGCAGCGGACACAGTAGAGCAGGCTGTGTCGGAGTGTTTTTATTTTTATTTTTATTATTTATTTTTTGCAGGGGATGACAACCTTGGCGACAAGTAGACTGAGGGGCAGCCCACGAGGCACTCTGGTGGTACGTCGGGGAAGCACTTCAGTCTGCTGCTGACTGCGGAGAACTGCTGGGCCAATTCTCAACAGTGTCGCCGAAAAGGCCACCTTGTGAGATGGGAGCATCGAGAAAGCGTACTTTGACGACGTCTCGCACCTCTGCAAGGACAGCCAGGGGCGCTTCTGGACCACCAGGGTGGACATCGTCTGGCCGAGGGCCTGCGCTGTGACTTGAACACGGTCAGTCGACAAGTGCAGCTCAACTCCGGCTCAGAACTACCCTCGTGCAATAAGAGTGCCTTGGCCTCGCATGCAGGGCAGAGGTGGCTCGCCAGAGGCACAGCCACCCCACCAACGAGGGTAGCGAGAGAGGTGAAAACTTAACAGAATTTGGCACTTTTGGCGTTCCATATTTTGGCACCAATATAGCTCCATACTCCTAAGTTTTCAATGCACATCCGAGAAAGACCCGGGAAAGCATGGCTGTCAGTTCTGAATCTGATTCAGCATAAGCACACACACTATTACAGTGGGAACTCAGCATACCCTCATTTCCAGAACAAACAGGCCCTCTCTCCGATGCAGCAATCGACATCTGCCCTCAGCTGGAGCCCTGAATGAAACGCTAGGTTCCTCCAATTTTGAAGGACCAGCAATCTCATCCATAAGCTGCACAGCTTGTGATGCGCTAGAGAGGGAGGGGCCCTAGGGGGTTGGTTCCCCGAAGGAGAAGCCCTCAGCTCTCAGATCACCCAAGCCATTTTACTGAAGTAGACCTCTCCTGGTGGCCACCAGGGAGGGCGCTACAACAGAGAATAGACAAGGAGACCGCGCACCTAGAGCGCCGAGCGAGCGCTGGGTTGCCGTGACAACCCGCGCTGCAGCCCGGCAGCTCGACGGCACACGACACGCTGAGGAGCGAGAGATCCGTCGGGTTTTCCCCGCGAACGCTCTCGCTCATGGTCCCCCAGAGTGTCGAGCAGACCTGCAGCTGTGCTTTTACACACAGCAGCGGCTGGCCAACAACAGAGGGGACTCAACTTTCCGGAGAAAGAAGAGTTGACCGGCGTGCCGACGTGGTCATGTTCCCGTGCGAGAACATGAACCACCCACGAACACAGTCTCACATGTTTCCCAGGCATGCGAGACAGTGATCGTGGCCGTCAGTGAGGACAGGAAACGACCGCAACCAGAAACACACGGGTGGAATGTCATCTTTAGAAAGACGCCACTCACACCCATGTAAGCTCTTTCAGGGAAATACTCTCCTAGGTACTGAAGCACGCAGGGGAACGGTCGCAGCGGACACAGACAGGAATATGCAACCTGACGTGCGCTGTCTCTCTTCACGGCGGTCTTACCAGCCATAAGAACGGCTATTCAGTGCTCTTGGCGCACCGTTACCAGCTGTGAAAACAGCTTTTTTGTTTTGCTCAGTCAGAAACACAAAAACAAAAAGAGAGAGAAAAAGAAAGTCGACCCCGCTGCTGCGCTGTATCGCCCGCACCAGACACGAGAGATCATCTTGAAGAGCTTGCTCGTTGTTTGATCACTCAGTAGATTAAACAGCATCGAAACGCTCGGCTCCGAAGCAAAAAGCTGAAGTGCAATCACACCAGCTGCTCGTTAAATACCCGCGCTGCGAGGCTGCACAGCTGATGCAAATGATTGCACGCCAATATGCATTGGCTCGTTTAGTTTCACTCGAAGTAGATTGGCCTCTCTAGCGAGATTCCTATTCGTCGTTCACCACGACGTACGTCGTAGTGACCGTACGATAGGGAACACATTTTCATCTGTAGCTTCTTTAACTCTGCTGTGATTCTGATGATCTCCTGTAGAGGGAGACACGAGACTGCAGGACAGGGTCAAAGGGCAATCTGGAGCCGCTTTATTTCACATGTTTAGTTTTATTTTCACTTTTACGTTTATTTGTACAGTGCTTATACATACTGTGACAAAGTAACGTCCATACATCAGAAATATACAGATAATACAGTCATGAGTTACAGTGGTTAACGGCACATATTCATTTAGGCAGAAACAATGAACACATTAAAGATGATTACAGTATATTATCTTACAGTGTTATACAGTATTGTTCAGATTACAGTATATAGATGATGATGTGTTGATTCATCGGCCAATCAGAGATGACATGATGTCATTTCCCTGCAGCTCTAGAGTCTAGAGGTGAATATTAATGGCTTGTAGCTATTATTAAAAATATGTACAATATATAAAAATAAATATAGTGTAAATAAATGACTATATACATGAAAAATAACGGGTGTCTGAGAGGAACAGTCAGAAAGTCCCAGTTTGAGTCTTGAAGTGTGTGTGTGTGTGTGTGTGTGTGTGTGTGTGTGTGTGTGTGTGTGTGTGTGTGTGTGTGTGTGTGTGTGTGTGTGTGTGTGTGTGTGTGTGTGTGTGTGTGTGTGTGTGTGTTTGTGTGTGTGTGTGTAATATTTACAGTAGATCAATACTATAGATTACTGATGGAGAACAATGAGAGTTTAGACTGAGAAAGAAGATCTTGATGAGTGTGTTTGTGTTCAGAAGAGTGTGTAGAAGATTCCAGAAGACAGGAGTGAACAGATGAAGATGATGATGATGATGATGTTCAGGTCTTCAGCTGCTGATGGATGTTGTGTGTTCTTGAACATGATGAAGGGTTTGATGAGAATTTCTCCTCAGTTTTGACATCAGAATCAAACTTTACAGGCTCGTCTGGATCACAGGAGACTAGAAATATACATATTAGATTATCATCATATACATTGCTTTGAATTTATACATTTAATATGTTCTTAATAACTTTTCTGTCAATTAAACACAATCTGTAAATGTTTCATAACTGCAGAAAGTCAGTCTGATGTATTTGTCTGAATGTGACACTTTATAACAGGAGAGAAAACAACAGTAAATCTGACAGTAAAACTAAAATGTGATGAAAGTTAATAATCAAACACTCATACATTGGCTTTATTCTCTCCATACTGCTCGATCTAACATGTACTATCCTCCTCTCCTCTCCTCTTTCCTCTGGTGATTCACTGGTTTGTGTCTCATTTCTGTCCTCCATTTTTCTCTCAGTCTTCTTGTTTTCTGCTGATCTGTGATTTCTGCTGATTTTCTTTCTCCTCTTCATTTGAATCTGTTCAATCACACAGACAGAGTTTCATTAAAGCGATATAACATCATATCACGAGACATCAGATCAACTCCTGATCAACATCTGCATGAGCTCAGTGTTATTACAGCATCTCAGATTAACTCTACAATATTCACAATAATCAATGATGATGACAAATGACAAATATAGAAATGTGAGTTTATCAGGAGTCCTGATCGGATACAAAACTGGTTTTCATCATAATTATAATACAGTGGCTGAACTGATGCTACAGGTTCAGATAACAGATTCACTAATGTTATTGTTTTAAAATGTTACATCTTTTAAGAGGATCTTATTATAATATTATCGCCCCTTAATCTGTACGTTTCCACCCACGGCGCCGCCATTTGGTTTCGCAAGTGACACCAGTGGAACCAGTTCTAACACAATGGCAAAGTTCCAGCAAAGCATGAAACTGTCAGACGAGCTCTGAACACTATAGAGTCCCAGCCTCAGATGAGAAGACAACAACTAGACCACCAGAAACACATACCTGTAGAGATTTTATTTATTTATGATGTGACTATATATGTTACATAACACGACCAAGGGAGCATTTTGCTGAATATGATCACAAACAAGTAGCCTATTTAAGTATCATTTTATTATCATAAACAAGTAACCAATTTAATATTAAGTTACTTACATTTTAGACACATTACACATTCAATTTTAATTTATATTTCACCGCCGAAAATAGTTCCAAAGGAAAACAACAATCAGCGCGGTGTTTTGTTACTGAATGATTATGATTCAGCGTTTTGAATGAATCGTTTGAATGAATGATTCACTTAT
Source organism: Vimba vimba (assembly GCA_022828995.1). NCBI lineage: Eukaryota > Metazoa > Chordata > Actinopteri > Cypriniformes > Leuciscidae > Vimba > Vimba vimba. The sequence continues at coordinate 1,783,824 of CM040829.1, read as the reverse complement.
TAAGACGGCCACTTGCCACCACCTATTGGCGATTTAGTTTCATGTTTAAAAGTATCATTGCATTTTTTTTTCTTGTATATTCAAACATTTACTTCAAATATTAATCTCATAACATTAAGCTATTTATTGTAGTTGGAATTTTGCATTGTATATCATTGTAATTTGACTGTACAGCCCCGTTTTATTATTATAACTGAATTTATTGATCAAATGTACGAATTTGACATGAATGCAGGTAAAAAAAAAAATCTGCCTTTATAAAGGTAAATAAAGGCCAAACACTGATCATGCATTCCCCTCAGCAAAAGTGCAGTTGGACCCATTGTGCGTTTATATAGGCTACATGTTGCTGCTGATTGGGCTGACATTTTTGACACACCCACAAAACAAGAGAAAACGTTTCTCAAACCCATTGCACACCGTTTCTAGAAAACATGCCGTTCAACCCAGAAACCGTAGCACCGGTTTGAGCCTGAACATGTCCTGTTCAAACCTCTGGCCAATGACTCATTAGAAGTAACTTGAGTTACATAATCAGATTATTTTTTCAAGTAACTAGTAAAGTAACGCATTGACATTGACTACCTCTACGGTACTCTACTGTACTCTTTCATCTACTGTACATGCGTAAACATGCATCTATCTATCTTTATTTCTTTCTAACTAATCTTTCTTTATTTCATTCTAACTAATCTTTCTTTCTAACTATCTTTCTTTCTTTCTTTCATTCTTTTTTTACTTTTCTTTCTGTAAACTTACCACTGTAAAACCACTGTAAAACTCTGTTTGCGAAGTTGTTTCAGACATATAGTTTACAAATTCGGATGTGATTGCATGTGATTAAAAGGGTTAATAGACAGCGTAGCTTACTCATTTAGAAATAAGGTGGTGTCCACGTCACAATCCAATCAGTTAACAGTTAATCGTGCATACATGCATATAAATAGGCTATAGATGGATATATAATGCTATTTTTTTTTTTCAAATGTAGTTTTTACAGTAAAAATATTGCGCTGAATTATGTAACTGGTCAGCGGTGTTATAAACCTGAGAAGCCGATGCAGCATTTTGCGCTCGCTCTTCCTCCAAAACGTCTCTATGTTTAGTTATTCAGCTGTAGTGATAATATCAGACATATAAGGGTGTCTCACACATCAGTGTTTAGTGCTCCATATTGCTAACATCGCCCCATTTTGGATAAAAATACATAAATATACTAAAGTACTTTGTAACGTTGTAACTGGAGTAGTTTTTCAGCAAACTACTTATTTACTCTTACTCAAGTCATTTTCCAGCTACTTACTTGTAGCCTACTCTATTATTTCATAAGTAGCAATACTTATACTTAAGTACATTTTTTTAGTAGCCTACTCTTTCCACCACTGTAAATACATGCACAAAGGACTGGACTATCCAAATCAATCTTAAACAGTTGAACTTCAAAACGGGATAGGATTCAAACAGTATTTTCAGAAGTCTGTGATGATGAGAAAGACATGTCCGCAACCAAATCAAAGACTCGGAGGTTACAGTGGTTTACTCCTCGCCTACGAGGACTATCTATCCAACATGATCTCATGAAAGTACGCATTTATACCACAAATTTTATTTCTCGTGCCATATATACGCCAAAAATATGCACTGTAAACCCCTTGGGGATGATTAGGGGTGTGGAGTGTTACATGTCAAAAAGTGTCAGTATCATATGCACGCATAAAACCATTTTCGGTGTAGGCTATAAATGGCACAAGAGATATAATTTGTTGTATAAATACGCACTTTCATTAGATCGGGCTGATATATCTTATGTCAAGACAACAATCTCCCTGATATAAAAACACAATCCAAAAAAAAGAGTACCTTATTAGGAAGATGAGCAGCTGACGTTGACTGACCCAATAGATTATCCAAATCGTAACTCTGAAGAACCAAGATTATAGGCACCTTGATTCAAGTAGATATGAAGTGGATCTTCTGAATGACAGCTCAGGGTTGTTGTCATACAACCAAGAGGCGTATAATGTGAAAAGTGCAAGTGTTTTCAGTTCTCTTCCTCCAACAGTTTTCTGCAACGTCTTTTTCTCCTAAGCCACAGTTGCAGCGCAATAGACATTTGATAGAGCCGTTGTTGTAATGGATAAAGTACGGTAGATTATCCTTTTTCCTGTAGCCTATATTCAATAAATGAAAAGTTATAGTTTAGTGATTTTACACATTCAGACACCAGAGAAGATGATGATGATGATGATGATGAATGATATATAACAGAGTTTGATCTTAAACATCATAAATACTCAGTTTGGTTTGTCACTATTAATGCTGTTTTGTCGACTATCAGCGCATTTTATGTTTGTTTTTGGTTCAATATATTGCATTAGATCATGTTTAGCATATTTAGTCTCTTTTGCTTGCCATTTTTCTCTTTCTCTCGTCTGTGGTTTGTGATATATGTGTTATAACCTATATTCTGAAATGCATTAATTTCTCATGAAAAAGCTCCACTTCAGTTTCACTAATATAGAAAGACAAATGTCCAGATTTAAATAAATGAATACAATCTTTTCTCAAAACGAAAGAGAAAGTGTTAGTCACCTTGTGCAGAGCAGAGGAAGCGTCCGGAGAGAAACACAGCTCAGAGTGGTAATGTTCTCTGTGCTCTTCTCCTCGCTTATACACACGCCTCCTCTTGTTATGTTATACGAGCGTATGGGACGCTCAAGGGGTGCAGTCAACATTTCAGACAATATTGAACAAACCAGGTGATCTTTAACTAGGAAATGAATATAATATCTTATAACCTAGTATAACTAGGGGAGACACTTTTTGCATTTCTCTCAGTTACTCAGAGACTATTTGGACTAGACAAAGCAAATTTGTAAATATTAATAAAACATCATATAATTATTACCAGTGTTAAATCATACAGTTCTGTAAAGCTTCATTACAGAGATTAATTCAAAACATGCTCAATATGAACAAACATTGAATTTGGTGAATATTCTGCTGTTAGACAAATATTCACAGCTTTCTAAAGAGAAAACAGCTTATGTTGATATCACGCGTCACAAGAACTCTCTGATTATGAGTTATGAGTATTGGACTGGTAAAGAGTGTTGGTCGTGACAGGAGAGCCTCCACTGATGGAGACAATACTTGCCTCTGTCTGCTAATTACCCATACCATATAAAGATGATTATATATGACATATCGTTCACAGTATTTATCTGAATGGAAGAAGCCAGATGTTGTAACTGAGTCTGACCCAGGAACGGTTGCAACATGTTAAAAATACCTTAAATTTCACTAATTTACTTGAGCTTTTTGTCTCAATGAGCATAGCATTCTGAAAATATTAACTGTTTTAGGCCTACTATAATATTATAGTATTATTTATTTATACAATAATATTATTGTAGCCTATGATTTATTTATTTAGTCATATTTATGAAATAACAGTTATAGAGTTAGGGTAGTGTATGTGTAGAACATAGGCCTACACAGATTCAGTGATCAGGCGTTACAGATGATATTCAATCTCTCCATATTTCAGTGTCCGACAGGAAGAATTGAACAATTTGCAATGCAACAAACTTTTATTAAACATGCAATTTATAACTTGTTGCAACCGTCCCCAACCCTATCAGCCATGACAGAACATCATATTCCTGCTAGACACACTGACTCTAACATATGCTGACCATGCCATTTGTGTCATTCATGTCACATTTACTATTACAGTTTCATAATGACGTATAGAGATGCTATATGAATGTTCATGAAATCAACACCTACGCGAATGCTAAACCCATCAAGACTCAACTTGAGGGACTTTCACAGCAGAAATGTACCTCAGCATATTGAGGATGCTGATATCTCGAATGAATTGATGCACTTCCCCAACAGCCATGAGGAACAGCGGTTAAAGTTTTCTATGCAGAATTAAATGTGAATCTAGACAGTCACAAACAAATCCAGCATTTTGCAAACAAACTCGATCTACTTTGCAAAGGAAAACTCGACTCGCAAACAAACAGAAAGCAATGTGCAAGTACAAAGGTCAGTTTGAGTGAAAATGCAGTAGAGTAACACATATGTGTTGTGTTTTACAAATATAAATAAATGAGCCTAGATAATATTTCACAAATAAATACAAACCATCCTACAAATTGCATGTAACCTTTGAACAAATACCAAATCAAATGCATACAAATGCATATCTGTCTGTTATGATTGGCTTTTTATGATTTTCTCACAAATGCAGTTGAGCAACTTCCTCTTCTAAGCTTTCAGCTTATAGGGTAGACTGAGTACAGTTGACACACTTTTTGCGTTTTGATTTTTCACACAAAAATAGACACTGAAAAGAAGTGAATTTCCACATGACATGCCAAATGACATTTCATTAGCTTGTAGACTAATATATTATCAATCAATAATACCCACAAGTAGTTTATATTTTCCACAATTAGCTCATAAAAATAAGGTGCTTTTTGTCTCAACTTTGTCTCAACTGCACCCATATGTGGTAGCCTACAGTTGAGACACACATTTTTAATGATGTAAAGGTAACTCCGTTAATTGTAAATCTAAAAAAATAAATACAAATAAAGATATAAATAACAATTGGGCAACATTTTTGTTTATTCATCCATTTATATTCATTCATTTTATTTAAATTAGCACTGGTTAAAATTTATAAAGCAGGAACAGGATATGAAACGATATGTATTAATAATACACAGTTTAAATATCACAAATATAACAATTTTATTTTCATTTGTGTCCTATGCTGGCTAATTACGACGTTTAACCTGTGATCATAATAACACTGAACAACTAAACAGTGTGTTTCCTAATAGAGCTCTATCAGGGGTACAGTAGATGTGTGTCTCCTCGCCACCTCGCACATTTCTCTAGATTTTGCAATGACCTTTCATGACACAATACCATGAAATATGTCAGTTTTTAGGGCAAAGAATATCGTTTGTGGTGATACCAGTTACGTTTAACAGTCACATAAGGATAATAAGCTATTCATTGTGGAGAGTGCATGGTGAAGTGAACGTCCTACTTTAGAAAAAAACACTTTTCCCGATATCTTCGGATCGGAGATGCGTCCATTGTTCAAATTTCCCACGATCAAAGAGGACACTAATACGCATGTGCACAGCAAAAATCACAACTTGTGCTTGCTGTGAACGTTTTTTAAGGTGTCTCAACTGTACACATGTTTTAACTGTACATAGTCTACCCTACTGTCGAATTTGAACCACTGAATTTGTGGAAGCGAATTTGCAAAGCGAAATAAATGGACCGAAAATTGCCTGTTGAATATTATAGGTTGTATTTTTAAACAGTTTGAATATTTTGGAAGTGAAATATGAAAGGTGAATATGGATTATTGAATTTTAATGAATGAAAATGTGTTTGAAATGTTTTGAATTGAAATATTCACAGCTTAAATATTCAACCATGTTGAATTTCAGCCCATAAAAATTCAAGCCCTAAAAAAAACCCCAATGCATTAAAATGCAAGCATGGTTAATGCAATGCATTTTTTTTTTTTCAAGTAGTGCAATTCAACAGGCTTTTTTGTTTCAAAAACATTTGTCATTATTTTACCTCCATAGAAATGTAAGACTAGAGTTTTTTTTTTTATTTTATTTATTCGAAGAACTACAACATGTTATCAAGAAACAAAATAGTAAAAAAAAGAACAGAAAAAGATGGAAAGACAAATTACAACAAACAAAACAATTGCCAGGGGGAGGAAAGTATTATACACACATATATAAAATCAAATAAATCAATTGTAAAATTTACAAATTTTCAAAGTTCTTACAGCTTTGTTATTCACAGAGTCTCTGATATGTAAGATTAGAGGTGTAGCGGCTGTCAGTGACCACATCCCCTCCTGAATGAGTCAAACACAAAGGTTAGTTAGTCATCGCTTTCATGAAAGGAAAAACGTTTTTTTTAGACACATCCTGCTCCTATTCATTGGCGGGAACTGTGTGGAGTTTTCTGTATGCCGTTTGCAGAGCCGGACAGTAACTGAGTACATTTACTTGAGTACAGTACTTAAGTACAATTTTGAGGGATCTGTACTTTACTCGAGTATCATTTTTGGGGAGTACTCATGACTTTACTCAAGTACATTTGATAGGCAAATATTGTACTCTTTACTCCACTACATTTTTATCCATAACTGTGAGTATCCGTTACTACTTCTAAAAAAAAAAAAAAAGGAAAAAAGAAACATCTCGGACAGAAACCCTCTCAAATGTGATTGGATTGTGCAGGCGCCACTGATTGGGACAGCCTATCAGCAATCCCCTTCAGCTTTCCGCCAAAGTCAACTCCATGGTCAGATTTAGATAAGAGACGAAACCATGGACGAAACAATGGATGAAGACGCAGCAGGTCCATCCCGGGAGCAATATTTTTTTTCCCAGGATGGTAGGGGAAGACTCATGAATATTCATTAGGGAAGTCATCCCTGATTGGTCTTAACCCCCAGTGACGGGTAGGTTTAGGGGCGGGGTTAGGGAGGTCATAAGACCCCCAGTGACGGGTAGGTTTAGGGGTGGGGTTAGGGGTAGGTCATCAGACCAATCAGGGATGACTTCCCTAATGAATATTCATGAGTCTTCCCCTACCATCCTGGGGAAAAAAATATCGCATCCCGAACCTGTGGCCCCACCTCGCCAGACTATTTCAATTTTCTGAACAAGTTAATGATAGTTTTCGCTTCAAGTGTTTGCTGTATTTACCAATGTAAGCATAGTAATTCAATATTTAGAAAATGTACTCTTGTACTCTTGATACTCAAGTACTTTTAAAAACAAGTACTTTAGTACTTTTACTTAAGTAGACATCTGACTGTAGTACTTTTACTTGTACTTGAGTAAAATTTAGCAAGGGGTATCTGTACTTTTACTCAAGTAATGTAGCTGTGTACTCTGTCCGCCTCTGGCCGTTTGATACGGCAATGGAGGAAAAGAAGGAAGAAACGACGAAGGCGAGCCAGTGGATATTCTTAAGATATTACACAAGCAATGTGCAAACTTTGCTCTAGAGTTGCCGGTGGAGAAGTCTCAAACCCCAGACAATTATTGAAAAAATTAAATTACAAACGATTGTTGATTGTTCAATTAATAACAGAAAATGTCTTAGTGAAATATGCAATTTAGTCTGTGATATTTAAGATTTTTTTTTTTTTGTTTTTTTTTCTAAGAAAATGTAAATAATTCGATTAAAATAACTGGCACAGTGTGTGTGTGTGTGTGTGTGTGTGTGTGTGTGTGTGTGTGTGTGTGTGTGTGTGTGTGTTTTAATGTGTATTTTTCAGTGCACTGAGCAACAAAAAAAAAGCAACAAAAAAAAAGGGGAAAAAAAATCAAAAACATCACAAACTTTAAACATCATTAGTAGGGACAGGCCTATTTACAGTAAAAATAATACTAAAAATGTTATTAAAAAAAACTCTTTTCATTACTGTAGGGCTGAGCAGATATGGGCAGAACTCTTTACTGCCCTAGTACTTCAAAAAGCCTTTTAAAGGTATACATGTGAATTAAACGTGGCATAATGGCATTCATCATCACAGTATGCTAATGGTGATCTAGTGCAGGGATTCATCAATATCCTGATTGAGGACTGTTGGGACACTCCAGGCACAGGATGGTTCTGTCGGGAGAGACAGAGTCGTTTGCACTTCAATCACACGTCTGTACCATTTGCTTCACAGGACATACAGTACTGTAGATGTTTTCAACTACATACTGTTTATTTACTACTGTGTTCTAATATGTAACTATGCCATGTTTGGTCTCATCTGACAGCTTATAAACTGAAATGAATGGTGGTGAACTTTATAGAGATATTAAAGTATCCTAATGTACAATCTAGGTATCTAGGTATTAAACATGCATTGAGGAGAATATATGTTCTTCTCCCCCTCTGGATCTCCACCCATTTGCCTCATGTCTTTTGGTTTCCTGTCGGTCGGTTTGGTGTTGGTATTCCACTCATGTCTTACAGTGCTTTGCTCAGGGTATAAGAAGGAAAGGTAACTGTTGATCTAGGAGAAAGGCTTTAACCCTGCCACTCCCGCACACCGGTGCGTAACCTCATACTACAAGAAAGGCTTTTACGGCCTCTTCTGCACGACAGTGCTTTATTTGTTACAACTAGTTTCTATACAGTATGTTGTTCCATTCCACTGTCTGTATATTTAAACATGTAACTTAATAAATAACTTTGCCTGCTTTAAAGGCTTTGAGAATCTTTCCTTTTATCACTGATTATGTTGAAAGCTAAAGTGATTTTAACTTTTGTTATCTAAACGTTCAGGTTAACTCCTACGTTTTCCTATCAGTTCTAAGGAAGACTTTTAACTTTAGAGAATAAGAGGTTAAAGAATAACAACAACTTTAATGGAGTCAGATTAATTATATTGGAGTTAGATAAATATTTGAATTATACACGTCATCCTTCAACTGCCTTTTGTTCCGATTATTGGTTCAAAATAGCAGCGTAAGTTTCCAGCCTTACATTACCTTCAATTAATATTAAAATGTATAAACTTTTAATATTCAAACAATAAAATAATCGTTTCATGAATGTGAGTAAATAAGGTGAAGACTAGAGGTGGCTGTCAGTGCATGACACGTCCCTAAATGCGACAGAGGAATTATAGTCGTCGATTTGACATATTCAGAGATGTGGTGCATGTTTTTATTGTAAATAAACGCTGTTACATTTACGGTAAAATACCGGCAGCTGTGGTTGCCAGAAATTTACTGTAAAAAATACGGTAGCAACATTTTAGATTTTACAGACTTTACTTAAATGTACAGTAATAAACCGTATTTAATTTTCTGATATAATGTTAATTTACTGACCTATTGAAGTATTTATATCTGTTTTGTACCATATAGTAATACACTGACAACCACCAATCACAGTGGAGATGATAATCACATGATGAATTAAAGCTCATCACAAGCAGCTCTTTCACAAAAAGTTAATACTAATATAGAAGCTGCACAGTGTCATTCATACAAACACTACACCATCATGGTAACACACGTGAAATTTTAAAATGCAATAAACATTAATTTAACAACATTAAATGTAACATAAAACCCTAATGTCATAACTGATTAGAAAAAACTAAGAAAACTATGAAGAAACATAGTTATTTCAACAAAAATACATCAAATGTGAAGTGTCACGCAGGGAATTGTGTTTTTTCAATGTAAATTATACAATGACTTGTTCTTTTTCACTTCCAAAAACTGTATTTTACAGTAAAATTACATTAAATGTACCGTTAGATCTATCACAGTTGTTTACCGTATATAGTAAGGAAACTTTCTCTTAACCAATTAACAGTTTTTCACTGTAGCATTTTTACAGCCTTTGACCGTTAAAATCACAATATTTTTTTTACAGTGCAAGGTGTGTTAAGGCCATCCTGCTATAGTGATGGCTTGATTGTATTACGGGTAATGATGCATGCAAAATCTAAATCTCAAATTCAGAATACAGATTTGCGACTGTACTGTGTTATCCAAGCTAGGAAATCCCCTTATATACATGTATGTATTAATAAAGAACCCCTGGGTATTTCCCCTTTTTTAAGTAAAAATCAGACTGGTCATTCATTTGATCTCTTCTGTTTTTTCATATGCCACAATGCACAACCGACAGTTTCGGTTATCAGAATCATAGTGAAGCATAAAGTTCAGTATGATGAATTTGTTTTCACCATAACTGAACTCAATCCCTATAGCCCAGTCAACATCCAGTCAGACCACATTAACTTGATCAAACTTGTTTGTGCCATATCAACGCAATATGATATATAACGCAATATCTGAACACAAAAGAAAGATATTTTTGAAGAATGTCGGTAACCAGACAGTTGATGGACCCCATTTACTTCCATAGTAGAAAGAAATGCTCAATATTGGTTACCGACATTCTTCAAAATATCTTATTTTGTGTTCAGAAGAGGAAAGAAACTCATACAGGTTTGAAACAACATGAGGGAGAGTAAATGATGGCAGAATTTTCATTTTTGGGTGAACTGTCCCTTTAATGACAGATGCAGCTCAGCTGATGTCCCCGTCCCACCACTTTCAAAATCAAACCTGTAAAAAGTAATACCTAGATCTAACTTATAAAAAGTGAGGCAAGTGGCTGCATTGGATGTTTTAGGTTGATTCAACTTGCAGCCTTTTTTAAGTATATTGAACACTTTAAAATTACTTAATACAAACGCAACAAAATCAAGTTGAGTTAACTAATAGTACTAGTATTACTCATTTAGATAAACCTACTTTTCTTGGTACAGGTAACTTATTTATGGGTTGCTACAAGTAGCTTGTACTCATTTTAATTAGGTTTTATGAACTTTATTTTCTTAGTAAAATTAACCTAATCATATGTGAATAAACATTTTAATTGAGTCCTGGCTATAACCTCAGAAAATAAATCTAAATGTCTATATTCTGCACTACAGTGATTAACTTTACATAAACAGACTTTGTCAATAACAATTACAAATTCAATTGAAGAAGAAAAAAGATGAGAAGATAGATTGAAGACAATAATTTATTCAATTTATTCAATGTCAACCAGTGTCACTGTTAACAGTGACTACAAAACAGCAAATAAATGTGCCCGCACATGTACACTCTAATATAAAACAAACACTGTATAAATGTATTTTAATCTGTTCTGAACAGTACAGTGAAATATCCAAACTGCCCAATCTGCAATAAATAATAAGTAACGAATGATACATGGGGCCTATTTGTAAACCGTTATTGTAAAATACAAATAGGCTGAAAAAAAAAAAAACGGACTTCTAAAATAATCCGGCAGGCCAGAAAATATTGCTGGCGGGCCAGTTTTGGCCCACGGGCTGCCTATTGCCAACCCCTGCCATAGAGTGTGGGTGCTAAACTATCACGATCTACTCTAGCATGAGTGTTGTCTTTTTCTGGTTCAAAGGATGCATTACAATAAAACGAAGGCAGTTGTCCTTGCCTGTACCTGATTGGTCATCACATTACTGTTAATTAAGCTACAGAGTTTAACTATCTTTCAAGAGCAAACGTAATTACCCCATATCATCACAATATTAATACACCCACTAAGCAAAATTATGTCCAAAAGACGTCTTTTCAACGTCTTTGTCACAAAGTCGTACGCTGAAAAGACGTCCACTGAAGAGCCAGAATGAAAGTTTTTATGACGTCTTTTTTTGACGTGTTCTGTAATGAACGTTCATGGAACCTCCGTGCAAAGTTGAAAACTAGTTCAGATGTGGACATATTTTCAACATCATTTAAGGTTTCATTTAGACAATTTATACCTATTTATACAAATTTCTGTAGACATCTGACAGAAATAGTCAAAGTATCTGTATTTTACGTCTTTAGCTTAGGGCAGGAAGCTGAAGGTCCCTGGTTCGAATCTGATTTCTCTCACGATCCAAAGATGTGTGAATTAAAGATGCTAAGTTGTCTAAAGGTGTGTGTGTGAAGTTTCTTTTATTTTCATGATTTTTGGACAAACACACACTGTCTGTGAGTTGCTTTGCAATTAGAAATTACTTTGAAATAAACATGAGTTTTAATTTAATGCGTGATGTAGTCATGCCTACTTTGTGTTTTAAGTACAGTATACTTTGAGTATACCAAGTCTTAAAACACATAGTAGGCATGACAACAGCACTAATTTCATTTTAAAAGGGTCATATAATGCCATTTTTGTACAAGCTAATATGATTCTTTAGGGTCTAAATGAAAAGTTTGTAATATACTTTAATTAAAAATTCTCATTAGTATTGTAAGAAAACACTAATTTTACCTGGTCAAAAACAGCTCTGTTTTCAGCACGCCGTTTAAGTGCATGTGTCTTTAAATGATAATGAGCTTTGCTCAGCCCGCCCCTCTGTTCTGTGCGCACACCGTTTCTAACACAATAACCATAACGCGTTGTTCATTATAAACATGGGATTATGAATTATATTGAGAACGTCATACATAGAAAACATGCCGTAATGTACCTGAGTGTAAAAATAGCCGCATTCATCGTGAAGCGTGCAGCAAGCGATTTGCAAAGATTAATATAAAGATTAATATAAAGGTTAATAAAATGTTACACTCAATTCTTCTTCTGGAGGTGCAGCAGGAACACGAATAGTTGGTATCGATCATTTTTTCAGGAGCAGCTTCTTAGCAAAACCAGCTTTACTGATCCTCGTTTGTAAAGCAGTCTGGTGTGTGAAATGATTCGCGCAAACATGAAAGCATTGACGTTGATCGTGGGGAATATTCCCTTCGAAAACAAACTCAGCCACTTCAGCGGTTCGGATTTAGGAACATCAAAATGATGCTGTGTTCCTTATTACACCCAAGAACAGAACACCACAATCGCTTAGACGCCATTCTGCTCATAGACAGTGCTCCAGCGTATCAACAATGACCGCGCCGGTCCGCACGGCTATGATTGACAGTCTGTGTTGAAACGCTGCTGTCAATCAACAATCGTGGGAGGGGCGTCGATTTTGTGACGTCACACGGTCGAACGGCTTGATTTGAGAGAGGGGAAAACATATAAGGAGATTAAAAAAAACTACTGGATGGATTTTTATCATTTTATGATGGTTGTGTACAGGCACTGCCAACACACATTTCAGTACAATCAACTTGTAAAAGTGCATGTACCATTATATGACCCCTTTAACAGCACGGTCTCAACCGCTGTTGTCTGCCGATTGACCACACTGTGCAGCCATCTTAGCTTACCATGTGTGCAGGATAGCTAGCTAAAGTTATACAGTACAATTTGCAAACCTATTGTGCACTTTTTAGAAATATATTAAAAGTATGCTCTTGTTTAGCATATTTATTAAAAGTATAATTAAGCATATATTTATTACCAATGTACTTCTAGTGCATTTGTTAGAAATATATTAAAATTATGCTTGTGTTTAGCATATTTATTTAAAGTATAATTAAGCATATATTTATTACCAATGTACTTCTAGTATACTTTTTAGAAATATATTAAAATGCAATTCAATGTATTTTTAATGCACTTCAAATAAGCATGTTGGTAATACAAATGTATTATAAACATACTATTTGTATTTCAAGTATATTTTTAATACATTTAATACTACGTCTTTTTCACCTGGGCATGAATATGGTGCAAAACGCATTCACACACCCGCATCAAAAAATGTGAAGTCACGGAGAAGTTTTGCTCATCCGCAAATCAGTATGTGAATTCATCCGATGAGAGTTGCACACTTGTAGAATATTTTCTCACAAATGTCTTGTATATTTTTCTAGCACAAACACAAGTATAACTACAAGTGCTTGAATCTGCAGCGACGAGTTTCAAACACTGTTTTTCGCTTACAAGTGACAAGTTTTGCGCGCTCTCCCTTTTGCACCATTTATCAATGTGAAATGTGGAGCAAAAGTGAGTTCTGCATCTGTAGAGGCAGTGGGCGGAGCCTGCATGAATATTCATGAGTTTGCCGGGCATGCGCGCAGATCTGGGGTCTCATTTATAAAACTGTGCGTAGGATCCTTACTAAAAGTGTACGTGCGCCCGAAAGCCAAAAATGGCGTACGCAAAAAAATATTCAGACTTATAAAACCATTCGTACGCCAGAACCTGCGCAGAATTCACTTTATAAATCCCAGTCAGCGGAAGATTGTGCGCACATGCGTCTCCACCCCGAAATAACCATATATGGAGCTTACAACGCCTAGTTTTACTATGCAGATCCTCATCTGCATATTATTTGCATATGATTATTCATCCACGTGATAACGTTTAACGGTACAAGACACATTACATTAATAAAAATCATGTAGTTGCCTATCCTTGCCTTGTTTTTGAATACATAAATCAAATAGTGTAAAATACATTTCAGAGAAAGTTTTTCTCAATCTTTTCCACTGGCCGAATTGTATTTTTAATTGATTTATATTTTAATGGAAACAGATAGGCCTTGGGCATTATTTGCACGAAACTATTTTCTCAGACAATCTGGTATTATCATGGTAAGCAATTATCTCTGTGGTTAAAACACAGCACGCCACAGGAAAAGTGTTAAAAAACATCGCATCCACAACAAATATTTCTATTGATTCTAACTTCTCAGTAATGATTTCATGTTTAAGTGTTTAACTCCATTAATTTGAATGGCATATTTAATCTAAATGTTTATATCAGAAGTAAAACATAGTTTAAATCATCCCAGCTGGCATTCGACTGACCTTAAACGTTTAAATGTGGTTGAAATAATGTCAGTTTATGAAAAAACATTCAATCAACGTCAAAACAACGTTGAACACCAAATGGTTGAAATGGTGTTGTTAACTAACTATGGATTCAACATAGAAATATAAATAAAATTTGAGTTGTACGTCAAATCAACATTATTTTTACAACCATGACTTTTAAACATTTTGTTGAAATATATCAGTAGAAAAAAAACGTTCATCGTTGATTAGATTCGCAAAATCTAAACAAAATCCAACGGTTATCCAACACTGACACCTGACGTTGATTCAACGCTGACTCGACGTTAAAATACCAGCTGGTATCCGCCAAATCTTCATTATCAATATGGCATAATTCATCCATCAAGATCCATGTGGAATAAAGCCTGAAGCCCAAGAGCCTCAAACACTGCCAAGGGTTTCTGTTCATTATAGAGAACCAGCACTTTATCCGTTGCAGCCTGAGCCTTTCTACAACTCTTCCACAAATATTCCTCTGTTGCCTGAGAACACTTTATCATTCATTATCCTCAAGCATTTCATGTAGTCGAGAGGTCATGAGTTCTCACAATGCTCACTGGTCAAGCATGATGCTCTTTTTTAACAATGACACTGTGAGCTTTTGTGGACGGCTCATATTCTGTACAGTTGGTTTGATCACATCATTAGAATCAAGTGTGAACACTTTTGAGCCGTTGTGTGTCATTCGTGACATTGTGGAGCGAGTCCTGAGGACCAACATGAAGACGTGACGCTGATCATCAATCTCTCACACACTTTGATTCTGCAATTTTACAGTTTTCATTGATCTTTTGTGCTTCTGCTGTTTACTGTATCTGTACAGTAGAGCTCCAGCTAGACAGAGATATGAAGGTGTTTCTCTCTGCAGTGATGAGATGTATTATAGATGTCTTTAAGATGGCTCCTGTTTGTCCTCCTCTCGCTACAGATACTCGTTCTTCTGAGGCGTCCGCTCACCTGAGCTTCATATCAGCAACATCGCTCTCTAAGATCTCTAAGATAGAGACCACATTTAGGCCACACCGGGGGAAATAAACAATCCAACCGTCTCCATTGACTCTGTATTGTGTGAAGCTCCTCCTTGACATTTCTGACTTATAACAAAAAACAAAACAGTGTCTAAAAGCTGCTGTGTGACGAGGTGTACAGAAAACAAGCTAAAAAAACTAGAAATAACCCCCAAAAACAAGCATTTAAGAACACAAAAGTGGATACAGGCAACTGGGACAGTGTCATATTACTCTGAGAACTGACTTACGCCCACCGAGGGGAACATAATCAGGGACAGGGTTAGCTAATCTTACAGAAATATAATATATAAAACTGACATTTAGATATTTGACTTACTAGTGACAAAATGTTTTCTGCACACGTGTATTTTTAGTGCATACTGAGTTTCCCACAGTTTACCCAGTCGTTCCAGCTGATGCTTCACGTCTTATTGCCTGGATCCACTTTTGTCTCCTTAAACGCTCGTGTTTTTGGGGTCGACAGTTTACAAAAACTTATTTCTGGGTTTTTTTAGCTTGTTTGCTGTACACCTTTTAGACATTGTTTAGTTTTTGTTATAAGTCAGAAATGACAAGAAGGAAGCTTCACACAATACAAAGTCAATGGAGACGGTTCCCAGTAAACGATTACCGTCTTTCAACGTTGAAATATGGTTGAAAATAAGTCTGGATTTTAAAAAAGTCTTGGACTGGTTCAGGACGTGATTTCAACTTAGTAGTTTCGGCTGGACTGTTTGACTACATGTTTTCAGCTGATCATCTAAGACAGGATAAGTCTGTTATACACGCTAAAATAACTGAGAAAAACAAACTAAACCATGTTCATTATTATCTCAAATAAATGTAAAGAGTTTTACATATTCCATCAAGACGTTGAAGATTGGCCTGTTTCCAACATTGAAAAGTCGTAATTAGATGTTGAAGATTTACGTCTATTCAGCGTCTAATAGACAACTGTTTGCTCGCTGGGTTGGATTGTTCCCCCCGGTGGACGTGCTCTTCAGATTATGTCTCAGTTTATGTCTCTATAGGCTGAGCTTGTTCCTCCTCTGTGTGGGTCCTTTAAGAAACAGGAATATACGCTCCTGTATGATCACTTTGGGGCAGCGTCTCATTATAAGAGGCTTTAGTAGGAAACTCCTTTAGGCTGACCAAAGTGCTTTACAGAAGAACAAGGTTAGAAGAAGATATAACATGCATAACGACAAATAAAAAAAAAAATAAGAGCAATTAAACAGGAGTAGCAAAAATAAGACTCAAATATAAATTACTTAAACCAACCAAAGAAAAGAATGAATATACTAAAGAAAACAGGGAGGTTTACAAAGAGACTTGAAATCGAGAGGCCATTCTAGTCTCTAAAGTGATTTGCTGATACGCTGAAGTTTCAAGGTCGTTTCTGTTCTTTAAGCGTGTAGAAGAGATCTCGATATGATCCTCAGACTGTGGAGTTTATCCTCCGTTACTGGGACACTTTGTCCTCCAGATTCACATCAGATGAGAGTCTCTTTCTGCTTCATATGAGACACATGATGATCCTCATTGAGCTTCAGATCAGATTCTCTGATTTCTCTTCACTGTCTCTGATCCTGAAACTAAAGGCCTTCGAGTTTCACCTCAAATCTACTTCTGACATCTAGTGGACAAAGATGAAAACTGCAGATCATATTCTGTGTGTTAGGAGGAATAGAAAACACACACTCATTCACATTTATTTACAATGCCTTCATTTCTATTTTAAACAAGTGACATTCTCTCAGTTTAATTCACTGAATGTCATTCATTATCAACTCACAAATAATAATGTGATTTTACATGTTGTGTGAATGACTGAACTTCTAGCAACTTCTGCTTTAATGTATACTATGATGTGTTTGTGAACAGTAGATATTGAGTATTGAGTAAGTGTTGATCTGTTGTTGTTCTGAACAGCTTCAGTTCGTCTGTTAAAGTCACTAATGTTCTGCTGATGGAAATCAGTGTTAATAAATCAGAGATGATTAAATGAGCAGCTGATGGAGTTTATCAGATCTGAGTTTTACATTTAACATTCAGACTCTTGAAACTCTTCAGGAAACAATACGGCTGCGTCTCACATCAGATATTCAGAGGAGATATTGTTCTGAAGAAGTACTAAGGTATGTTCTGTGTGAATGAATGTGTTGATTTATTTTCATCTTCTAGAGAAATGACATCTTTCAGGAGCTTTTAAATGAGGAAAACACATTATACTGAGACTCATGATTGTAATGCATGTATGAGTGATCTGAGTTTGTCATATTGTTGAATCAGGAGCTGATGGAGATTTGCCTGATATGAAACATCATCATCAGCTTCTGCTAACAGAAGAATCCAGAAACACAGTCTCTGGGAAGAACATCAATTATTCCCTGTTTCTAACTCTATCAGAAAGAGAAACAGAGAGATCTTCTGTGTGAAACGACAGATGAAGCACATGATGGAGAAAGCGGAGAATAAAAGTGATTCTGTCATAAACTCATCATCATAATCACAGGCTGCTTTATGATATTAAAGCTGGAAGCGTCACAGAATTCACTGGAACTAAAGAGATCTTGATTCTGATCAAACCATTCAAACCTTCAGAATAATATCAAAACAGCAGAAGTCATATTTTATAGTGACGCACATTTGACATCTTTGTGTTTGACTTCAATAATGATTCCCTTCAAATTACAACTTGTTGATTTTCATATTCCCTGATGAACTGAAATCTGTAAGTGTTTTCATTTGTTGCTGTAAAACACATTTTCATCTGTAGCTTCTTTAACTCTGCTGTGATTCTGATGATCTCCTGTAGAGGGAGACACGAGACTGCAGGACAGGGTCAAAGGGCAATCTGGAGCCAGTTTATTTCACGTTTATTTTTCTTTTCACTTTCACGTTTATTTAGTGCTTATACATACTGTGACAAAGTAACGTCCATACATCAGAAATATATAATACAATCATGCAGTTACAGTGGTTCTACCAGAAAGACTCGGGAGAATTAATACTGTGACGATAAACATTTATTTAGAGCTCAGCAAACAATCAAAATCTTTGGCGTAGGCCCCGTCCGCAACTCGCATTCCGAGGGTACCGAATCTGCATATCCTGCCTGAAGACGAAGGCAGAGGCGCAGCCCACCCCCTGCGAAGTAAGGAAGGGGGCCATCTGGTGGTGGGGTGGAAGGAGGAAAGGACATCCTGGCATCTTCATGATGGAGGGAAGAGCCCGTCTGGAGGTGTTGGAGAGGATGGAGGGGAGGATCCAACATGGTTAACCGCATATCTCTCGAACCCAGGGCCATTTGAAGGAATTTGGGGGCCCCAAGCAAAATGGACATGGAGGCCCCCCCAATAAAAAACATATTATAATATGTAACCATATTCCGTCCGTTCGAAAAAAAGTTGCACTAACTGTTTTTTTGTTACAAGCAGCATTTGCCGTCAGGGAGGTAGCTAACATAAACATATTTTTTCTAGCCTACCTGCTGCAAAAGTACACTATTTGTACAAGACAAGTGGAGCTATTTTATCCAGTGTAATTTATCACTTACCACTAGGGGTGTAACAAAATTCATGGTTCGGTTCAATACGATACACTTGTGTTACGGTTTGGTACGTTTTCGATACAGCAAAAAGAAAGAAATGCCAGGGAAATTTCCTTGATTAATTTATTTTTCTTCTTTTTTTTTAATTAAAACTAACATCATAAAATATATATATATTTTTTTTACTTTGAGCAATTCTGGAGCTATAATTGACTCTTAGGAGCATATAGCCTAAAACAAAACAGCTCCTTGGAAAAAATGAAATGTAATATTGTAGTAGTTATAAACACATGTTTATTTTAATTCAGATTAACATTTGAGGGCATTGTATTCATAATGTCGAAATAAAACCTACGTAATGTTACTTGAAGGCATTATAGCCTACTATTCCTGCCAAACTATGTGAATGTTTCTCACTAGATCTCGCAGCGATGTTATTACTTCTGTGGCGAATTCAAATGCTTTCTTTACTGGATCTCTTATTAGCGTGGTGTAACAGTGTCGCATGATCAAGATCGACTCGCGCTGCTTTGGTCCAAACTGATAAACGGTCCTTCAACCACACAATAACGAGCAGTTTCGTTCCGCTTGCATTACGTTTGCCATTTGATGTTGGGCAATGTTGTGGTCGCGCCGGCGTCTCTACATTATGAGCGCGCTTGCCACGCGCCTACATTTGAAGTAACGAAATTTTGGTCGGCAGGAAAAATGGTCCAACGAACCGTTCGGTTTGAAAATGCGTACCGAAAATCGAAACGAAAGCCTCGTAGCGAACGGTTCAATACGAATACGTGTATCGTTACACCCCTACTTACCACTATCTTGTTTTTTCTTTCCTCCTCTTCCTTTCTCTTCATTCTTTTCTGGCTTCCTGAAGCATAATTCCGCTTCATGATGACTGCCGAGGAGTTTTTGTATTTTGCCGGCAGCAGAGATGGCATGGTTGGCTGGCTGCTGTCAGCGAGGGGGGCCCCCTTGAGGGGGATCCCGATAACAGTGTCATTGCACTTTACTGCATTGACTATCAAAGGGGCGCTCACACAGTTTGTCGTTGCATTTTATTCTTAACCAGTCGTTGTCTTGGGGCCCCAGGCCAGCTCGGGGCCCCAAGCAATTGCTTGGTTTGCTTGCCTTGTCGCGACGGGCCTGCTCGAACCGTTAGTCCGATGGATTTCAAACTTGACAGGTGTCTCACTACAGTCACGAGTAAGTGCAGTGCCAAGTTTGACGTTGTCTTTTTTTCGGAGTTCACTCAGGCTGTGCAGCCTGCTCCCTGAATCGTCGCACTTATCCATTTGTGGATGTTAACTGAATCTGTAAGTCACCTGTTTACTTCTGTATATTATTTCTATCTATAAATTACGGGAACGTCTTTCTGTCTGTGTGTGAGTGTGTGTTATTCGCATATCTCTCGGAACGTTAGTCCGATGGATTTCAAACTTGACAGGCGTCTTGCTACGGGCATGAGTAAGTGCAGTGCCAAGTTTGATGTTGTTTGGATTAGAAATGCAAAATATATTGTTAAATATATATCGATAAAATAAGCACACACTGGCTTTTGTCGCTCTAGCCGCTGCCAGTCAGGATTGATTTGTATTGTACGCAGTGGTTGTAATTACAATTACTCTGTCCTTACAATTAAGAAATGCTCATTTACTACAAAGGCTATTCTAATAATCTTTTGCTTTTTCCTGTTTTACAGCTTTATTGCAACACTTTTTGATTTCACCAACACACACATATATATACACACACACACACAAATCAAACCAACGGCACTTTTAAGAGCCTCTCTCTCTTTCTCACTCGTCTCTTTCAATCACTCTCTTTCTTTCTCACTTGTCCCTTTCAATCACTCTCTTTCTCTCTTTCTTCATTTATTTTTTATTTTTTATATTGTGTCTGTATTGTTTGTATTTGTATGTGTATGTGATGTCCCTCAATTCTGACGTGAGGGTCTTTGATGATCCCAATGACGCCAGGATCAACATGGCAGCATTAATTAGTGATGCTTATCTCCATGATGCCAGGGTAAGGCTTGTCATGATAAGCAAATACCCAAGACTGAAAATACCAATTGCTATTACTGTTTATAGATGAGATGAAAAGGGTTAGTTTTATGCAATCCCTTTTATGCAACTACTGAATAATGCTCAATTATAAGTGATGCTGATATAAATGCTCTGCAAATATATAGGCTGCCATGGCCATAAAAAACCCTGTCTTTCCTCAAAGAAAAATGAGAAAAAGCAGGAAGAGATCCCTCACTAATCCACTTGTCACAAGCAGGCGTGAGAAACGTCGGGAAACAGACTGCCCTGGATCAGGTTTGTTCTTTACTAAAACATGATTACTGTATCTAAGAATGAAGATTCATTCAGAACTCATTGAATAGTGTTTTGGTGGTTACACGTATTATAAAATGAGAGTCAGATACCACTTTGACAAAATGGTGTTGCAATGTTTGCGAAAACATTTCTCACTAATATATAAGTTTAAGAGCATGCGACTGATAATCCTTACTTGTGTTGTGTTTGAATACTTTTTGCTTAGTTTCCCTGCCTCCAGTCCTTATGGAATATTTTCATTTTGAAATGAATTGGTTTCATGTTAAATTGATCAAAGGGTTAACCAAAATGACTGTCTCTGCAGCTGCTTCTCAATCCAGAAGAAGGGATCCTGTGCATGAGGAAGGCCTTCAGATAGAAGATCAAGAGTTGGCAAGTCTTGGTGAGGATACTGTGTGTTACAGTAGTAACACTACACTACAGTTTTTCCAATTCCCACCATTTATTTAATCATAATCAAGCATTATGTTTTGTCGGTTCCATTACAGACTCACAGTATAACTGATATGTGCTTTGTGTGTGATCATAATCATGAGTATAGACCTTTTAAGGACAAGTGAATGTATATGTTTGTTTTTTTAGAAACAAGACTCCAAGAGTTAAAGGGGTGGTTCGGGATTTTTGACATCGGACCTCATTTTTAAGTCAGCCTGGTTGTTATTCATCAGTGGAGACATTTTTTAAAAAAAATTATCCAGTCCTTATATTTGGATAGTTAGCCGATGCTAGGCTAGCGCGAGTCAAGGGTATATGTTAGCCAGCCATTAAAAAAACGTTTTACCCACTCCACAGTGCACCAAACGCAAATAAATTATAACACTAGACTATCGATGAAAATGTCCGTTGAGAGAATAATGTTAGAAATCAAACATTACCTTTCATCTCAATGATCCCAAAGGAACTAGTTTCTCAGCAGCTGCGGAATTTTACTTTGCTCCGGTTAGTAATGCGGCAAAAAGTAAACACAGTGTGCCAGCGGCAGGTAAATATGCCGGTACTCTTGCATCATGTGTGGACCGGCTCACTCGGTTGCCTAGGTAATCAATATCACTCCGCTGCTGCTGTAGACAAGGCTTATGATTACAGGGAACAAATTATAACTAATGCAATGTGATGAAAGGTAAGTTTGATTTCTAACATTATTCCCTCAACGGACATATACATCGATAGTCTAGTGTTATAACTGATTTGCGTTTGGTGCACTGTGGAGTGGGTAAAACGGTTTTTAATGGCTGGCTAACATATACCCTTGACTCGCGCTAGCCTAGCATCGGCTAACTATCCAAATATAAGGACTGGATAATTTTTTTTTAAAAAATGTCTCCACTGATGAATAACAACCAGGCTGACTTAAAAATGAGGTCCGATGTCAAAAATCCCGAACCACCCCTTTAAGGGACACCATAACTTCAGTCCAGGTTCCGGAGGGAACAGACAGAATGGTTTCTGCTTGGGAACAAAGGCAGCTTCTCACAGATGTGAGAACGAAAACTGCTAGGCCTATGCTTTTTGATGCAAAGCTCTCATCCGAGAGAGTATTCATCCAAAACTGTCACAGATGCTGTGCTGTAGAAGCTGTGATTAGGTGCCTGGACTGTGTACCACTGGACATGGAGTTCCTCTGTGCTACCTGTGCCATGGAGGCCCACAAGAGAAATATCTTCCATGACAGAGAGGCTGTGTTCCATGGATTTCTTGAGCCCATTCCCCCTACAACTGCTGTGGTGATCAATGAAAATGGCCAGCCTCAGTTTTGTGAACAAAGTATGTTAAAATTGTCTCATACTTAAAGTGTAATTCCCCAAATGTTGTTGTAGATTGGCACATGTTTATATTTAACAGTGTTTCTAAATGACTTAGACATTTTTTTTTTTTAAATTCTAATCTCATTCTAAGATTATTCTCAAAACTCTAAAGTGCAAGTGTGAAATTGAATAGCTGAATAACAAAAGTATGATTTTTTTGACAGTTCTGGCCAGCATATCTTTGACCAGCTAAGTCAATTGTGTATTAATAAATGTGCTTAAGCATTTACTTGTTTCTACATAGTGACAATTACAGGTGGAATAGTGGTGTGGCCAGTTTGGATTAATTGTTGTGTTTTAAAGCAATATTTTGAAAATTTGGGTAGCGTTTTGGGAAATGCATCTAAGGGAATGAGTAGAAGCTGCAAATACACCCTTCGTAACTTCTTTCTGTTTTGCAGTATGTCAACTGCCTGTTCCTGCACCAAGGTCAATTTGTGAATGCACTCATGAATTCACAATCACTCCAGGGAAGCATATTTCTGTGATCACCATCAATGGTATGTTGTTCTGAAAGCCCTCCTTTTTGTGCAAGTATTATTGTACTAGAACTTTACCACTGTGTGCAAAGTGTTGCCCAAATTCCATGTCAAATAGTTAATATATCATATATTTGTATCTCTGTATAGAAGGCAATCTGTTTCAATTGGATTACTGAAATTATTTTAGTCTTTACTATATTCACTTGTTCACAGGACGATACGATGTCTGCTTGCCACAAAAAATCCTGTTCATCATGCTCTGCAGAATGGACTCCTGAGGTGAAGGACCTGCTCGTTTATCCGTACTGGCCAGCTAGCACCAGCTGCCAGACCCTATACAAGTTTGATGTCTTCACCTCGTTTGAACACATGAAGGTGACGGCACCAGCCATGTCCAGGCAGGCCTTCCTGAAAATATTGGTGCACAGATCTGTTCAAGCTGGAAGGGTAAATCTGCCTGAATATCACTGAAACATATAACAAACAAAATTATATCACTGTATACCTAATATTTGATTGTGGGCATTGCTTCAAAAAATCCTAACCAATCATTTCTTAATATACAGACAGGTAGTATCTGTGCTGATACATTTCAGCGAAGCTTTTTTGAGTTAACCTTCTGTCAATACAAGGAAGAAGATATGTGCCAGGTCCATCATTTTGAGTGCCCAGCATGTTCTCCAGACATGTTGGCTGTCTGCTCTGATGGGAACCGAAAACATTACCGCTTCAGCAAGTCAAAAGGGTAGGTATAGGTATTTTTCAGAAGTTTATTTTAGACTTGTCTAACACATATAGGGCCCTATTTTAACGATCTGAAACGCAAGTGTCAAAGCGCAAAGCGCAAGTAACTTTGTGGGCGGGTCTTGGCTCTGTTGCTATTATAGCGGCGGGATAAATGACTCTTGCGCCAGGCGCAAATCTAAAATGGGTTGGTCTGAAGTAGCTTCATTACTCATAGGTGTGGTTTGGGCGTAACGTGTAATAAACCAATCAGAGCGTCATCTCACATTCCCTTTAAGAGCAGGCGCGCTTGTTCTAAAGCAGATTCCTATTATAACGGCGGATTTGCCAGACGCGCGCCAGGAGCGGTTCACAGCCGAGGAGAGCAACGCTCTCGTCAGGGACGTTGGGGATGGAGAAACCCACCCAAATTGACTTCGGTTAAAAAGGCGTATGATAACTTAGGTAAATGTGTAAGCTAGATGTAGGGGAGAGCGGGGCACAACCTAACGCTTTTTGACTTTCTCAGTTTGTGTAAATCTACTTATGGTTAAGAGTATTTATTTTTTCCCACATTAATTTCCCACATGTCTAGTACAATTATGTGTTTTTGTTTTATTAATACAGTATATACTTTTTTCTTGATATACCCCGAAAGAATGGAAGTGAAATGTGACAACATGCCCCATAGGTGGGGTACATTGTAACATGTGCAGGGGCACATTGTAACATGACATATGGCAGCTTAAAATGTTATCTGATCTAATAAAAAAAATATACAAAACAAACCAAAATATTTTCTAAATAAAATACAATTAAAAAACTTTTTCATATAAAATAATGGCAATTTTTAATAATTAAATAGAAACTCATTTTTGAGTTTTGACTACGAACGCATGAAAACACAGCTATACAACATAGTTCAAAACAAATAAATAATTAGTAATTTCTGAACATTGATTCTCAGTCTTTATTCACCTTTTTCTCACGTTTTCTCAATAAAATTAATAAAAGTATAGAATATAATAGCATATTTCTAATAGGGGCTCATTGTAACGCAGTGTTACAACATGCCCTCGCCTGCACAACTGGGATTTAAACCCAGCTAGTGTCTTCTGCTAGTTAGCGAAGCATTAAATAACTATCTCAACTGTTAAATAACATCTTGGAGATTAAAATAATATCAGATTTGTCTTATTTTAAATAAACACAAAAAATAGAGATGAAAAATTAACTTAAGTAAGAAATTTACTTTTGCTATGGTTTAATAAATGTCTATGGATATCTTCCAAAAAAATAATAATTTTGGCGGATTTTTTTTTTCTATATAGTGCTGATATGGCAACTAGTAAATAAACAAAGTTCCGTCATCCAAGCATGTGTGGAAGTATTTAAAACAAGCGTGTTACAACTAACCCCGCGTTAGGTTGTGCCCCGCGCTCCCCTACTCAACAGATATGATTATTTTGCATGTTCGTTTTATTTTCAGACCATTAGTATTGTAATAACTGCCAGTTATTAAATGTGGGAACTGACTGGAGCTAAACTACTCCAGATTTCTTTTACTAGGCTAATTGCTAGCGCGAGCTAAGGGGACTCATATCCCATACACCGCTCGACCATGAGTGTCTCTGTGAATGGAGCACCAGTAACACAAACCAGCAGGAGGCAGCACTGTCATCTAATTCCCTATCTTTGAACAGAGCACAGTATAAGAACTGCACAGGCCAAACCCCATCTTACACATCTCTTTCCATGACGGTGAGAACCACATTTTTACATAACAAAGCAGTAAATGAACCAAGAACACTTGAACTAACTTAAACATAAACACACATAACTTTACTAACACAAAAACCCAACCATCTTGCTTTAATAATGCACCCAGCTGCTAGCGCTGGTCATTACAGTATTATATGTTCTGGCATCTAGCCCTTATGTGTCTGTCGGTACACGATCCGTTCCACCTGCACGAACCGTTCTACGCATGCGTATAATGCGATTTTAGCAATATTGCAATTATACTTTACCTCATGTAAACACACTACTTAATAATGTGATTAAGCTCATAATCGGATCAACTATAATCGTATTAAAACAGGTATCGTACGCCGTTTTTAATCATGTAAACACTTTAAACGCACTAACTGAAGTCTGGTGTGTTTTTGTCACGCACCTTAAGCGCGTATTCATTTTAAACTTGACATTAGGAAGTTTTCCCTGAACTCTGTCAACACGACTCACTGTCAGCAGTCTGCCTTCATCCAGAAACAGCTCAAATAATGTGACAGCAGTGTATAAAACTGTTACAGGCACCGACATAATATTTCTGTCTTCATCACGGCACAGAATAACAAAATACCTCCATAAGAACCAGGTGGGCAGGGTTTCATAAAATATTGAAACTTCCCCGGGCGCCGCCATTGATTAGCGGACCATCACCTGCTGTTAGCATCCCATTGACTCCCATTCATTTTGGTGTCACTTTGACAGTGAATAACTTTACATCTGAGGCGTTTAATGCCACAAAATGTTAATATATGTTGGGGGAAACAATACGACTGGCTACAGTTTATCTGTCTACAATCATTGTTCCCAAGCAATGACACTGTCACAAACAAATGTGTAAGGGGAGTAGCGGCAAGAGGTTATTTATAAAGCACAGTGCATAAAGTGGCTATGCAAAATGCTTTACAAATAATCAGATGAAAAAAATCGAGAATGTGCGATAAAAGAACATAGAAAAATAACAGATTAAAGTGGGCCTATTATAATGATAAATAAAATATGCTTGCCTTACAAGGCGGTATAACGTTAGCAGTGAGCTAGACCATCTACCTCAGTTTCAGCAACATTCAGTGAGCTGAGGCATGGATCGAATCGCATTACATGGGCATATAGAGCGTCGTTTTTTTCGCCGCCTCCAAACCGACGAAAAATACACCGTTATTTACGTCCTGGCCGTTTAAACGGTGCTTTTTACGGCGTTTTTTTAACAAATCAACGTAGGAAAGTGGCGAAATATGACCCATTAGGCGTTCCATACTAGCAGACCAATCACAACGCTTGCGTCAGCGTAGAGTTGACGCATTGTTACATTTTTGGAGAGGTGCACGTCAGGGTATGTGCGCTACACACAGCCTACGCCGTAGCTACGGCGTGAGTTCGACGCAGAAGTATAAATTGGGAAATTTTAGAAGAGAGAGGTTTTGTGTTTTAAAGGTCCCATTCCATGGATTATTTTTATTATTTTATCATGTTTCCAGGGTTGCCCTTATAATGTTAGTATGTTTTTTAGATCAAAAATTGTTATAATTTAGAAATAAAAGGCATATTTCCTAGCCTGATTTCATTCCCTGGTTTGAACACTCTGTTTGAAGGGGCGTGTCTGCTGTGAGACTTCAGTGTAAACGCCCTCTGCTGTGATTGGCTGACATGCTTGCATATGAAATATCTGGCATTACATGTGGAACTATCTGGAAAACGTACTCGGTTACTAACGTAACCTCGGTTCTCTCTAGAAGAGGGAACGAGTACTGCGTTTTATCAAAACGCTACGGGAAAAGTCTCTTTTCACGAAACACTGAAGCAAAAATTATCCTTTAATTTTTCATATATGTAAAACGCGTTGCGGCAGCAGCAGACAGCTGAAGCAAGACGGCTTGTCTGCTCATTGGCTGCTCTGCGGCAACTGCATAAGCCTATCGAGCGCAGGCTGATGCAACATCAGACCAATGAGGGCGCTTCGCGCCCTCCTCGCCACTTCCCGCCGAGACGGGCGTGGCTTACCTCTATAAAATGAGCTCGAGAAGGCTGACTCACTTGATTTTGATCGCCGAAGCGAACCAGAGTGAACCAAACGCACGGCAAGGGAACGCAGTACTCGTTCCCTCTTCTAGAGAGAACCGAGGTTACGTTAGTAACCGAGTACGTTCTCTTACGAGAGTTCTCTCGTACTGCGTTTTATCAAAACGCTACGGGAACCCCTTGCAAAACGCCGTGCGTGCTGGGATAAAAACACTGATCACCGGAAGCTATTTCAGGCATACAGTGCATAATCACCAGATAGACTCACACAGAGTCAGGGAATAAGGGGGGGAACCTTAATTCCCTATACTGTAGCGTCCGCAGGCTTAACATGACCTCACAGGGAGAGTCTACAGGACAGGAGGGGTTTCCTCCGTCCTTATATAGACATGTCCACAGACGCGAATATGACATCACATAGCCAGGGTAGGGAGCCTGCACTAATGTGGGAAAACGTGGGTCTTACACAGTTCAGCCCAGTATAGTCGGTATAGTATTACACCGACAAAAGCTTAGCCTGTAAGGCGGGAACCTCTAGGTTATAAAACCTGATAAATGTAGACGGAGAGGCCCAGCCTGCCGCCATACATATATCCTGTAAGGAAATCCCGCTGGACCAAGCCCACGAGGAGGCAACGCCTCTCGTAGAGTGCGCTCTGACTCCCAACGGGCATTGAATGCCCTTGGCAGTATAAGCCAGCGCTATGGCGTCAACTATCCATCTGGATAGACTTTGTTTCGAAACAGCCGTTCCTTTGGAACGTCCGCTGAACGAGACAAAGAGCTGCTCTGTCTGTCTAAAGGCAGCAGAGCGGGACATATAAGTTCTTAAAGCCCTAACAGGGCAAAGAAAACTCGAGTCCCCTTCCTCACTCGACGCCGGCAGGGCAGCCAGGGAAATGACCTGAGCCCGAAAAGGCGTGTTGAGGGACTTCGGCACATAGCCGTGCTTAGGTTTGAGTATGACTTAGAGTCATTAGGACCAAACTCCACGCACGTCGGGCTCACGGAGAGCGCGTGCAGATCGCCTATGCGCTTCACTGAAGCGAGAGCCATCAAAAACACTGTTTTGAAAGACAAATGTTTGAGGCTGATTGACTGGATAGGCTCGAAAGGGGCACCTTTCATGGCCGCCAGGACCGTAGAAAGGTCCCACATAGGGACTGACGGAGGTCTGGGTGGATTCAGTCTCCTAGCTCCCCTGAGGAAGCGGATGACTAAATCATTCCTTCCTAGTGACTGACCCAGCGTTGAACCGGAGAACGCTGAAATAGCCGCCACATACACTTTGAGCGTGGAAGGGGATCTGCCCTTATCCAACAGCTCTTGTAGGAAGGAGAGAACCTCCGTTACCTCACATTCGAGGGGTGAAAGGCTCCGAGCTGTACACCAGCCGGAGAAAACCGACCACTTTGAAGCGTAGAGTCGCCTGGTCGACGGCGCTCTAGCCTCCGTGATGGTATTCATGACTCCCTCTGCGAGACCAACGGGTATCCGTTGAGCGCCCACACATGAAGGGACCATAGTTCCGGGTGTGGGTGCCAGATCGAGCCCCTGGCCTGCGAGAGGAGATCTCTCCTCAACGGCACTGGCCATGGAGCGATGTCTGCTAACTGCATCAGAACTGGGAACCATGCCTGGTTCTTCCAGAACGGTGCTACAAGCAGCACTGGGCATTTCGTTTTCCTGACCCGTTCCAACACCTGAGGCAGGAGGGAGACGGGGGGAAAAGCGTATAGCGGGCAGCGCGGCCACCTTTGGGACAGCGCGCTGTCGGTCTTTGAAAAGAATGCGGGGCAGTGAGCGTTTTCGCGGGACGCGAATAGGTCCACCTCCGCTTTGCCGAATCTCTCCCACAACAGCCGGACTGTTTGTGGGTGTAGAGACCATTCGCCCGTAGGAACGTTGTTCCTGGACAGTCTGTCCGGGCCCACATTCAGCAGCCCGGGCACATGTACTGCTCTCAGCGAGCGTAGGTTGTGCTGAGCCCATAGCAGGAGGCGTTTCGCCAGCCTGTACAGGGGTTTGGAATTCAGACCGCCCTGGCGATTTATGTAGGACACCACTGCCATGTTGTCCGAACGGACTATGACGTGTTGGTCCTTGACGTGGGGACAAAAACGCGTCAGCGCGTTGTGCACTGCCAGCATTTCTAGGCAGTTTATGTGTTGGAGCTTTTCCCGTTCCGACCATAGGCCGAAGGACGGTCTGCCCTCGAGCAGCGCTCCCCATCCCGAGGTGGATGCGTCCGTAGACACCATCCTCACCCTCGAGGAAGTCCCCAGGCTTACACCTGATTGGTACCAGTCGTTCGCCATCCAAGGTACCAGGGCTGTGACACAGTCCTAATCGACCTTGAGGCGTAATGACCGGACACCCACGCTCTGCGCGGAACCCGCGCTTTCAACCAGAACTGCAGCGGGCGCATGCGGAGCAAGCCCAGCCGGAGAACTGACGATGCTGAGGCCATGAGACCCAGCATCCTTTGAAATTTTCTGAGCGGGGTGAAAGCGCCGCGGCGGAAAGACATCGCCGCGCGCTGAATGTTCAGCACGCGCTGTGGCGACAGCCGCGCTGTCATAGACTGTGAGTCCAGAACTATACCCAGAAACGGAATCGTTTGGCTGGGGTTCAGTGAACTCTTCGCCCAATTGACCGTGATACCAAGATTCTCGAGGTGATCGAGTAAAATGGCTCTGTGCTCTATGAGCTGAGATCGTGATTGGGCTAGGATCAACCAGTCGTCCAAATAGTTCAGCACTCGCATGCCTCTGAGTCTGAGAGGAGCGAGCGCTGCGTCCATGCATTTCGTAAATGTACGAGGTGCCAGGGACAAGCCGAAAGGCAGGACTGTATACTGGTATGTTTGACCCTCGAAGGCGAATCTCAAGAATCGCCTGTGATGTGACGCTATCTGTATTTGAAAATACGCGTCCTTCAGATCTATCGACATGAACCAGTCTTCTCGGCGAACATGCGCGAGAATTTTGCTGGTTGTGAGCATTTTGAAACGGCGTTTCACTAATACTCTGTTCAGTCGTCTTAGATCCAGAATGGGTCTGATACCGCCGTCCTTTTTGGGGACTAGAAAGTATCTGCTGTATATCCCCTGTTCGCTTTGAACTCGGGGAACAAGCTCTATCGCCCCTTTGCTTATCAGTTTTGATATTTCGGCGCGAAGTAGGTGTGCTACATTCAGCGGAAGCGAAGTTTCGACGCGCGCTGTGAAGCGCGGAGGGCGTCGACAAAACTGTAGCGAGAAGCCTCTCTTTATAATGCCTAAAGACCCAGTCCGAAACCCCTGGAAGCGCTGCCCATGCATCTGCATGGTTGGCTAAGGGCCGGATACAGAGCGCGCTCTGTTCGCCGTGCGACAGGGGTGCTATGGGGCTCACAAACATAGGCGTTATGCCTGCGGCATTTGAGGCGGGGGCGCGCTTAATACAGCGGGCGGAGCGCTCGCCCTCGACCTTACAACAGTATTTGGCTGAGTGAGGGGGGGCTGCGCGAGTCCCGTGGGACTCATGTGTGCGAGTAGATGTGGGCTGTGAGCGGGCACATTTACTGCTTGGGGCGCGCTGCTTGTGTAAGCAGCGCGCGCGCTCACAGGTCTCGTTTTTACAGAGAGCCTGTGATCTGATAGACATAGTGTTCGTGGGCACTGAGTAGTGGGCACTTTTACTATGTGGGGAGCGCAATCGACCTGAGTCGATTTTTTTTTTTTTGCGCGAGCCCTAAGTGCAGGGCTGTGCTTATGTGTAGGGATGTGCACTGAGAAGTGGGCATCGACACTACATTTATAGCACCATCGGCCGTGGCCGGGACACAGAAATACCGTGAGTAAGTGTGGGCGCGGGAGAGCGGGCACAGTTACTGCAATGAGTGCACTGTCTGTCTGAGCAGAGTGAATGCACACAGGTTTCGTCTTCACAGAAACCACAAGGCATGCAGAACATAGTGTTTGTGGGCACTAGGCAGTGGGCACGTTCACTATGTTGCGTGCGTGATCGACCCGAGTCGAATATATGAGCGCGGGCCCTGTGTGAAGGGCTGTGCTAGTGTGTAGGAATGGGCACTAGCAGTGGGCATCTTCTCTACACATATAGCATCATTGGCCGTGCTCGTGGGCAGCAAAAAACACGTCTGCAGTTGCCTCTCGGGGAACAAACAGAGTGATTTGCATTCGGCGGCATAAATATTTTCTGCCGGCCGGCCTGGGGTTTGAACCTCCGATCCCCCGCGCGCAAGTCTAAGAATCTACCACTGGACCACGGTGAAGATACATTGACCAAGTCAGCGCGAGTATTATCCGCACTGGCGTTTGCTTGTCAGGCATGCACCACGTGCTTGTGGGCAGCAAAAAACACGTCTGCAGTTGCCTCTCGGGGAACAAACAGAGTGATTTGCATTCGGCGGCATAAATATTTTCTGCCGGCCGGCCTGAGGTTCGAACCTCCGATCGCCCGCGTGCAAGTCTAGGAATCTACCACTGGACCACAGTGAAGATACATAGACAAAATCAGCGCGAGTATTATCAACACTGGCGTTTGCTTGCAGGCGTGTACCACGTGCTCGTGGCCAGCAAAAAACACGTCTGCAGTTGCCTCTCGGGGAACAAACAGAGTGATTTGCATTCGGCGGCATAAATATTTTCTGCCGACCGGCCTGGGGATCGAACCTCCGATCGCCCGCGCGCAAGTCTAAGAATCTACCACTGGACCACAGTGAAGATACATAGACAAAGGCAGCGCGAGTATTATCCATACTGGCGTTTGCTTGCAGGCCTGTGCCACGTGTTTCTCGTGGGCAGCAAAAAACACGTCAGCAGTTGCCTCTCGGGGAACAGACAGAGTGATTTGCATTTTCAGACGCCTGCAAAATGCCAGAATGTGAGAAGAGTGGAAATCGCCCAGTTTCAGCGGGGCTGAAAACACTCCATTCTCCTTTCGCCAGTGACGCGCGGGAACCGTAGAAACGGTGTTCGGTTGCAGGCAAGCGGGTACTACGCGCTCGCTGGCTGCAAAATGCATCTCTGCAGTCGCCTTCAGGGGACTTACAGAGCAAAGCATTGGCGGCATAAATACATATGCCGCTACACCGGGAATCGAACCCCGGTCTCCCGCGTGAAGAACCTATAATTCCACCACTGAGCCACAGGGGGATACAGGCTTTGAAAGCGGCGTCAAGATGTATTCTTCGGCGTTTGCTGGCAGGCAAGCGTGTAACAGACTCACTTGCTGCAATAATATTTCCAGTCGCCGAACAGGGAACTGAGAAATGTGAGAGAAAAGAGGTCAGACCGACCAACGGTGGGACTAAGAACACTCTTTTCTCCTTCGCCGGTGAATGACGCGTGCAGAGGCAGGGTAGCTTTTCTTGTAACGTAAAGAAAAACTAATCCCGCCCTCCGCTTCCAGGAAGGGCAGCCTCGGAAGGATGCCCGGTGAGTCCTCAGAGTCACCGTAGGCAATTGGCTCGGAGTGAAGGCGTTCGCCGTCAGCGAGCGCGAGCACTGCATGAGAAGGCATCTTGAAAAAGACGCAGCTCTTTTAGGGGTGTGTGTTGCAAAGCAAACACACACACACAAACACAAGAACAAGAATGTAAAGGATATGGCGTCGGAAAGCGCAGCAGGTACGGCGGTAGAAGGCGGCGTTGGCCAGCGGCTTCAAGGGCTCGTCCCGCTGAAGTGCTTGCATCAGACGACGCGTGCTTCCTCGTGATCCAGCGATGCGTGCGCTTCGCTGAAGAGATTAAAATCAAGTGAGTCAGCCTTCTCGAGCTCATTTTATAGAGGTAAGCCACGCCCGTCTCGGCGGGAAGTGGCGAGGAGGGCGCGAAGCGCCCTCATTGGTCTGATGTTGCATCAGCCTGCGCTCGATAGGCTTATGCAGTTGCCGCAGAGCAGCCAATGAGCAGACAAGCCGTCTTGCTTCAGCTGTCTGCTGCTGCCGCAACGCGTTTTACATATATGAAAAATTAAAGGATAATTTTTGCTTCAGTGTTTCGTGAAAAGAGACTTTTCCCGTAGCGTTTTGATAAAACGCAGTACGAGAGAACTCTCGTAAGAGAACTTTTACTATTACAGCTATTATACGTTTTTACTATTACAGCTATCGGGATTAACGAATCGTGAGAAGTTTTTTAAGTATTTAGATCTATTTCAATCACATAAAAAATTGCAGTGAGCGTTGAGCAGATGACAGCCTGTTGATCGCGTGAAAAAAGATCTTATCATTGCAACAGTTTCTGCACTCACTAATGATTTCACCAATGCAAACATGAGGCATATAAATACAGTAAGAGCTTCGTTGTGCAGTGTAACAGCGTCATTTATTTCATAACGAGTTTTGGCAAGTGTCCAGATAAACTCGCGCTGTGTGATTGATTGACAGCTTGGACGACTGAGATCTTTGATCGCTTTCTGTATATTAATCACAGTTTAAGTAAGATTATTTTCATCCTACTAAGAGAAACGATGTGAAGTTGATCGCTACTTCCATATTAAATCACTACTTGTACTTACAGCTTGCTGGAATATAGTTGAAATTGCCCCCTTCGTCAGTATGAAACGCTGAGAGAAGCCTGCTTGATATTATTCCAGGTTAGAAAAACAGTCCGTAGTGAAATGGACAGAGCAAACTAACAACTTCGAATTAAACTTTTGCGGTATCCGATTATAGATAAACATCAAGCGTCTGTTGACATTTCGCCATCAATACGCCTGTGTTCCTGTGGGCGGAGCTTAGTCTAAACACGGTTCTGGTGATGTCACTAATGAAGGAAGTAGAGGGGTGTAGTCCAATCCAGCCGTTTTTTGTCAACTTCTGTTAAATAAAATATCTCGCTTGGCATTGAACTTTGAGCGTTATAATTTTACAGATATTATTTATACTCTAACAACAACATTACACACTAACTAAACTTTGAAACATGGAATCGCATGCAACGGGACCTTTAAAGACGTCTAATAGCCAAACACGGTCCAGACGTCTAGGCTAAAACAAGGCAGCAGTTGGGCTTTAAGTGAAAATTGAACAGATTTCTAACATTAGCACAAGAATAGATCAGGCTATACACACACACACATAGAACATGTCAAAGAAATTAAACCAAACATCTTGTAATCACTGTAGACTTTGCTGAAATGATGGCATATCAAACGTCTCGTATGCAAGTTATTTTGGCAAAAAAAATAAAGGCTAGAAGATGTCATGTCAAAGCAATAACTAAATCAGAATACTATCATCTCAAAAATATTACAAGAATTAATTGCTTTCTTTACCGTAATTTGCAGATCATTTACTTATTCATGTGAATAAAACTTGTCAAAAAAAAATTATGCTCCTCATACCAGCTATAAAACAGCTCCTCATACACGCTTCAACCCACCTAATGTAAATCACTAATCAATCTACCCAATCACTAATAATACGTCCCAGCATCTGCCAGCTGTACTGTTTTTGTTTTTTTTCTGCCCTGATATTGTCCCGTCTCATTTCCTTGTCTGTCTGTCACCTTGTTGTGTTTTAGGTGTTATGTGTTTCACTGGATCCAGGGTCTTACTAAAACATGGTGAAAGGTTATGGTAGGACAACAGTTAAATGCACTGAATATAAATGTAATTTGAATGTAACACTTGCATGTATATATTTAAGAAATATTTGTTATTTATATATAAAATATTTAAATTTATATATAATATATATTATATATAAATATATACAGTATATACATGCAAATATTTCTTAAATATATACATGCATATGTGTGTGTATTTATATACAAAATAATTATACACAGTACACACACATATATCACATAGACACAAACTTTTATTTTAGATGCGATTAATCGCGATTAATCTTTTCCCAGCCCTATATATATATATACAGTATAAGCATGTGCAAGTGTTCACTATCAGAGGCAGAGAACACTAGTGTGTCAGTAAAGCAGAAGTGCAGGATTCAGACACACATCTGAGGGAGAAACTGTTCGTGAGTCTGTGTGTTTGAGCTCAGAAGAGTCTGTAAAAGAGTCCAGTGCCACTTACAAGAAACGGCTGAAGACGCTTCTTTTTCGGACAGCACTTGATCCAGTAATACTAACACTTTCTCTTCTCTTCTCTTCTCTTCTCTTCTCTTCTTTTCTCTTCTCTTCTCTTCTCTTCTCTTCTATTCTATTATTTAAAAAAAAAAAAGAAAAATTAAAATGTACTGCATTAGATTAAACTGAGAAGGGTCATAGCACTTGCATATTGTTGTCCTACTGTTAGTTTCACTGCTTCTATTGTTCTCATTTGTTAGTCGCTTTGAATAAAAGTGTCTGCTTACTCTGCTAAATGAATAATGAATATGAATATGATGAATATGATGAAGATGATGATGAAGATGTTCAGGTCTTCAGCTGCTGATGGATGTCAGTGATGATGACGATGATGAAGATGATGATGAAGATGTTCAGGTCTTCAGCTGCTGATGGATGTCAGTGATGATGATGATGATGAAGGTGAGGATGAAGATGTTCAGGTCTTCAGCTGCTGATGGATGTCAGTGATGATGACGATGATGAAGATGAGGATGAAGATGTTCAGGTCTTCAGCTGCTGATGGATGTCATTGATGATGATGATGATGAAGGTGAGGATGAAGATGTTCAGGTCTTCAGCTGCTGATGGATGTCAGTGATGATGACGATGATGAAGATGAGGATGAAGATGTTCAGGTCTTCAGCTGCTGATGGATGTCAGTGATGATGATGATGATGATGTGTGATCTTGTGATCATGATGAAGGGTTTGATGAGAATCTCTCAGTTTTGACAGCAGAATCAAACTTTACAGGCTCGTCTGGATCATTAGACTAGAAATCACAAATATCAGATTATCATCATATATATGGATTACAGTCTCAATTTAAAACAGACTAAAATGTGATGAAAGATTAAATTAAGTCCCATAATGATCAAACACTCACAGTCTGGATGTAGTTTCTCCATACTGTCACATCTATCACGTCTCTCTCCTCTTTCCTCTGGAGATTCACTGGTTTGTGTCTCATTTCTGTCCTCCATTTTTCTCTCAGTCTTCTTGTTTTCTGCTGATCTGTGATTTCTGCTGATTTTCTTTCTCCTCTTCATTTGAATCTGTTCAATCACACAGACAGAGTTTCATTAAAGCGATATAACATCATATCACGAGACATCAGATCAACTCCTGATCAACATCTGCATGAGCTCAGTGTTATTACAGCATCTCAGATTAACTCTACAATATTCACAATAATCAATGATGATGACAAATGACAAATATAGAAATGTGAGTTTATCAGGAGTCCTGATTGGATTCAAAACTGATTATCATCATGATATAAATAGTGGCTGAACTGATGCAACAGATTCAATCATGTTTTTGTTTTAAAATGTTATATTTGTCAGTTATTAACGCCTATCACGTACACAATGCAGATAAAGCAGTTCTTAATCCTGTTCTGTACACACACAGATCAGTGACAAATGCATCTACAAAAACTGCACGTCAGGGGTGAGCAAATAAGTTTGACATCGGGACAAAAAAAAACATTTCGCCACTAGTTAGCGGACCAGAACATAGTCAAGGGATAATTTAAGAAATTGATGAAACATGCAACTAGAACTGCCTGTCTTTTGTAACTGTTAGTGAGCTGTCTCTGTGTGTCTGATCTGCAACGAAACGATCCACAGACTCTTTTGAATGTCTTTCAGAACTTTTCAAATTAAAAGCTCTCAAATCATCTCTAAATAAAACATTGCTGCAAAAAAATGGTTCTCTAACTTTTATTTTGAAAGCAAAATCACTAAAGACGAAGTGATTGTGAATAACTGTTTCTGTCATGACAGATCTATTTCAGAACCATGTAAATGATTGCTAATTTGCTTGAATTTATAAGGTCTGTACCGATTTATGTGTATAGTTATTTTGAAGGACTTTTATTAAGATACGGCCTTAACGTGCACCAACGCGTGTATAAAGCGCGCTGTGTTTCCGCTACGTGTATGTGCGCACACTTTTGTTAAGGACGCAGCTTAATTCATGACGGTTTTCTTCCCCCCATGAAGTTTTGTGCATCCCATTTGAGGGTTATAAGGTAAACTAAGTGTAGACAATTTATGGAGGAGGTCATTGACAGATGAGAGGCAGAGGAAGTTAAAGATGGAGGGAGTCAAGGTGAAAAATGGTATGTTCCTCATCACGGTGTTTATCACCCGAAGAAACCAGACAAGCTGAGAGTTGTTTTTGATTGTTCTGCGATGTGTGAAGGAATAAGTTTAAATGATCATCTCCTTCAAGGACCTGACCTGATGAACAATTTGACCGGTGTTCTTCTCAGATTTCGCCAGCACCCTGTTGCTTTAATATGTGATATTGAGAAAATGTTTCATCAGTTCCATGTGCCTGAAACAGACAGAGACTTTCTGCGTTTCTTGTGGTGGAGAAATGGAGACTTAAAAGAACAACTACGAGAGTACAGAATGACAGTTCATCTCTTTGGAGCGTCTTCATCTCCAGGATGTGTGAACTATGGATTGAAGCATTTGGCTGAAGGTAACAAAGATCAGTACCCTTTGGGATTTCAGTTTATAATGAATGATTTGTGTACAAACAACAGAGGATGCAATTCAACTTGCTCAAGAAGCCCGAGACCTTTTCAGAACATGAGGAGGATTAATATGTTTACACTGATAGGGTGTTGCATGTGATACCAACAGGCGATGCAGCTCCAATTAGAGAACGGTATAATAGGATTCCACCAAAATTGTATCAAGAAGTGAGGGGACTTTTGAGTAACATGCTTGAAAATGGTATTATTAGGGAGAGCTATAGCCCCTGGGCAGCGTCTGTAGTGCTTGTCAGAAAGAAGGACGGCACCCTTCGTTTCTGTGTATACTACAGGAGGTTGAATGGTGTTACCCATAAAGATTCGTACCCCCTCCCCAGAATTGAAGAATCATTGGCTTCATTGAAGCAGTCGAGTTTTTTCAACATTATATCTAGCACATGGGTACTGGCAGGTGGGGGTGCACCCAGCTGATAAGGAGAAGACCGCCTTCGTGACCCCTATGGGGTTATATGAATTTAATCGGATGCCGATGGGGCTATGCAATGCTCCAGGAACATTTCAGAGACTGGTTGAAAGTTGCCTGGGTGACCAAAATTTCGAAACATTGTTGCTCTATTTGGATGATATAATTGTCTTCTCCCCTTCTTTTGAGGCCCACATTGCCCATCTGGACTTGGTTTTCAGCCGCCTGGAGAACTTTGGCCTGAAAATTAAACCTACTAAGTGCTTTCTCTTCCAGCATGAAGTGCATTACTTAGACCATGTGATTGCTGAAGGAGGGGTGTCACCAGACCCTGAGAAGTTGCGAGCAGTGGAGGACTGGGCAACTCCTCAGAATATCACCCAGCTGCACGCTTTCCTGGGTTTAGCAGGTTACTATAGACGTTTTATAAAAAACTTTGCCCATATCGCAGCACCCCTGAACTCTATGATGTGGGGGACATCAAAATGACGCATCCGACCAGCCACAGGTAAACAAGACTGCTGGGCCATGGGGAGAAGAACAGGACATAGCATTTAAGAAATTAAAGGAGTCTCTCCTACAAGCACCCATACTGGCTTATGCAGACTTTCAGTTGCCATTTTTGTTGTATACTGATGCCAGTCAGACAGGCTTGGGGGCAGTACTGGCACAGATAAAAGACGGAAGGGAGAGAGTGATCTCCTATGCAAGCAGAAGCCTCCGTCCAACAGAAAGAAATGATAAAAACTACAGCTCATTCAAATTAGAACTGTTGGCGTTGAAATGGGCCATAGTAGAAAAGTTTCAGAAATATCTTGCCGTGTCTTCCTTTACTGTGTTCACAGATAACAATCCACTGGCTCATTTGAATACAGCAAATCTGGGTGCAGTGGAGCAGCGATGGGCAGCCCAGCTCGCAGGATTTCAGTTTGAGGTGCGATATAGACCGGGGCGGACAAATGGAAATGCTGATGCCCTCTCCAGGTGGCCTGTGAATGAGATTTCTGTCAGGACTACAGAGGATGGGATAGCCCCATGTGGTGAGGGTGGATATGTAGCATCTGAAGTGGTCCGCGCCTGTGTCCATGCTTTTGTTCCAGTGGTTGAAGATGTCGTACTGGAGGAGGGTCAGAAGATGGAGGCAGGGACACAAATAACTAAAGATAGAGTTGGCCCCAGCTTGCTGGCCGAGTGGGTGAGGGCACAGCGGAATTGTCCAGTGGTGTCATGACTGTGGGTCTATATGGACAGAGGAAGAGGGCCAGTTCCAAAAGAGCGAGCAGCTGAAGACCGGCCCACTCAAGTGCTGCTGCGACAGTTGGCCCGCCTCTGTGTGGATCAGGGGCTGCTGCGCAGGGAGGTATGTGATCCAAAGACATTTGACAAATGGAAACAAGTGATTGTACCTCAGTGTCTGCAGAATCAAGTCCTAGGATGGGTGCATGACCATGCAGGACACCTGGGAATGGAAAAGACCCTGGGCTTGGCCCGTCGACGTTTCTTCTGGCCAGGGCTGGTGCGAGGAGTGGAGAAGTGGTGTCTCCAATGTGCTCGTTGCAATCTGCATAAGACTCTAGCTAATAAAGTGAGTGCCCCCCTTGTATCTATACAATCAGAATACCCTCTGCAGATTGTTTCTGTCGACTTGTCACTGGACACTTCACACAGTGGAATGTGCAATATTCTAGTAATGATGGATCACTTCACTCGTTATGCAGTGGCAGTGCCAACTTTGGACCAAACAGCAGTGACTACCGCTAGGGTGTTGTGGGGACACTTTATACAGCCTTTTGGGGGGTTTGATCAGCTGCACTCTGACCAGGGCCCCAATTTTGAATCAAAAGTCATCAAAGAATTATGTTCATTGTACAACATCAGTAAGTCTCACACGACGCCCTATCACCCAGCAGGAAATGGACAATGTGAGCGCTTTAATCGGACATTGCTGAGTATGCTGGGTACATTAAGAGATGACCAGAAGGAGAACTGGGATCAGTATGTGGCAGAGTTGGTATAGGCATACAATAATTCACCCCATTCCTCTACAGGGTATATCCCTTATTTTCTAATGTTTGGCTGCCATGCGAAATTGCCCATTGATGTGATGCTGGGCCGGGGAGATGAATTCTCAGGCACAGCTGGTAGCTGGGTGCATCACCACCATGAAAGACTAATGACTGCATATAATAAAACCAGAAAACACGTTCAGAAGGCTCAAGTGCATCAAAAGAAGGGGTTTGACCGTAGGGTCAAGGGGGAACCTTTGTTGGTGGGTCAGAGAGTCATGGTACTGAATAAGAGGGCCAGGGGACAGGGTAAATTGGATGATAAATGGGAACGGAATGTATATATAGTTACGTCACAACCTAATCATGATATACCTGTTTATGTGGTTAAGAAGGAAAGCGGTGATGGTGGCGAGAGAGTGTTGCATCGCAATATGTTAAGC
Source organism: Vimba vimba (assembly GCA_022828995.1). Lineage (NCBI taxonomy): Eukaryota > Metazoa > Chordata > Actinopteri > Cypriniformes > Leuciscidae > Vimba > Vimba vimba. The sequence goes on along the minus strand of CM040829.1, from coordinate 1,742,246 downwards.
CCATGTAAGTTTGAAATTTCCTTGCCCTCAGAGGAGGAAGAAGTAGAGGTTTTGCATCCTAATTCTAATGTCAATCCTATGAACAGTAATTGGTGTATGTATCCTTGGGTGGGGGGCTGTCTTACAGGTCTGCCAGTACCCACACAAGAGGACGGAGAGACTGCCCGTAATATGGAGATTGATGACGCAACATTACAGACCGCACAGGGGGAAAATCCCTCTTGCTCACATGCTTCACAGGTCGAATGTTCAAGGTGGTCCACTCGGGCCACGAAGGGCCTATTGCCTCAACGTTATAGAATGTGAAGTATTCGAGTGGGAATGTGCGGACACATTTAGAGTAGGGGGTGCGGATGTAAGCTGCTCATCCCAAATAAGGGGAGTGGCAACGCTAGTAGCGTCCAGTGTTTTCCTCATGATGTGCCGGGGAAGAGAAACACCTGTGTTGCATTAGCAATCAGGGACCAAAGTCATAAAGGTATGATGTATTTGTTGTTTGGCAGGGTTTTTTTGTGGCTGCTGCTGAGTTCTTTGCCGAGGCTGCCATGCCGGGACGTGGGTTGGAGATAGACGCTTGCGAATAGACTGGGAGGGATATTTTGTTGGGGTTTTCCCCTTAAGTTTGGCGGCCGCCATCGATTTCCTTGAATGCGTGAACCCATGTCCGGAAGCGGGTAAGGAAGCCAGCAGTACACTTTCATTTTAATGTTGTTGATGTGTGTCTTGGTATTGCTATGTTCACCCGGGGAGGCCCTAATGTATGTGAGTAATTACTGGTCCCCCGGCGCTATCTGTGTGTAGAGTGAGCGCGTGTGTGGGTAAGGGGGTAGGAGAGCAGGTTACCTTCCATATGACTCTTTTACTGTATAGCTATTGACGACGGCTATGTATTTAGCGTGAGTGGTATTGATGGTATGTCCTGATATTTGGTGTGTATTTATTAGTGTGGTATTTAAGTGATTAATATGACTTTGAGGTTTGTAGTGCAATGAAATTATGCATGTTATAGGTGATCACATGAATTGATTTAATGCATGTATTTAACAACCTTGGTAACTCCGTGCTGAATATATTGTCCTGTTTGATTGATGCTTTATTTCCCTTTAAGCTTATTGACCAAATGTTATCATTAATTACAAATGCATGATTAGAATTGTACCTGTTATTGCATCAACCTGCTGTCCCCCCTGGGTTTTAATACTATGATTGTCCAAAAATAAAATTGTTATATTTGTATCTAAGGAATTGTGTACTTGAGTGTTTCCCTTGGTTATTGAGCCACATGAAATCATTGGTCCAGTAGAGAACCTGTAAATCACCCTTATTACGAGTTGGGGTGGTTACACTTCCAGTGAATGTACCAATTCTACAAATAAATAAAATAAAACATCTCCAGTTAACTGGCAGAGCATTCATTTCGTTCGTTTTTTCGTTCGTTTTTAAATAAGCGCTGAAATGTGTTATTTTAAAATCAAGTGATCAAAGTGCTCATTGCCGCTGCGACCAGTGGCGCGGATACAGTGTTTTCTCGTGTGGCTCGCGCACACGCCGCACTGTCTTCACTCGGACGCGCGCTTCAATCCGTTGCGGATACTCTCTATTCGTTCTGGTGAAATCACAAAACGAGCACACAAATGTGTCCCTGCTTGATATACAACCACTGATTAACATAATCGGTTTTGATGAGGAAAAAAACTATACGAGAAAAAAAAAAACATACGAGTGCGGAAACAGAACCCAGAACCTCTGACATGCTTAGCGAAAGTTCTACCACTGGACCATTAGGATACACATTTTGCAACATATATTAGGCTACATCTCAGTAAACGACTAAGACCACTAATGGTCTCAATTTCGCTGGGTGGGCTAAAGGCAGACCTCACATAGCCCGTCCAAGAGGAAAACCAAGAGCGCAAGATCAGCCATTGTGCGCCATTACGCATTGTGATGGCATCATGGCATTTTATTACCATCCATTTGATTGCATCTGACAAGCTACAAATGTGTTATGAGGATGAATTGCATAACATGCCAATATTATTGCAGAACATATTTCACTTTTCTTTTTGCAAATATGTGTTAATTTGCATTTCTATTGTAGTCTTTGTTTGATTTTGTTTGTTTTACACTGCAGATCGATCAAACGGGTGTTCGTGTAGGCTGTTAATTGTAAGACTTGCTTTGTGAAGTCTTCATGTTATTTATGAGAGGCAGTATTGCCATTTCTTTTACACAACGGTCAACAGTTTCACACACTTTCACACACTTTCACGTGTTTCTTCCATCTGCCGACGGTGTCGCCATTTCTCATTTCACCCGTTTTTGTGCGTACGCCTGGGTCAGAGTTTGCGTGAAGGACCGCACATTGTCCCGTCAAGTTTGCTTTTTATAAATACCAATTATTGCGTAGAGAGCGGCGTACGCCTTCTTTTGTGCGTACGCAATGTTTATAAATGAGGCCCCTGATATCATTCAAAGTCTAAATCTTTGATTATATGCTTGATGTCTCGTTTTAGTATTGGTGATTGTATTCCTGAGATTCTACAGTTTGAGATCCAACAGCAATATGAACAATTTTGAAAATACTATATGCACAGAAGTTATTGTGTTTAAACACAATCATCAACACAAGACATCAAGAATCAGCATATGAATCTCAACAATGGTGACAATAAACAAACTAGTGACAAACAGATCAACTCTGAACATCACAAAACAAGCTACGAAAGTCATAAAAAAACAATAGCAAAATAAAAGTAAAAGCATGATGTGAGCCAGGGATGCATTCTGATTGGTGGCTCCCATCATGCACTGCAACATGAAGCATTTGTGTGATTGTCACCATTGTTGAGATTCATATGTAGATTCTTGATGTCTGTGTGTGATTTTAAAACCTTCAAATCATTAAAACATTGCTGGAAGTAGCTGCTGTAGTGAAAAATTAATAAAGCATTTGGATAATCAGTTTATAATGCTGGGTGAGATCAGTGAATCAGGTCACTAGTAATTTCATCATCGAAACATAACCAGTGCGTTTCCCAAAAGCATCTGAAGCCTAACTTGATCGCAAACCAACTGCAACAAATGGTCTATACGATCAAATTAGGCTTGCGATGCTTTCGGGAAACACAGCCCAAGTCATAGGTTCTCTTGCCACAACAAATGTGCTTTATAAACACAGAGTTGTGAGCAGCCAGAGTAATACTAATGTTAAAAAGGAAAGGGTCAAGAGCCCAACTAAAGCAAACACTGACCACCATAATGGTGACTTGAAATGAATAATTCCACAAAATATTACCGTCTAAACTTCTGTTGAATCTCAAGAACTTTTGCAGATGTATGACAGAAATAAAGTCAAACTGGTAATAATAAGTGCAACAATGTGTAATGACTCAAAGTCAGTTGTAGTTCTTGTGTTTCTCTTTTTTTCTGTTCTTGTTTTTTCTCGTTCCGTAAATGATTCTGCTTATTAACATTATGTGTCACCACTAATGGCCAATCATCACTTAATTAATCACTTAATTATCTCATTAACTTCAACACTGCTTCAGTGTTAATTTTAACACCCTGTAGTGTGGACACACATAGACTGAGGAGTGTTAATTTAACACTGGGGATTTTGCTGTGAACTAAAGCAAACACTGATCACCTCAAATATTACTTTAATAGAACAGACAGAAATAGTCAAAGTATCAGTATTTTATGTCTGTGATTAAGTTCAGCACAAGTGTCTGAGCCAGAGAGTCTTTCCTTCAGATCTCAAGATCCAAAGATGTGTGATTTACAGATGTGTCTTCTGTGTTCCTGATTTTTGGACAAACACAAACTGTCTGTGAGTTGCTTTGCAATTATAAAAGGAAATTACTTTGAAATAACCATGAGTTTTAATTAAATGCATCCTAAGAGTGTTTATTTGGTCCAGAAACAGTATAAATTATATCTAAATGAGGCCATAAATTATGTTAAAATATGTCCACAATGGCCACATTTGAACTAGTTTTTAACCTTGTATGAAGGCTCCATGAACGTCTATATCGGCAGATATAAAGACGTCATAAAAACTTTCATTCTGGCTCCTCAGTGAACGTCTTTTTAACGTACGACTTTTGTGACAAAGACCTTGAAAAGACATATTTTGGACATCATTTTGCTTAGTGGATTGTGTTTAGTGTTTTGCAGGACAAGTGCATCACACTGCGATGTGTGTTTTAGTGAGTAAGAAAGTAGGAGTTTTGCAAGAAGAGTGCACGAGATTGAACGTATATGGAAACCAGACAGGAAGTTCTTTAAGAAAGTGTGTCTCTCTGTCTCTGTCATGTGTTGTTGTCGAATCTTCAGGTGTAGAGTTATTCTGTGCTGCTGGAAGGCTATTGTTGCTCAACACTGAACGCTGTTTTTTTTGTGTTTTTTTTTTGTTTTTGTTTTTTTTACTTTTGTACTGTATTGTTGCCAAATTCAGTTCACACATCACTGGTGTCCTGATGGTTATACTACAAAACTTATTTTGAAAAATTGTTTTATTATGAAAAATAACAAAGATGAAAAATAAAAAAAATAAAAATTAATAAAGATTTTATTGTGGTAAACTTCACTACTTATAAACCTCACTTTGCAATACCATCAACTTTTTCCCCGCACATGTAATCTTGCCAGTTATAGTACAACCTTTGCATAATCCTGGGACATTTTCTATAGAGCCACATATAGTCAATGTCAAGAGATATTGTCCGAATTTGGTCTGAATATTGTCTGAATACATTGAAGTTATTGAATATTTTTACATACTAAAAATCATCAAAAAGATACATTTACAATTGTATATAGCAGTGATGTGCGAACTGAATTTGAAAACAATACAGTGAATTACAGTGAATACAGTTATTGAATATTTTTCACGAAAATCATAAAAAATATAAATTTACAATTGGCTACATACAATTTAAAATATATTTTTTTCAAAATAAGTATTGTAGTATAGCCATCAGGACATCCGTGATGTGTAAACTGAATTTGGCAACAATAGAGTTAATTACATTGAAATTATTGAATATTTTTCATAAAAATCGCCAAAAATATAACTTTACAATTGGCTACATACAATTTAAAATATATTTTTCCCAAAATAAGTGTTGTAGTATAACCATCAGGACATCAGTGATGTGTAAACTGAATTTGGCAACAATAGAGGGAATTACACTGAAGTTATAGAAAATTTTTCATAAAAATCATAAAAAATATAAATTTACAATTGTATATAAAATTACAAATATATTTTTTTCAAAATAAGTGTTGTAGTATAACCATCAGGACATCAGTGATGTGTAAACTGAATTTGGAAACAATACAATGAATTACAGTGTAGTTATTGAATATTTTTCATGATAAAAATCATCAAAATGATACATTTACAATTGTATATACAATAAAAAACCTTTTTTTCCAAAATAAGTGTTGTAGTATAATCATCAGGACAGCCGTGATGTGTGAGCTGAATTTGGCAACAATAGAGTTAATTACACTGAAGTTATTGAATATTTTTCAAAAAAAGTATTAAAAAATATATAAATGTACAATTGTATATACAATTTAAAATATATTTTTCCCAAAATAAGTGTTGTAGTATAACCATCAGGACATCAGTGATGTGTGAGCTGAATTTGGCAACAATACAGTGAATTACATTGAAATTATTGAATATTTTTCAGAAACATCATAAAAAAAATGTTTTTACAATTGTATATAAAATTAAAAATATATTTTTTCCAAAATAAGTGTTGTAGTATAACCATCAGGACATCAGTGATGTGTGAGCTGAATTTGGCAACAATAGAGTTAATTACACTGAAGTTATTGAATATTTTTCAAAAAAAGTATTAAAAAATATATAAATGTACAATTGTATATACAATTTAAAATATATTTTTCCCAAAATAAGTGTTGTAGTATAACCATCAGGACATCAGTGATGTGTGAACTGAATTTGGCAACAATACAGTTAATTACATTGAAATTATTGAATATTTTTCATAAAAATCATAAAAAAATATAAATTTACAATTGTATATAAAATTACAAATGTTTTTTTCAAAATAAGTGTTGTAGTATAACCATCAGGACATCAGTGATGTGTAAACTGAATTTGGCAACAGTAGAGTTAATTACATTGAAATTATTGAATATTTTTCATAAAAATCATAAAAAAATATAAATTTACAATTGTATATAAAAGTACAAATGTTTATTTCAAAATAAGTGTTGTAGTATAACCATCAGGACAGCAGTGATGTGTAAACTGAATTTGGCAACAGTAGAGTTAATTACATTGAAATTATTGAATATTTTTCATAAAAATCATCAAAAATATAAATTTACATTTGTATATACAATTTAAAATATATTTTTCCCAAAATAAGTGTTGTAGTATAACCATCAGGACAGTAGCCCAAAAACTAAACTAGCCCAAAATCTCAAAACTGACCACTGCACGAAAACTCTATGATTTTGCCTGCCGTGTTTTGTCTTAATAAGCGCTGTACACCATTAGGCTGACTATATGAGTTCATTTCCTCGAATGAGCTTTCCTTCAGCAGTGGACAAAATACATTGATAATCATGAGCCGGAGAGCAGGAGGCTGAGACGCAGATCTGAAGGGAGCGTCTGCTAAATGCAAAACCCGAAAAGCATTACGACAAAAACAGTCAATAACTTCACTGTCACACACTATAGTGTCACCAAATTCAGTTCACACACCACTGATGCCCTGATGGTTATTCTACAACACTTCCACAATATAAAAATACAAAAAAAAAAAAAAAAAAAAGAATACCTTATTAGGATAGAGCTGACTTTGTCCCAATAGATTATCCAGAAAGTAACTCTGAAGAACCAAGATTATAGGCACCTTGATTCAAGTAGATATGAAGTGGATCTTCTGAATCACAGCTCGTCATACAATCAAGAGGCGTATAATGCGAAAAGAGCAAGTGTTTTCAGTTCTCTTCCTCCAACAGTTTTCTTTAACGTCTTTTTCTTCTAAACCACAGTTGCAGCACAATAGACATCTGATAGAGCCGTTGTTGTAATGGATAAAGTAAGGTAAATTATACTTTTTCCTGTAGCCTATATTCAGTAAATTAAAAGTTATAGTTTATAATTGATTTTACACATTCAGACACCAGAGAAGATGAAACTGATGATGATGATGAATGATATATAAAAGTGTTTGATATTAAACATCAGAAATACTCAGTTTGGTTTGTCACTATTAATGCTGTTAATTTTTGATTTTGTTAAAAGAAAATATTCTGAAGAAAGACAAACATAAATGAAGAAGAAAGCCAAAACATTAGGCTACATGTGATGGATGTCTATTTACTGAGTAATTTACAGTTTTGTAAAATGGGTCAAAATGACAATTTTCACCTGAGATTTGGAGTCAGATTACAGGGGGATTAAAATGACTAAAACTGCAGCATTATTTTACTTTTACACAGAGATTGTTAGGTCTATTGGTTGACTTTAGCCATCTTTGTTTCATGCCAACGGTGACATTTTAAAAATATAAAGCACTACTTTTGTTTTTTGCCCAAAGTTTGCATGCCTGCAACTCATATTAAAAATATCTTAATATCCTTTTAGATTCTAATTCCTAACAAACTTTTCTTTTGGTTTCTTAATGTTTAAGGATGAATATGGTTCATTTTAAGTCCCAGGGATGTTAATGTGGCTCCATGAGTAAATTAGTTTACATTTTCAGTGGTCGCACATTTTCTGAAGAACAAATAATGTTGAAACTAGAAAAGTATCTTGTTTTTTTTTTTCTATCATCAACACAATTGAACATTACTGAGTGCCATAAATAGTATTTTTCCAAAGTTTGTGTGCCTGTAACTCTAAAAGTAATAAAGATATCTTAATATCCTTCTATATTCTCATTCTTAATAAACTTTTCTTTTGTAATCTTCATTTTAAAGGCCCAATATGGTTCAGTCCCATAGAAATAATGTGGCTCCATGTTCATATTGTTGAATTTTACCCATTTTCAATGTATAGCTATACCAATGAATATTACTGTATCATCAACCTCTATTAAAAACGATAAACATACGTTTTTTGTTTGTTTGTTTGTTTGTTTTGGTCAGGAAGATAGATGGCATAAAATTTAAAAGCACAATAATTAAACGTCTTTTTTCTTTTTCTTTTTTTTTTCTTTTTAAAAAAGCATTTAAACAATGGCACTTAAAATTTTGAACTAGGCCTAAATGTTTTTGCAGCCATGTATGAATAAATGAAAAGTGCATACTTTCCAGATAAAGAGAACTTAGATGATTATTGGTTATTTTGTGTTTCAATAAGGAGGTCCAAAGTAGCCTACGGTACAAGTTACTTTAATGTAAAATGTTTTTCTCTATTTAACATTAACTTACAACAGTGAAAGATTTTTGATAACGTTTTCCGTCAGGTAGACTGCATGTTTTCTTGCGTTGCTGAATATTGGACTCATGAACAATAATCACGTTGTTTGTAGTCACCCAAACTGATTAACGTTAGCCCGAATCAAAAAGCGGACAGTGAAAGAATGGATTTGCCGTTAGCGCGAGTCCCGATGGCTGTGAAGCGGGAGCGACTGATTCTGCTGGGTCATAAAGCTTTCCGCGAAAGGCTATGTGTTATAGGCTATACTAACAATGATTTGTCTCAAATAAATGGTTAATTCTTAATTTAGATAATATTCCTGAAAATACGGGACAAACTGTGTTCCGTATGGCTTTCATACGGGACGCTTCATTGATGCCTTAAATACGGGACGATTCCGTATTATACGGAACGATTGGCAATCATCCTTTTGAGGTCCAACCCGTGCATAATTATCATAGTAGATCTAATGCTCTGTAAGGAGTCAGGAAAATCAGTGTTACTTTCAGATCACACCTTACACACAATCTGGCAGTGGTTTTTCAGCTGCGTCTGTCATGCATTTCCTAAACGAAATCTTTTTTTGTCATTTTGCGCTGCGCATTTACAAATAGAAATTCGATCAGGCAACAACACATGGCATCCAGCAAATTTTGTTAAAATTTGAACAAACTTTAACGCCGCTTCAGTGTTGCTTTAACACTCTTATTTTAACACTTTAACACTCTTATTTGAACACGTTAACACTCTTGTTTTAATACTTTAACACTCTTATTTTAACACTCTTATTTTAACACTTTAACACTCTTATTTTAACACTCTTATTTTAACACTTTAACACTATTATTTTAACACTTTAACACTTATTTTAATACTTTAACACTCTTATTTTAACACTTTAACACTCTTATTTTAACACTTTAACACTCTTATTTTAACACTTTAACACTCTTATTTTAACACTCTTATTTTAATACTTTAACACTATTATTTTAACACTTTAACACTTATTTTAATACTTTAACACTCTTATTTTAACACTTTAACACTCTTATTTTAATACTTTAACACTCTTATTTCAACACTTTAACACTCTTATTTTAACACTTTAACACTCTTATTTTAACACTTTAATACTTATTTTAATACTTTAACACTCTTATTTTAACACTTTAACACTCTTATTTCAACACTTTAACTCTTATTTTAACACTTTAACATTCTTATTTTAACACTTTAACACTCTTATTTTAACACTTTAACATTCTTATTTTAACACTTTAACACTCTTATTTTAACACTTTAATACTTATTTTAATACTTTAACACTCTTATTTTAACACTTTAACACTCTTATTTCAACACTTTAACACTCTTATTTTAACACTTTAACACTCTTATTTCAACACTTTAACTCTTATTTTAACACTTTAACATTCTTATTTTAACACTTTAACACTTATTTTAATACTTTAACACTCTTATTTTAACACTTTAACACTCTTATTTTAATACTTTAACACTCTTATTTCAAGACTTTGACACTCTTATTTTAACACTTTAACACTCTTATTTTAACACTTTAATACTTATTTTAATACTTTAACACTCTTATTTTAATACTTTAACACTCTTATTTTAATACTTTAACACTCTTATTTTAACACTTTAACACTCTTATTTTAACACTTTAACACTCTTATTTTAATACTTTAACACTCTTATTTTAACACTTTAACACTCTTATTTTAACACTTTAACACTCTTATTTTAACACTTTAATACTTATTTTAATACTTTAACACTCTTATTTTAACACTTTAACACTTATTTTAATACTTTAACACTCTTATTTGAACACTTTAATACTTATTTTAATACTTTAACACTCTTATTTTAACACTTTAACACTTATTTTAACACTTTAACACTCTTATTTTAATACTTTAACACTCTTATTTTAACACTTTAACACTCTTATTTTAATACTTTAACACTCTTATTTTAACACTTTAATACTTATTTTAATACTTTAACACTCTTATTTTAACACTTTAACACTTATTTTAATACTTTAACACTCTTATTTTAACACTTTAACACTCTTATTTTAATACTTTAACTCTCTTATTTTAATACTTTAACACTCTTATTTTAACACTTTAACACTCTTATTTTAATACTTTAACTCTCTTATTTTAATACTTTAACTCTCTTATTTTAACACTTTAACACTCTTATTTTAACACTTTAACACTCTTATTTTAATACTTTAACTCTCTTATTTTAATACTTTAACTCTCTTATTTTAACACTTTAACACTCTTATTTTAACACTTTAACTCTCTTATTTTAATACTTTAACACTCTTATTTTAATACTTTAACTCTCTTATTTTAATACTTTAACTCTCTTATTTTAACACTTTAACACTCTTATTTTAACACTTTAACACTCTTATTTTAATACTTTAACTCTCTTATTTTAATACTTTAACTCTCTTATTTTAACACTTTAACACTCTTATTTTAACACTTTAACTCTCTTATTTTAATACTTTAACACTCTTATTTTAATACTTTAACTCTCTTATTTTAATACTTTAACTCTCTTATTTTAACACTTTAACACTCTTATTTTAACACTTTAACACTCTTATTTTAACACTTTAACACTCTTATTTTAACACTTTAACACTCTTATTTTAACACTTTAATACTTATTTTAATACTTTAACACTCTTATTTTAACACTTTAACACTTATTTTAATACTTTAACACTCTTATTTTAACACTTTAATACTTATTTTAATACTTTAACACTCTTATTTTAACACTTTAACACTTATTTTAACACTTTAACACTCTTATTTTAATACTTTAACACTCTTATTTTAACACTTTAACACTCTTATTTTAATACTTTAACACTCTTATTTTAACACTTTAATACTTATTTTAATACTTTAACACTCTTATTTTAACACTTTAACACTTATTTTAATACTTTAACACTCTTATTTTAATACTTTAACACTTATTTTAATACTTTAACACTCTTATTTTAACACTTTAATACTTATTTTAATACTTTAACACTCTTATTTTAACACTTTAACACTTATTTTAACACTTTAACACTCTTATTTTAATACTTTAACACTCTTATTTTAACACTTTAACACTTATTTTAATACTTTAACACTCTTATTTTAACACTTTAATACTTATTTTAATACTTTAACACTCTTATTTTAACACTTTAATACTTATTTTAATACTTTAACACTCTTATTTTAATACTTTAACACTCTTATTTTAATACTTTAACACTTATTTTAATACTTTAACACTCTTATTTTAACACTTTAATACTTATTTTAATACTTTAACACTCTTATTTTAACACTTTAACACTTATTTTAACACTTTAACACTCTTATTTTAATACTTTAACACTCTTATTTTAACACTTTAACACTTATTTTAATACTTTAACACTCTTATTTTAACACTTTAACACTTATTTTAATACTTTAACACTCTTATTTTAACACTTTAATACTTATTTTAATACTTTAACACTCTTATTTTAACACTTTAACACTTATTTTAACACTTTAACACTCTTATTTTAATACTTTAACACTCTTATTTTAACACTTTAACACTCTTATTTTAATACTTTAACACTCTTATTTGAACACTTTAATACTTATTTTAATACTTTAACACTCTTATTTTAACACTTTAACACTTATTTTAACACTTTAACACTCTTATTTTAATACTTTAACACTCTTATTTTAACACTTTAACACTCTTATTTTAATACTTTAACACTCTTATTTTAACACTTTAATACTTATTTTAATACTTTAACACTCTTATTTTAACACTTTAACACTTATTTTAATACTTTAACACTCTTATTTTAACACTTTAACACTCTTATTTTAATACTTTAACTCTCTTATTTTAATACTTTAACACTCTTATTTTAACACTTTAACACTCTTATTTTAATACTTTAACTCTCTTATTTTAATACTTTAACTCTCTTATTTTAACACTTTAACACTCTTATTTTAACACTTTAACACTCTTATTTTAATACTTTAACTCTCTTATTTTAATACTTTAACTCTCTTATTTTAACACTTTAACACTCTTATTTTAACACTTTAACTCTCTTATTTTAATACTTTAACACTCTTATTTTAATACTTTAACTCTCTTATTTTAATACTTTAACTCTCTTATTTTAACACTTTAACACTCTTATTTTAACACTTTAACACTCTTATTTTAATACTTTAACTCTCTTATTTTAATACTTTAACTCTCTTATTTTAACACTTTAACACTCTTATTTTAACACTTTAACTCTCTTATTTTAATACTTTAACACTCTTATTTTAATACTTTAACTCTCTTATTTTAATACTTTAACTCTCTTATTTTAACACTTTAACACTCTTATTTTAACACTTTAACACTCTTATTTTAACACTTTAACACTCTTATTTTAACACTTTAACACTCTTATTTTAACACTTTAATACTTATTTTAATACTTTAACACTCTTATTTTAACACTTTAACACTTATTTTAATACTTTAACACTCTTATTTTAACACTTTAATACTTATTTTAATACTTTAACACTCTTATTTTAACACTTTAACACTTATTTTAACACTTTAACACTCTTATTTTAATACTTTAACACTCTTATTTTAACACTTTAACACTCTTATTTTAATACTTTAACACTCTTATTTTAACACTTTAATACTTATTTTAATACTTTAACACTCTTATTTTAACACTTTAACACTTATTTTAATACTTTAACACTCTTATTTTAACACTTTAACACTCTTATTTTAACACTTTAACACTCTTATTTTAATACTTTAGCACTCTTATTTTAACACTTTAACACTCTTATTTTAAGACTCTAACACTCTTATTTTAACACTTTAACCCTCTTATTTTAACACTTCTTGAGCGTGTCTCAAATAAACTTGTTAATTAAACACTGGAGGTTTTGCTGTGTGCTGTATTTTTATATTTATTGTATTTATTTTATTCATATCTGCTCACTATTTACTCAGTTGTTTGTGCGTGTTTGAAGTTTTATGTCATCAGCTCAAAGTCATAACTGATCAACAGTAAATATTGATTATATTCTTCAGTTTTGAGATGCAAAGCAACATGTCGAGTCAATAATGTGATGTGATTTGACAAATCAGCCGTTGGGTTAAATTTTTAAATGAATTTTTTCTTAACCCAATGGTTGGGTTAGTCCATATTTGACCCAACTTTTAGTTAAAACAACCCTGCACTGTACATCTGTAGCCATCAGTCCTGTTGTATCATGTAGGAGACTAAGATGAGACAGAGAAGTCACTGGTGCTAAAATAAACTAGTCAGAAATGGCTTTATCATTATTTTACAGAGTTCTTTAAAGCTGCTCTAAGTGATGATGGGTGACGTCACTTCTTGTTGATGTTTAAACTAAGTATTGGCAAACAAAAAAATGGAGGCTAGCTACATAGATATCATATATAAAGGCTAGATGTCTCGTGCGCGCTGCTGGCCAATGGAGGTCGACGTCTGCACGTGGCGGCCATCTTGCCACAGTGTGTTCGCTCACTCGTTTAATGGTTTATGTACATTTAAATAACCATAACTTGCTCAATTTTCTACCGATTTTCAAACGGTTTGGTTTGTTATAAACGTCAGAGATGTAGTTATGACACTGCATACATACAATGCATACATATGAATAATTATAACATACATGTTCAAGCATTTGGAATTATAGTCACATTAATAACATTTGAAACCAAACCGTTTGTAAATCCGTCAAGATTTCAGCGAGATAAGAGGATTTGTGTGCATGCTGATCACTCACCTTAATTCACAGCTTCACTGTGACAAGATGGCCGAACGGTGATGCCGGAAGTGACTGCGCCATAAGACATCTAGCGTTTATATGATATCTATGGCTAGCTCGACCCTCCCTCCTCCTCATCCGTGCACTAACCCCCCAGACCACCCCAAACCCCACCCCCATATCATTCTTGTCAGTGATTGGCTGGAACAGTGTGTTGTGTTTTGTGGTGCGGGTTAACTCAGTTTTTTTCTGTTGCAGTTTGTGGAGCCTGTGGTGTCTGCAGAGACCGCGTGTCTCACAGTGTGTTCAGGAGACAGGCAGGTAGCGGATGGAGAGGAGATGTTTGCTGGATGTGACAAAAAAAGTGTTGACCTAAAAAACGTGTGACATCGCTTAGAGCACCTTTAAAATCATTCAGTTTTACTTTCAAAACATTCACATATTGTAAGGGGTTTTCACAAAGTTTCTGTTTAACTTTAGTCACACTTGTCCAAGAAAATGATCCCCGATCCATAATTTCCTTTACTTGCTTTTTGTAATAATCGTGAGCAACACAAGGCTAAACATTTTTCAGGTTCTTTCTTTGTTTGTAGTCAAGTTGTAGTTTATCTTGCCAATCGTAATAAAACCCTGACTACCTGACAGAATTATAATAAATTAAAGAAAAGTTTAGTGCAATTTAAAATATATTTTCATAGGATATAATACCCAAACATTTTGTTGCTCCTCTATTGTTAATATCCGCATGTTCCATAAATAATAAAAAGGGACTCCAGACCCTCTTAAATTAGTCTTCTTTACCCTTAAGAATATAGGTTAGCGGAAATAGGTTAGCTTTTTAAGATTTCTGCGCATCACGTGTTGTGGTAAACCTCTCTCAGTATCTCTAAACCAGTGTGTGCTTTAACAGTTAAACGGTTGAACAGGACACAGATGTTCAAGTGTTTTTATTTTATCAGTTTCTGTGTTCCTCTTCTTTGCTCCTGCACTCGACGCTGTTAATCTTTAATGTGACTGAGTGTTTAGGAAGAGTTCATTGTTCTGTGTCTGTTCACTGCAGATAAACTCTGTCCACCATTTCTTGACTCCTCTCAACATTAAACCAGTGATTTGTTATCAGAGTCATTCCACGAAACCGGTATGATTTGGACTTACACATTTTTGGATTTTTATTTATATGTATTACTTGCTAACTTACAGAAAAACATATTTTCTCACCTCAGGCATCAAATCCCTATTATTATTGGTAATTATTTTGAGATATGGTCACTATTAGTCTTCAACACTGTTATGGACACTATGGGAGCTCTCTGAATATGATTATAAAATATATTTGTAATGAAATCAACATTTTCCTATTAATCAGATGTCCCTCACACTAATTCAGTTATTGTAAATGTAAAATTTACATACATTTTACACTTATGCTACTAAAGTCTGAAATGTGCACTTTTTGTGACAACAACCACATCATTTTTGATCAAAGATGTGGATTAACTTCAGAATTTGAACTAAAATCAGTATTCTTATGATTGCTCTGAACATTTCAGACTAAGTTCAACAAACATTAAATTACTTATTCATAAACTTAAAAAAATAATTAACCCTTTCATACATGAATTATGATAACCTCAGTCAGGATTATTTTCCTTTGTGTTTTTATTGCTCTTAGGGCATGAAAAACAAGAATTGATTTTTATTTTATTTTTTTACACATTTTTCAAAGAGATCTTCAGATGTCCACTTGAGTGGACAGCATGCGGTTGGTTTAAACTGAAGATATACTGTATTAAATATAAGACAATAATCAAATAGATAAAGTATGTGAATTTAACAAACTAATCAATACAATTATATCAAATCATGTGAAAACTATAAAATATATACAAAAAATATAAATGCGAAATATTGCAATGGCTTCATACAACTTCATACAAGTTGCACTTCACCTATCTATGATATCAGAACATGAGGACGTGATTCCATCAGAATTTTCTACAGCCTGTCAAGCTACAACTGTGGAAACCACTCAGATGCTCCCTCCAGTGCACCAGAGTATGGAGATTTACCCTTATTAGCTGATAATTCTGATTATGTTCAAGATGGACATGCACATTTCTATCATAGCCCTCCTCTGAGAAAACCTAGCGATACGTTTTTTCAATCTCATCTGAAATGATCAGTGTTGGGGGTAATGCATTACAAGTAACATGCATAACCCATTCAGATTACTTTTTTGATGTTACAAGTAAAGTAATGTGTTACAAGTAACATGCATTACCTAATCAGATTACTTTTTGATCTAACAAGTAATTAACTACAAGTTATGTGCATTACCTAATCAGATTACTTTTTGATGTAACGAGTAAAGAAATGCATTACAAGTAACATGCATTAGGTAATCAGATTACTTTTTGATGTTATGAGTAAAAAAACACATTACAATAACGTGCATTATGAAATCAGATTACTTTTTGATCTAACAAGTAAATGCCTTACAAGTGTCATACATTATGTAATCACGACTTTTTTCGATGTCAATGAAAATTACATTCTAATAATACAAATACATTTATTTACAGTAAAAAAAGTCACACAATATTCACATTATAATTATGAATTGTAGCTGAAATATAGCCATTGCATGCATGACGTCCACTACAGTGGACATGTGATTAATCAGAGTTTTCTCTCAATCTAAAATCAAAACTTGGAAAATTTTACTGTGATATGACTCATTAGACATTGCTTTATGCTGCAATATTTTTTTTTACCTACAAGAGTCTCCTAGGATAGAAGGAATGGGTGGATATTCTGGAGCAACTTGGCATGTCTGACTGACCCTGGGCCATCTTGGTTTGGAGGGGGAAAAATCGAAACTCAAAGGCTTGCCACTTGGTTGCAATTTATAGGATGATGCACCAGGGTCCAATGAAGAGATTGATGTGCCACTCTGCCATAAAACCCGTGCAAATTCAAGAAAATGCTTTTTTAATAGCTGTCCACTGTAGTGACCACTATGCGTGAAAGGGTTAATGAAAATGTTGGTGTGATGGGGTTGAGACTAGGGTAACAAGGTTGAAGAGACAAATATAGCTTAACGTATACATTGTATTTTTTTCCTCTAATTCACTGTAAGATTTTCTATGAGCACTGTATTTCTTTATGTAACCAAGAAAAACAACAAATATAAATTGCAATTGCAACTCAGTTTCATTAACCCGACTGCAGGGAAAACGTACTCGGTTACTAACGTAACCTCTGTTCTCTCTAGAAGAGGGAACGAGTACTGCGTAATATCTTACGCTATGGGGAAATCTCTTTTCCGCGAGATACTGAAGCCAGAAATTATACTTAATTTTTTGGAATAATGTAAAACGCATTGCCTGAATCTGATTATGCGACTGATCCTGTAATATAATCTGATCAGATGAGAGTCTCTTTCTGCTTCATATGAGACACATGATGACGCTATCTCACGACCAATTCGTACGAATTCGTACGAATGATAAAAAGTTGGCTAATTCGTACTAATTCGTACGACCTAGCTCGTACGAATTTGTACGATTTGTCTAAACCCACGTGATGGGTAGGTTTAGGGGCGGGGTCAGGGGTAGGTCATTCGTATGAATTCACACGAATTGGCCAATTCGTAAAATATGTACGATTTTCCAGGTCGTATGAATTCGTACGAATAAGCCACCTCGTAGAATTTGTACGTTTTCCCGTGAGATCGGGCTCTGACGCTATCTGATCCTGAAACTAAAGGCCTTTGAGTTTCACCTCAAATCTACTTCTGACATCTAGTGGACAAAGATGAAAACTGCAGATCATATTCTGTGTGTTAGGAGGAATAGAAAACACACACTCATACAGATTTATTTACAATGCCTTCATTTCTATTTTAAACAAGTGACATTCTCTCAGTTTAATTCACTGAATGTCATTCATTATCAACTCACAAATAATAATGTGATTTTACATTTTGTGTGAATGACTGAACTTCTAGCAACTTCTGCTTTAATGTATACTATGATGTGTTTGTGAACAGTAGATATTGAGTATTGAGTAAGTGTTGATCTGTTGTTGTTCAGGGGCCGTATTCACAAAGAATTTTAAGGCTAAAAGTAGCTCCTAACTGGTGAATTTAGGAGCAACTCCTAAAAATAATGGGCGTGTCACTCGTAACTTTAGGACTCCTAATTTGTTTGATTAAGATTAATTCACGAAGCATTTTAGCCCTAAAAGTAGCACCTAAGCCTGGGACAGCTTAAAAGAAGTCGAGAGGACTCCTAACTCACTAAGACCTATTCACAAACCGCTTTTTGTGGCATTTCACGTTGCAATGTTTTGAAATGCGTATGCGGCGGCTACAGGAGCTTCCAATCGCGAGGGAACAATTTTGCATTGTAGGCATAATGCAATAACGCCACCAACAACAACCAAAACTAGGCTACTCATTGCATGTAAACTAATTGTAACGTTTCATTGTGAATCAAATTAAAATGTTCTTCTCTTTGCAAACGTAGGCAGAGGCATAGTGACAGATTAATTCAATAATGTTGTAAAGATATTGCATTAATCCATATGTTTCATTAGGCTACTAGGCTATTTGTTTTGCCTTACTCTTTATTCATTTAGGCTATTTATTCAGTTATTCATCATCTTCCGTCCTTCGCACTACTTGTGTAGCGCACGCATTCTCAGACCTGTCACCTGTCACCAGGGCCGTCGATAAGGGGGGATAAAGGGGAACGTTTTCTGGGGCCCAGCCGCTAAAGGGGGCCCATGCAGTCCAGCTATATATATATGTTCATCCTAAATATAAGCAAAAGTTACCATATTTTATTTTGAACCAAAATAGCACCATTAATTGTTGAAAGTGAGAAAAAAAAATGCATTTTATTTAATGTTGCTTGAGTAAAATGTAGCCTGTGTCATAATGAAACACCCCTTTCCTGAAAATGGTCTGATCTATTTTTTGTTGTAGCCTACTTAATATCGCGAGCGGGCGCGGGCGCCGTGAGCGTTGAGCGAGCAGCAGGTACGAGTAGTGAGTTGTCGTCGAAAAAGATGAATAAAGCAAAAAAGCTGGCGGGGGCTAAACATAGAAAAAGAAAGAGGGAAAAGGAGATGGCATGTCAATTGATGAGACAGCAGCTAAATAAGTGGATGAAATGAAACGGGTAGGATTTAAAGTGTGACGTCCAGGCATGTAGGCTACTGGCCATCGGGACTACCGGGAGATTCCCAGTGGGCCGACGTGCTTTTTGGGCCGATGCATCCCATACTTTTTTCTTTTTTTTTGTCTTAATGGCCCATAAAACTGTACATTCGTTTTGTTTTGTTTTGCTTAATCGGCGGCGCTGGGTTAGTGCCGGTGTAATGCATTGGTCAAAAAAAGTCAGCGTTAGTTTTTTTTCTGAAACACCGGCCCATGAAACAAGTAGATCAGCGGCCCATGGTTCTTTGGAACTATATGGTTATCCGGACCAGTGACGGGTAGAAATTAGTACAAAACTAATTATGAAAGTTTCCTTTATTTTTCAGTGCATTTGTTTTACAATATATGGCTATTATATCATGGGATTAATATTATAACTATTATCATGTAGTAGTTTAATTTAGACAGACACTAACTAAAAGAGGTTTTAATTTTTAATTTGCACACTGAATATGGGTTGGAGTTTTTAATTTTGAACTCTCAAAGTGCACCAGATTGATGAATTTAACATTAAAAAGCACAAAATTAAGAGAAATTAAGAACCCCCCAACCCCCCTACCCCCTAGAGTCAGTGACAGCAAAATTGTTGCTGCATACCCTTCTGACACTGGGTAGTTGTGCCCCTAAGTCTCTCTCAGTTAAATGTATGTGTTAATGTAGGAGAGAGAGAGAGAGCACACGCATGATATGAGTAGCCTATAGCAGATTTGGGGAGGGCCCATTCACTGGACCTTTTCAGGGGCCCAGTCATTTCTGTGGGCGGGCCTGCCTGTCACTCATCATCGTAGGGGAGGTGTTAGGAATCATAGAGAGCCTAAGTCCCGCCCCTGCGCTTCCGGCTCATGGGACCTTATTTCGGAAAAAATATGTATGGAAGTCAATGGCGAGAGACAACTTATCTTTTTATTCCGTCTGAACTGTGCCCTGAACTACACATATGATGTTTGTCAATTTAAAAGGTAATTATTAAAGTCAAGAAGTCGCAGTTTGTCATAAAACAGAAGAGTAACGTTTAGTTTTATGTGAAAATCGCTCAATGAACTACATCTCTCGTCTCGCACTATGTACGTCACAAGACCCGTTGCTCGTATGTGTGTATTCTGTCTCAAAACACTCAGGCATGACGGCGTTACGTTAAGATTATAATGTAAGAATATAGAAAAAATGACAGACATAGCTTCAGTAAAGTTAGCTTCATTCATTGAGAGAAAAGGTATGACGTCCCATGTGCGCCTTCTGGGTTTGTAGTCTTTGTAATTACGTATTTTCACAGTCTTATACCTCAACAGTTTTACATCAAGCTGCGACTTTCTTGACTTTAAAATGTATCTTTTAAATTGACAAACATCATATGTGTAAATCAGGGCACAATTCAAACGAGATCAAAATATTTGTTGTCTCTCGCCATTGACTACCATACAATATTTTTCCGAAATAAGGTCCCATGGTGGTCGACCGGAAGGGGAGGGACTTAGGCTCTCTATTCCCGCGTTACAATCATCAACCAATCAAGGTGGTCACTTCAGTCAAGCTCGTGCATGAGTAATGACGTCATCCATAGCAACGAAGACTCACTCTTAGTTTAGGAGTTGTCATTTTTCTTTACTAAGAGTAGGTCTGAAAGGCGTTGTGAATAACTTTTAAGAGAAAACTCCTAGCTAAAATCTTTTAGTGCGATTTAGGAGTACTCCTAGTGGTAAGATAAAATGCTTTGTGAATACGGCCCCTGAACAGCTTCAGTTCGTCTGTTAAAGTCACTAATGTTCTGCTGATGGAAATCAGTGTTAATAAATCAGAGATGATTAAATGAGCAGCTGATGGAGAAAGCGGAGAATAAAAGTGATTCTGTCATAAACTCATCATCATAATCACAGGCTGCTTTATGATATTAAAGCTGGAAGCGTCACAGAATTCACTGGAACTAAAGAGATCTTGATTCTGATCAAACCATTCAAACCTTCAGAATAATATCAAAACAGCAGAAGTCATATTTTATAGTGACGCACATTTGACATCTTTGTGTTTGACTTCAATAATGATTCCCTTCAAATTACAACTTGTTGATTTTCATATTCCCTGATGAACTGAAATCTGTAAGTGTTTTCATTTGTTGCTGTAAAACACATTTTCATCTGTAGCTTCTTTAACTCTGCTGTGATTCTGATGAAAAAAAAAGTTTGTTTTTGCCAGTTTTTATTACTTTTTATTACCAAACATATAACTCAATGCCAATAACACAATAGCAGCATCACAGTATAAAACTTAAGAACACCAAAAAGAGAAAGTAAAATCTTCACAGCTTTGCTGACTTTGTAAACATATGTAGAATAGCCAACACACACTACACACATTTGAAAGTGCAAACTTTTCTTCAGTAAACAGAATAGCAAAATAAAATAAAAAAAAAATAATCCAGACATGATTTTCCCAAATTCAATGTCACTTTGAATAAATTACATTTATTATACGAAATATTCAAACAAGGAATCTTATACCGGAAAAAAATTATAAACATTTAAAACTGAAAGCATGGCAGCCAAGGAGTTCTCCCCCTTTATTCCTTATTTATCAACTATTTTATAAATCTAATCTAATCTAATATAAAGCTTAATAGAATGAGGTGCAATAATGCACACAATTCAACAGTAATGTTTGCTTTATATCATTCATAATGACATTTTATATTTTTTATATTTAACAGGAATTGTTAGCCTACCATGTGCACTGTACTGACTGCTAACGTTAACTGTTACTGAGAAAGTATTAACCACCGTCATGTCAAAATAAACCATAAACTACTGCTCAATATCTGAAGAAAGATAGTAAAGAGAGTAACAGCTAGCTGGCGTCAGTTATTTGTAAAATACAGGGGCGTAGCCATCATTTCAAAAGTGAGGCGGACAGAATGCCAAGCATTATACCAGTTCTTTTTATTTTTTTTATTTATTTTTTTTTGCAGACCTTTCTTGACAGGTTTTTGCTTAATTGGCTTAATATGCTATTTATGTTTAAAGCAATAAAACAGAAAGAAAGAAAGAAAGAAAGAAAGAAAGAAAGAAAGAAAGAAAGAAAGAAAGAAAGAAAGAAAGAAAGATGTTATGTACTTTATACTGCACATAGCCGAGTATTGTATATTGTACAATATTGTTTACATATTTCAAATCGTTGTGTGTAGGCTTCGTCAAACTTCAAGCTTTTAAAACTACTTCAAACTTTCAGGTTAGACTTTTTCAAGACAACACTCATTTTTGTACAATCTATGATCCACACAAACCGAGGCCTCGTTTGTCATTAGTCACGTGATTTTCACGTTAACAACACAAGCCTCGAATCGCGGCTTCATCTGGCACGCCCATTTTTTCTCGACACACGCTCCGACGCCTCGGTTCTGTCACATCACTACCTGCAGTCACTACACAATTCGAGTGCAGCGAGAACCTGCAGGCTACAGTCGTGTTAGAATCACTAATCACTAACAAAAAAGATTTTTTTGGTGAACTGTTTCATGTTTATAAAAAAACAACAACGTAAATTTCACTGCTGTGTGTGCGTGCAGGTCGGGGGGACGTGCATAACAGGCTTGCTTCCAGCTCTGAGCGGTGTAAGCTTATCTTTAATGGCAAGACGCACGACCCCCGGATTACGCAGCTGTTTTGTTTCTATTTTGAAAGTTTTATTTTCATTAATGTTCTTGTTTTGTGGTATTTTCTTTTATTAGTAATTGTTATAATCTGTGTGATTTGATTTTCTTTCTTTGTTTATATAATTTGTATTTTGTAGACGAAGTGCTTCGAGGAAGTCTACTGAAGAACATCCCAGCTGGCATTCGACTGACCTTAAACGTTTAAATGTGGTTGAAATAATGTCAGTTTATGAAAAAACATTCAATCAACGTCAAAACAACGTTGAACACCAAATGGCTGAAATGGTGTTAACTAACTATGGATTCAACATAGAAATATAAATAAAATTTGAGTTGTACGTCAAATCAACATTATTTTTACAACCATGACTTTTAAACATTTTGTTGAAATATATCAGTAGAAAAAAAACGTTCATCGTTGATTAGATTTGCAAAATCAAAACAAAATCCAACGGTTATCCAACACTGACACCTGACGTTGATTCAACGCTGACTCGACGTTAAAATGCCAGCTGGGAAGCAACTGTTGATTTATAAAGTTTTCTTTTTTTTCTGTTATTTGTAATTAATGTAAGCGCTCGGGTCTCCTGTGGCCAATGGTAAAAAGGGTACTTTGCCCACCTCTCTTTTTGGGGTGTAGTGTTTAACACTTGAGTGTGAGTTTCTCATTCCCTTTCTAGTGTGCCACACCAGTGTGGTTGGTTGTAGTGAGTGATTACTGTTTGAGGCGGGGCAGGATTCTCTTTCCCTGTTAGTGTCTTTTGACGACCCAAGTGCTGTCCGTAGTGTTTAAATCTTTATTTTTCTTTATTTAAGTACCTTTTTCTTGTATGTGTCGGTAATGTAAAAGGTAAATGTATTGAAGGTACTTATTAGTGACTGTCATGTGCATTATATTTTAATAAAATAAAAACTGTTTTAATTGGCAGAACTGTCTCAGTCCTCTCTGGAAGGAACGAACCTGGGGTTTAGATTTTCTGAGTACTAGTATATCCTGGGGTGAAAGTCCCTAGGTGGCGTAGTTGGCTACAATTAAGACTTTGAGTATCTGTGAGCTTTTGCTTATCTTAGTTATCATCTTGCTCTCCACCTCACAATTCTGCCACAAACTGAATGAGCTTCAGGAGGAGTGTGTGTGTGTGAGAGGCTTGTATACATGTGGGCGTATCAGTAAGTGGTTTTCTGCAGTTCTTTGATTGGTCTTGTTCTCTGTGATGAGTCAGTGAGTGAAACTCTGCTGAACCTGACTGATAAACTACCATATTTTTCTCAATTCAATAATCAGGAAGTAAACTTTTATTACAGTCATTGTGATTGTGTTAAAGTTATATTCAGATAAAATATGCAGAATAGCTATAAGATAATAACACAGATTATGTGGTTAGTCAACATGTATTCAGTTTAGCACATCAGACATAGTGAACATGTTAGGAGATGATTTTCTGCTTGTTGTTGTAGATTGTCTTTCAAGTGTATTGCACAAGAATTCATTTAAAACGCTAAAATGTATTTAAGAAAAAAATGTTTATTGTTGTGAATTAGGCGGGACGTATTTGTAAAAAGTTCAGAAGTGCACATGAATAATCTACACAATTATAAGTGAATGAGAGTGGCTGTGCAACATCAGGAGTTGTTCATGTTTTCAGCTGTTGGGTGAAGATACAGGTCAATAAACCATTAACAATATTGCTATGAAATATGAGATACTTGTATAAACTTTGATAAATGACTAAAAAAATCAATGGCTTTTCAGAACAACTCATAAAATCTGTATGTTATAAAGTCATGGTAAATATGAATGCCTGTAATATGGAGTATAACTCAGTTAAAGCAATAGTATTTGAGCTGCACCAAAGATATTACAGTAGACAAACCTGTGTGAATATGGAGATGCATGTTTCTAAACACATGATTTAATTATTCATTCAAATCTACTTTACTGAGGAGCTTTATTTTCTGACTGGATTATGTGCTATTTCATCATTAATACTTTGATAGCTCCTATTTGTAAATTATTGAATCTAAATTATTGAATTATTGTAATATTTTGTCATTGCCTTTGTAACGGTCACCAGCTGGAGTGCCCTTGAGAACCACCAGAAGGCACTCCACACCCGACTATTGTCACTCTATCACTAACTACATTTCCCATAACTCACTGCCCGGACTCATCATCACTAATTGCATTCACCTGTGTCTCATCATTCTTGTTAGTTTCAGCCTATTTATTCCTTGTTCATTCATTCAATCATTTTTTCAATCAAAGTTTTGTTTAGTGTCACACTGCAACTCTGAGCGTTTTTCCTGGTTTTCTTGTTTCTTGGTTTTCAGATTTCTTGCCTCTGACCCCTGCCTGTCTTGTTTTGTTTTTGTTTGTTTGTTTGGACTGCCTACCTGTGTTTTGACCCACTGCCTGTTTTTTGGATTACGTGTCTGGATTGCCTCTTAATAAAAGCTGCATTTGGATCTACCTTCGAGTCTCGGAGCAGTCGTGACAGAAAACTTCGCCGCCATGAATCCAGCAGTTAAGATTATGCGTCTCCGTCAAGGAGATCAACCCATTGAAAATTACGTTGTTGACTTTTTGGAGCTTGCTCACCTGACTTCTATGGATGAGGTATGCCTGATGATATTTTTTCGTGGAGGGCTATCTGAGCCGCTCAGCTCCTTTATGCCACTGCATCACCCTAGCTGGACTCTCAGGACAAGATGGTCACTGCCGAGCCAGTGTCTCATGACAAGATGGTCGCTGCCGAGCCAGTGTCTCAGGACAAGATTGTCTCCGCTGAGCCAGTGTCTTCGGACAAGATGGCCACTGCCACATCGCCTGAGCACTCAGCAGATATGGCCGCCGACACGCCTGAACCTGAGCCCTCAGCAGAGATAGCCGCTGCCACGGTGTCTGT
The DNA here is from genome assembly GCA_022828995.1 of Vimba vimba. Taxonomy (NCBI): domain Eukaryota; kingdom Metazoa; phylum Chordata; class Actinopteri; order Cypriniformes; family Leuciscidae; genus Vimba; species Vimba vimba. Next base: position 1,716,151 of record CM040829.1, on the reverse strand, counting down.
TCCTGTTCCTGAGCCGGCGTCTGTTCCTGTGCCTGAGCCGGCGTCTGTTCCTGTGCCTGAGCCGGCGTCTGTTCCTGAGCCGGCGTCTGTTCCTGTGCCTGAGCCGGCGTCTGTTCCTGTGCCTGAGCCGGCGTCTGTTCCTGTGCCTGAGCCGGCGTCTGTTCCTGTGCCTGAGCCGGCGTCTGTTCCTGTGCCTGAGCCGGCGTCTGTTCCTGTTCCTGAGCCGGCGTCTGTTCCTGTTCCTGAGCCGGCGTCTGTTCCTGTGCCTGAGCCGGCGTCTGTTCCTGAGCCGGCATCTGTTCCTGTGCCTGAGCCGGCGTCTGTTGACAAGATGGTCGCTGCCGAGCCAGTGTCTCAGGACAAGATTGTCTCCGCTGAGCCAGTGTCTTCGGACAAGATGGCCACTGCCACATCGCCTGAGCACTCAGCAGATATGGCCGCCGACACGCCTGAACCTGAGCCCTCAGCAGAGATAGCCGCTGCCACGGTGTCTGTTCCTGTTCCTGAGCCGGCGTCTGTTCCTGTGCCTGAGCCGGCGTCTGTTCCTGTGCCTGAGCCGGCGTCTGTTCCTGTGCCTGAGCCGGCGTCTGTTCCTGAGCCGGCGTCTGTTCCTGTTCCTGAGCCGGCGTCTGTTCCTGTGCCTGAGCCGGCGTCTGTTCCTGTGCCTGAGCCGGCGTCTGTTCCTGAGCCGGCGTCTGTTCCTGTTCCTGAGCCGGCGTCTGTTCCTGTGCCTGAGCCGGCGTCTGTTCCTGTTCCTGAGCCGGCGTCTGTTCCTGTTCCTGAGCCGGTGTCTGTTCCTGTTCCTGAGCCGGCGTCTGTTCCTGTGCCTGAGCCGGCGTCTGTTCCTGTTCCTGAGCCGGCGTCTGTTCCGGTGCCTGAGCCGGAGTCTGTTCCTGTGCCTGAGCCGGCGTCTGTTCCTGTGCCTGAGCCGGCGTCTGTTCCTGTTCCTGAGCCGGCGTCTGTTCCTGTGCCTGAGCTGGCGTCTGTTCCTGAGCCGGCATCTGTTCCTGTGCCTGAGCCGGCGTCTGTGCCTGAGCCGGCGTCTGTTCCTGTGCCTGAGCCGGCGTCTGTTCCTGAGCCGGCGTCTGTTCCTGTTCCTGAGCCGGCGTCTGTTCCTGTGCCTGAGCCGGCGTCTGTTCCTGAGCCGGCGTCTGTTCCTGTTCCTGAGCCGGCGTCTGTTCCTGTGCCTGAGCCGGCGTCTGTTCCTGTTCCTGAGCCGGCGTCTGTTCCTGTTCCTGAGCCGGCGTCTGTTCCTGTGCCTGAGCTGGAGTCTGTTCCTGTGCCTGAGCCGGCGTCTGTTCCTGTGCCTGAGCCGGAGTCTGTTCCTGTGCCTGAGCCGGCGTCTGTTCCTGTGCCTGAGCCGGCGTCTGTTCCTGTTCCTGAGCCGGCGTCTGTTCCTGTGCCTGAGCTGGCGTCTGTTCCTGAGCCGGCATCTGTTCCTGTGCCTGAGCCGGCGTCTGTGCCTGAGCCGGCGTCTGTTCCTGTGCCTGAGCCGGCGTCTGTTCCTGTTCCTGAGCCGGCGTCTGTTCCTGTGCCTGAGCCGGCGTCTGTTCCTGTTCCTGAGCCGGCGTCTGTTCCTGTGCCTGAGCCGGCGTCTGTTCCGGTGCCTGAGCCGGCGTCTGTTCCGGTGCCTGAGCCGGCGTCTGTTCCTGTGCCTGAGCCGGCGTCTGTTCCTGTTCCTGAGCCGGCGTCTGTTCCTGTGCCTGAGCCGGCGTCTGTTCCTGAGCCGGCATCTGTTCCTGTGCCTGAGCCGGCGTCTGTGCCTGAGCCGGCGTCTGTTCCTGTGCCTGAGCCGGCGTCTGTGCCTGAGCCGGCGTCTGTTCCTGTGCCTGAGCCGGCGTCTGTGCCTGAGCCGGCGTCTGTTCCTGTTCCTGAGCCGGCGTCTGTTCCTGTGCCTGAGCCGGCGTCTGTTCCGGTGCCTGAGCCGGCGTCTGTTCCTGTGCCTGAGCCGGCGTCTGTTCCTGTGCCTGAGCCGGCGTCTGTTCCTGTGCCTGAGCCGGCGTCTGTTCCTGTTCTTGAGCCGGCGTCTGTTCCTGTGCCTGAGCCGGCGTCTGTTCCTGTGCCTGAGCCGGCGTCTGTTCCTGTGCCTGAGCCGGCGTCTGTTCCTGTGCCTGAGCCGGCGTCTGTTCCTGTGCCTGAGCCGGCGTCTGTTCCTGTGCCTGAGCCATGGTCGCCTGCACAGCCTGCTCCGCCCTGGTCGCCTGCACAGCCTGCTCCGCCCTGGTCGCCTGCACAGCCTCCTCCGCCCTGGTCGCCTGCACAGCCTGCTCCGCCCTGGTCGCCTGCACAGCCTCCTCCGCCCTGGTCGCCTGCACAGCCTCCTCCGCCCTGGTCGCCTGCAAAGCCTGATCCGCCCTGGTCGGCCGGTCTTGCCGCAGTCTCCAGGTCGTCTTCTGTTCCATGGGCCTGGCCATCCATCCCGCCCCCGGGTCCGCCTCCGCTCCACCTCCCTCCTGGAAAATTTCAGAGCGTCTGGAAGCCGCTCCTTTGAGGGGGGGCTATGTAACGGTCACCAGATGGAGTGCCCTTGAGAACCACCAGAAGGCACTCCACACCCGACTATTGTCACTCTCTCACTAACTACATTTCCCATAACTCACTGCCCGGACTCCTCATCACTAATTGCATTCACCTGTGTCTCATCATTCTTGTTAGTTTCAGCCTATTTATTCCTTGTTCATTCATTCAATCATTGCGAAGTTTTGTTTGTTCCTGGTTTTCTTTGTTTTCTTTGTTTGTTCCTGGTTTTTCTTGTTTCTTGGTTTTCAGATTTCTTGCCTGTTCCTTGGATTACTCTCTTGCCTCTGACTCCTGCCTGTCTTGTTTTGTTTTTGTTTGTTTGTTTGGACTGCCTACCTGTGTTTTGACCCACTGCCTGTTTTTTGGATTACGTGTCTGGATTGCCTCTTAATAAAAGCTGCATTTGGATCTACCTTCGAGTCTCGGAGCAGTCGTGACAGCCTTTGTATTGACTAAAAGCTGCTGTGACAGCATTTAGACTATACAGCAAACAAGGTAAAAATAAGCAGTAGCCTACGTTTTTTTCAAGTCAGAAACCGGTTGGATTGGTTGTATTGTGGGCATGGCCTAAATGCACTCTGAGAGTCTCAAACATGGTAGAAAGTGAAACAACCTGTGGAAAAAAAACACTGAGCGATTTTTGAGACTGGAAACAGTTTTAAGGGGTGATGAACTAATAAATAAAATTTTCCTTGAGTTTTTGACATATAAGAGGTCATCATACTATAAGAATAGCCTGTAAGTTTCAGAACTGAAAACTTCCTTGTTAGTTCAATAAAAGCTTTTTTTTTATTTTTTTTATTTTTTTTATTCAAGAATTGTTTTACAATAGTGCAAACATACATTTCTTAGAAATATAGAACATTTCCAAAAAGGCATATATTAAACAAATGAAGTCAATTTTGCACAACCATAGGACACAAATAGGAAATAAAAAACTGAAAAAGAAGAAAAAAAAAATAAAAATAATAATAATAATAATAAAACAGCAGAGACATAAATCATGGTATATGAAAGATCTCATATTTTTTCAGAAAAGACGTACATTTTCTATTGTCAATTGTTCTTAGTGATTTAATTAAATGTTTTACTTCACAAAGGAAATCATTAAAAGTAGGAATTTTCTTAAGAAACCTTTGCTTGTGAAAGTAAAATTTTGCCACAAGTATAAGGAAGTTAACAGTAGATTCTAAAGATTTGTTTGGGTTTTCAAAAAGACAAATTACATCCTTTATGCATAGATTACTGATCATATTCACTTTAGAAAAACAAGAAGAGCTTAAATCATTCCAGAAAATTGAAGAAACATTACAAGAAAAAAACAAATGACAGATGTCTTCAACTTCATTATTACAGAAGGTGCATACCTCAGCTAAATCACAGTATTTGGACAAAAGTGCGTTACAAGGGTATGTGATGGGAATAACGGCGTTATAAATAAACGGCGTTACTAACGGCGTTATTTTTGTCAGTAACGAGTAATCAAACTAATTACTGTTTCCTCCGTTACAACGCCGTTGCCGTTACTGTCAATAAAAATGCGGCGTTACTATAATTGAGCTCACTGAAGCGGTTTTCATCCGAGTGGGCTCTCTCTCTCTCTGTGCGTGTGTGTGTGTGTGTTTATGAGGCGCCGGACTGGACAAAAGCGAGGCGAATGCCGCGAGCCAGCGCGCTCGACAGTGAGCGAGAGAGACCGAGTGTGTCCGAGAACGCGCTCGACAGTGCGCGAGAGAGACCGAGTGTGTCCGAGAACGCGCTCGACAGTGCGCGAGAGAGACCGAGTGTGTCCGAGAATGCGCTCGACATTGCGCAACAGAGACCGAATGTGTCCGAGCGCAACGAGCATAAATACTTTATTTATAAATAAATTACACATTTCAGCATTAGAATATTCTCTGTAGCATATTGGTATCATATGCAATGTTTTAATTAGTTTATATAGCCTAACATAAACTCCAAAATAACCTGCAGGGAACGTTCAAACATGGCTATTTGTTTGACCGGTTGTTGTGCGGCAAACACGACTAGAATTTGGCTAACCTCTGATGATGACGTTCTCTGTAGGTTATTAAAATAAAGCCCCAAAAGATTATAAAGATTTTATTATTATTATTTATGTTGGTACATTGTTCAGTATTATATTGAGAGCTTGCTTTTGTTAAACTTAATATTGTGAGGAAGAAAATACTTCAAGTAGGCAATACAGTCTACCTGTTGTAAAGGTGTGTGTTTTATCATTTTAATGATATGCACTAGTGTATGTGTATGTAGGCTATATTTTCTATTACTATTTATTTATTTTAGTACATTTCTTAAGAAGCATGTTCTATTTAGTGTCCATTTAATTCATTTAACATTTCATATTGGGGGTATCCAAGAAATTTCTTATATTTAAACTTTTTAAAAAAAAAAAAATTTAAGTAACGCAATAGTTACTTTCCCTGGTAATTAGTTACTTTTGTAATGATGTAATTCAGTTACTAACGCAGTTACTTTTTGTGAGAAGTAACTAGTAACTATAACTAATTACTTTTTTAAAGTAACTTACCCAACACATGGGTATACATTATGCAAGATTTTAAAATGCACTTCTCTCATTTTATTGGGTATACAATATTTAAATGGTAGTAACCATGTTTTCTTCCACTGAATGTTATCTATTATAGAATTCCAAAAGAATTTTCCTTTTGGAGTGCATAGATTTCTAGATTGAGAGAGTTGACGAATAAATGTATTATTACAATCTTTACTTAAAAGCGAAACACCATCCAAACATAACAAAGATAATTGTTTAGAATATGCCTCATGGGTAAGGGAAGCTTTCATCAGACATATTAAACCACTTTAGCCTTTATAACAGAGTTAAATTCTTTAAACGGGACAGGATATTGGTAGATATTCATAAAACTCTCATAGGATAACAAATCACCATTAGAGTTGAACAGATCTGCAATGAAAATTATGTTTTTATTAAACCATTTCTCAAGAAAGAATGATCTATTTCTAATTTTAATATCTGAGTTATTCCATAAGATGGCTTTATGGGGGGAAAAGTTGTGGTTGTATACCAATTTCCAGGCTAACAGAGCTTGTTGATGAAAACTAGTCAATTTAATTTACCAGTGGAGTAATTACATTTCATCAAAAAAGAAAGGCCACCTACCCTTTTAAATTTGTTATTTGGGATAAAATACCACATGTGTCTGACCCAAGTAAGCGTCTCTTCAACCAATTAATTTTGAAAGTGTTGTTGGTATCATCAAAGTTCAGGACTTCAAGACCACCCTCACTTCTTTTGTTTGCTAAAATATATTTCTTCAATTTGTGAGATTTATTATTCCAAATAAAATCAAGAAAAATCTTATCAATATTTTTGGAGGTGTGATTATCTAAAGACAGGGAAGGGTACACACATCTGGATAATCCCTCTACTTTGGATAAGAAGACTCTAACTAAAATTGACAGATCTCTTTGTAACCAACTATTAAAAATAAATGTAGTTTTGGAAAGACGTGAAGAAAAATTCAGAAACTGTCTACCAATTAAATTTTTCGTTATATGAATCCCCAAATATTTCACTTCATTTTTAACTGGTATATTTTCAATTTCAGATTCTACATTGTCAAATAAGCAAATAATTTCACACTTGGATAAATTAAGTTTGAGTCCAGAAGCGTTAGAGAAGGCATTAATTGTAGTTAATACTGGAGAAACTTGCTCTTTATCTTTTAAGAATAAAGTGGAATCATCTGCTAATTGTGAGATACGAATCTCTCTGTTAAAGACACTAAGACCAACAAAGTTATCATTATGCAATATATCAATGGATAATGTTTCTAAAACCACTAAAAATAACAATGGGCTTAAAGGGCAACCTTGTCTTATTCCTCGAAGAATAGGAAATCTTGGTGATGTTCGCGAATTTAAAATTATACAGCTATAAAGTGGGAGAGAGGCTGCACTTTGCTTAAATATAGTTTTATTTGCACAGACGCGTTTCGGCGCGTGCCTTCTTCAGTGTGCAACCAGGCACGTGCCGAAACGTGTCTGTGCAAATAAAACTATATTTAAGCATAGTGCAGCCTCTCTCCCACTTTATGTATTATAATTATCTAGGCCAGCACTCTTAAAGTTGATATTTATACACACTGAGTGAAGCCTGCTCCTATCCACATTTAAATTATACAGCTATCAATATCTTTGTACAACATTTGGACAACATTAATGAAACTGGATGGGAATCCAAAAGCCCTTAAAGAGCTTATAAGGAACTGATGCTCTACAGTGTCGAAGGCCTTGTAAAAGTCAAGGAATAAGATGATAGCATCAGACTCAATTTCTTCTTTATAATCAATAAGATCCAGAACAAAACGAGTATTACAGCTAATATGACGTCCTTTCATAAAGCTGGTCTGTGTTTCATTAATGATATGATGTAAATGCTGTTTTAATCTCTTGGCAAATATAGAAGCAAATAATTTATAATCAAAATTTAGAAGTGTTATAGGGCGCCAATTATCAATTTAAAGTTACATCTTTGTCTGGTTTGGGAATAAGAGATATCACTCCTTGTTTCATAGTGGGAATCATCATTCCAGTTTTTATACATTCTTGAAGCATTAATAAAAAGGGTTTTATTATCCAAATTATCCTACATCCTATCCAGGACATATAGATAATCCCGTGGTAACTAAAGAGCCTATCCTTTAGTCGTGTCCTCAAGAGTTAGGCGATCAGTCTCTACAAACTCGTATTCTATTATAAAGATAATAGATTTCCCCTTAAGTCTACCTTTTAAGGTACTCTTCAACCGTGTTCGCTATACAACAATAACCCTGTCGTAAGCTGCCTCTTTGGCTAGGCTTTGTTAATCAATCAAATCTCACAGTGATTATTCTCATATCAAAAGAATGCTCACCCTCTGGTGTCGTTTCCTCCAGTTAGGATCTTCCTGATCCAGATAGAAGAATGCGACACATACTCATGAATCCAAGGTCCAGTCAGATGATTATAATAAATGTTTAACAATATTTATTAAAAGAATCAAATGAAAAGAATACTTGTTACAGATTACAAAATGAGTACTAACTAACAGAGAGATACTAGCTAGGCTTAAAGCTTCTTGCATCTGATAACTGCTGGCTGTATCGGACTGGAGATTGCAAGGAAGAGCAAAGAGTCCTGTCCAGGGGTGCGTTTCCTGAAAGCATCGTTGGCCAACTATGGTCGCAAGTTCTGTCGTTACCAATAGAGTTCAATGGACATTGCGATGAACTTGCGACCATAGTTCGCTAACGATGCTTTCGGGAAACGCACCCCAGGTCTCTTCTTTTATAGTCTAAATTCAGCCGTCTTCATCATAGTAATATCAAGCACATGCCTGCTGTTTCTAGCAAGTGTAGTCCTGCTATTTCTGTGCAAGCATGTCTATGTCTAGCCAGCGGCTTGTTCTCTAGCAAGCAGCTGAAGATACAACAGTTCCTTTGTATTTGTGGATAATGACTGTTATCACTGCTCTCTCATGTGGTTTGAGAGATGCGGAGATGAACAACAACCTCTTTATTCAGCAGAACACTTTTAGATGGTTATATTCTTTATTAACCAAGACAGCTCGTTGGCTGCATCCTTAGTTACAGATGTCTTATTATGACCCTTTCTGCGCTGACGTCGAGTTGGAGGTGCAAATGAAGCGAAGGAAGTGCCACTCTCAGGTGGACCTCCCTCAACACCCCAAACAGAATTCTAAAGTGAGGCCATCGCATCCAGACGACTTCCCTTTTTTCATCGATTTCATTGCATCCCTAATTTCAATTAATGAAACAGGAGCCTCACATAATAATTTAAATTCATCACTAATTTGCGGTATATAGTTCTTAATTTGATGTAGGTATGAATCACTTTGATTTGCCTGAAAATCAGAGGAGTATAATTTTCTATAAAAATTTGTGACAAAATTCTCTATTTCTTCAGGGTGTTTTGAAACAGAATTGTTAATTTGCAAAGCAGAAATGCTTTTCCTTTTAAAATTCCTTTTCTCAAGTGAAAAAAAAAAGCTTGTATTTTTCTCTCCCTCCTCCATCCATCTCGCCCTGGACCTAACGAAGGCACCTTTAACTATTGTAATATATAGCTGGTCTAATTCTAATTGCAAGGTTTTTAACCCTTATGTGCTGTTGGGGATGTTTTCATCCACTACGGGGTATTTTTGAGTCTTAATTTGGCCATAACTTTTTCTGTGTTTCAGCAAATGGAATGATTTTTGGTGACAAATCTTATTTTGACACATATTTTGGGAAAATGCTTTGAAATTTTTCAAAAACTCAACAGTACACTGTGGGCAAATTCACTACCCTTTCGTTATGTTCGTGGCTGAAAACAGCCACTACTTTAAACTGCTGTAAAAATGTATCAGATAAATATTTTTTACAATTTGTTTTGCATAAATCTATTAATCAACCTCAGTCCTGATCAAAACTACTAAATGTTTCCAAAAAAATTCAGGATTTTAACTCTTTAATTGCCAAATTCATAAATGATGTCACTGATTTGGAGAAAAAAACACACAAAATGACTTATTTTCAATATAAAATGTGAATGTGGACTGGATTTTTTTTTTACCTTTTATCACAGTCTTGGACATGTCAAAGATTAGAAAGGATGATAAGGGTGCCACATCCAAATCAGGATCTGGCTCTCCTGAGTCTGTGGTGTCAGAGGGAGAAGACGATACATCGTGCAGCTCGCTGGAGGGGTCAGGCTGCATAATCATCTCTAAAACTTCACTACAAGTCAAGCCCTTTCTCATGTTGCTTGCTGCTCTTCTCACCATCAAATGACCAGCAGGCTTGCATGCAAGTGTTTAAATCCACTTGCTTTGTTTAGTCTGCTTTTCTCACCATCAAAAGGCAGCAGATGCATAAATACACTTACTTTGTTTTTGTTTACTCCATGTAGTTCTGAGAGCTGAGGTGCATATTTTGATTTTCTCAGACGCATCAAGGTGAGTTCTCATACTCTCTCTCTCACACACACACACACAGACACACACACACGGACACACACACAAATATGCTATTATACTCCATATGACTCCATGTAAAAGCAAGAAATTAAGCTTTTTTTTGCACATGCCTATCTAAAGGATTAATGCTGCCACCTGGTTATCAACAGTAAAAATGACAAATTTTACCTCTTCCCAACAGAGAAAACCACCAACAATCAGAAATGCATGATTATATGGTGTCATGGCTTTGCACTCAAAAAATGTGGTTATAATGGAAGTCAATGGGGCAAAAACAGCCACAAACAGTAAATGAGGGAGAAAAAGTTAAAATCTGATGCTGCACAAAAACTAACAATGCATCAAAACCAAAGTTGTTTCTCATCTTTGACATGTCCAAGACATTATGCATTATGCTCTATTAATAGCTGATGGAGCTTTAAATAAAAAAAAAAAATCCCAAATAGCATCATGTGACTCAAGCTCATTTTTTGAAAATATTTGTTTAACTAATCCCTTGATCTGATCATTAAATATTTTATCTTTTAGCAGAGTATTGTTCATCTTCCAATAACCACGCAAGATATTCTTCTTTTGTTTTGTCTGCAAATTCAACTTAATTACTAAGTGGTCCGAGAAAGGAGCATACTGGTGGCTAACATCAAACACATATTGCAGTATCTGTTGAGAAATCAGAAAAAAATCTATTCTAGATTTAGAAGTTAGCAACTTATTACTCCATGTAAATTCCTTAACATCTGGATGATAGTAACGCCATGCATCTGCAATATTGAGATGATCACACAAGGTACAAATAATGTTATTACTGAGGCCCATTTTAGGAGGAAATCTGTCAGCTGAATTATCTAAAACAACATTAAAATCTCCAGCAATAATAATAAATGCCTGTTGATATTTATTTTTTAAAACTTCAATTTTCCCTGTAATGATGAAATAAGACTCTTGTTGGCAGAACTTAAATTGTGGCCATAAATTTTACATATTATAAAAGTAGCATTATCAAGTTCAGTGACAAGAATAACCCATCTTCCTTCTGTAGAAACCAAAGACTCAACAATAGGCTTGTTTGAGATGAACAAAATCTGCGCAGAACCGATCACCGGTGATCAGCGCGAGATGCATGCGGGTTAGAAATGTGTCCGACTGCGGTCCGCCTGGGTCTGATGTCATGCTGACGTATGTCAAAAATCTCTCGCGAGCGCAAGCCGCACGTGTCGGATTCTGCAGTCGAGCGCTGTTGCTCTCCACCGACTGCGCTGATCAAAAGCATGATGGGAAACGACTTGCTGATGACACAGCTTAATGCTCATTGGTTTCCCTTGTGAAAAAGAAGTGTGCCTAATTGTATTGAAAGCACATTTTTTGTGTGCTTAAAATAATAAAAGTATACTTTTTGAAAAGTGCACTTGCAGATAATATAATAAAATTAAAATTAAAGACCACTTATGTGTACTTAAAGGGAATACACTTTAATGACAATATTTATAAACACACTTAAGTGTATTTTTAAAAATGCACTTTGTAATAATGTCTAATTAAGTTTTACTTAAAGAAAGTACACTTTTATCATAATATTTATAAACACACTTAAGTGCACTTTTTACGAATGCACTTTGTAATAATATCTAATTAAGTTTAACTTAAAGTAAGTACTCTTTCATCACAATATATATAAACACACTTAAGTGCATTTTTAAAAATGCACTTTGTAATAATGTCTAATTAAGCTTAACTTAAAGAAAGTACACTTTCATCACAATATTTATAAACACACTTAAGTGCACTTTTTACAAATGCACTTTGTAATAATATCTAATTAAGTTTAATTTAAAGTAAGTACACTTTCATGACAATATTTATAAACACACTTAAGTGCATGTTTTTAAAAATGCACTTTGTAATGTCTACTAAGTTTTATTTAAACATACAACATTATAGTGTTTTAAATTTATTAAAGTTAAAGTTATAAGTTATTAAAGGAAATGTATTTTGATGTATTGACTAAATAACAGTTTTAATGGAAAACATGGAAAATAATTGATTTTAATTCCAACTCAAGTGTGTTGTCCAAAATTAATTTCTTAATGTATTTTAAATGTGTTTTGTCTAGAATATATACTGTGTGCATTATGCAGTTGAAATGTATTTTTCCAATACATCTGCTTATACAGTATAATCCAGTACAACTTATTGTTGACATTTTTATCACCAGCCCTTGCTCTATGAACTCAACTAGTGTCAGCTTTCTACATAATATTTGAAAATAAAATGTAATATATGAGAGGAGCCTAATAGTATGTGTTGTAGCAACTTTACATCTGTGAACATAATACTTTCAATATCATTATGTTGTTCTAAGTCAATTAAACACACATTTAATTGTATTAATCGCGAGCAAAAGTTAAACAAATGTAAACAAAATGAATTTGCATTTAAATTCAGTTAAAATACATTTAATTTTAATCACACACTACATTGAAAAAAAAAGATTGACTTTTAGTCAGGTTAATGAGTAAAGTTTTGTGAACTTACAGAGTTTAACAACACAATGAGTTAGAACAACTTCAACTTAAACAGAAAAGCTGAAATAACATTTAACCATGTATTATATGTTGTTTAATGCGCATGCACGAGAAATTCTACGTCATTATGACGCACTACATAACTAGAGTTTGAAAAATGCGCTGTTGTGTTTTGCGATCCGTTTGCGATGCGTGATGATACTGAAGCTAGCCAAACAAGAGAACAAAAGGAGCACCACGTTTGGATGTTTGTTGGCAGATGAGACGTTATGATGCAAATAATCAGTCAAGTAAGTATATGCTTTCTTTAGTTAATTTTTTTCACCGCAACATGTCAGTTGCTGAGTGCATTTTAATCGCAGATATCATAAACTCAATAGACTCGGGAGGTGAATTAATCATGTTTTCAATAATTTATGTCTTAAATTATTTAATGTCTTACATTGTAATGTGAGGAAGGCGTGTGTGGTCGTGTCCGAGGAATTTGGTTGCTGATTTTTTTTTTAAACTAAACCGACTTTTTAAATTATTTTAAACAAGCTACTAAAAATTTGCTGAATGCTGATCCAATATTGTAACACTCGAAGACGTTTATATACATTTAATACAAATAATCAATCTTGTAACCACCATAAATATTTAATATATTACCCACCTCTAGAAAAAATGCTTGTAATGTGTTCAATTTCATTTTGCATTTAAAGAGTTGTTCAATTATGATTTGTTTTGGAATATGTAATATTTTTGTGTTTATCTGGATTTAAACATTCATTTTGCAGGATCAGTTCATATTTGTTATTGGAGATACAGTGCAAGCGGTGTGGAATCACAGACCTGTATTGATGAGGTGATGTTACAAGTTTAATCATGACAGCACATCCTGATCAAGCTAAAACACTACTTTCAAGTCACTAACTATCCCTATAGCTTTTAAATGCTTTGAATCTTTTGCATGTGCAAGTAATAAATCCCCACCTGTGCATTTACACATGCCCCTATAATCATCATATATTTTATAGGTAACAAACCAAAGGAAGGAGGCTTGCAGCATTGCTGTGTCAACCGTGGTAAATACAGGAACAGGAACATCCTTCATGAAGATGTGGGGCAAGCTTAAAATTTAAGAATACCTTTCTTAATTTGCATTGGTCCTGGGTTTGCATGGGTCATATATCTATATTTGTGTAATTGATAAAGTTATGCTTAATTCCCTGTAAAGTAGCAATAAAAAGGTTCTCTATTTTTAATCACTTTAAGCCCAGTGTCCGTAAAGATGGCGTAGTCAGTGGAATCCTGGTGTTTGTGGGAAATAGAAGGAACCTTGCCCAGCTTTCTACTACGATGTGGCCCTGGTGACTGAGGTAATCAATCACATCACACATTCATCAACAGTTAACAGTCAAAAGTTTACATACACCTTGCAGAATAAACTGCTTCATCAGGGTAGTACTAAATAAAAATAAAACGTATACATTTTTGTGATCCCTATTATTGCTAAAATTGTTAACATATATATGTGTATATAAACTTTGAAGCGCAACTGTATATCTATCTCTTTCATTCAATTGAGCCAAATATAATAATGGACTGGATCTGTATTATAAACAAATTTTCTGGGGTTTTTTGTGTTTGTTTTTTTCCTCAAGGCATTTTTTCTGACTTCCCTGCATCTTTGAAACATTTCCATTCACATATACTCTGGAGAGCATCTGGGACATTGACATAAACAGCACTTTCCAACAACTTAAAAAATTGGGTGACAAATAATTTAGATTTTTGTGCTTTTGGAGTTCTTCAGTTTTTTTTTTTTTTTTTTTAGACAAACTTAGATTCACTGTAATGCTGGAGTAAGCATTTGGTCCTGTTTAATGTTGGTGCTGGTAAAGGTTTAAAGGGATACTCCACTTTAAAATGAAAATTCTGTCATCATATACTCACCCTCATGTTGTTTCAAACCTGTATGAATTTCTTTCTTCTGCTGAACTGAAAGAAAGATATTTAGAATGTTAGTAACCAGACAGATTTTGGTACCATTGACTTCCATAGTAGGAAAAAAAAAATCAATGGTCAATGGTACCAAAAACTGTCTGGTTACTAACATTCTAAATATCTTTCTTTCAGTTCAGCAGAAGAAAGAAATTCATACAGGTTTGAAACAACATGAGGGTGAGTATATGATGACAGAATTTTCATTTTAAAGTGGAGTATCCCTTTAAGAGCTAAATAACAAGGTTCAGTAACACTTTTAATTAGGTCTCATTTGTTAATATTAGTTTATTTTTAGCCAACATGATCTTGTCATGAAGGTAAGAGGATCAGACAACAGATGCAGAGAAACTGTCACTTTAATTGAAGCAAAACTTGCCAGAGAGTTAAAAAAAACAGAAAGGGTTCTCAAAGGGAAACTTAGAACTACAAGCAGTAGTAAAATGTTCAAATAAGGTCTCGGCTTGTTGAAAAAAAACATAAACAGCAGGCAGCCTGGGTGAAATGGGATCCACAGAGATAGCTCCGTAACAGGAAAGGTGCAGGCTGAAGTTTCCCGTGGGAGAGTAGAGGCAAGCGGCGAATCTCCGACTCAGTTGATCTTTCTCAAAGGCAATCGGTTCCACAAACAGCTTCTGACACGACACGACACGACACGACACGACACGACAGAGATTAAATCGACGTTCTGCAGTAGGGAGATTATGCAATACTCAGGCAAAGACAGGTAGACAGGGAAGAGAAATAGGAACGCTAATCAGGGGAAAAGGGGATTCAGGTGAAGGAAATGAGCGATGGCAAATGGTAAAGGATAGACAGCTGTGTGAATGAATGAGGAGGTGTGTGCGTAAATGAGGAAATAGCGCTAACGTGTGAGTGTGTGAATGAATGAGGAGGTGTGTGCGTAAATGAGGAAATAGCGCTAACGTGTGAGTGTGTGAATGAATGAGGAGGTGTGTGCGTAAATGAGGAAATAGTGCTAACGTGTGAGTGTGTGTGAGAAAGAAACAGGATCATGACAGATCTAACCAAGACTAATATTATCTTACTTAGACTAATAAATGCTTAAAGTATTATTCATTCTTAGTTCATGTTAACTGAAGTAGGTAACTAATATATTTTTGTAAAGCATTACCCAAAGGTCTCTTTCCAAAACTGTTTGTGTGTATGCATAGTGTTTCTTGGGGTTTTCTTGTGCATCAACAGAAAGGTTTTTATGTATTTCTTTTAGAGATTATTTTGTCAGTAAATTTAGAGGGTTTTACATTTTTGTTTTTGTTGATTGTAACATTGCATTTAATTCACACTTAAGTGTATTGTTAACTGACATTAAAGTATATTTTAAATCACATTAATTGCGTGTCATTATATTTTGTAGTGCACTTTAACTATATTTTAAAAACACTAGAAGCAATTATGAAAGTAGATATAAAGTTGTATTAAAGTACCAATTAAGTTGTTCCAAAAAATCACTCTTAATGGCAACTTATTGCATTTTATTTCAACTTAATATGTGATATATTTTAAATTAATTGCACTTAATGTGCATTCAGTGTGTCGAAAACATTGCATTTAATTCTCAATTAAGTGTATTGTTAACTGACATTAAAGTATATTTTAAATCACATTAATTGCGTGTCATTGTATTGTGTAGTGCACTTTAAGTATATTTTAAAAACACTAGAAGCAATTATGAAAGTAGATATAAAGTTGTAATAAAGTACCAATTAAGTTGATCCAAAAAATCACTCTTAATGGCAACTTATTACATTTTAGTTCAACTTAATATGTGATATATTTGAAATTAATTGCACTTAATGTGCATTCAGTGTGTCGAAAAGATGGCATTTAATTCACACTTAAGTGTATATATTTAAAGTATATTATTCATGTAATAAGTACACTTTATAAAAGTACACTTAAGTGTACTTTTTTTTCACAAGGGTTAAACAACTGTGATGTATTGTTCTCTTTTAAAATGTTTGATTTTAAAACTCTAATATCATGTTTTATGTGTATATGTTATGTGTGAATATGCCCAAACTATCTGACAGTGCGATCTCTATGGGTTATGCAATTTCATTTTTATAAAACAAAAAAACATAAAAACACATTATGTCTGTATTACATAAAAAAATATTGATAAACATGTATTTGGAATGGAATTAAATAACAAGTACTTTGGGTGTCTTGTTCATTTTATTTATTTTCATATAAAAGCAACAGAACTTGAATTACATCCAGTTTATTAGCAACACTGTGCACGAGCGTGAATCCCGCGATATCCATCTTTGATCTCACAGGTGTCAGATCCACTGCGAGAAGAGAGAACTGTCCGGCTTGCCTGCGCTTCACTCCTCCTCTCACTGCAGCGCCTACTCTCGCACACATTTCAGGCTTGGAATTAAATTCCAACTCTTGCATTTACATAAAAGGAAAAAAAAAAAAGAGAAAAGATATAGAAAAAGACCAGAAAGAATATTACTTGGATAATAAAAAATAAAACCCACACTGTAAAAAATTTAACGTAAAATCAACAGTAACTTACTGGCAACAAATATCCAGCAAGCTTCAGTATTTTATTCCATGGTAAAATTACTGTAAATCTGACAACAGTACTTCACAGCATACCGTATAATAACTTAGAGCATTTTTATACTGTAAAATTAATTACAGTGGTTGTTTTTGCACTGTATTTTAAAATACTGTAAAGTTACTATGCAGTATAATTGATTATGGTATTTTTATATACACTGTAAAAATGTAGCTGCAATTCAATCTGAGATAACTTAAATATCCAACTAAACTAAAGTTAACTAAACTTACTATTTTAAGTCAAGCACAAACAAGTACTTTTTTAAGTTGAAACAACACATTACATATTCTAATGATGAATTTTAAGTTGTGATAAATAAACACAGCAATATTTTTTTACAGTGTATATACACACAACATAATCAACTGTTACATGCTTAAAAAAGAATGAAAGCTAAAGGCGTGTATGCAAAAAAATATTTCACACAGTTAGCCTATATTACTGATTATTAGATGTTACGTCAATTATGACAACACACAGAAGTCAGTTTAAAATTCTTTATTAAAATTTAATTCATTAAACTAGAAACACTCCAAACTTGGCAGGGCCAAGCAAAGAGCGAAACTCATCCTCAGCACGCTGCAATCTCGAACAACTGTAGGGGAGACCGGGGACAGTTGCAACACTTTTTGCATTTCTCTCAGTTACTCAGACACTATTTGGACTAGACCAACCAAATTTGTATATATTAAACTTGCATCTGTCTGCTAATTACCCATACCATTTAAAGATGATTATATATGACATATCGTTCACAGTATTTATTTGAATGGAAGAAGACAGATGTTGCAACTGACCCCAACCCAGGGACGGTTGCAACACGTTAAAAATACCTTAAATTTCTCTAATTAATTTTAGCTTTTTGTCTCAATGAGCATATAATTCAGAAAATATAAACTGTTTTAGGCCTACTATAATATTATAGTATTATTTATTTCAATAATATTATTGTAGCCTATAATTTATTTATTTAGTCATATTTATCAAATAACAGTTATTGAGTTTTGTTTGTTCATGTGTAGAACATAGGCCTACATAGATTCAGTGTGCAGGAGTTACAGATGATATTCAATCTCTCCATATTTCAGTGTCAGACAGGAAGAATTGAACAATTTGCAATGCAACAAACCTTTATTAAACATGCAATTTATAACTTGTTGCAACCGTCCCGAACCCTATCAGCCATGACAGAACATCATATGCCTGCTAGACACACTGACTCTGACACATGCTAACCATGGCACTTAGAAGTCAACAAAACAATAATTCAAAGTAAGTAAGTTTTGATTAATTCATACAAAATGTCTGGACAGTATGACAAAAAATATATCTCATGAAAAAATTAACTTTCATACCTCCAAAACAAGTTTTGTTCAATAAATGCAGCAGCAGATGTTGAATATGTCTACTGTCTTCTTGGTGGGGGGAGGGTCTAACTGTGCATGTACAGTATGAGTGTCATCACTCTAGCTTGTTTCTGATTGGAGAAAAATGACATGTTGCAACCATCCCCATGTTGCAACTGTCCCCGGTCTCCACTACACGTTGAAAGAAATGAAAAACATATTCAGCACTGCATAGACGTACACAGAGAGATTACTCTTATGAATTTTAGTGCATTATTCAATAACTGAAATGCCGAGACGCGGGAATTCATTCGGCGGGACTTTCACTGCCTGTGTATTCACTTTAAGTGTGCATCGTACTAACGTTATAAAATGTATAATATGACTAATAACACTGTGGTTGTCAATTCAATTCGTGAATAACATAACTTACCGGTAGGGCTATGTTATAAGTTATAACGTTATATGTTAACATATTGTTGTATGAGGCCTCGATCGCGACAGGCAAGCCAGCTGGCATTCGACTGACCTTAAACGTTTAAATGTGGTTGAAATAATGTCAGTTTATGAAAAAAACATTCATTCAACGTCAAAACAACGTTGAACACCAAATGGCTGAAATGGTGTTGTTAACTATGGATTCAACATAGAAATATAAATAAAATTTGAGTTGTACGTCAAATCAACATTATTTTTACAACCATGACTTTTAAACATTTTGTTGAAATATATCAGTAGAAAAAAAAACGTTCATCGTTGATTAGATTCGCAAAATCTAAACAAAATCCAACGGTTATCCAACACTGACACCTGACGTTGATTCAACGCTGACTCGACGTTAAAATGCCAGCTGGGAACACGCACACGGTGTAACGTTCACAAGTGTTCAGAAACAAGAACATTTCGATTACTTTGTTCTAAACTTGAAAATAATAACTGACATTAACATCAAACCTTGTGATAACTAGTATTTGGCTAACTGGCTAGAATGTTCGCGTTAAAAAGCTAATGTTACCTTAACTTTACCTTTATATCAAACTCACCACCGATTAGGATACTTAACAGTTAATGGTAAAACGAATATCTTCACATTTGTAGTGGTGAAACATTTAGAAATACAAATTTTTAAGATTTTGAATACAATTTTACATCTTACCTGGCTAGTTCTTGCAGGTTCTGCGTGCTCCGTCCTCGAAGTCAGTCAGGATGAAATGGAAAATTCGAGTGTGACGGCTGACGGTTAGATGATTGGTTTCCAGGTGTATATCCCGTGCGATTCACTCTTTATGTAATTAAGTGTGTAAATCGAATGCAAAATAATAATAATAATAATAATAATAATAATAAATCATGGAAATCGATTTTTATCTATTTTACATTGCCCATATTATTGATAATTTGATGGGACTACATCTCCCATCCAAACATTTTAGGCTATAATAACCCCACCAAAGAAAAGCATAAATTGACAGCAACTTTACTGTAAATAGTTATACGGTGACAAAGCTGGAAATACAGCAAAAATAATGTAAAAGCTATAAAATTGACAGCAACATACTGTAAACTGTTTCTACAGTAAAGTTTCACTGAAAATACAGCAATAATACTGTGAAAACAACAGAAATCATTTACAGTGCAGAACACTAACAAGAACACAGAAGGTTTTGCTTACCGCTGTGAACGTGAGCTAACACGGAGGTAGTTAAAGCTAACATATAGCCTACCTTAAAACTTAGGCAAAAGTGCAACTGTAAGGGAGGAGAAAACTCACTTATTTTTTTATTTTTTATTTTTGCGGAGTGCAAAAAACTTTAACGTTGCTCCCTGAAGGCTGATCGCAAATAACGAATGTCCATGCGCAAATCAAGAGTCAAGTTCGAATGCAGGTGTTTCACGTAGTCTGTGAATTAAAGAAATCAGTCCACACACAAGTCTGGAGTTAAATTTGAACGCTGTTACTCCTCGAAGCTGCATTTCAGGGGTTCATTTCAAGTCTTTTTCCAGCAACAAAAGCATGGGGACCCTTCCATGAAACCACCTTTCCATCCTCACGAGCCTTCTTGACAAGCAATAAAAGCTTTTATTGACACCAGGCTGGGGATCTATGACGTCAAGAGAAGGCGTATCAAACCCCGCCTCAAGGCCTGTTTAGCGCCGCCCACCGATTCGCACATTACACGAAACTCATTATAATATGCAAAACTGTTATCCAATCATAGCAGTGGGTGTTTAGTTTCAAGTCTTCAATGCAGCACACACGACATAACAAACCAAGCTTTTCAGGAGGTAGGGTCAAATCCGCCAGGAAAAATAGCCTAAATAGCCTAGCCTATTACTTATTAATTTTGATTTTTTTAAATGTAAAAACCGGTAAAAAACAAGCGAATGTCACCCCTTTAACCCTTTAGGCAGGCAGCAATATTTTGTTTTTATTTAAGTATTTAAATGACAGATGGAAACTAGGAGTAAACACACGAAGAGAGAGAGAGAGATGAAGACACAAACCACTGAAAACATGAAGCTTGTGAAGATTGTCAGATGGAGAAGCTTTGATGATATGAGACCAAACTGTGAGTAAAACAATCACTCATAAATAACACGTTTTATAATAACAAGTTTTATTTATATAGCGCCTTTCCAGGACTCCATGACGCTTTACAATAAACCAGTGGGGATTTCTTTAAGACTGCAAGGGAAGCTCGGCTTCCCCTATAATGTCAAAAAATTTAAGGTCAAATATGTACTATTGTGTTAACATTATATTGACTAAAAATGCGTTAGAAAACGTTAATCTCAAAGACGTATTGGTTCAGAATCAGCTACATACATCAGGTCGGCTGACTCGATTTCCTTGTCATACATTCCCGTAGCGTCACAGACAGTGCATTTCCCTGTTGAAGCCCAGCGTCCATTGACTTCAATGGAGCTGCTCTGACCAGTTTTTTTTTTTCAGCGCTTCGAAACTAGACGGTCATTGGATAAACGCTGCGATTATGTCCCGCCCACGGACACTCAGCGTCTCTGGAGTGGGCTGGCCCGGACTCCGGGCTTCTGCGTGATGATTGGATGGTCTGTCGAAAGTCTGCGTCTCCTTTTGATTGACAGCGATTTCATACAATAAAAAGTCGCTGAAGCTATTGGAGCTCAGCCCCATCGTCGACAAACTGCTGCTACCTATTTCTTGGTATTTGCTTGTCGAAATTGCTAGCCATTTTTCATAATACATTTCACACAATTATACATTTATACCTTTATTATATTATTACTTAGCCTATTCAATTTTTTATAATATTATAAAGTAATAATTAAAACAATAATTATATTGTTTATATATTAATTAATAAAACAATTAAAATATATATTATTAGTATTATTATTATTATACTTTATTATATTATTATTTATACCTTTATTATATTATTACATTTATACAATTATACCTAGCTCTGCTGGCCATTGAGAGGACACTGGTCAAGTCACTGGAAAAGACGCCTAGTTGGAACGATATAGGGTCACAGAAAAGGAACGTTAGGCAGAATTTCCGTATAAATAAATGGACAATTTTTATGATGTAGGCCGAAAATGAGCTTCCCCTCTTTGAAAGACCAGCAGCCGCCACTGCAATAAACAGAGAGCATTATTCAGCTCATAATTCAAACAGTAACGTTAAATATTTGAGGGAATCATCTGTCTGTGTTTCTGAAATATATGACATGTGTCCACATTTGTTTTAATTTTATTGGAAGTTGGACTGATTAATATTGTGATTAATGATTTTATATGTGGTCTCCTGATATATGATAATTATTTAACTTTCATTCAACTTATAATGGTTGATATGGCAAACCAGGACTAGAGTCGTTTCCACAACGAACACCACGACAGTATCAAATTCCCAGTAAAACACATTCAAATGATCAATTTATTAATCGCATATCGATTCGGCTATAAGAGCGTTAGAAAGAGAAGACAGTTACACATTTTATATGATAGCCTCCCACACAGTATCGCGGCTTCCGGAACGGACCCGTATCGGCGTCAAAACGAATGTGACAGTCACGTCGCACGCGGGTTTGGCGACTTGAAGGCAGATCCGCCTAGGAGTCTCTTTCTGTGTGGGCTACTATTTGCCAGAATCAGTTTTTAGCTTCCTCAGTGCTGATTGTGTAACATGATTAATTCATAATTAATAGCCTACATATCATTATCGCGTAATATTTTATAATGTCATGTTCTGTAATACACATGCACATTAATTATCAAAAGTTATCTTTGTATAGCTGTGCTTTGTCACAACCCGATCAGCGCAGTCTGTGATCGTCTTCATCTGCAATTACTGTCTGGATTAAGTGTTTGTTAGTATAGCCTACTCTTTATTAATATGTTATTATTTTGTTTTGCCCTGCTTTGTTTTGTACTTTTGGTTCTTATGTTACTTTCATTAAACTCCGAGTCCTACGGTTCAGTAATCTCCATGTCAATCTCTCTGTTCCCTCTACACCCTTAACCCTCCGATGGTTTACGGGGTCTTTTTGACCCCAAATGACTTTTGCTCAAATTTAAAAAAAATGTTCCCTTTGTCCAAATGGTATGAAACCTTCTACGGCTCTCAACACTTTCTAGATCTACAAAAAAAATAAATAAATTGGAACGATATCTGTTTTTACATTTGCATTTACATTTATGCATTTGGCAGACGCTTGAACGAAACAACGCAGAACACATCGACAGAAATGGCACAAATAAAGTGGCACACTTCCACCAATGCAAAAAACATCCACAATGCTAAATTATATTGCTCACAACACGCATGTACACACACACACACACACACACACACACACACACACACACACACACACACATATAGAGGAATACATTTTTGAGACTATAAAAACTGTTCTCTTATCATTTGTAAAATAAAATCATCCAAAATGCAGTACCACCACAAAAATAAATTGGTGACACTGACACATTGAAAATGCACACACACACACACACACACACACACACACACACACACACACACACACACACACACACACACACACACACACACACACACACACACACACACACACACACACATTTGTAAGGCTATAATTTGTCAAATAAAATCATCCAAAATGCAGAACCAACACAAATATAAAGTGGTGACACTGACACCGACAATGTGTACTCACACACTCTCTCTCTCTCACACACACACACGCGCGCACACACACACACACACACACACACACACACACACACACACACACACACACACACACACACACACAGGAACATTTGTAAGGCTATAATTTGTCAAATAAAATCATCCAAAATGCAGTACCACCACAAAAATAAATTGGTGACACTGACACATTGAAAATGTAAACACACACACACACACACACACACACACACACACACACACACACACACACACACACACACACACACACACACACACACGCATACACACACAGGAACATTTGTAAGGCTATAATTTGTCAAATAAAATCATCCAAAATGCGGAACCACTACAAATATAAAGTGGTGTGGTGACACTGGCACATCGACAATGTGTACTCACACACTCCCTCTCTCTTTATCTCTCAGACACACACACACACACACACACACACACACAATTGTGTGTGTCTAGAATCTAGAATTAGATTAAAAATAAATGATTGAAATAAATGATAAAATCTTAAGACTCCAACATTTCTCTTTGTAACATTTTGTTCAGGTTTGATTCTAATCATAATGTAACATTATTGAAAAACTGGGTTTTTTTTGGTACAAAAAAATGTTAAACTTTGACAAAAATATTTTATTTTTGTTATAATTGTGATTTTATAATATTTAGATATGAATCCAACTGAATCCAACTTGTGAAAAGATATCTTTCAGGTAGTCTAATAGCAAATAGCATATACTGGAGCTCTATAGCCATCTAGTGGTTAAAATTATTATTTTTTATTTTAAAACTGCATTTTCCAAAAAATGGGCAAAAATGTTACATTAAACCATTTAAAATTATTCATGTTATCCCCATGAATGAAAGTTAGAAATCTGGGTCTTTTATAAAGTGAATTTTACATCAAATGCTGTTTTTTTGTAAAAAGGCTATTTAAATATTTATTTATTTATATACATTTAAAAAATATCATAAATTCTCCAAAAACTGCACAAATGTTGAGTAAAAACATTAACAAACAGAATAAAATTACATTTGTAAAAAAAAAAAAACTATTATCTTGTTACAAAATTAAATGTTATTGTCTGGGGTCTCTACATCAGTGGTTCTCAATCCTGGTCCTGGGGACCCACAGCTCTGCACAGTTTGTATGTCTCCCTCATTTAACACACCTGATTCAGATCATCATCTCGTTAGGAAAGAGCTCTGAACTGAACTGGGTGTGTCAGATAAAGGAGACATATAAAATGTGCAGAGCTGTGGGTCCCCAGGACCAGGATTGAGAACCACTGCTCTAGAGGGCCAACTATGAACAAATTGCAACAGAATCAAACTCAACTGATTTTGTATCCTCAGTATGTCCTGAGTAAGGAAAAAAAAGCCCCGAAGAATCCCATTAGGGGAAAGTTCCGAAAAAGACCCAAATATATCCTATTCATACGCCTATTCATTATTTTTCTCACATGAATAGGGTAAAAAATTTAACCTTTAGATATCACCATGAAAATTACTGAGTTGATTACTTACATCAAGACAAACAAAAAAATGTATTACAATATTTTTTTAATTGTTTGTTAACATGGACAAACGGTGCATAATCTAATTACAGATGTGCTAATTTGCATAAATACCACAACAGATCTAAACATTGGGTACAGCGTTTTTAACGCAGTTTAACGCAGTTTGTCTTCTGCATTCTACTCACCCTTGTCTCCTGTTCTTCCCTGAGACTCGTCCCCCAGAAACAGTCCCACAGACCCAGCCCCAAACCCAATCTCTGCAATAATAATTAATAAAGGCTGGTTTCTAAAGTACTTCTTCCTGCCTCCATGTATTAATGCTCATGGGTAGCCTAAATGGGTTCCACTCAGACCTTAACATTTAGTATTTTACTGTTATATGTCAACAAGATTCAACAAGACATTTTCTCCTGGCTAGACCCAATGTTTAGATCTGTTGTGGTATTTATGCAAATTAGCACATCTGTAATTAGATTATGCACCGTTTGTCCATGTTAACAAACAATTAAAAAAATATTGTAATACATTTTTTGTTTGTCTTGATATAAGTAATCAACTCAGTAATTTTCATGGTGATATCTAAAGGTTAAATTTTTTACCCTATTCACGTGAGAGAAAGAATGAATAGGCGTATGAATAGGATATATTTGGGTCTTTTTCTAAACTTTCCCCTAATGGGATTCTTCAGGGCTTTTTTTTCCTTACTCAGGACATATTGAGGATGCAAAATCAGTTGAGTTTGATTCTGTTGCAATTTGTTCACCCTTTTTTCCTAAAACGCCTGGACTAATAAGGATGCAATAACTACATAAAATAAATAAAATGTTATGTGTGGCGAGCAGGGCCGTGAGAGAGCGGCGCGAGGCTGATTGATAATGAGGTCCCGTATCTCTCACAGAGGAGCGAAAGCATAAAAGTGGGAGCGATGACAGTGGAGATCGAGAGAGGGCTGGCCTGGACTTATGTTGTGGTGTTTGTTTTATTATGTCACAGCAGTCGTCCGTGAGGGGCTGCTGCTAGTTTTTACTTTTGTTTTATATTTGTTTCATTTTATTAAATGCTTTAAATGTTCGCCGGTTCCCGCCTCCTTCTTCCCACATCATTTAACCTTGTTACAAAATGAAAATGAAAGGGCAACACAAACATATATTATATTCATTGGCTGCGCCGATGTCAGCAAATGCTGTAATGCGCTATCACAGAGGACAAAGAATTTTGTCACACGCCTGTGTTGTTGTTCGGCACAACGCCAGAGTGATCTGACTTTACCAGTTTCTCTCTTGAGCTGTAGAGAGAATGGAAAAGCATATCAAACAATAGTCCAAAACAGATGAATTGACAAACTCCTTGCGGTGTGTAGATCCGAAAATAACTCAAATAAAAAAATTACAAAATAAGATCTGCACTTAAATTTTTTTCCAAAAAGCTCACATTAATTTAGTACAGAGACCACAAATAAAGTGCAAAAAGTTCCAGGTGCGCAAAACGTTTTCAGGTTCAACCCTTTGTCAGAGCCATGTGTGAGCAAACTTGTCTTATTTGCATGTATGGACTTATTTTGCATGATCTGTGTTAAAGCCCTGACATACTCACAGAGAAGGTATTTTTCATTCTTTACTTGCGGGTAAAAAGAAGATAGAGATACATGACCAGAGATTTACTGTAAGTGTTAGAGACAGGAATGACTCAGTTATCTGGTAATATGAGTCAAGACTCAAGACAGGATCAGGACGATATTCTGTAGGTTTACTTGAATGATTAGGATTCAGAATCAGCAACAGCACGGTATGGCATACAGACATTTATTTCTTTGTTTCCAATCTACACAATGCATTTAGGGATATATACAGGTGAGGTTATACCATTATTGATACACACCAACTAAAACCACTCAGGAATAATCAGAACAGACAACATTTATCAGGAAAGTTCTTCTGAACATTTAAAATACTGTTTAAATGTTATTTGTTGTACTATTTTTTTCTTTATTCATTTTCATAATAATTTCATAATATATTGTCAAGTCAGAGTATGTTGAACGTGTGCTGAGCAGAGACTATAGATAGCATATAGGTATATAGGTAGCCTTATATTCTTATATGCCTGTTTCTCTGTCTGACACATGACACATGTTTAACTATAGATGTACCGCATGGCGGTACAAAATATGACCGCCGCTCAGGCCTGCACTGGCTTTCCACAAAAATAAATGACGTGGAGCAATTTGGCTGTATTGCGTGTTTATGTATATACCTAAAAAAAGTAGTAGTATGTGCATGTCTGTCTGTGTGTGTGTATGTGTGTGTGTTTGTGTATGTGTGTGTCTGTGTGTGTGTTTGTGTGTGTGTGTCTGTGCATGTGGATTTGTATGTGTGTGTATGGGTGTGTGTCTGTGCGTGTGGATGTCAGTGTGTGTGCATGCTTGCGTTTGTTTGTATTCCTGCATGTGTGTGTGTGACAGTTAGGGTTGCCAACTTCAGAAAAGGAAAATGCGGGACAATCGTGGTTATTTATAGGAAAATGAGGGACACTCAAAATATTTGTACTGTATCACACAGTGTACGTCATTTCAGTGTCTGCAGTTAAGTTTGTGTTTAAAAGGTTATCAGACATAAACACATTTGTATTGCTTAACCTATTTATGTATTTAATTCTAAAAATAATTTTAATGTCATACATGAAAAAAGTCACATTACAAACAAACCATAGTTCAAAATAACAGCATTTATCTAAAATAGAAAGCTTTTTTAACATTATACACTAGGCTTACAGTTCAAACGTTTGGGGTTAGATTATTTTTTAGGAAAAAAAATAAAGAAAGTATTAAATTGCCTACTTTTATTCAGCAAGGATGCATTACATTAATCAAAAGTGACAGTTAAGATAATGTTACAAAAGCTTTCTATGTACTTTCTAAAAGCTTTAAAACATTAATAATAATCAGAAATGTTTTTTGAGCATATTATTCCCTCAGGTAGATTACATGTTTTCTTGCGTGGCTGGATGTTAGACTCATGAACAATAATCACGTTCTTTGCATTCGCCAAAATTGATTAGCCGAAATCAAAACGTGGACAGTGAGAGGAAATTACCGTTAGCGCAAGACGAGTCCGGCTTGAAGCGGAAGCGACCAGACGGCAGAGGATGTTCGCAAATCAAACAATGATTTGTCTCAAAACAGTGATTAAAAAAAGCTGTGATTGGATGATGACAGGTGTCGGTGATCATTCTCAAGTGTCGTGGTCAGCACTGCTGCTGTTGCTGTTGTATCAGTCAGTGGTTTATCAGCTTGTCAAAAAACGGGACAGGGGAGTTCACGCACGGGACAAATAAATTAGGCCCAAAATACAGGACGTCCCACCAAATTCGGGACAGTTGGCAACCTTAGTGACAGTATCATCCTAAACCAGCAACCCTTCGCTCAACACCACCATCTACAGGCCGATGAGTGTACAGTCACTAAATGTGCACATAAATGAATTTATTTTATACCCCCCCATGGATGAAATTCTACGAAACTTAGCAGAGGATACCCCCAGAGGATGTCAAGTTAATCATACACATGAAATATGGTGCAGTTCTGAACATCTCCACTGAAGATAGGGGCGATTAAAGCAGAATAATATTGCATTTTCATTTTTTATGGGAGGGGCGCAAATCACAAATGAGTGATTATGGGCTAGGTTGATGTGGGCCCTTAAGACCAACATACCATAAAAATTTCTTCATCCTCGGTGCCACGGTTCAGGTAGTTATTTAGGAAAAACTGCATTTTTGGGGTTTGGGGGGGCCCAGTGCGGGGGGGGAGTGGCCCCCGGGGACCAAACAAAATTTTTCCGTAAAAGTCTAGTGGGGCTACATGCCCACCAAATTTCATGTTCCCCGGTGTTTCGGTGTCCCTGGTATCGTTGACGAAAAATTCAGTAGATGACGAAAAAAAAAAAAAAAAAAACTTTGACAATCCCTATATGACCGTTTTCGCTAGCTACGCTAACGGCGGTCATAATAAACATATTGGCAAAAGTAACTGGTGTAGCTTCCGTGAATCAAATAATAATGAGGAAAAGGCTTAAATCCAAGTCTACAGTACTATACTGTACTATACTATACTATACTCACTGACTCACTGAGGGCCTTTTGTACAGTACACAGCATCCAGACTGCTGAGAGTGATGATTAGATGAATATGTGAATATGTGCTGCACTTTCCTCTCAATAACTATGAACACAAAACAAAAATGAGAAAACTGCAAGTTTTTTTTAATAAACCATAAGAAAAGCATCTGAACACGCCACTATTATTTTATAGCAGCTTTACAGTATTAAAGATGAAAACAGTGTCAGTGTCTCATTTCATCAGAAGTAAATCTTCATTTGCCTGTCATCAACAGATTATCAGCTTTATCATCATCATTATTATTATCTTGTGCAGTTTTAGTGTTGTATGTGTGTGTTCTGTCCCTCTTTAAACTGAAGATAATATTATGTTTCTTCATGGACAGTTTCTGTGGATCCACACACTCCTGTAAAGAGTGGATCTGAATCATCAGAGAAGATCAAACATGAGCTGAGATCATGATATCTGAATAAATGATGTGAGGACGCCTGAAACTAATGTAAGATCATGTTTGGGCTTCATTTCTCTGAGATCATACACTGCAGCTCTGATGATCAGATGATCAATATTTTATTCATATTTCAGTGTATATTGATGAAGATGATGATGAACACGGCATGTGTCTCTTTATAAAGTTTCTTCTGGACTCTGGAGATCCGGACAGCATCTTCATTCATAACAGAACATGATGAACTAATGTTTCCAGACCTTCAATCTTCCTCAGAGAACAAACAGGAGAAATCCACTGTGTCCGTTTATTAGGCTTTGGAATAAGTGTAAATAGTGTAAGTGTGTAAATGCTGTTATATTTTCATATAGTTGTATAGTTTTTTTGTTCTGAATCTAAAATTCTCTGTATGTCAGTTATCAGTGAAATACTGCATTTTCATCTGGTTGTGACAGTATTGTGTTTTCATGTTAAATATGATCCTCCTCATGTGAGGTTCTCTGATACACACACATACACACACACACACACACACACACACACACACACACACACACACACACAGACACACACACACACACACACAGACACACACACACACAGACACACACACACACACACACACACACACACACACACACACACACACACACACACACACACACACACACACACACACACACACACACACACACACGTTTGCACCATTTACTTCTGCTGTTTTCTGTCTTTATCTGGATTATGTGTCATTGTGTTTTCTCCGTTTAAGGTTCTTTGTCTAAATCAAGTTTTCATTTCTTTGACACATTTACTGTAAGAGTAAACTAAAAACTGGATTAATCATGGCAATAAAAGTCCAGATAAACACACTATTATAAATAAAATGCATAAAATGATCAGTTGTGTTTGTACTGAACACTTTCTGAACTCATTTTCTCCATGGCTCATTCAGTGTCGGTTTAATTTGATTTGATTTGATTTGATTTGATTTAATTATATCAAGAAAGTCTTAAACATAAAACAAAAGGCATCAGATACAATGGAGGATAAAAACAATAAAGTCCAGGACTTATTTCCATTGTGGTCCTCAACACATAACATCAGGACAAGACACTTACATATTGTTTGATAAACAATGACATAACATACTGTACAAACATTTTCCTTAAATAAGCAAAAATATAGACGGTACTGGCCCCTGGTCCTATTCCGCTATACCCTCTCTAATAACCAGTCCTTGGCCCTCTTTTTTTTAAAAGAGTTCATGCTTGAAATCACTTTTATTTGCCAGTCTAACTTGTTCCACTGAACCTTATTGGCCATCTTCCTGCCATCCAAGTTGTTTTCTAGGATGCAACCCAGGTATTTTACTGACGTTTTTGTACTGACCTCAACATTATTCAAAATAACCCTAAATTTCGAGCATCTATTTAATTTATGTTTTGAGCCAAACAAAATGGCCTCTGTCTTTTCAAAATGTAGAGACAGCATATTGTCAATCAGCCATTTGTTTACAGAAGATAGCTCAGAGCTCAGGTTACTCTCTAGAGTGGATTGTTGTTTATGAGACATTAAAAGTGCAGAGTCATCCGCATAAAGAAATAGTTCACATGAACAGGAGTCTGCCATATCATTAATATATGTTAAAAATAAGGACGGTCCGAGACTACTTCCTTGTGGAACTCCACATTCAGCTATACAAGGGTCTGACAGTACTCCCCCTAAGACCACCAGTTGTTCCCTCCCTGATAGGTAAGATCTAAACCATCTACAGGTGGAGCTGTCTGCCCCTAAGGCCTCAAGTTTGGCAATCAGTCTGTCATGGTTCACCGTATCAAATGCCTTTTGAAGATCCAATAACACCATTCCGCAGATATTTCCATTATCTATTCCCCTGTGTATGATGTCAGATAAATAGAGTAGGCATGATTCGGTAAAATGTGACTTCCTGAATCCGGATTGGAATTTAAACATGAAGTTGTTTTTATTCATGTATTCATTAAATTGCTCATTGACCAACCTTTCCAATATTTTTGATACTGTGCATAAAATAGAGACTGGTCTGTAGTTACCGGGATCGTGGCTATTTCCCTTTTTAAAAAGGGGGACTACCTTGGCCCTCTTGAGGTCATTAGGGAAAACACCAGTTTCAACAGACAGGTTAAAAATATGTGAGATGTATGGGGCTATTTGGGCAGCGGTATCTCGTAAAAACCGAGGAGATAACCCATCTAACCCAGGGCCCTTAGAGCAGTCTAACTGTAATAGCTTTTTTTCCATCTCCCCTACCTCAACCTTCCGTAAGGAAAATGAGTTTGGCAATGCTCCAAGTTTGATGATTTCACCCTATCAATATTAAAAAACCCATAGGAAGGTTGAAGATTTGAGACCAGCTGTTCTCCTATAGAAGTGAAATAAATATTAAAATAATTAGCAACCTCTTTCTTATTGAAATTTAGGACACCCTTAATTGTTAGTCCTATGCTTCTTGGTTTCACAGTATTTGTCTTAGCCGCCCCCAATTCCTTTAAAGTCTTCCATAACTGGGTTATCTTTATTATTTGATATATCATTCTTATAGTGGGTTGATTTAGCATCTCTAATAAGTTTCTGAGTCTTATTTCTTGCTTGTTTATATAAAATAAAATCAGTTCTATGAAAAAATGTAAGTGCTTTTTCCCTGGTTTTAATAGCATCATGTATACCTTTGTCAAACCATGCACTAGAACGCTGTTTGACTCTGATCTGTCTAAGAAGGGTCACTGTTGATGGTTTTAAAAAATATATCTTTAAATTGTGACCATGCTATGTTAACACATGAACAATTTACAACTGGGGACCAATCCACCTCACCAACCAGCATCCTGAAAGTTTCCAAACATTCAGAGTCAAATTGTATTAAAGAGAAGTTTTAAAAGTTGAAAAGTTTTATTCTCTTTAAGAGGCTTGGTCACACAAATCACCGCAGCTACCCAGTGATAGGAGCAATAACATAATCACACAGAAAACAGACAGTCTTTTTATACTTCTCCGGTAATTTTCCGCTCCCCCAGTAAACCAGATCTAGCTGGATTTAAGAGATACAGTGGTCCTTCTAAAAAAGGACAGAAAGCAAAGTCTCTGAAGCATGTGCGAGAAAACCTGTTTGTCCAGGAGGGCTTTTTGAGAGACGAAACGTGTGACCATCCAGCAAAACTCACTGAGACTCACTGTGGATATTTATTTCTGCATGATGTTCAATATACTCAGAATATAATGGGGTTATTTATGACTAAGACAGGTTTAAAATTGATATTGTTCAACATTTTAAGACATCGAATCCCAGCAATGTTTTTTTTTTTAACTTATTTTTCTTTAAAAAAATATTTTACATATTATTTTTATTAACATTATTTCTCTCTGAAATAAAAAATGTTCAACCACCTTCTTACAGACCCACAGTCCCTGCAGACACCAGTTTAAACCCCCTGGTTTAAGACACAGAAAGTGATTATTTCTGTACAAGATGTTCTGAAATGGTTCATTTTTCATTCCAATCATAATAAAGATGGGCTAGAGGGAAATAACTGTGAAATTCTTGGACAAGATCAGACAGGAACTCCTCAAACACCTCACATTTACACTTCTGCTTTATTTTCTGCTTGTCTGAAGATCCTGCGAGCTGAATTCTATTGACTATTGTGAAACTGATAAAAGCAGAACAAAGCAAACAAACACAAACGGCTGAATCTGATTAAATCAGGAAGGGACAACACCACATTACTCTGGTAAATGAATCCCTCACCACGGTCATATTAATTTTCATAATAATTTCATAATGTATTTTGTCAAGTCAGAGTATGTTGTACATGTGTGCTGAGCAGATATCTGGGATGAGCTACAGTATATTTTGCTTAGAGGTATGTATGCAATGCAACATTCACTGAGCAGATTGTTCCACTGATGATGATACTTCAGTTGGCATGTTCTTTACAAGGAAAGGGGTGCTTCTCAATATCCCTCCTCGTCTCCTCGCTCCTCCGTCCTCCATCCTATGACCCGGAAACCGATCGAGCTCAGCCATCTTGAAGGACATCTCAATTCTCTAATTGCACCGCGAGGAGTCGAGGATCGAGGAGTCGAGGAGTCGAGGAGTGAGGAGTCGAGGAGTGAGGAGTCGAGGAGTCGAGGATCGAGGAGTCGAGGAGTCGAGGAGTGAGGAGTCGAGGAGTGAGGAGTCGAGGATCGAGGAGTCGAGGAGTGAGGAGTCGAGGAGTCAAGGAGTGAGGAGTCGAGGATCGAGGAGTGAGGAGTGAGGAGTCGAGGATTGAGGAGTGAGGAGTCGAGGATTGAGGATTGAGGATTGAGGAGTCGAGGAGTGAGGAGTCGAGGAGTGAGGAGTCGAGGATCGAGGAGTCGAGGAGTGAGGAGTCGAGGATCGAGGAGTGAGGAGTCGAGGATCAAGGAGTGAGGAGTCGAGGAGTGAGGAGTGAGGAGCTTCCAGAGGAGTGAGGAGTCGAGGATCGAGGAGTGAGGAGTGAGGAGTGAGGAGTCGAGGAGTGAGGAGTGAGGAGTCGAGGAGTGAGGAGTCGAGGAGTGAGGAGTGAGGAGTGAGGAGTCAAGGATTGAGGAGTGAGGAGTCGAGGATTGAGGATTGAGGAGTCGAGGATCGAGGAGTGAGGAGTCGAGGAGTGAGGAGTCGAGGATCGAGGAGTCGAGGAGTGAGGAGTCGAGGATCGAGGATCGAGGAGTGAGGAGTGAGGAGTCGAGGATCGAGGAGTGAGGAGTGAGGAGTGAGGAGTGAGGAGTCGAGGAGTGAGGAGTGAGGAGTCGAGGATTGAGGATTGAGGATTGAGGAGTCGAGGATCGAGGAGTGAGGAGTCGAGGAGTGAGGAGTCGAGGATCGAGGAGTGAGGAGTCGAGGATCGAGGAGTGAGGAGTCGAGGAGTGAGGAGTGAGGAGTGAGGAGTCGAGGAGTGAGGAGTGAGGAGTGAGGAGTGAGGAGTCGAGGAGTGAGGAGTGAGGAGTCGAGGAGTGAGGAGTCGAGGAGTGAGGAGTGAGGAGTCGAGGAGTGAGGAGTGAGGAGTGAGGAGTCGAGGAGTGAGGAGTCGAGGATCGAGGAGTGAGGAGTGAGGATCGAGGAGTGAGGAGCTTCCAGAGGAGTCGAGGATCGAGGAGTGAGGAGTCGAGGAGTGAGGAGTCGAGGAGTGAGGAGTCGAGGAGTGAGGAGACGAGGATCGAGGATCGAGGATCGAGGAGTGAGGAGTGAGGAGTGAGGAGTGAGGAGTGAGGATCGAGGAGTGAGGAGTGAGGAGCTTCCAGAGGAGTCGAGGATTGAGGAGTGAGGAGTGAGGAGTGAGGAGTCGAGGAGTGAGGAGTCGAGGATCGAGGAGTGAGGAGTGAGGAGTGAGGAGTCGAGGAGTGAGGAGCTTCCAGAGGAGTGAGGAGTCGAGGATCGAGGAGTGAGGAGTGAGGAGTGAGGAGTCGAGGAGTCGAGGAGTGAGGAGTCGAGGATCGAGGATCGAGGAGTGAGGAGTGAGGATCAAGGAGTGAGGAGTGAGGAGCTTCCAGAGGAGTCGAGGATCGAGGAGTGAGGAGTGAGGAGTCGAGGAGTGAGGAGTCGAGGATCGAGGAGTGAGGAGTGAGGAGTCGAGGAGTGAGGAGCTTCCAGAGGAGTGAGGAGTCGAGGATCGAGGAGTGAGGAGTGAGGAGTGAGGAGTCGAGGAGTGAGGAGTCGAGGAGTGAGGAGTCGAGGAGTGAGGAGTCGAGGATCGAGGATCGAGGAGTGAGGAGTGAGGAGTGAGGAGTGAGGATCGAGGAGTGAGGAGTGAGGAGCTTCCAGAGGAGTCGAGGATCGAGGAGTGAGGAGTCGAGGAGTGAGGAGTCGAGGATCGAGGAGTGAGGAGTGAGGAGTCGAGGAGTGAGGAGTCGAGGATCGAGGAGTGAGGAGTGAGGAGCTTCCAGAGGAGTCGAGGATCGAGGAGTGAGGAGTGAGGAGCTTCCAGAGGAGTCGAGGATCGAGGAGTGAGGAGTGAGGAGTGAGGAGTGAGGATCGAGGAGTGAGGAGTGAGGAGCTTCCAGAGGAGTCGAGGATCGAGGAGTGAGGAGTGAGGAGGCTTCCTGAGGTGTTGAGCGAGGATACACGGCTATGCGGAAGAGTTTTATCGACTAAAACGTGACGCACGTATCAATTCTCCTCCCCCTTCATATCGGTCACAATCATTTTGATTTATACTTTACCTTTGCAGTTTAAATAAACCACACATCTCACGTTTTCAACAGGGTATCTTGCTTTATTATTATTTATTGTGAATTTCTTAAACTTCAAAAACAAAAGGGCAGATCCTTCGAGCGCTGCTGATGACACAGTGAAGTGACACTCGAGTCATCAAGAAGTATTCCAATGTATAAAATAGCTTTCGTTTGATTCCTCCGTCCTCCTTTTCATTCCTTCAGCCTTCCCTCGCATCCTACAGGGGTGGAGCTGAGACGCGAGGAAAGGAAGCGAGATGCACAAATAAGAATTGAAACCTCCTCTCATGTAACCTTATATTCTTATATGCCTGTTTCTCTCCTATGCTGACACGTGTATAAATAATAAATCTCTTGGCAAAGTAACTGGTGTAGCTTCCGTGATTCAACCATAATGGGGAAAAGCATGATGATTTTTAAATCTACATTGTCCTACACTGAAAATTCCCTTAGATTCATCACTCATATTCACACAGGTTTGTCTACTGTAATATCTTTGGTGCAGCTCAAATACTATTGCTTTAACTGAGTTATACTCCATATTACAGGCGTTCATATTTACCATGACTTTATAACATACAGATTTTATACAGACTGGAAAAATTAGTTGTTCTGAAAAGCCATTGATTTTTTTAGTCATTTATCAAAGTTTATGCAAGTATCTCATATTTCATAGCAATATTGTTAATGGTTTATTGACCTGTATCTTCACCCAACAGCTGAAAACATGAACAACTCCTGATGTTGCACAGCCACTCTCATTCACTAATAATTGTGTAGATTATTCATGTGCACTTCTGAACTTTTTACAAATACGTCCCGCCTAATTCACAACAATAAACATTTTTTTCTTAAATACATTTTAGCGTTTTAAATGAAAATTCTTGTGCAATACACTTGAAAGACAATCCACAAGTTTATAGCAGCTTTATTGGCTTATTTCATTTTCTAAATAACTGATTCAAGCAATAAAAAGCTCATCCGATTCTCCTGTTGTTCTTGTTTCTCTCTCAGATCAACAGCTTTAGGTTCAGCCTTTGAGAAGATTTCAGATCATGATAACTGTTAGATCAACATACAAAACCACAACAATAAGCAGAAACTCATCTCCTAACATGTTCACTATGTCTGAGGTGCTAAACTGAATACATGTTGACTAACCACATAATCTGTGTTATTATCTTATAGCTATTCTGTATATTTCTGTCCTCTGAATATAACTTTAACACAATCACAATGACTATAATAACAGTTTACTTCCTGATTGTTGAATTGTATTGAGAAAAATATGGGAGTTTTTTCAGTAAAAAGAAAAAACTGCATAACTGCATCAAAGAACTGCATAAAACCACTTACTGATGCGCATGTATAAAAGCCTCACACACACACCACACACACACACACACACACACACTCCTCCTGAAGCTCATTCAGTTCAACACATGTGAAATACACTGAAACACATGTGAAATACACTGAAACACATGTGAAACACACTGAAACACATGTGACACACTGAAACATGTGAAACACACTGAAACACATGTGAAACACACTGAAACATGTGAAACACACTGAAACACATGTGACACACACTGAAACACGTGACACACACTGAAACACATGTGAAACACACTGAAACATGTGAAACATACTGAAACACATGTGACACACACTGAAACACGTGACACACACTGAAACACATGTGAAACACACTGAAACATGTGAAACACACTGAAACACTTGCGACACACACTGAAACATGTGAAACACACTGAAACACTTGCGACACACACTGAAACATGTGAAACATACTGAAACACATGTGACACACACTGAAACACATGTGACACACACTGAAACACATGTGACACACTGAAACATGTGAAACATACTGAAACACATGTGACACACACTGAAACACGTGACACACACTGAAACACATGTGAAACACACTGAAACATGTGAAACACACTGAAACACTTGCGACACACACTGAAACATGTGAAACACACTGAAACACTTGCGACACACACTGAAACATGTGAAACACACTGAAACACTTGCGACACACACTGAAACACTTGCGACACACACTGAAACACTTGCGACACACACTGAAACATGTGAAACACACTGAAACACTTGCGACACACACTGAAACATGTGAAACACACTGAAACACTTGCGACACACACTGAAACACTTGCGACACACACTGAAACACTTGCGACACACACTGAAACATGTGAAACACACTGAAACACATGTGAAACACACTGAAACACTTGCGACACACACTGAAACACATGTGAAACACACTGAAACACATGTGAAACACACTGAAACACATGTGAAACACTGAAACATGTGAAACATACTGAAACACATGTGACACACACTGAAACACATGTGACACACTGAAACACATGTGACACACACTGAAACACATGTGAAACACACTGAAACAC
Organism: Vimba vimba; assembly: GCA_022828995.1. NCBI lineage: Eukaryota > Metazoa > Chordata > Actinopteri > Cypriniformes > Leuciscidae > Vimba > Vimba vimba. The sequence continues at coordinate 1,678,182 of CM040829.1, read as the reverse complement.
ATGTGACACACTGAAACACATGTGAAACACACTGAAACACTTGCGACACACACTGAAACATGTGAAACACACTGAAACACTTGCGACACACACTGAAACACTTGCGACACACACTGAAACACTTGCGACACACACTGAAACATGTGAAACACACTGAAACACTTGCGACACACACTGAAACATGTGAAACACACTGAAACACTTGCGACACACACTGAAACACTTGCGACACACACTGAAACACTTGCGACACACACTGAAACATGTGAAACACACTGAAACACTTGCGACACACACTGAAACATGTGAAACACACTGAAACACTTGCGACACACACTGAAACACTTGCGACACACACTGAAACACTTGCGACACACACTGAAACATGTGAAACACACTGAAACACATGTGAAACACACTGAAACACATGTGAAACACACTGAAACACATGTGAAACACACTGAAACACATGTGAAACACTGAAACATGTGAAACATACTGAAACACATGTGAAACACACTGAAACACGTGACACACACTGAAACACATGTGACACACACTGAAACACATGTGACACACACTGAAACACATGTGAAACACACTGAAACACATGTGAAACACACTGAAACACATGTGACACACACTGAAAAACTTGTGACACACTGAAACACTTGCGACACACACTGAAACACTTGCGACACACACTGAAACACACACTTTTCATAGCTGCAGTATGGGCAGGATTTTTCCCTCCCATTTAATCAATATTGACTGCAGATATTGTCATATTATTAATATATCGGTAATATGATATTATGTATTGCACTGTTACCTTAAATATGCTATACACAAATCAAGTGGAAGAGAAAGACACGATCGCTTAGTTAATTCTAAACTGATATTATTGGCATAAGTAGTTTATGATTGCAGGGTATAATCATCAGCAGAATGAAAGATAGACCCATAGATATGAGATCCTCTATTTGAAACATTTAAAAATGTTGTAGTGTGTTGGCTTTTTAACTTTGAATACAAACGTCTTGTCTTTCATTTTTGTAGCTTTTTTACTAGTCAGCTCCGGACGCGATGTTATTCATTGTGCGCAAATTCAAAGCGTCGCGTCTGGGCACGTTAATGACGCTCGCGCTCTTTTAAACTCGTAATAAAGCGGTGAATGATTTTTTCCAGAAATGACGCTGATCTGCAATACAAGTTTATATTTAGAATACATTGCAATTACTCCAAAAAAGATGACGACAACTCACACACCAGCATTAGGAGCTGTGCTTCTTTGCGTGCCTATTTAGGCTTTTGCTTCGCAGCACCTGATGGATGCGTTCGTTACACAAACTTTCAGAAGCCGACACCCGCTTTGAAACGCAAATATTAATTGGTTTAACTGCAGATGAGTGACAATTCAACAATATCCAATGAACACTGAGGCTAGTATTTCTGCCCTTCTTGACCTGTGGACCATATATATAGGGGATGTTATGGAGGCCCCTCCTGAAAGCCCGAGGCCCTAGGCAATCTTTTTTTATATAATTTTGATTATTTGATTATTTATAAGACATTATATATATATATATATATATATATATATATATATATATATATATATATATATATATATATATATATATATACAGGTGCTGGTCATATAATTAGAATATCATCAAAAAGTTTATTTCAGTAATTCCATTAAAAAAGTGACACTAATATATTATATAGACTCATTATATGCAAAGTGAGATACTGTATCTCAAGCCTTTATTTGTTATAATTTTGATGATTATGGCTTATAGCTTGTGAAAACCACAAAATCAAAATCTCAGAAAATTAGAATATTACATGAAATCACACAGTAATTACACAGTGATACCATGGTCATTGAACCAGGTTTTGGTTCTTTTGGCAGTGTGGGCCGGTGCAAATCCTGCTGGAAAATGAAGGAAGCATGAAGTGCTCTGGAAATGTCCTGGTAGACGGCTGCGTTGACTCTGGATTTAATAAAGCACAGTGGACCAAAGTCCTCTTTTCTGATGAGAGCAAATTTTGCATCTCATTTGGAAACCAAAGTCCCAGAGTCTGGAGGAAGAATGGAGAGGCACACAATCCAAGATGCTTGAAGTCCAGTGTGAAGTTTCCACAGTCTGTGTTGGTTTGGGGAGCCATGTCATCGGCTGGTGTTGGTCCACTGTGCTGTCCACTCAACACAGCCGTCTACCAGGACATTTCCAGAGCACTTCATGCTTCCTTCAGCAGACAAGCTTTATGGAGATGCTTCCTTCATTTTCCAGCAGGATTTGCATCGGCCCACACTACCAAAATAACCAAAACCTGGTTCAATGACCATGGGATTACTGTGTAATTACTGTGTGATTTCATGTAATATTCTAATTTTCTGAGATTTTGATTTTGTGGTTTTCATAAGCTGTAAGCCATAATCATCAAAATTATAACAAATAAAGGCTTGAAATATCTCACTTTGCATGTAATGAGTCTATATAATATACAAGTTTCACTTTTTGAATGGAATAACTGAAATAAATCAACTTTTTGATGATATTCTAATTATATGACCAGCACCTGTATATGTGTTGTTTTGTATTATATAAAACAATGTTTGATTATTTATAAATAGATTTTATAGTACATATAATATTTTATAAACAGTAAAATTGCATATAAAAATACATTCAATCCATTTTCATATTCAATCATACGTTCGAAAAGCTGAAGCAAATAGTAGCAGGACATGCTAACGCTTAACGTGAAAAACTATTAACGTGGCTTAAGAGACAGTGATATTAAAAGATCAAATTCTGTACACACCTTATTAATAAACCATACTATGCACATAAAAGCAGATGAGCCCAAAATAAAACGCATTTAATTACATGTTAAGCGTTTTCCTCCCATGGAAACCCGTTATTATAAAGAAAACGCTTAATGTGGCTTTCTATTAGAGGATGGCATAGCGGTTCCCTTTCAAGGGAACTCGCGTTGCGTCGAGTTTGACGCTATGGGAACGCTTTGCGTGATGACGTCTTGAAGCACATGTAAAATCAGTCCAATGGTGTAGCGGGACGTCAGAGGCGGGTGACGTCACGTACCAGGAAGCTATAAAAGCCGGCCTGAAGCAGGAAACAACAGCTTTCTGAGTCTTCAGTAGCGCTCTGTGTTGAAATCTGTCTGTCTTATTTGGTGTTGTCTGATATATATATATTATTCGGTATGGCGAGCAAGCAGCAGTTTAGAGTGTCCATCCCTGCCCGCGTTATTTAACGGGAGGTGACACACACACTCTTTGTGTTGTTTGTTTGGGAGAGGAGCATGCCCAGTCAGCACTCGAGGGTGGTGACTGTGAGCATTGCTGTGCGCTTCCTTTGCGTACGCTCCGATCCCGCTTGGCTCGGTTCAATCCCGACCACGTTCCCCAGGGCTTTGGTCCCGCCGCTGCCGAGGCACGGCGTCGATCTCAGACCTGGGGTTCGCAGATGGATCTGTCAGTGGATGTTGAGACGGGCTCTGCCTTATCTCAGCCTCCTTCTGATAGATCCAGTGCCTCTCATCAGGGTGTGGAAGCACGCGCTGCGGTTACTTCCCCCCCGATAGAGGCACCAGTACTGCAAATATCCAGCTCTGAGGAGTTGGATGTTGTAAGTATTGATGCTGAGTCTGAGGATTCGCCACCTCAGTCTCATGCTTTTTAAGAACTGCTCGATGTGATCACGAGAGCAGTTGACAGATTGTCTATTGAGTGGCCAGAGGATAGGCAGGACGTTCGTTCAAGAAGCAAACTCGACGAACGCTTCCTGCCATCTCGTGCTCAGCCCCAGCGTAGGAGCCTGCCGTTTTTCCCCGATCTCCACACCGAGGTGTCGAGATCGTGGGGGAGACCAGTCTCTCACAGTGTACACACCACACACCTCTCTATATTCTTCTATCTCTCAATATAAAGAGCATGGGTATGGGGGGATGCCGAAGGTGGAAGAGACGCTCGCGGGCTATCTCTCTCCAGCAACGGCATCTTCCCTGAAGGCTCCTACACTTCCCTCAAAGCCAGTAAAATTAACTTCATCCCTGATCAATAAATCGTATGCAGCCGCTGGTCAAGCTGCAGCGTGTCTGCATACGATGTCCATTTTACAGGCTTATCAGGCAGAATTATTGGGGGATTTAGAGGAGGGCGGGGGAATCGGTCCCGACACTGTGGCTGAACTGCGCAGAGCCACGGATGTTTCTCTCAGAGCCACCAAGGAGACCGCTAAATCTATCGGGCGGTCTATGGCAGCCCTGGTGGCCACTGAGAGGCATCTGTGGCTCAACCTGAGCGATATTAAGGACAAAGAAAAACATGTTCTGTTAGACGCTCCGGTTTCCACTGCCGGGTTATTTGGGGATGCAGTAAATATTGCGGTTGCAAAATCACAAGAAGCCGCTAAACAAGCAGCTGCTCTCCAAAAGCTTCTCCCCCGCCGTTCTTTCTATGAGGCTGCTGAGCGGGAGCAGCCTCACTCCTCTAAGAAGGGTGCTGAGCATCGTGCCACTCAGAAGCAGAGCGTGTCCTCCCGTGCTCCCCCACGAAAATCTCAGGGACACGGAGGGCGCGCTCAAACCCAGCAGTCTTCGAGGGGTAGAACGGATCTGCGGACCGTTATTACCGCCAAGAAGGCTGCTGGGAAGAAATCCTGACGTCCGAGGGCTCAGGATTAATGAGGGTAGTCCCCCCCGAAGCAGAGCGGTTAACACCTCTTTTTACGGTGCCCGTCTCTCTTCGGTACCCTCAGGGGACCGTTCTGCCAACCCTGCCGCCATCGGTGTTACAGGGCGCAGCGGTCTCCGGCGAGCACATATCTCAAGGACCACCCGGAAACGTAGTGGCCTCGGGATGCCCGCCCCCTCCGAGGAGGGTGTTAGAGCAGTCTGTTCGGTCGCTCCCTGCCGGTGCGCCGTTACAGGGCGTCGAATTGACTGCTCAACAACAACAAAATCCAGAAACCAGTCTCGAGAGGCTGGTACCTCTAGTAGAATCTTTGACAGCGTGGAAGCTACTGTCAAATGTTTCTCGTTGGGTCCTGCAGACCGTGGAAAAAGGGTATCTGATTCAGTTCGGGAAACGCCCACCTCGGTTTATGGGGGTTCTGCCCACTGTGGTGGCCCCCGAGCAGGTTCTGGTTATGGAACAGGAAGTAAACACTCTGTTAGAGAAAGGGGCCATAGAATATGTACCTCCCTCCGACAGGGAAACCGGGTTTTACAGCCGGTACTTCATAGTTCCAAAAAAGGACGGGGGATTGCGTCCCATTTTGGATCTTCGAGTTCTGAACGAGTCAGTCATGCAGCTCAAGTTCAAAATGTTGACATTGAGACAGATCGTGCCACAGATCAGGTCCGAGGACTGGTTTGTCACGATAGATCTCAAGGACGCATATTTCCATATTTCCATCCGTCCATGTCATTGGAAGTTCCTGAGGTTTGCTTTCGGGGGCAAAGCATACCAATATCGTGTTCTTCCATTCGGCCTAGCTTTATCACCCCGCACTTTCACGAAATGCATGGATGCAGCTCTGGCGCCTCTGCGCCTTCAGGGGATTCGCATCTTGAACCACATCGACGATTGGTTGATTTTAGCTCAGTCGCATCAGTTGGCGGTTCAACATTGAGATGTTGTTCTCGCCCACATGAAAGAGCTGGGGTTACGGCTGAACGCCAAGAAGAGTGTGCTTTCTCCACTCCAGAGAACCACTTTCCTAGGCGTGGTTTGGGACTCAGTGTCGATGCAGGCGCGCCTGTCACCGCCACGTATAGAGTCCATCCTTGCAGCTGTGAAAAGTGTAAAGCTAGGCCAGCTACTCACTGTCAAACAGTTCCAGAGACTGTTGGGTCTCATGGCAGCAGCTTCCAACGTGATACCTTTTGGACTGCTGCACATGAGGCCCCTGCAGTGGTGGCTCAGGACCAGGGGGTTTTCCCCGAGGGGCAACCCATTTCGCACAATCAAGGTCACGCGGCGATGCCTACGTGCCTTGGTTATGTGGAAGAAACCTTGGTTCCTGTCCCAGGGCCCAGTGTTGGGAGCTTCTTGTCGTCGCAGACTGCTAACGACGGATGCTTCCCTCACGGGTTGGGGAGCGATCCTGGAGGGTCGCTCAGCTCAAGGTCTGTGGGAAGACCATCATCGTTCCTGGCATATCAATCGCCTAGAGATGTTAGCTGTCTTCCGGGCTCTGAGGAGCTTTGTCACAGACCTCAGGGGACACCATGTGTTAGTGCATACGGACAACACGTCGGTAGTCGCCTATATCAACCACCAAGGGGGTTTGCGCTCGCGCCCATTATCAAATCTGGCACGCCATATCCTCTTGTGGTCCCAGGGGAAGTTGCTGTCACTCAGAGCAGCCTACATCCCCGGGGTTCAGAATATAGGAGCAGACACTCTGTCGAGGCAGGGGCCGAGGCCCGGGGAATGGAGGCTCCACCCCGAGGTGGTGGAGCTGATATGGAGGGAGTACGGCCAAGCACAAGTGGATCTGTTTGCGTCTCGAGAGACGTCTCACTGTCCACTTTGGTTCTCCCTCACGCATCCAGCTCCTCTCGGACTGGATGCTATGGTACAGGCGTGGCCGAGGCTTCGTCTGTACGCCTTTCCCCCAGTTGCTCTGCTCCCGGGAGTTCTGGAGAGGGTTCGCAGGGACCGGGTTTGCCTGCTTCTTATAGCCCCGCGCTGGCCGGGCAGAGTATGGTTTCCCGACCTTGTGTCCCTCCTCGACGGGCCTCCTCTGGAGCTACCTGTCAGGAGGGACCTTCTGTCCCAAGCAGGGGGTTCAATACTTCACCCCCGCCCAGAACTGTGGAACCTGTGGGCTTGGCCTCTGAGGGGGCCCAGCTCATAGAGTCAGGTCTCTCAACTGAGGTTGTTGAGACCATTCTACAGTCCAGAGCTCCCTCCACGAGGAAACTTTATGCCCTGAAGTGGAGAGTATTCACTTCTTGGTGTAGTGACCGTCGGCTGGACCCAGTCCACTGCCCAATTGGTACAGTGCTGGAGTTCCTGCAGGACCGGTTCACTGCAGGTCTGACCCCGTCCACTTTAAAGGTCTATGTGGCGGCCATAGGTGCTTACCACATTCCTTTGGGTGGAATGTCTGTGGGGAAGGACCCTCTGGTATCTCGTTTCCTTCGTGGCACTTGGAGGCTGAGGCCTGCAGTCCGCTCTAGGGTGCCGCCATGGGACTTGTCCATTGCTCTACAAGGCCTGTCCCTGGCCCCCTTTGAGCCCATTGAGGAGGTTTCGGAAAAGTTTCTGACTTTGAAAGCTATTTTCCTTCTTGCCATTTCTTCTCTTAAGAGAATTGGGGATATTCAAGCATTGTCGGTTGCTCCTTCCTGCTTAGAGTTTGCTCCGGGTATGGTGAAAGCTTTTCTCCATCCCAGACCGGGTTATGTCCCCAAGGTCCCCACTAATGTGGCCAGACCTATTATTCTGCAGGCCTTCTGTCCTCCTCCCTTCCAGAATGCGGACCAGGAGGCTAATAATTTGCTTTGCCCAGTTCGGGCGTTAGACGCCTACGTCCACAGAGCTGCCCTGTGGCGCAGAAGTGATCAGTTGTTTGTTTGCTTTGGCTCCCCTAACAAGGGAGGGCCGGTGTCTAAGCAAAGAATGAGCAAGTGGGTGGTCGAGGCTATCTCACTTGCTTATGAGGCGGCTGGGCAGCCTTCTCCTTTGGCTGTCCGGTCGCACTCTACAAGGAGTATGGCGGCCTCTAAGGCCCTTATTTCAGGAGTTTCTCTACAGGATGTCTGTGATGCGGCAGGCTGGTCCTCACCGCACACTTTCGTCAGGTTCTACTCTCTGGATCTAGACTCTGCTCCAGGGTCTCATGTTTTGTCATCCTAGTGCTGCTCTTCATGATTTCACACAGGACAGACATTTGTAGCTATGGAGGCGTTGGTATAGACGTTCCCATAGCGTCAAACTCGACGCAACGCGAGTTCCCTTGAAAGGGAACGCTCCGGTTACGACTGTAACCTCGGTTCCCTGAAGAGGGAACGAGCGTTGCGTCACCTTGCCATATCTCCTTCATGCCTGTCAGCACGACTTCAGACTTTACTAAGCTGTTGTTTCCTGCTTCAGGCCGGCTTTTATAGCTTCCTGGTACGTGACGTCACCCGCCTCTGACGTCCCGCTACACCATTGGACTGATTTTACATGTGCTTCAAGACGTCATCACGCAAAGCGTTCCCATAGCGTCAAACTCGACGCAACGCTCGTTCCCTCTTCAGGGAACCGAGGTTACAGTCGTAACCGGAGCGTTTCCACAACAAATCCTTTAAATGGTATTATATAAAAATATAGGCTAAGTAGCCTATAAAATAAACATACCTTATTGTAGAATTAATTAGCCCACAAACAATATTTATTTTAAAGCCTAAACTAATTTATTTAAAACAAAACTGAAACCAGTGTTGGGTGTTTATCTGTAATAGGCGAATTATTGTATTTGTTTATATTATTATTATTATTATTATTATTATTATTTATGTAGACTATATCACCGCTTATGGGCAGGGGAATGGTTCTGAGTTTCATTTGTTGGAAATATGAACTGAATTTATAAATGCTTTTGAAATGAAAAACTTTGCGTTTAATAAACAAAATATTTTTTTAATGAAGATGCCGTTTGGAGTGGTAAAATATTTCCCTGTTCCCTGAAGGGCTTAATATGAGGAACGTGTAATTAAATGAACACACAAGTGTTTCAGTGTGTAAAAAAAAAAAAAAAAAAAAAAATAGAAAACATTGTGTACACTGTAATTTACATTAGCTTTTGTTTGTTTGTCAGAAAGATTGAAGAATACAGTATATATCATCGAACTTTAAACTTAAAATGCATTAAAACAACACGGAAGGACTAGTACTGAGATGGGAAGATGAAAGAGTTATTCTCAGTACACTCACCAATTAAATCTTATTGTTTGAAAAAAAGAAAAATTAAAATTAGACGTAAGGCCACTGAGCCTGAGCATGCAATCGTTGCACATAAAATATCAATATTCAGAACAGTGCAAAGAATTAAAAAACCTTCAGAAACTCATACGATAGTTCAGCATCACACACACCATGAGATGGAGAGATTAAAAAGAGCCATTTTCTCTCCAAAATGGTTTTAGTGTTTTGATAAATAAATGCGCTGAAACACCCTTCCTATCTCTGTCTAGCTGGAGCTCTACTGTACAGATACAGGATTCAAACAGCAGAAGCACAAAAGATCAATGAAAACTGTAAGACTGCAGAATCAAAGTGTGTGAGAGATTGATGATCAGCGTCACGTCTTCATGTTGGTCCTCAGGACTCGCTCCACAATGTCACGAATGACACACAACGGCTCAAACGTGTTCACACTTGATTCCAATGATGTGATCAAACCAACTGTGCAGAATATGAGCCGTCCAGAAAAGCTCACAGTGTCATTGTTAATAAGAGCATCATGCTTGACCAGTGAGCATTGTGAGAACTCATGACTCGAATATTTGTGGAAGAGTTGTAGAAAGGCTCAGGTTGAAACAGATAAAGTGCTGGTTCTCTATAATGAACAGAAACCCTTGGCAGTGTTTGAGGCTCTTGGGCTTCAGGCTTTATTCCACATGGATCTTGATGGATGAATTATGCCATATTGATAATGAAGCTTTGGTGGATGTTTTTGCTGTCAGGAAGATTCACCTCGCAGGCACATTTCGTGATTTTTACGAACTACAAACTACTATTCCCAGCCAATGCCATCCTTTCACACTAGAGTTTGACCACTTACGACTGTATGTTTCCATCACCCTGTTTTTAATCGCATTCTGAAGTATCGCATCAGAAACAAGTGATGCAAATGCCAAATTTTAGGAAAAAAAAAGTTTTTACGTTTTGACTTAGAGTTATTGTGAATAATGGGAGATGGAAACGCATTTGCAGAATAAATTCTGATAACGGATAGCCGGTTCAGTATCTTACAATGCCTACCCTAGTATACAGACAATATATTTTATAACAATTTATAACCCTCATTTTTTATTCATAACCACTGACAACCCCTCCCCTCCCCTACTGTAGAAATGCTAGTATCACACAATAGAAATGCACAATGTCCCCTTACTTCAGTCTGTGTATGAACAGATAAAAGTGTTGATCTCTAGAAGGATTGTGTGAAGATAGAAGATCAGAAGAGCTGCAAAGTTATTCAAACACTTGTGAACTAATAAAAGAATGTTCAAATCGACTGTCAGCCAATGAAGAGATGCCAAGATCGGGGTTTTATGATCATGTCTTCAGGTCGTCAGGTCTGGTATTCAGGGTGTAACTCTCGCAGTGAAACTATGAACAATCTTGATCCATGTTGCAGGTTTAAACACACACACACACACACACACACACACACACACACACACACACACACACACACACACTGCACAGAAATACACCAGGGGTTCATATCAGGGCTGGTAGAAGCACTGGGACCCGATTATAGCACTTACACACGAGAGAAGTCAGAGTTTCATGATATGTCACTTGTAATGACAGATGCAGACGTGTGTTTGGCTTCTTCAGAAAGCAAGGAACAAGACAGTATTGCACTATGAACAGAGTAAAGTTGAGTCTGTTAAACTGCCTCCTTGTTTCAGTCACCTGTAGCATTACACAATTCATTAATGAACATATTATTAAGGTCAATATAGACTAAAATCCTCAGATAGTGTTCAGTGCTCGTCTTGCAGCGACGACAGGACAGCTTACATGCTTTGTTTGAACTTTTACCATTGAACTGGTATATGTACTTTTAACACCTGAGGGTGTTCAAGCTTTAATTTACACTGGTAACACTGGTGTGGCTTGCGAAAACCAAATTACGTTGCCGTGGGCAGAAACCTGCAGAAACCTGCAATCCTATTCATTTCCTGATTCTTCAGCTTCTTCCTCCAACTCAAAATCAAAGCTATGCCCTTGAATTGGAGAGGGATAAGAATGTGTGTGTGTTTTCTGCCCCACTCAGGTGTGTTTTCTGCTCAGGTGATCTTGACTTTGAGCTCATTGAGTCAGAGGAGAATCTCTGCAACTCTTCGCTGACTCTCTCTAGGATTCTCACTCTGGACTTTTCCTTTATATATATTCAGGGATTTTATTAAACCGTTTTGCATCTCTCTTCTTCTCACAGGCGAGATATATGTTTGCTTTGAATAGGCTACATAATTTAATGATTATTTTTAGCCAACTTAATTGAGGAGTTTCATTTTCATATATACAACAGAAATGTTCACTAACTCCCTAAACAGCCAAAAACAGGAGAAAGGGGTTTTACAGAAATAACACGGCTTCCAGTGCGTTTAAATGGTATTATATAAAAATATAGGCTAAGTAGCCTATAAAATAAACATACCTTATTGTAGAATTAATTAGCCCACAAACAATATTTATTTTAAAGCCTAAACTAATTTATTTAAAACAAAACTGAAACCAGTGTTGGGTGTTTATCTGTAATAGGCGAATTATTGTATTTGTTTATATTATTATTATTATTATTATTATTATTATTATTATTATTTATGTAGACTATATCACCGCTTATGGGCAGGGGAATGGTTCTGAGTTGCATTTGTTGGAAATATGAACTGAATTTATAAATGCTTTTGAAATGAAAAACTTTGCGTTTAATAAACAAAATATTTTTTTAATGAAGATGCCGTTTGGAGTGGTAAAATATTTCCCTGTTCCCTGAAGGGCTTAATATGAGGAACGTGTAATTAAATGAACACACAAGTGTTTCAGTGTGTAAAAAAAAAAAAAAAAAAAAAAATAGAAAACATTGTGTACACTGTAATTTACATTAGCTTTTGTTTGTTTGTCAGAAAGATTGAAGAATACAGTATATATCATCCAACTTTAAACTTAAAATGCATTAAAACAACACGGAAGGACTAGTACTGAGATGGGAAGATGAAAGAGTTATTCTCAGTACACTCACCAATTAAATCTTATTGTTTGAAAAAAAGAAAAATTAAAATTAGACGTAAGGCCACTGAGCCTGAGCATGCAATCGTTGCACATAAAATATCAATATTCAGAACAGTGCAAAGAATTAAAAAACCTTCAGAAACTCATACGATAGTTCAGCATCACACACACCATGAGATGGAGAGATTAAAAAGAGCCATTTTCTCTCCAAAATGGTTTTAGTGTTTTGATAAATAAATGAGAATCACTAATATTATCAGTTTCCCTCACCTAATGCACTGGAGAAGGTTAAGATAGTGAGCTAACACTAATTACACTGTAATTATATGCCATTAAATATGTTACAATTTAAACGTAAATGTACATTGTTCTAGAAGGGGGACATCATCCATATTTACTCAAATTGTTAAGTTGATAATATAATTTGTAAGGATTTTTTCAAATGAAATACTATAGTATTTCATTTGAAAAAAATCCTTACAAATTAATACATCTCATCACTGCAGAGAGAAACACCCTTCCTATCTCTGTCTAGCTGGAGCTCTACTGTACAGATACAGTAAACAGCAGAAGCTCAAAAGATCAATGAAAACTGTAAGACTGCAGAATCAAAGTGTGTGAGAGATTGATGATCAGCGTCACGTCTTCATGTTGGTCCTCAGGACTCGCTCCACAATGTCACGAATGACACACAACGGCTCAAACGTGTTCACACTTGATTCTAATGATGTGATCAAACCAAGAATATGAGCCGTTCAGAAAAGCTCACAGTGTCATTGTTAAAAAGAGCATCATGCTTGACCAGTGAGCATTGTGAGAACTCATGACCCTCGACTACATGAAACGCTTGAGGACAATGAATGATAAAGTGTTCTCAGGCAACCTTATAGTCAGAGGAAAATATTTGTGGAAGAGTTGTAGAAAGGCTCAGGTTGAAACAGATAAAGTGCTGGTTCTCTATAATGAACAGAAACCCTTGGCAGTGTTTGAGGCTCTTGGGCTTCAGGCTTTATTCCACATGGATCTTGATGGATGAATTATGCCATATTGATAATGAAGCTTTGGTGGATGTTTTTGCTGTCAGGAAGATTCACCTCGCAGGCACATTTCGTGATTTTTACGAACTACAAACTACTATTCCCAGCCAATGCCATCCTTTCACACTAGAGTTTGACCACTTACGACTGTATGTTTCCATCACCCTGTTTTTAATCGCATTCTGAAGTATCGCATCAGAAACAAGTGATGCAAATGCCAAATTTTAGGAAAAAAAAAGTTTTTACGTTTTGACTTAGAGTTATTGTGAATAATGGGAGATGGAAACGCATTTGCAGAATAAATTCTGATAACGGATAGCCGGTTCAGTATCTTACAATGCCTACCCTAGTATACAGACAATATATTTTATAACAATTTATAACCCTCATTTTTTATTCATAACCACTGACAACCCCTCCCCTCCACTACTGTAGAAATGCTAGTATCACACAATAGAAATGCACAATGTCCCCTTACTTCAGTCTGTATAGAACAGATAAAAGTGTTGATCTCTAGAAGGATTGTGTGAAGATAGAAGATCAGAAGAGCTGCAAAGTTATTCAAACACTTGTGAACTAATAAAAGAATGTTCAAATCGACTGTCAGCCAATGAAGAGATGCCAAGATCGGGGTTTTATGATCATGTCTTCAGGTCGTCAGGTCTGGTGTTCAGGGTGTAAATCTGGCAGTGAAACTATGAACAATCTTGATCCATGTTGCAGGTTTAAACACACACACACACACACACACACACACACACACACACACACACACACACACACACACACACACACACACACACACACACTGCACAGAAATACACCAGGGGTTCATATCAGGGCTGGTAGAAGCACTGGGACCCGATTATAGCACTTACACACAAGAGAAGTCAGAGTTTCATGATATGTCACTTGTAATGACAGATGCAGACGTGTGTTTGGCTTCTTCAGAAAGCAAGGAACAAGACAGTATTGCACTATGAACAGAGTAAAGTTGAGTCTGTTAAACTGCCTCCTTGTTTTTATTTAGTCACCTGTAGCATTACACAATTCATTAATGAACGTATTATTAAGGTCAATATAGACTGAAATCCTCAGATAGTGTTCAGTGCTCGTCTTGCAGCGACGACAGGACAGCTTACATGCTTTGTTTGAACTTTTACCATTGAACTGGTATATGTAGCCTACTTTTAACACCTGAGGGTGTTCAAGCTTTAATTTACACTGGTAACACTGGTGTGGCTTGCGAAAACCAAATTACGTTGCCGTGGGCAGAAACCTGCAGAAACCTGCAATCCTATTCATTTCCTGATTCTTCAGCTTCTTCCTCCAACTCAAAATCAAAGCTATGCCCTTGAATTGGAGAGGGATAAGAATGTGTGTGTGTTTTCTGCCCCGCTCAGGTGTGTTTTCTGCTCAGGTGATCTTGACTTTGAGCTCATTGAGTCAGAGGAGAATCTCTGCAACTCTTCGCTGACTCTCTCTAGGATTCTCACTCTGGACTTTTCCTTTATATATATTCAGGGATTTTATTAAACCGTTTTGCATCTCTCTTCTTCTCACAGGCGAGATATATGTTTGCTTTGAATAGGCTACATAATTATGATTATTTTTAGCCAACTTAATTGAGGAGTTTCATTTTCATATATACAACAGAAATGTTCACTAACTCCCTAAACAGCCAAAAACAGGAGAAAGGGGTTTTACAGAAATAACACGGCTTCCAGTGCGTTTAAACACACAGTGGCGACAACAACAGTGAGTTAAAGTTCAGTAAGATAAAATTACCCGTAACTTTAAAAGTTTTTCACTATATCGTCTCTGCAGCAATATACAGAGCAACAACACGAGGCAGGCGAGGGTTACAGTCAGTAATCTGGAAGACGAGCTTCAGTTTCCACACAAGTAAACCCAACTCAAACACAAGAAGTCACTTTCAGCTTCTGGAGACAGAGAGACACAGAGAGATAAACACAGAGACAGTGTGAGTGATCACGTGAATAATTTCTGCATGAACATAAAGATCATTCTGATTGACTTTTACACATATGATTAAACACTGATGTGTAAAATGTAAAATACTGAAACAGTTTATTTATTTTCTTGTTGTATGCTGTGTTTCTATGACTGAACCTCAGTGAGAAAAGTTAGTTTTTGTCATCAATGAAGCTTTTAATAATCAGAGATGAGTTATGACTGATATAGTGCTGGTGCTTCTGAACAAGATCAGAAATGATGAACTCAGCAAAACCACTGCTGTTGAAACACTATGTTTTATGATTTTGTTTAATATGTTCTATTGTATGCAAAAGATTTGAAACATGACGAGTAATGCAGTTTTTGTAATGCCATCTGGTGTCAGTATTAGACAGTTATTGCACTATATATAGCCTAGGCTAATGTTTTTTTTTATCTTTTGGATTTTTTTTTTTTTTTTTCATGAATGTATTTTACAACAATACAAAGAGCAATGTGTGCCGTTTAACCTGATTTAGTATTACACTTATTGTCTCTTATTTGTTCCACACTAAATAATGTTATTTTTTTTCACTAAATGTTCAGATTTTAAACAATTATTTTGCACTCGTGATTTTTCTAAATTTTACTGCGGAATTATTCACTAATCTAGTTTATAATAGCATTTTTGTCATAGATTATTATCTTTTTTATTTTTATTTGTTGTTTTTCTTTATAATAAAGTTGTCTGTATTAAGTAGATTGTGTCACGTCAAGTCAAGTCACATTTATTTATATCGCTTTTTACAATACAGAGTGTTTCAAAGCAGCTTTACAGAGATAACAGGAAAATAATGTAACAAAGTTTGTGTCCAGAAGAAAATAGCGTCTGAGTCCAGCTTAAGTAAGTTCAGTGATGTTTCATTTTGGTTTTACAAAAAGTTATTAATTTAGTCCTAGTTTCTTCCCCTCGTGTCTATAGAGGGATGAACTCGAACATGAAGAAAGACTGATGCTGATGGTGAATGTTCACTGCACTTTTATCTTCTTCTCTGTCGTTCATCTGGGCATCTTGATGTTCTGTGATGTTTTCATTCATTGAACAGAATGATTAAAAGTGTCTTGAATTAGTTGTCAGGTTACAGTTGACTAATATCTGTTATTGTGAGATAAACTGAACCTGCACTTGAACTGACACCACTGGCTTTAACTAAACTGTTTTCTGTGTGATTGAACAGATTCAAATGAAGAGGAGAAAGAAAATAAGCAGAAATCACAGATCAACAGAAAACAAGAAGACAGAGAGAAAAATGGAGGACAGAAATGAGAGACAAACCAGTGAATCACCAGAGAAAGAAGGAGAGATAACTGATAGATCGAGCAGTATGGAGAGAAGAAGGCCAACCTGTGAGTGTTTGATCATTATGGAACTTAATTTAATCTTTCATCACATTTTAGTCGGTTTTAAATTGAGAACATAATCCATATAAATGAGGATAATCTGATATATATTTGTGATTTCTAGTCTCCTGTGATCCAGACGAGCCTGTAAAGTTTGATTCTGATGTCAAAACTGAGGAGAGATTCTCATCAAACCCTTCATCATGATCTCAAGAACAGTAGTGTTGTGTGTTTAGGATTTATGTATATGTTGTATATACTGTATTTCTGTATATATTTTTGTATCTAAATTTTGTACGACAAAGCTAGACAGAAATCTGTTGTTGTATTTTGAATATTTCAGTACATTTCATCTGGACAGTTTATATATTTAGTTAAATTTTCATATTTATAAATTTATACAATTAAGAAGCAAGTAATATTCACTTCATATTGAAGAGAGCATTATATGTTACAGTGTTTGGCCAAATCTTGTGTTTGACTTCTCGTACTTGTGTATATTCTGGCTTTAGTCACATGATATTAATACTGTAGTTCAGAGACTGACTGAATCTAAAGGGTCGGTGGACCTTTAACGGTAGTTGTGTTTAATTGTGCTTTATAAATAAACTGAAATTGAAATACTCACACCAGCTCATATCTATTTTATTAGGACACAGACACACTTGTAGAGGTTTATGTCAGGCGTTGTTGTCGACACTGCTGTAGATTACTGTACTCACCCAATGCCAATACACTATTAGGAAAATGTGAACTGTAGTTTAATTCAGTGTCTTATATTTAATAACCGAAGCAGAAAAAACAGAACTTTAACCGGCACAAAACAGCAGAAACGAAACGAGACTATTTGTGTGAATCTGGAGCCTCTCACACACACACACGTCTCTATCATTACTGCACACATGATCTGCTTTACATGCTATGTGTGTTTCTAACATGTACATCATGTTTGGTCTCTTCTGGCAGCTTCTAGACTGAATAGAGTTGTGCTGAACATAATAGAGATATTAAAGTACTAATGTACAATATAGGAACTATTGCTCTAACAATCAGTGAGGAGGAATGTGTTTCTGTATCAGCACAAATCTGCCTTCAGGCTTATGGCCTATTGCGTAATTTCAGCTTTTATTCCAGACACGCACAGAAGTATTCAGTTTCACAAACATCCCCTTTTGGGGCTTTCCACCTGCGCGTGTGTTTTCCTGTACAGATGTGTCCTGTTACTATCCTGTCATCATCTAAACATCTGTTCTCCTATCAGCTCTTACTGAGAAACACTTTAACCTGTAGGAACAAGACGTTAAAGAATAACTTTAATGCAGTCAGGTTAATTCTATTAATGTCAGACACTAAATAACCTATTTGCCTCAATGAAAGCCATAAAATCAAAACTATCTTGTGAGAGACAAAAATTTGCTTCGTTACGGAATAAAGTGACAAGACAACTACGAAAAGCAAAGGCTGATTTTTTTATCACAATTATTAAAAACTATCATGGAAACTCAAAAGCGATTTGGGAACAGATCAATAAACTAACAGGTAAAACTTCTTCTAGTAATAATTCAATACAGCTAAAGAACAATGGCATGCAGGATCCATCTGCTGTGGCACAGACAATAAACGAGTATTTTGTTGAATCTGTGGATACCATAGCTAAAAGTTTCCCTGTGAAATATAACAACTTACCTGTCATTTGTTCAGATTTGTTAATTGAGCCCCCACTATATCCAAAATCTGTATCCATATCCGATGTGGAAAAGGCAATTACACAGTTGAAGTCTTCAAGAGCAAAAGACGTGTATGGGATGGACACACTCATGCTAAAACAAAAATTGGTCAGTCAATTATGGCTCCATTAACACATATCATTAATGTGTCACTAGATCAAGGGAAATTTCCTGAGTCATGGAAACTTGCTAGTGTTATTCCTATATTTAAAGGTGGTAACTCCCTTCTTACATCTAATTACCGACCTATTAGCATTTTGCCAACAGTATCTAAAGTTTTTGAAAAACTGGTTGCTAAACAAATCACCAATCATCTTAAAGGGATAGTTCGCCCAAAAATGATATTTAACACATGATTTACTCACCCTCAAGCCGGTCGAGATGCATATGTCAATCTTTTTTCAGACGAACACATTTTCAGTTATTTTAGAAAATGTCTTCGATCTTTCAGTGGTTACAATGTGAGGCAATGGGGTCCAGCTGATTCACGTTCGAAAATGTACATGCATCCTTCCCAAAAATAATAACGAAGGCCTTCTGAGGGTAATCCGTGCGGTTTTGTCGTAAAAATATACATATTTAAAACTTTAAAACTAAAATAACTGGCTTCCGGTGGCGGTCGGCGCGCGTTCATGGAGATGAATGACGTCATGACGTAGAGCGAACGTTGAGTTTTGTTTTGCTCTGCTCTCTGGCTGCGCTGTCACGTTCGTTCTACGTCACGACGCTTCCTGCGTTACGTCCTACGTCATACGCCAGCAACCATCTCTGTGAACGCGCGCCGACCGCCACCGGAAGCCAGTTATTTTAGTTTATAAAGTTTTAAATATGTATATTTTTACGACAAAACCGCACGGATTACCCTCAGAAGGCCTTCGTTTATCCCCCTGGAGCCGGATGGATTATTTTTGTGAAGGATGCATGCACATTTTCGAACGTGAATCTGCTGGACCCCATTGCCTCACATTATAACCACTGAAAGATCTAAGACATTTTCTAAAATAACTGAAAGTGTGTTCGTCTGAAAAAAGATTGACATATGCATCTCGAACGGCTTGAGGGTGAGTAAATCATGGCTTAAATATCATTTTTGGGCGAACTATCCCTTTAATTGCAGCTCTTTTCCTTTGCACTCAATGCAGTTTGGATTTAGGGCTAATCATTCTTCAGTGACAGCAACATGTTATTTTCTGGAAAAGGTTAAATCAAATATGGACAAAGGAGGGTCTTCCCAAAGCATCTTCACAAAGCATTCAATACAGTTAACCATTCAGTTTTACTGCACAAACTTCATGCATTTAATTACAGGTCGTCACAGAATATAAATATTTAGGATTACATATAGACTCAAAACTCAACTTCAAAACTAACATCAAAAAAGTTAGTAATAGGATTAAGTTCAGTCTAGCAAACTTCAGATTCATTAGAGACTTCCTTTCAACAGAAGCTGCTAAATTATTTATTTTCTCCCATGATTTTATCCCACATAACATATTGTTTAATAAGCTGGTCCAAAACTCACTCTACAACAATAAAACCATTAGAAATATTATACAAACAAGCATTAAAAATACTGGATAAAAAACCATACCACCACCATTGTAGTATTCTGAGGAAATATCAGTTATTTACTTGGGATAATCTCATTAAATTCAAAAACATCTGTTTAATTTATAAAATCAGACATGGTTTAGCACCTCCTCCACTATGTGACTTTATACATTTTAGATCCAGTGAGGTTAGGGTAACCAGAGGGGCAGTGAGGGAAGACTACACCATCCCTGGAGAAAAACAGCTTTTGGTCAGGCTGTCTTCTCCGTAAGAGCAGTACAGTGCCGGCAACCATCAGAGAGTCTTTGTCATTCTTTTCATTCAAAAAGAATGCAAAAAATGGCTTGTAGAGAGCCAAACTTGTGGGCACTAATGCTTTCTGTGTGCATTTAAACATTATATAATTAGTTTACATGAATTGTATTTAGTAACCACAATGTGTTGAATGTAATTTTATCTTGTGATTTTATGACTGTGATTATCTTTAAAGGCTGCCTGTTTTACATCTGGCTGGGGGACTACCGATGAAAATTAGCACTTTTGAGCTAACTTGGGTACATTTACATTGTTTTAATGTTGATTAATGTACACTGTCCCCTTTCAAATAAAGAATAAATGAAAAAGAAATGAAATGAAAAATGAAATGAATTATGCACAACAACAGTCAATTGCCCATTTAAAAAAAAAACATTATTATTAGTTTAAAACAGCAGCGTAACTTCCAGCCAATGAGAAACATGCATCAAATCAGCCAATCAACATTTCCCCTCAGTGGAGAATCACAGATGATTCTCTTTATGCTTTATGTGTGACATGAGGATCCTCATCTTCATCTCAGATCTCTGAGTTTTATCATCATCATCATCATCTTCTTCATCATCATCATCATCATCATCTTCATCATCGTATTCATCATCTTCATCATCATCATCATCATCATCATCATCTTCTTCATCATCATCATCATCTTCATCATCGTATTCATCATCTTCATCATCATCATCATCTTCATCATCATCTCAGATCTCTGTTTCATCATCATCATCTTCATCGTCATCATCATCATCATCATCATCATCACTGTTTCTAATCTGAACTGAAGGCTTTTGAGTGTGCAGTGAAGTTGTGTCTCTAGTGTTCAAAGATGGAAACAAACGTTTATCTTTCATGCATTAAAAAAGTAATTCTATTTAATCCAGTTGTTGTTCTTTATTCTCAGATTGAACTGAACGCTGAACTGAAATGAGAACTGAATTCACTTCGAGACACTGAACCTGATCCACCGTAAGACATGATCATCAAACCACTGGATCAATAACAGCTCTTATAACACTGAAATATGACAGTCTATCAGCTGTAATATGACAAACACACGGTGGATCTCATAAACACATGTCCAGCTCTGATGTGTTTTACACACTTTCTGCTGATGAAAAGATGCAGCACTTTGTGTTTAAGATTGTAAATGTTCTAGTGTAACTAGTTTATACTGCGCTTTGCTCTTTACAGCTGTTTTTATCTCAGAGTTTTAGTATTAAACATATTTAATGTGGTAATACTTTATTTTAATAGTCCACTTTCAAAACGTTGTACTAACTAGCCTGTATAACTGGAACTACTCATCGACTAACTCTCATTAGAGTATTACTGTTAGTTTAACATCAGCTGCACTTTACTGTGATGCTCCTCAACATCTACATGTGTGTCATGCAGTAAAAGCAGAGATTACATCAGTGATTACTGTACAACTGAATCAGATTATTCAGAAAAACATCTTCTATATGAGCATATATTAATACATTCATGCACATTCCTCTTGTAGTAAAACTGCTGGTGTTAACTATGATCGTGTCTCTGTTGATGAGTGTTAGTGACGCCGACTGCTGCTTTCTACAAGACAACATTACGCCAGAACTGTCAGGATTATTTCTACATCACTTCTACAGTTTAAACTCTATTCTGTGTATAATCAGTGTCTCACGTGCGCCCTCCAGTGGCAACAGGTAAGACTGAATTAACCCAAAAACATCACAATGAGAAACTAGAACACACACATCTGATCATCTTCATATACTGTAGTGTTTATAATCTGATCATCTTCATATACTGTAGTGTTTATAATCTGATCATATTCATATACTGTAGTGTTTATCATCTGATCATCTTCATATACTGTAGTGTTTATCATCTGATCATCTTCATATACTGTAGTGTTTATAATCTGATCATCTTCATATACTGTAGTGTTTATAATCTGATCATCTTCATATACTGTAGTGTTTATAATCTGATCATATTCATATACTGTAGTGTTTATAATCTGATCATCTTCATATACTGTAGTGTTTATAATCTGATCATATTCATATACTGTAGTGTTTATCATCTGATCATCTTCATATACTGTAGTGTTTATAATCTGATCATATTCATATACTGTAGTGTTTATAATCTGATCATCTTCATATACTGTAGTGTTTATAATCTGATCATCTTCATATACTGTAGTGTTTATAGCAGATGAAGTGACTGATGACACATCCAGACACCAGAGGAGAAGAAAGACGAGAGTAACAGTGTTTTATCATAAAGACTCAGTTCGGCTAATGCTGTGTCTGACTCGCCTCTGGATCTGTTTCTCTCCTCCATCAGTAGTTTGTGTCTCGTCCTCTTTTTCCTCTTTCTCTCTTGTCCTGATGTTTAATTATCCTGCAGTTTGTGATGATCCACAGATCTTCTGCCATATGACTTATTTATGGAGTTTTTAATACGCTTTAAGACAAACCATGTGTAAATTCATAAGTCGACTCCATTGCTGAGTATTTTCTCCTTAAAACTGCAGTGAACCAAAGACAGTCTCAAAAACACGCTTTGAAATCACTGGTGTTTCTGACGTCACAAACTACCTTGTAGCCAATCAGATCAACGTGTGATGTAAAACATGTAAAATTTTATTTTATTTTATTTATTTATTTATTTATTTATTTTTTCTGGTCGATATACTTGGTAGTATTTTCCTTGATGTTGTTTGTGATTGTATTGTTTGTGTAATATGTGTTAAATTGTGAATAAAAAAAGAAAAGAAAAAAAAAAGATCGACAACCAGTGGATCTCTGAGCTGAGTGAGTGAGTGGAGGCGGGGCTCATTTGCATATTCATAGAACCACGCATACTAAATGAGGCGAGGGTGTCGAGTTACATTCAATATTTTAAGACATGAAGAATTATTGTTCAAAGGAAAAAAAACTTAAAATATGTATTTCTGGAGATCCAAGATGAGTTTTAAGGGATAAAAGGATTGAGTTCAGGGAGACTTTAAACTAATAGACTTTATTTGTTTTGGGGGTTTAGTCATGTGTTTCTCAGCATCAGATATCATGCAAATATATATAGGCCTATCTGAGCAAATGCTAATATACTTGGCTGTAAACATTTGGTGATTATTGTCCTCCAAATTATGCATTCAAATACACTTCTGCATTATCATACAGCACATGAATAATTAGCATAGCATATTTGACCAATACCAAACCATCCATCTTAATATCTACTATCAGGACTGTATATAATCATCTATAGGTATACAGAAAACTGTTATACAGAGGAAATTGACTAGTAAGTTCCATGACATATTACACTGAATAATCATCTTTATTTTTAGTCAAATTAAATAAACACAGATATTAAAGCTCTGTTGGTGTTCAAAGTGTTTAATTTGAAAACTAAAATATGTATGAATAACATAATGATGATTTTTATTTTTATTTTCACACAGTACAGCCATTCAGTTGTGTTTTCTATACTGGACAACCGATTTTACGCCTTTCACTTCACTACTGCTACAAAAAAACAACATATTTTTTCATGAATCTGTCAAACAAAATATAATTTAATGTTTTTCCATTGAAACTTCTATTTCATGTTTTTTAATATATTTGTAATTATACATTTGTAAAGTGTTTCATTTGACCCTGAAAGTCCCTCCCCTGAGAGCTTGAACAAGGTAACTTACCCTGAATAAATATATATATATATATTCAGCATGGTCCACTTTAAAAAAAAAAGTGATTTACACTAATATGATTTCATGCACAAAGTTTCAGATTCAACACTGAATCTAGTTCAGTTCTCCGATCCAAACATCTGAACTGATCTGAGCTCTGTGTTCACTGATATCAACATTCATAACAGTAGTGCTGATGATTATGATAATATGCAGAAAGATGATCATCTGTTCAGTTCTGCAGTGGCTCATATGTTCCTCTAGATGGCGTAGTTTAGTGCTCTTCTTTAAAGGGTTCGTTCACCCAAAAATGTAAATTCTGTCAGTAATTTCTCTCCCTCATGTTGTTTCCCCGTAAGACTGTCGTTCATCTTCGCAACACAAATTAAGATATTTCTGATGAAATCTGAGAGCTGTCTCACTCCTTCATTCCACAGTATGAACAGATCCCGGCTCCGCCACTGTTGGACTATGTGCCCATATGTAGGCCTAGTTCATGCAGTGATGTTTGTATAGGCCTGTATTTATTTAAATGACAGACTATAGTTTGGATGTTCTGTTAATGGCATTTATTCCTGCAAAATAAAAGGCTGATAACTTGCACTTTGTGATTAAGAAGATTGAGTGAATGTAGGTAATAGTTCTGGTGGATGAACGGCCCCTCGAGGGCCCTTATAGTCTTAATGTGGCCCTGCAGGGTCATTATCTTCTCTTCACAGCTGTTATGATCATCTGAAGTCTTCATAACTCAAACTGTGTGATCTCTAGTTACTGAGACTGAACACACACACACACACACACACACTTCTGTCAGGGTTATTCAGTTATTCAGCCTGAGGGTGGCGCTATAGTGATGAGAAATAGTGATATAGTGACGTAGAATGCTACTTAGAATTTTGATTCAGAATATTATAAGTTGTGGATGAATTCGGGTGAGGAAAAGAAAGTCAAGTCTATTCCCAGAACAAACATAAGCAGAACTACTGTATAAAGGCTATTCACACGAGCTCTTTAAACTGAAGGATTTATACTTTTATTAATTTGATACACTGCTCCACATTAAGGAAGAACAGACTAGTGTCTGACATGTTGCAGACTAATATGAAATGTGAAAATGAATGTGAAAATAAGCGGGCGGTTTTAAATCTCTCAGTTAGAGAGTTCCAGTTTCCACCACAGACTCTCACTGGAATACAGGAGAGACTCAGTGCTTTCACACTTGCCTCGTTTAGTTCGGTTGAATCGCACTAGAGTTTGTTTTCCCCATTGGTGCGGTTCGTTTGGGCAGGTGTGAATGCGGCAATCGCTCTCGGGTGCGCACCAGAAGCGGACCAAACAAGCGTACCGAGACCTCCTGGAAGAGGTGATCTCGGTACAGTTTGAAACCAACTCTGGAGCGGTTTGTTTGTGGTGAGAACGTGATCTGACCTCGAACTGAACCAACTGCCAAAGAACTGCGCATTTTTTGACTAAACCAGTTGCCGTAGTCAATAGCGCTGTGCATTATGGGATGAGGAGAAATGTTTGTTGACAGTCTGCACTTTAAGCATGGCAGCTCGCGGACAAACTAGGAGTTGTGAGGAGGTGCGGAGCCTGATAGAAATTATTAACATTATTTTCGAGCCGCATTCTCGCTTCATTCTCAAATATTATTGTTTGTCTAAAGTGGAGTAGACAAACTATATAATAAAATATGACCAAGGATACAATCAGCCCACGCAGTCGTCTCTCCATAGTAAACAGCGGTGTGTTGTCTGCCGGATTTTCCTCCTCTTTGTTTACTTCCGGGAGTTCTGTTGGTATTTTCCCGCACGTTAATTCTGACCAAACGAAGTGCAGTTATGGAAATGCGTTCCGAGTGACTGCATTTTGGTTCGTTTTATCAACTCATAAACTGATTCGGACCAGAGTGGTGTGAAAAGGAACCAAAACGCCTTAAAATTGCTACAAAGTATAATTTGTCGCCCTTGGTCCGGACCAAATGAACCGAACTACAGATGTGAAAGCCTCACACACGCTTATCATCAGATCTCCACTCACACACATATTAGCTGTTGAATGCGTTTACGATTTACTATTGATTCAGTTTTGTTCCGTGGCTCAAAATGGACGCAACAAAATTGGGACTCACAAGAAAGCTGAACATTTAAAGCAAAAAATGTATTATCAAAAGGAAACCTAAACAAAATGTGTGTAATATGGGTGGGAATCAGAGGTTAACACAAGATATGATACTATCAGGATATTTTGACCATGATAACGATATATCACAACATTAGCGATTCTGTGACAGACAATATATTGCAAGAAAATCATCCACGATATTCACGATATCTGTAAATGAAGACCAAAAAGTCACATGATGTATATAATTTATTAACAGTATACATCTATTTTATAAGTGCAAAAAGAAAGTAAAAAAAGGTCACATAGTTTATCAGTCAAAAAAAAAAATTGTGAAGGGCACACGTGATGGTAAAGAAAAAGACCTGTATAAATCAAATCAAATCAAATCAAATCAAGTATATTTGTATAGCGCTTTTCATAATACAGATTGTATCAAAGCAGCTTCACAGTATTAAAATAAAATAATACAACAAAGTTTGTTTCTAGTGGAATTTATTGATTGATAGAATAAAATTAAATATCCCCAACTGAGCAAGCCAAAGGCAACAGTGGCAAGGAACCGAAAAAACTCCATCAAGTGACCTAATGGAGAAAAAAAAAAAACCTTGGGAGAACCCATGCTCAGTCGGGGGCCAGTTCTCCTCTGGCATTTATGAACTAGAGGCCGGATTGTAGTTTGAAACTGTGAGATTAACAATATTATATAAATGCCTGGCTGAAAAGATGCGTCTTTAATCTAGTTTTAAACTGGGAGAGTGAGTCCGAGCAACGAACAGTATCAGGAAGGCTATTCCAGAGTTTTGGAGCCAAATGTGAAAATGCTCTCCCTCCTTTGGTTGATCTGGATATCCTAGGTATGACCAAAAGCCTTGAATTTATTGATCTTAAAGAGCGCGATGGATTATAGGGTGATAGAAGATCCGTTAAATAGACTGGAGCTAAGCCGTTTAGGGCTTTATAAGTCAGTAGCAATACCTTATAATTAATATGGAACTTTATAGGTAGCCAATGTAGTGATGATAAAATCGGTGTTATATGATCATATTTTCTTGATCTAGTAAGAACTCTAGCAGCGGCATTTTGGACTAACTGTAGCTTGTTTATTGAGGATGCAGGACAACCAGCTAATAAAGCATTACAGTAATCTAGTCTCGAGGTCATGAATGCATGAACTAACTTTTCTGCATCAGAAACTGATAGCATATTACGTAGCTTAGCAATGTTTCTAAGGTGGAAAAAGACTGTTTTTGTAACATACGAAATATGATTTTCAAAAGACAGGTTACAATCGAGTATAACACCCAGGTCTTTTACTGTAGAGGATAAAGTAACAGGACATCCTACGATGTCAAAGTTGTATTGTGAGAGGTTCTGTGGGCGGTTTTTTGAACCGATAAGTATTACCTCTGTCTTGTCTGGATTTAATAAAAGAAAATTACGCGTCATCCAGGGTGGGAATTATGTAATTTTAGGGGCAAGGCCATTTGGCCTCCACCTTTTTTTTTTTTTAGGGGCACCAAGGCCATATGACAGGGCACAAAGGCCATCGTACAATTCGATGGTTTTCCCATTCAGATTGATACCATAACATCCTAATTTGGAATAAGACATGGATTATGACTTTTTTAATAAAAAAAAACATTTTTTAATGAGAGAGAGAGCGCCATTACATCCAGAAGGTATACACCCTCACACAACAATAGAAACAACATAAATGCCAATAAAAGCATTCAGAAACACCACAAATGCCAATAAAAGCTTTCAGAAACAACACAAATGCCAATAAAAGCATTCAGAAACAACACAAATGCCAATAAATTAATAATTTCCTGCATTGTCGAACGCTCTTCTTCGTTTCAAATATGGACTATAATGTTCAGTAGAGCGCCCTCAGGCTGCTGGTATGAATTGAAACAGCACATCAGTATACAGCGCTCATAATGATTACATCGACGCATTTGGCTATAAATTCAATAAAATATTATTCCTGTCAATAGAAATCTGATGTAAACTGAGAATATATCAATATTTCTCCAAATCTGCACACTTTTGAGCTAAAAGCCGTGAGGGACGTTGTTTTGTGAATCGCTTTCATGACGACAGCACAGGAGTTTTTTATGAATGGGAGCGTCTGACGCTCATAATTAATATTAAAGGTATCGACTCATTTTTGCATTTCATGACATAAATTAAGACATAACTGTCAATATAAATTTCTCAGAATACAATAGTGGTCAAATACTGAAACGTGAGTCTTATATCTTTTTAATGATATAAGTTATAGTTTGTCAAGGTAATAACATTAAATCTTATAGTAACTTTGAACTATTAAAAAAAAAAAAAAAAACGTGTCAGTGCGCCGACGCCATTACCTCTGGAACCTTGCATAGGGCCCTTTTCTGAAAAGGACACTTATCTAAGTTACTAGCAAATAGATTTTGATATTTTTAGGTCAAACCGTTCTTGTCTGTCAGTCATATGCAGGTCTATGGTCACGGTCTCAAAGAGCAGCCATCCACAGAGTCCAAATTAAAACAATTCCCCATCGTTTGATGGCCTAATACACGAAACGAGCGGTTTGTGTGAGAAAACGAACAGTATTTATATCGTTTTTACCTCTAACACAGCGACGTCCAAGTGATCTGAGGGCGCCCGCGCTTCCTGCTGTGTGACGTGTGCGCAGACTGGTGCATAGATACACATATAGATTTCGCCTTGGCCACGACAGTTCATGAACGAATGCCGTAGCCAAGGCGAAATCTAGTGTGTATATCTATGCACCAGTGTCGACAACAGAGTGTCGTTCTTCTGTTGGTGCTGACGTTACATGCTTCTTGCACTGCTGTTTTGATGCGTGAGATCATCGATGTGATTATGACACTGCACCTGCGCGAATCCACAAACTAATTGAAGTTCAGAGACTACTTGGGTGGAACTTGGACAGGGCCAGGGCACACAGGCCATTGTGGCCGTACGATGATTTTTTTTTCACGGGGCATGAAGGCCAAAGTGTAGGGCAACGGCGGCCATGGCCGCGTGGCCGCGGTATAATTCCCACCCTGGCGTCATCCAATCTTTTATATCTTTAACACACTCTGTCAATTTGGATAATTTAGCGTTTTCATCTGGCCGTGATGAAATATAGATTTGAGTGTCATCAGCATAACAATGGAAACTAATTCCATGTTTCCTTATAATATTTCCAAGTGGCAGCATATATATTGAGAATAACAGAGGGCCCAACACAGATCCCTGCGGCACTCCATAGTTTACAGGAATTATGATCGATTTTTCTCCATTTAAATAGACAAAATGGTAGCGGTCAGATAAGTATGATCTAAACCAGCTTAATGCTTGTCCTTGAACACCAGTATAATTTTGTAGTCGATCTAAGAGTATTGTATGATCTATAGTATCGAACGCAGCACTTAGATCAAGCAAAACTAGTATTGAGATGCAGCCTTGGTCAGAAGCTAAAAGTAAATCATTTGTGATTTTAACGAGCGCAGTTTCAGTGCTATGATGCGGCCTGAATCCTGACTGAAACTTTTCATAGATGTCATTTTCTTGCAAGAAAGAGCCCAGTTGAGTGGACACAACTTTTTCTAGTATTTTAGACATAAAAGGTAGATTTGAAATGGGTCTATAATTTGCTAGATTATTATGATCTAATTGTGGTTTCTTAATGAGAGGTTTTATAACTGCCAGTTTAAATGTTCTTGGAACATGACCTAAAGATAAAGATGAGTTAATAATATTGAGGAGAGGCTCTTCCACTACAGGTAACACTTCTTTCAGTAGTTTAGTTGGTATAGGATCTAATAAACATGTTGTTGTTTTAGATGAAGTGATAAGTTTATTTAACTCTTTTTGTTCTATAGTTGTAAAGCACTGTAATTGTTCTTGCGGGGTGATAATTGAGGCTGAATTATAAGGCGCGATTGAGGATTGAACGTTTACAATTGTGGTTCTGATGTTTTCTATTTTCTTAGTGAAGAAGTTCATGAAATCATTACTACTAAACTGTAACGGAATATTTTGTTCAGGAGACATCTGTTTATTTGTTAGTCTAGCCACGGTGTTAAATAAGAACCTATGATTGTTTTGGTTGTTTTCTATTAGTTTGCGGAGGTGCTCAGCCCTGGCCGCTTTTAGGGCCTTTTTATAACGTGACGTACTGTCTTTCCACGCGATTCTAAAGACCTCTAAGTTAGTTTTTTTCTAAGTTAGTTAGTTCTAAATTACGGGTTTCTCTCTTTAGAACATGCGTAGTATTGTTGTACCATGGTGCTTTACTTTTCTCTCTGACCTTTTTTAATCTAATGGGTGCAACAATATCGAATGTTCCAGAGAGAATGGTGCTCATAGTGCTAGTTAATTCCTCAAGTTCATCTGTTTGTTTGGGTTCACTGAGCAGCTGAGACAAATCAGATAAGCTATTTGAAAAATTATCTATGGTGGATGGAAGGATTGTTCTGCCTAATCGATAACGCGGTGCAGCATGATATATTACAGGAGTACGTAATATGCAAGTTACCATGTAATGGTCAGTGACATCGTCACTTTGTGTAATGATATCTACATCGGTTGGATCGGTTCCATGTGATATAATTAAATTGAGTGTATGATTAAAACGATGAGTTGGTCCGGTACCGTTTTGCTTGACCCCAAAGGAGTTTAATAAATCTATAAATGCAGCCCCTAGCGCATCATTTGAATTATCTACGTGGATATTAAAGTCTCCAACAATTAATGCTTTATCGAAATTAACTAATAGGTCTGAGAGAAAATCTGCAAACTCTTTTAGGAAATCAGCGTAAGGCCCAGGCGGTCTATATACGGTAGCCAAGGCTAGAGATAATAGGGATGTTTTTCGAACATCTAAGAGCATAACATTTAGTACAAGTACTTCAAACGAAATAAACTTATAGCCCGTTTTCTAAGTAACATTGAGAATATCTCTATAGATTGTTGCAACACCGCCGCCACGACCAATCAGACGGGGCTCGTGCTTATAGGAGTATCCAGATGGAGTAGACTCATTTAGACTGAAATAATCATTTGGTTTAAGCAAGGTTTCAGTAAGGCAAAGTACATCGAAGCTATTATCTGTGACTATTTCATTTACAATAAAGTAAAATTGGTGCAGCAGAGACTATGATTTGGACTTTTGGTTACTAGTCAAAAGGTATTTAACATTTTGGAGCTGCGTACCGTATCGATCAGATTCCTGAAGTCTTTCTTCAGAACTTCCGTCTGGCGCAGCCTGATGTCGTTCACTCCCGCGTGCAAGACCACAGTTCCGACGCGCTCGTTATCGTTCAGAATCTCGGGAACGTGAGCAGCGATTTCAGAAACACGAGCACCAGGAAAGCAGTGACTGTGCACCTTATTTTTATTTAACGTAGCGTGTACGTGTCGAACGATGGAATCGCCGATGATCACAGCATCGCGTTCTGTTTCGCGAAGAGGGGAGAAGCGGTTTTGTGTGGATATCTCGAAAACCGGGAGGGGCGGAGAGAGTCTTGGTCTAAACCTGACTCGCGTCTTCCGCTGCGGAACCATCCAGGCTTCGTGGTGGCGTGTTGGAGCCGGAGTGAACGAGACCATGGCTGATCGCGACCTCGACGCTCGGGACCGATGTTGAGAAACGCATGGAGTAGACGAGGTCGGAGTCAGCGGGTTAGTAACGTTAATCTCTGATTTGTGTGCCTCGGCACGTGATGTTTCAAGAGCCAAACGCCGGTCTATCAGCTCGGCTTTTCTCACTAAAAGGTCGTGGATCTGTTTCTCAACAGCTTCCAGCTCAGACTGCAGTGCGTGAAGTTCAAATGTGTCCTCACCTGCACCAAAAGGTAGACTACTTACATCTGATATATTCGCCATTTTAACAGATAGACAGTACGTTAAGTTAGCAACGACGCTACCAGTGATGCTATCAATATTAATACTAATTTATGGTTGAAGTCTTGGATATAATCCGTCTTTTTAGTGGTACGGGTGTAGAGTAGACGCACGATAGGCGAAAAAATGTTTGTTTGTAAATGAGTGCGGAGAAGACGCGTTCAGCCGTGATCCACGGACGTAACCTATAAGAGTATCCAGCGTTGGATCACTAGGCTTGAGACGCGTCTGCTCAACAGTCCGCGTTGTAACTATGAGGTGAGGAAAAGTAAAAAATGTTCGTTGTAAGTGAGTTTAAAGAGAAATCAAGAATTATAAATCAATCGATGGAGCTCCAAAGACAACAACGCGTTCAGACGCGACGCATGCCTTCAGAAGCACAACTTCACTGCAAACTCAAAAGCCTTCAGTTCAGATTAGAAACAGTGATGAAGATGAAGATGATGATGATGAAGATGAAGATGATGATGAAACAGAGATCTGAGATGATGATGAAGATGATGATGAAGATGATGATGGTGATGATGATGAAACAAAGATCTGAGATGATGATGATGATGAAGATGATGATTATGATGATGGTGAAGATGATGAAGTGATGAAGATGATGATGATGATGAAGATGATGATGATGAAACTCCAAGATCTGAGATGAAGATGAGGATCCTCATGTCACACATAAAGCATAAAGAGAGTCATCTGTGATTATCCACTGAGGGGAAAATGTTGATTGGCTGATTTGATGCATGTTTCTCATTGGCTGGAAGTTACACTGCTGTTTTAAACTAATAATAATGCTTTTTTTAAAAATAGGCTGTTGAATGTTGTGCATAATTCATTGAGGCAAACAGGTTATTTAGTATCTGACTCTAATATAATTAACCTGCCAATTAACCAAAAATAAGTTTTTATTCTTTAACCTCTTATACAGGTAAAAGTGTTTCTGATAGGAGAACAGATGTTTAGATGATGACAGTAACTGGACACACCTGTACAGGGAAACACAGTAGACTGAACTTTGGAAGGACCAAAAGGGATGTTTGTGTAAGTGGGAGGAATAGCTGTTGAATAGTACATATACTACTGAATACTACTGCTGTGAATAGCCTGAATAGTAAGTAAGTAAAATTTATTTATATAGCACCTTTCACAGACATAAAGTCACAAAGTGCTTTACAAACTGTTGTAGCGCTTGTCATGAAATGCATGTCATTAAATAGTGCTTTGGCATGTAAACAATGTACACACAATAGACCATAAACCTGAAGGCAGATTTGTGCTGATAGAGAAACATGAGAATCCTCATGTCACACATAAAGCATAAAGAGAGTCATCTGTGATTCTCCACTGAGGGGAAATGTTGATTGGCTGATTTGATGCATGTTTCTCATTGGCTGGAAGTTACGCTGCTGTTTTAAACTAATAATAATGCTTTTTAAAAATAGGCAGTTGAATGTTGATGTGCATAATTCATTAATTCATTGATGTGCATAATTCATTCATAATTCGTTTAGATGATGACAGTGTGGAATAACACATTTAAGAATCTATTTCAGATATGCTTCCTTACATAAACATCACGATGAAGAATACTGATTTTAGCATGTGAGGCAGATGATGACATTTCAAAGAAGATTAAATTGCTTGCACCAAACTCTTGATCAGCACTCAACATTTGCTTATTCTTGTTGTTCATTTAAACTGTTATGCAAAGAGCGCGTGACGCCTCATTCGCGCCGCAAGACCTCCAGACGCGCGTAAACGCGTCTTTACACTCGCGCCAGACGCTCTATTCGCGTTTGGTGTGAACGCAACATGAGGGTGAGGGCGAGAGAGAGAAAGAGTGCCTGCGAGTGAGCGAGCGAGAGTGAGTGAGGTCTGCGGTTTTGGCCATTAGTTGATTTACTTGTTTTCGTGTAGGTAATACGTTGTCAAATATGTTTAAACTTAAGTTTGTTAAATAAACTACCTATACAAGTAGTTATATCTCTTTGTATTAATTTGTCCTGTTATTGACGTAATGCGCAACCAGATGTTCGAATAGTTCGAATATAAGCTATGTTTTTTTTTTTAGAGGGAATATTCGAAGGTCATTTTTGAGCAATTTTGACAGCCCTAATGAGTATTGATCGCTAGTGACCGACAACAAAGAATCGAAGAGACAGCTAGCTGCCCTGCTGGAGTTATTTTCGTATGTCGGTGGAGCAATGTGGCGACATATAATACATGGTTTTATTTTAAAAAAGGAGCTTTACACACAACCTTATCAGAGCTAATGATAATGACCTGTATTGTTATATATTTATGTAGTCTTGATTTGGGTGTGTACAGTGGTTTTACATTTAAAAGGGTTGTAAATCTAGTTCAAGTAAATTTTAGCACGCCATAGTCAACTTTGATCAGGTAATTTCACAACAACAAAAATGTGGCTAGTAAAAATGCTGTGTGGCTAGTAACTTTGGAAAACCACTAGCCACATTGGCTAGTGAGCAAAAAAGTTAATGTCAAGCCCTGATTATTATTAGCAATACAGTGGATAGAAGAAATAAGACCTGTGAAATCAGTTATTTGTTCAGATTCATGTTCATCATTGGCTAGTTTACAATACAGTCATTCAGAAAGTAGACCAGATATTTTAATGGAGATAATGCAAACAATATACAGAATTCAAATGATGGGGATTACAGTAGTATTTTTGTGGGTGCCTGCACATGTTGGTGTCCAAGGAAATGAAATTGCAGATAAAGAAGCAGTTAAAAACAATGACATTAATTTAATTGTTAATTTAAGTAAGAATGAAATTAAGAGTATTATCAAGAAGAGACTAAAAGAAAGGCGGCAAAAACAGTGGGATAAGGA
The DNA here is from genome assembly GCA_022828995.1 of Vimba vimba. NCBI lineage: Eukaryota > Metazoa > Chordata > Actinopteri > Cypriniformes > Leuciscidae > Vimba > Vimba vimba. Next base: position 1,643,616 of record CM040829.1, on the reverse strand, counting down.
GAAAAAAGGTCGGAGGTTCTATAGAATTCTAAGGAAAGTGGGAGAGATGAGAATTACAGGGAAAAACAGGAGAGAAGAAATAGTATCAAGGGTGAGATTTGGACACACAAGATTAAATAGTACACTTTATAAAATGATACGGGAAGATGTGATTATTGTGGGCAAGAGGAAACAGTAGAACATGTTTTAATGCATTGTCAGAAATATGAGAATGAAAGAAGGTTGTTAATTCATAATTGAAAAAAAATAAAAATGCAATTTATACCAAAGTATATTCTGCAAAATAACTCGAGAAATGAGTGTTATGGGGGGGGGGGGGGGGGTCCTTGGTCCACACACACTCCATACCAGTTGGTGGCGGAAATACACCATTTTGTTGTTTGTCAACTGCCAATAAAAATTCAACAAGAAGAAGAAGAATAAGAAGGTGTTGCTCGTAAAAGATCGCTGAAGCTGCTTACCATACCCACTGTCGGTGCTGATTGCCGGTCTTTGTGCTTTCTGGAGAGTTGAATGTGGACATTTGAGACAGGTAAGGGAAATTTGTATGCGACGGTGTTTTGTAAATTACGTTTCTATGGATTGCTTTGGCTGAGCGGGTAATCTGACTAATCTGTATGCTAAACGCAGTGTAAGATCTATCTGCGCTTTCTGCCAACGAGCTTTGTCGGAGACATCTGGCTCCATCCACCGCATAGTTTGGGGATAGTAGCCTAATCCCGGGACAGCATGTTTTGTTGTGAGTATACTGCTCGAGCGTGAAGCCAAGGGAGAGGGAATCGCTGTGTAACACCTTTTTGTTTTGTTTTTAGGCACGCGATAAGGACAATAGCGGCGTCCTGCATGAGAATGATCTGCCCGTTGCTTCATCATTAAGTGCATTAAGGCTGCTGTTCTGTTTCAGGGCGTTTCTTCAACTAGGGGCACTTTTAGTGAATAAAAAAAACTTGTTCAAAAGTCACGTAACACAGTCTCATAAGTTTAAATAATTTGTCTAGTTTTAAGGTCTGTATGATAGATTACAAGAGAAATAGTTAATATTTAAAAAAAATTCCGTCCTGGAATGAACAAATGTCATTTCCACCACATCTCTACAGCTGTTATTTAAAAACGGAAAAACTTATGTCACTCAAGAATTGTCTAAGATCATTTTTGTAACTAGTTTTGTCAGTTTTTCCACAGTGTACAATAATTATACATTTGTCAATGAGATAAATTAACTGCCCTAAGGACCAAATGATGAACTTCACACTCTGAAATTTAATATTGGTTTGGGCAAGAGCTTATTAGAAAAATAAATAGGCCTACCTTGAATTTTTATATTAAGTAGAGCATGATCTCTTAAATTGTGGATACATTTTTAATGTGTGATGAAAACTTTTTAAATGTTTTTAAAAAATGTGTGTGGTGATGGAAATGACAGGGTGGTGGAAATGACAATGAATTAACGTGAATGTAGAGAAACAGTAATATTTAGAGAAATATTTATTTGGAAAACTCTTAAACTCATCACACTCAGTAAACTCAATTCACAAAGTCAATCTACTCTTGCAATCCATATCAATTGTACTTTGTAATCACAAATGTCACTTCCACCACAGAGGGCAGTGTGGTGGAAATGACATTTCTGTAGTTTCTTGTGAAAAAATGGAAGATCGCTTCACTGATTAGCTTTGAATTAATACTTAGCATTTCATGTATGCAAAATACTCTTATTTAACTTAAAATGTTTAACTTTTTAAAAACACCCTTGAAGGTACAGCATGTTTGGAAATGACTTAGAATAAATATATTAACTGATCAAGCAATATTTACCTTGATTTTTCTTGATGAAAATTTAAAATTGCCTCCATGTCCAACATGTGCTCTGTCTCTGAACATTTCCATAGAAACCACCTAAACAATCTTTCACACAAACTTTTTAAAGGGACATTACAGTGTTTCGGTGGAAATGACACCAATACTGTGCGACAGCTATATTTTGTATAAAAAATAATATTGATGGTGGTCTCACATTAAATACTATAATGTATTTTAATTATTTTACTAGTGCTTAATTTAGGTATATTAATAGTTACCGGATAAGTCATACTTTTAAACTGTATTTTCATTGTTGAAGTTAAAAAGTCTGGGTGTGCGACAGGGATAAAACAGTGATTTTGACACCTATAAGGAGGTTGAAAAGTATGAAAAAATCATTTTTTTGTATATTATATGTATATTTTCCAAAATTATATGTATTTTTAAAAATATGACCAAAGTACATAAAAGTGCCCATAGTCTAAGAATCACCCTTCAAGTGAACTGACTCGAGTGAACCGACCCGAGTGTTCTGTCTCGAGTGAACCGACTCGAGTGAATCGTCTTGAGTGAACTGTCTCGAGTGAATCGTCTTGAGTGAACCGTCTCGAGTGAACCGACTCGAGTGAGTCGTCTCGAGTGAACCGTCGCGAGTGAACTGTCTCGAGTGAACCGACTCGAGTGAATCGTCTTGAGTGAACTGTCTCGAGTGAACTGTTCCAGTGCACTGTTTCTAGTAAATTCTAGTGATGCACCGAAATGAAAATTCTGGGCCGAAACCGAAACCGAAAATTTAGGATGCACTTGGCCGAAAACCGAAACTGAAGCCGAAAATGGCTTCTTTTAAAAAACGTATACATTTTATATATATATATTTAAATTGCTTGAAATTAATGGATATTAATATAACAATCAAACTTTTATTAACAGTTACATAACAAAACATAAAATATTTTAACAATAAATATAAATAATAATACCAAATAATATTATCCTTCAAATTTTATGTTCCATTAAATAAAATAGTTTTTTAAAAGTTGAGCAAAATAAAAAATCCACAATTTTGGAGATTTTTGCAGAACAAATGTAACATATTGCAACTTTGGTGTCCTCACGTATAGGGCTGTCACTTTTGTGAAAAAAATCCTGTTCGATTTTTGAGACATAAGTGTTCATTGAATCGTTAGTAAATTGCCTATATTTGGCGTTGATCCGTTTTCAACATAGGCAAATCCACGGACAACTAAACAGGCATTAGGACGAACGTAAAGAGAGCGCTTGAGACGCACACAAGTCAGCAATGTGGACTGCCATAACATCAATGAAAAACATTACTGAAGGCTACATTTATTATGCACTATATTATACATACGCTATTTTGTGAGTGTGTGTGCGCGTGTGTCAGAACCTACAGTTGCTGTGTGACGTGCGTTCGCTGCGGGCGTATCGTGACGAGCTGGACGCGCTCCGAGAGAAGGCCGTTCCCTATTTTCGTTTTCAAAACATGGTTGGTCCGATCGCTTGTGCAATAAGTGACAGCCCTCTGACATGCTTAATCTTTGATAGGCAGACGCGTGATAACAGCTCGACCGTGAGTGAAACCTAAGCGCTTGCGCACGGATGGGAGGGGCGGGTGGCATTCACTTTCGGTTTACGTTTTCGGCAGTTTTTTTTATTTCGGCCCGAAACCGATAATGGCATTTTCGGCCGAAAATTTCGGCGACCGAAATTTCGGTGCACCCCTAGTAAATTCAGTTCTCAGTGATGTGCTTTGAGGTTTTTTTGGTTGTCTCCTGTTTATTTCTTTAATTGATTTATCTTTTTGAATTTGTATGTTTATTTTGGTTTGATTATTGTATTAGTGACTTATGGTTATATAATTTTGTTCTTTTTGCATATCACTGCTTGATAATGTATTTTTTTCTTTTGTTTGTTGGCAGGGCCTGGGCACCCGGGGGCAGACGAGTGACCATTTAGGTGGTGACGTCCTCACTGTGTGTCGTGGTCTTCTCTGACATGAGTCGTTGAGTGTGTGCACTGTGAATAGAGTAATTTTCATAAGGGTGATATCTTGAGACTGCCCCTGTGGGTAAGCCCAGGTTCCTCTGCTGCCAACGATAGAAGTAAACAAATAGATGAGAGTGATTGCTGGTCAATGCTTTTTATAACCATTATGTCTTTTAATAATTAATAAAATCTTTTTCATTACCTATGTCTCTGATTCCAAGAGTGATTAGAACCTGTGTGTGCCAGTGTTAAGAGGTTGTGTTAAATTCTTGGGGTGAAATTCCCCAGGTGGCGTAGTCGGAAATTATATTAATTTGAGTCAACCCACGCCCGCTCTGCTACATTTAGATACATTAAAACACGTCATGTCATATTGTCAACATGGTACTTATGAAGCAGAATAGTGGGTCATATGTCTAATGCTTTTTGAAAACTTGAGGCTTTTTTCTTCATAAAACGAGTTGGACATCACATTTCTGTATTTTTATTTTTATCTATCATCTTTCAAAACATGACCTGTGCGAAAGAGAAAAAATGAATGCGTCTCTGTACCCAGCACTTCTGAAAATGCACGGCATAAATTAATATTTCCCCCTGAGCTAATTTGTTACACATTCATGTCCTTAATTGGCATGATAACTGAGGACAGGCGTGTGATTTTCAGTTGGAGAAGAGACTTCTGCGACCCGAGTGCTGCCGTCACCTCACTTTTGTTCACCAAAATTCTGTTTCAAAATCTAAATTCATGCTAGTCGGGATTTAAGTCCACATAAGCATATTCAACTCACAGATAGTCCAGTATATTGTGCAGATACTTTCAGTAGGAAACAGTTAACATTAGTGTTATTCATTCATTACATTCATAATGAATTAATGCTGATGGGAAATGAGGAAATGTGCAATAATACTGAATCTCTTAATGACAAGCTTTTGAAAATTGAGGAAAAAAATCACCCACATCCACTCAATAGGGAACCGTTTTCTAATGGAAGAATCCAAATCAATTATGATACTCAGTAGTAGAAGTGCTTCAAGTTACATCCTTCATGACTTAAAGGTTAAAGAATGCACAAAAACTGTATTGTTGATCATTTTAGCTATTATATAATCATCATAATTCATCATATGTGAAATATATTCATAACATCACTTTTGTGTTCACTATCAATATGTTGATGAAAGTGTTCATTACTGTCATTATTCACCATAAGCTGAGATGCTGTTTGATTGTTCCTCATGTGTACTGTACTGTGGAAAACTCTAGTGTTCACAATATTTGAACATGAATTAGCTTTTCATCAATATTTCATTTAACATTTGGAACGCACGTTTTGTAAATATTTAACAGAAATGCCCATTTCTCGTTTGGATACAGTTAGTATACTTTACATGTATCACTACATCACACACATTAGGGGAACATTATTAAAGCGTAGTGCAGAATCAAACTAACTCAGCGTTTACTGACGGACTGATGCGGTGATTCACAAACATCAGTGTCTGGAATGAAACTGCAAATAAACATGTAGTGATTTTGTTTTCAGTAGTAAAAGTTGTTAAAATATTTTGTCTTTACTGATGATTTTTGTCATGATTCTGCCTTTGTGTCCCAGATCTTCTCTTGTCTTGAGGCAGGATCATGACACTCATGTTTTATGTGTACTAAGCACATGGCCATTTGTTTGGGCTGTGTGCTTGCGTTGTCTTGTCACCTTACCCTGTCCTTCAACCTCATGACATTTTTATTTAGCCCTTACTGCTTAATCATAATTTGATAAACTTACAGTATGACAAAATCTGAGTATTATGTATTTCTGGCTATTCACATTGTCCTTTCTATAACACTTGTGGCTTTAAATGGGTTTATATTGTGGAGTTTGGCTGATTGCTGATGCGGTTGCATGTGCATTAACTGCTAATGATGTTTAATGCATCTGTGTTTGGTGTTTCTGGAGTTAATTCAGGCTATAAAAGAACGTGAGCAGCTCATAAACACCAGCATCTCCTGATGAGCAGCGTCTTCAGTCTTCCGTCTGATTCCCGGTAAGATCATGTCGTCTCATGTGGGAATTATTGTGTCATTGTGTTTCAGCCTTTATTCAAACGTTAGCACATGTTGTTCAGCTTGTAGACTCTCTAGTGTGCTTGATCATGTGTAGAAGAAACTAAAGAAATTAAGATGGAATTGTTTAAAGCAGGTTTGGAAGTTTTCTTTAAGGTCCTGTCGGAACCACTTTCTCTCGCTATCATTCATGGGTTTCTGATTCTGCTGAGGATATGAATAAACACTGAGTGAACTTTAAAAATGTAAGAATCAGGTATAAAGCGTTTTCAGATTACTTCAGTCGTCGTAGTTGAGCCGAAACATTTGTGAAAGTTGTTAGTTAATTGTGTCTTTAAGGTAATTACAGTTTCACACGTTGGATCAAATAGTTTGTCTGTAATCTCAGGCATTTCCTACATTAGATCCACAAGCTTTAAGATGTGTGTTTTTACAGTGAATGAAGAGCAGTGGAAACTTGTGAAACATCTGTCATCTGTGTGTTGCTCCACAAACTTCTGCTTTGACCTGCAGACGAAACACACACTCCTGTCAGTAACGTAAGTTCTTCAAGATTTACTCCTAGTTTAATAAACCATTGTACACTTGCAGCTGTGCTGGACTGAATATTCAGAACAACAGCATTCAGAATATTCTTGCTTCTGTGATATTGTTCAAATGGAGGATTTACAAACTTTAATCTTTCATGTATTTCAAGCTTTCTAACATTACACACATCTCCTCTAAAGCAAACTGAGGGAACTTGATTTCAACAGTCACACAGGAAAGTTATGGCATGTTTTTAATAAATTAGTAAATAGTAAATGCATTTTTTAAAACTAATGACTGGTTTGTTATTTAGTGTTGCCTGTCAAGATTTCATGAAACAATGGCCAGCATCAACGGATCAAGTGGAGTAAATTATGAAGAAGAATGGACCCGTCAGATTGAAGAGTTTGACATGAACCATGAGCTTTCAACAGTAATATTTCTCATGATCTTTTCAGGCACTGAGATTCTAGTCACGATCTTAACTCTGTTAGCGTTGTGTGGTCTTATCAAATCTGATCACTCCACTCCAGTGTTTGTTATTAATTTGATTCTTTCAGATCTCATTCAGATCATTTGTATATTAATAATGATTTTGATAAGGGATGATGTGTTTTATGCATATTTGTATAGTTTGATTGTGGGTGTGTATTTTATGGCATGTGTTGCTTTTGAACGATATCTTCAGGTTTCTCCTCCTATCTGGTACAGATCTCATTCACTAAAAGTCTGCTGTCTCGTTTCTGTGATCATCTGGCTTGTTCCTCTGATCATAACAGTCATAGACTTTAGCTCTCTGACCATACCGATCATCTGTTTAATCCCCTACCCGATAATCATTCTGTGTTTTGTTGGCACTTGTCGCGGTCTTTCACGCGCAATATCACTTACTCCTCTAAAGCGCAAACAAATTCTGGGTAGTTTGTTCGTGGTGCTTCTGACTTACACTTTTCTCATTCTCCCCTTTCTAATCATGATCGTTATAGATGATATTTTAGGAGTTCACAACAGTGTAGGTGTTTTTTTTTGTCTCCTGTTTCTGAACCCACTGGCTGACTGTGTATTGTACGTGTTCTTGAGGCCTGATGTTGGAGGGTTAATGAACTGCTGTTGTAGAACTGACACAGAGAATTGTCAGAGTTCGACACACAGCCGGGACAAACACTCTCGAGACAGTAGTGCAGAGTTTGCCTGCTGTGTTTCAATGCAAAAGCCTGCGTCTCATTCACAGACCGCCTGCAGTTCAGTCTAAACATCTGCACTCAATAAATGAAGTCAATAGCCGCGTTTCCATTACCCTTCAAATTGCAATTGCGAATTGAAAATACGCCCAATGGAAAAATGTCAACAAAAACACTCCCATTTATCGCAAAAAAGTTTCTCCGCTCGCATGAGGAGGTTTTTCAGGCAATTCGAAAAAGAAATATTTCGCAAAACTTCAATGGAAACAGTTTTTGCGCATTTACAGGTCAGCTGACGTAGATGATGCGGTGTGTTTGGACTGAAGACGAGACTGAGCTCTTTATGAAATTCATATAAGGCAAAATAATTACAGGAATAATGGATTCTAAACCTCAAATAAATGCCACGATCAAGACCTCGAAGCAGATCTGAGGGAGAAACACCCAGAAACTCCTCATATGAGCCGCTCACACGTATAATAAGGGTCGTTCCTAACCATTAATGCTTTGAAAACACACACACATCTCCTGCGATTAATAATGGCCGGGATATAGTACATAATCCTACCAATGTCCATTGCCATGGTTTTTGGAGTGATTTTACTTATCGTGAGTGGAAAAATGAAGTTTTAGTCGCATGGCATCGGTTAATGGAAACGCCGTTATTTAGCAATAGTTTTTTGTCGACATTTTAAAAAATCGCAAAAGTTTTGCTCAAATCTGTGATGGAAACGCACCTTATGTCATTCTTCTCACTGCACACACCCTTCCTTTCTGTGATATTTAGGCTTATTAGAGATAACTCTTGACTCATAAAACTCAAAACTCAATTGCTCTGTTTGCGGTCCATTGAACACATATGATAAACAGAGTTTTATTAAAGATGTATTGATGTGCCGTTGATGCTTCTGCTGACGATCTGTATCATACGATGGAGAGGAGGGTTGTATAAAGCAGTTTATTCTCATTAATTCCCCTGATAGACTGACAGATCAACAACATCAAGTAGTTTAATGTCATGGTCTTGCTTGTGTTCCTAATGCATGTACATTATACTCTTTTACCAAATAACTACTATTCACGCTATTATTCACAGCACTTGAATATTGTCAGTTTAACTTCTGTTGTTCTCCTCATTTGTAAGTCTGCTAAATGATTAAATGTAAATGTATTAAAAAGATGGTTCACTCAGAAATGAAAATTGACAATGTACATATGCCCTCATGTCGATCAAAAGCTGGATAACTTCCTTTCTTCTGTAGAACATAAAAGACAATATTTTTTGTCCATACATTAGAAGTCAGTAGACAGTTTCGGGTGAACTATCCCTAAAAAGACTTGTTTTAAAGTGCACAAAATAGATTAGAAAAGTACTAAGTTTATATACAAATATTAACCAGAGCTTGCATGGAAATCAGAAAAGGAGTTATTTGTAATATTGTTGTGTCTTTATCGAGTCAGAGACTGTCCTGTATTCAGGAAACAGGAACACGAGTATTTTGGTGTTGATAATGGGAACTTGAGCATTACTGACGGGACTGTGGAGGCACTGGCTATAGCTTATATAGCTGATATACACTCTATTAGGACACAGATGTGTTTGTAGAGGTTAATTTCAGCCACTGTTGTCAACACTGCTGTAGATTACTGTAGTCACCCAACGCCAATAAACTATTCATCGTTTTGAATATGTGAACTATTACAGTTGAAACTTCATTACCTTTTTGCAACAAAAATCAAACAAAAAAATCCATTAAACACGTTGCACTTATAGAGGAGCGAGCACTAATATTTTCAGTTCCATTCCTTTTAAATTTTTTATAAAATATGCATTATCCGTGTGTGAGTGGCTCAACTTTAAAACTTGCCTTCTCATCTTTGGACCCTCCATTAACATTTCTTATGAAACTTTTTTAAACACAACGACAAAAAATGTCCAGTGTAACTGATGTAAAGATTAATATCTTGTCCTCGTTCTTTTTCTCTATCATATTTTTCAGCTCATTGTTAACTCTTCTTACCTCATTTGTATTCTGATGACATTGAACATATTGTTAATAAATTTTGTATATTGTATGCAAAGTTGTATGTCATAAACTGTCTGGAGTCAAGACTGTCACCATCCCTATTATTTTACAAGATCGATACTGTACAGCAATGGTAGATACTGGTAGCACACTCTCTCTCATTAAAAAGTCAACCTGGGACCAGATGAGCAAGAATGAGTCACATCAGCCCTGTGGTGGACAAGCATTTGTTCTCGCCAATGGACAGCAGCAGACTGCAATTGGAAGAGTGACTTAGAAGTGTGAGATCCAAGGATGTAAGATGGAGCTAACATTATACATAATGAGTGATGTGGATTTGACTGTGCCAATCATCCTAGAGATGGACTTTCTGATGGATTCTGGATTGACTTTAGACTTTCAGAGATCACAATACACCATACCCGCCAGAGAAGGAAGAGCTGAAGAAACTTTCCCTTTCTTGCCACATGGATCCCAAGCGACAGTACATTTTTACATAGCTGTACCCATCCCTCCTACATCTAACGAAACCCAGTTGATCATCCAAAAACTGGTTCAGCAAGCTAATACTAATGGTCAGTTCAGAATACAATTGGAAAAGTTAATGTTGCAATGGCCCGCAGTATGCACTCATGAAATAGGACATTCCAACATGGTAAAACACCAAATCCTCACAACTGATGAAGTACCAGTCAGAAAACGCCCATATAAAGTGTCTCTGGACAAGCAGCAGTTCATTGAATCTGAAATCAACAATCTGCAAACCAAGAAGATTGTCAGGCCATCAGCGTCTCCATGGGCAGCACCTGTCGTAGTAGTGCCTAAGAAGGATGGTAGTTCAAGATTGTGTGTAGACTATCGGGGTTTGAATGCTAAAACTCACCTCGATGGATACCCTATGCCACAGATCCAAGATATTCTGGAATCCTTGCATGGTGCCACAATATTCAGTACACTTGACCTAAAAAGCGGGTACTTTTTTATAGACCAAAACTGAAGAGCATTATGTCCATCACAAAGGTCAAGGTAGTGGTCAAGCTGGATAAGCGGACTAGAGCACGAATTGGTTTTCTGTTTTTTTGCGGTAACCTGTGAAAAGTCCAGATTGATGCCCTGCCTCTGGCTCTCCAACTTGGACTTCAGGGTTACTGGTGGAAGCTGGAGATGGCGTGGTCTTGTGTGCCTCTTCGATAATCAGGTCTGAAAAATACAGAACATTCATTGCAAAATGTTGAAGATATGTATGGATTATAAGTTATAGTTACTGAGTTACAGACATGACACTAAAATAATTTATAGACCAATTTGTGTTATATTTCAAATTGAACAGTATTTAATTACAAACCTATCTTTATTCATTGTAGACACTACCTCCTTGGTCTGATCAGGAGCCAAGACATCATGCATTAACCGCATGGTGCCAAAGGAGGGGTCAAGTAATGCAGCTTTTAGGTAGAGAGGGTCTGAGAAGGGAAGGGTTGCCGCATCATGCTCACCATCTTCCATCCTTACATTTACAAAGATCCCCTCGAATCTTCTTTTAAGGGAGGCCTGCAGGCTATGAATAAAGCCACCCAAGTAGCACACTTTGTCTTTTTAATTCTCTAAATGGTGATTTAATGTGTTTTTAGAGTAATGTGCACTGCCATTTCTCCTCCAAATATGGTGTGTATTATGGCATCCAAACAGTTAAATTTTGCTCTCATGTGACCACACTATATACTCCCAGTATTTCACTGGCTTTTCCAAATGTCGTGCAGCAAACTTTAAATGAGCTTCAACATGCTTTTTTTCTTCAGTAATGGAGTCTTGCATGGTGAGCGTGCATACAGGCCATGGCGGTGGAGTGCATTACTTGCTGTTTTCTTTGAGAACACACTACCTGCTATCTGCAGGTCTTTTTGAAGCTAATGGTTAAAAGAAAAGCACCTATTCAATTCTGTATTATGGCCCCAACAGTGCTCACTGGACCATTCAGAAGCTTATGGTGTTAAATTTCAACTCGAGCGGAAAATTCACGTGAAGAAGGTGAAATTCACCGAGTTGAGTGCGCCTCTGGATGGTGCTGTGAACTATTATTGCCGTATTTGGGACTTCCACAACAAGTAAAGGGCAACAATATCTTTTATTTCAGACATGACAGAAACATATGTCTGAAAGAAACAATGATGACACTCCTTTTCGTGGGATGTTTTATTCGCGAGTGACGCGGACACGCGAATGGACACAAAGTGGTCAAGCGTATAACTAGACGCGATAGACGCGAATTTGACGCTCTATTCGCATTTGGTGTGAACACACCATTAGAATGGCGCCTATAACTAATGCCATCATTATGATTTGCAACAATTAGGTTGTGAAGGTCTTGAGACAGCTCTTTGCTTTTACCCATCATGAGATGTGTCTTGTGTGACACCTTGGCAATGAGACCTTTTTGTAGGCCATCCGTTGGGACTGAACCAGCTGTTATTAATTTCCACGGACAGGGGGCTGGATTGCTTTTTAATTACTAATAGTTTTCAGCAATTGTCTTGGCTTTCAGTGCCTTTTTGCGCCTCACTTTCAATACTTTTTCCCTGTGTCATTTCACATTATTACACATAACTTAATTTCTGAACTTATTTTTATTTGTTTCTTTGTATGTATGGCTTACTTGGGTTGTTATCAACATCTGGTGAACATTTCATGTCAATAGCACCTTTGGAAATATATTTACTGAGAAAAATGATGACGTGTTCAATACTTATTTCCCCCGCTGTATATTTTTTACTTTTGATTTAAGTAGTTGTTTTCTAAACATGTGTTTTGTTTGGCTGTCATATTTTTATTTTTAACTAGAATGAGTCTAGAAGGATATGTAGAAATATGACCTATGTATGTTTTGCATGCTATCTTTAACTCTAGTGCTGTAGTTGTAGTGCTAGCTCTCTGAATGATGAGTTAAGATCTTAAACCACTGTGAGCTGTAGATGTGGATTAGACTTGTTGGACTAATCTTTCACTTCCACATTCAGTCACAATGAAAAAAATGTGGTGATAAGCCAAGAATGTGTCACACAGGCATCATTTAGTGTAGTATTTACTCTGAGTCTTTTGTCTCACGACATCCCAACCTGTGAAAAGTAATTTCAGGGAACTTCCGGGAGACTGTCTGCGTTGGATTGAAAGTTTTACATCTTCTACACTTTACAATAAAGTCTCATTTGATAACATTTGTTTACTACATATCATTCAGTCGTGGCCTAATGGTTAGAACACCTGACACCTGAAGAGAAGAGAGTATAAGATGGAGAGAGTATGACAGAGCACGCAAATCTCCCTAACAAACGGCCTTCAGATATCATGGGAACCGCCATCCACCAAGATTGAGGCTGCGGGAAATAGGAAGAGTTGAGAATAAGCAAAGCATGGAGTAGATGGAGGAGCTGACAAGGAGTTCTGTGCGATAAGAAAAAATACACACAAAGTTAAAAACACTCATCTAAAAGACAGCTATAAGACCGACCCTACTGTACGGAAGTGAGACATGGCCCATAGCAGGAAACCTGGCAGACAAGATAGGATCCTGTGGGATGCGGATGCTGAGGTACTGTCCTGAAGTCTAGAGGAACACCAAACTAATGAAGAGATAAGGAAGCAAGCACAAATAATGCCAATAGAAGATCTGATGAGGAAAAGAAGGTTTGGACACGTGTGCCGGAGAGATGAAGAGGCGGACATAAGGAGATGCCAGTCGGAGGAAAGAGAAAGAGGGGAAAGACACCATCAAGACTGACGTGGTGTGGTGTGGAGAAGGAAGATGCAGACGATCGTGACAGATGGAGGTGATGGCTGAGATGAAGATCAGGCAGAAACCCGCGACCCGAAAGGAGAAAAGCGGTGAAAGGCTTTTTTCTTGATATATCCCGAAAGACTGGAAGTGAAATGCTAGCTATATGATCTTATATATATGTGAATGTGTGTGTTTGTGTGTGGATGGAATCACACGGAGAGCAGGTGGATGGTTACTCAAGATCTTTACTGAGCCTGCAACAGACAGACTGGGAAAAACAGGAACCAAAAAGCTGGTTAAAGGACAGTGCATCACGCATCAATGTTGCTCATAGATCTGACTCCAGCGGAAGCTTTAAGATGAACCCTCGGCCGCTTCAGGAAACATCTTGATTGAAGAAACAACGGGTCACGGCACCAATGTGACTGTGTGTGTTTGTGTGTGGATGGAATCACACGGAGAGCAGGTAGATGGTTACTCACGTGAGAGCACATAGCACATGTGATAATGCTAACGCTCAGTTCGACTAATATATTCTTACACAGAACATGACAAATCCGAATATAAAACATACCTGGGAAAAACAGGACCAAAAGCTGGTTAAAGGACAGTGCATCACGCATCAATGTTGCTTATAGATCTTAAGTGAAATCAGAGATTCAGAGTTCACAAGCAGGTAAACACACATACACACACTCTTCATCACATTTCATCATCGCAAATAACACATTTGACTCGACTGACAGCAGTAGCGGTTTTAGGCATGGGCGAACCGGGCAATCGCCCGGGGCGGCATTTTTGGGGGGGCGGCGCCGTCGGCACGAGCGGAAAAAAAAGAATAATCTGCGTCGCGAAGCGGTTTTCTATTATCTATCATTTCACTGTGTGGGGAATTGGCAAATTTGCGCCCCCTGAAGCTGCAGGCGCCCTGTGCTGTGTGCTTGCTGAAAAGATGCTGTGCACAGCCACAGAAGCTGTTTGTTTGAGAAGGGGGAAGGGGAGGGGGCGCGGAGGCGCGGGCGCGGATGACAGTTCACCTCTGGGTCTCTCCCAAATGGAACGGACAAAGGGGGGGATCCATATAGTTATCTAAGTCAGTCACACCTCAACTTTCTTCCAAATAACGCACATTTCATTCACAATATTATAAATACAGGCCTCTATATTTCCTGCACATTTTTGTTTTTCTGAATGGTCTGAATGGCTAATAAAAATAGGTAATACAAATCGATTACTTGGTCACCACCACCAAGGTGAATTGGTTTAGTCTTGACTTCTGGTCGTGACTCGTGAGTGACAGTTGGTATGGGGGGATCAGGGGAAATCTGTTGATTGTCGATGTCGAGTGCCAAATAAGAGATGGACAAGAAAGGTCAAAGCCATCAGGTGCCCAATTTATAAACGAGCGAAAGATAAAGGTATGCAACTATGTTTTCTCTGTATGATTACGGTATCCAGTCATGAATGAAGGGGCAATATTAATTGGTGGGTATAACTCTTATTTGTTAGCCTTTTTGCTATGATTCTTGCTATGCTTAATAATTTGTTTTAACTCAAACACGAAATCTAATTTCACCATAATATTGTTCTTTGCAACAAAACTGTTACAAGTTCAGTTATTACACTGCAAAAAATGCTTTTCTTACTTAGTATTTTTGTCTTGTTTTCAGTCCAAATATCAAACATTTACTTAAATAAAGATGCATAACGTTATTTTAACAAAGTGGTAAAATGACATAAGATATTAAGTCTTGTTTTCTGGGGAAATATTTTTTTTTAAATGGGGGGGGGGGTCTCGCCCAAGGTGTAATTCAGTGTAGAACCGCCACTGACTGACAGAACTAGGGACTGACAGGCACATGAAGTAACTTGTGTGTAGTTTAAAAGACCAACCTTACACTTGACTCACTCTAAACTCAGTTTTTATGACACAGCGCTTATTGATGCGACTTACCAGCAGCGAGAGATGTGAAACTCAGCTGGTGGTGACGTAGCTCCGCCCTTAATATCACGCACACAAATGCAAGGGACGCAACAGCCAATGTCGAGTTTTCCCAATTAATGCAAGAATTTAACAGCATTATTTAAACACTGTTACATACACCCCCCTTAAATTCTGCTAAATTGGGCTAGAACCGGAGTATGTAACAAACTAAATATACAGTAAAGATTGCAGAAGAAAAAAAAAAAAATGAAAATAGAAAGAGCTTTACAATATAGTATGTCAGAATTTATCTATTCCCCAGGAAGTATGAAAGAATGGAATGGTACCAAGTTCCACACTTAACACAGACTATAGGAGGTGCAGTCTACACGCTCCTAGTGGTTACACATGTATCTCTGCTCTTCAAATATCTTTTGATGCAAACAACAAACTTCTCAATTCTTTCTCAGAGAAGAAAAACTCACTTCAAAGTCATACTCTTAACATCACAGTCGACTCTTAGATATGAATCATCATTTAGACTCAGTCATTCTAAACAAAAATGTTCCTTAACAACTCCACTACAAAGTTAGTTCCTTGAAAAATAACTTGTGCATCACTGTGCGAATCACTTTCCACAATTTTCTGACTATCAATTTCACAAATAAGTCTGTTAGGGGGCTTAACTGATCTCCCTAATCGGGTTAGTGATGTGGCCTGTATATGTACTTGTGGGCTGTTTGCAAATGACAGGGGCAAGTCTGTTATCAGGTTCTTGCAAACAACTGGGGTACTCATTTGGCTTGGTTGCAGGTAAACTCTTTATACTCTCAGCAGGTTCAGGAACATGCTCAGGTTCTGCACTGTACTGATCATTGCCAGAGCACTCAGGAGTCATCTTATCAGGAATGTCTGAAACTCCACCACAAGTGGCATCCTGCATTTCGTCACTGTCATGTGTTCCATCCATCTGCATTAACCATTCTGATGTTTTTGAAACAGGATCAGGATCATCCATCAGAGCGGAATTGAGAGCACTGCCACAGGTAGCACCAGTGGAATCTGATCGAACAGATTCTTCCTCATCATCATCCCAGGATAAGAAATTCACTGGAAGCAACTAGGGATGTAACCGGTTAATCGATTATCGATTAATTGTCGACAAGAATTTACTCGATTAAATTAAATTATTGTCGGTTAATTGAACATTGCGAACGTGACATGAGATTCTCGCGGGCGGCGAGAGACCCGACACAAACATGAGGCGGTCAAAACGGAGTGGAGTGTGGGAGGATTTCAGAAACAGAGCTGCCAGCCCTCACGCATTCACCGTGAGACACACGCAATTTACACTTTTCACACGCTCTCACACCATGCCACACATCCATTTTCTCACGCACAGAAAAATCGCGAGGCAAAGAGGACACAGTGACGGAGACCGACAGACAAGACAGAGCAGATTACTTGACGATATAAAAAAACCTCAGCTCTCAGATTCTGTCAATTTTATTACGAAATTCAAACAATAATTACCGTTTTGGCGCTTGTAAATGTTACGTGACAGATCCCTATAGCGCACATGAACCGATCATCTCTAACGTTACCAGCTAATAGTAAAAAAACACGAACACTGTTGAAAGATACAGTACAACTTACCGAAATGTATATTCCTCATACATAATATCGATCAATCAGTGTTTTTCATCAGCGTGAAGAGGTCAATAACATAGCTGGAGAACAATTATGTCACATTTACCTCAGGAAAGCCATTTACATTTATGCATTTGCCAGACGCTTTTATCCAAAGCGACTTACATTGCATTTCAAGGTACACATTTTACTAAGTTCTTGCTTTCCCTGGGAATCGAACCCATGACCTTGGCGTTGCAAGCGCCAGCGCTCTACTGTTTGAGCTACAGGAAAGCCTCATTTAATGAACACGTAGTTGGCAAGAAAAGAAATAGCTATAGAGAGTATTTAGCTAAATATGTGTTCTATATTACAATATTTTTTATATTTTTACTTATATCATTAAATAAAGTTGTTATTATAAAAAAAACGCATTATATTTAATTATTTTTAACCTTAAATAATAGCCTACTACCAGCTGATAGGGCTTTCTGTATGTTTACAGCATTAGGTAGGTTGTTTTTTTTTTCTTGAGAAAAATTAAGGCCTATCTTGTGTGTAGCCTACCTAATATGTATCCAAATGAGTCAATATTAAATAAAATCACAATAATTGAATTGAAATAATAAGAAATCGTAGCTTACCAGAAATTGTACCATGTAAACATTGTAACATGTCACTAAACCTAATAAAATTCAGTTTAGTTACTAAAATGTTAGTGACAATCACAATACACTTCTTGTGATGCAATTTTTTTTGACAATTTTTTTTACAATTATTTTTTTATGCATTTTAATTTTCTGTGCATAATTAATTTTGTTAAACTACATAAATGCCATTATCTGTACCGTATCCCAACTGTTACAATAAAACATCAGTTAAGCAATATAACATGCATTTTTATTCAGTATATAAGCAATATTTTGTTTTTTATGTTAAAGACACTATTGATACCGTGAGAAATTTACATTCTCAGGAAAATAGCCGCTTATCAGTTAATCGAACCCGGTTGTTTCATGCACAGTACAATTGTAACTGAAAGTTAACGTTCTTAGAAGCTGTGGCCACCTCGCCTTGGATTTCACTGGGAGAGCTCATATCATATTACCCAAGGTCCTATTGAAACGTTCTGCCAGACCATTACCCATAGGGTGGTATGGTGTGGTGTGTGATTTTTGAACACCAGCCATCTCAAGCAAGTACTTAATTATTTTGCTTTCAAAATTTGCACCCTGGTCCGAATGTATTCTCTTTGTAAATCCATTAATGCAGAAGAGGTCATTCCAAAGGCGATGGGCAACTTGCTTAGCCGACTGGTTGTGACAGGGAAACCCGTGTGCCATCTTAGAAAAGTGATCCGTCACTACTAGGACATCGACGACCTTCCCTGAAGTCTGTTCAGCACTCCAAAAGTCTATGCATACTAGTTCCATGGGCTCAGAGGTACGGATGTGCTCAAGGGGTGCACGAGCATTTGGCTCTGGTGTTTTTCCGACAACACACCTCTGGCAGTTTTTCACATAAAGCTTGATGTCTTTACTCATTCCTGGCCAAAAGAACCTTTCAGCTGCAAGGGAGAGAGTTCTTGCACCACCTTGATGTCCAGCTGAGTCATGAACACCACGGAGAACATCATGCTTTAGGGAATCTGGTACAACGTATTGAAAGAGTTTCTTATTCATCAGTCGATCTTTCTTCACTCTGTACAGCACACGATTACGAATCTTTAGCTTTTTCCAGTGCTTCAAAAGGTTTGTCACAGAGCTAGGCTCCTTTGCTTTCTCACTCTTTGAAGGACGTTTATGTCTCAGAACATAGTTGATGACTCTACCGACTATGTTGTCCTGCTCTTGGAGATTTGCAATTCTGGAAAACAGGATTGCAACAGATGGATCTTCATCAGGGAGCTGGAGTGACGTTGGACTTGTCACGGGCAATGGACTAACTCCACCATCGCAGTGAGCACCCAGAAAAGCAGAAACTTCAGCAGCATCAATAGATCCAGGACATGAGTCATTCACATCATCCTGCAACTCGTTCCCAGTTTCGTCGCCACTGGTAGCCTGCACATTCTGACAGTTGGTAGTGACACGGAAGGCATCTTGCACGGTTCCAGTAACAACACCATTTACCTCATTCAAGAGAGAAACGTATGGTTCTTTCAACAGACGATGGCTGACACAAG
This sequence comes from Vimba vimba, assembly GCA_022828995.1. Taxonomy (NCBI): domain Eukaryota; kingdom Metazoa; phylum Chordata; class Actinopteri; order Cypriniformes; family Leuciscidae; genus Vimba; species Vimba vimba. The sequence continues at coordinate 1,624,501 of CM040829.1, read as the reverse complement.
ATTTCTGAATTTGTTTTTCTAAATAGTGTTGAAATGGCATCTAGTAAGTACACTAGGATTCGTCATGCTAGCATGTGTGTATTTAAAACGTGTGTTACAGCGAGCCCTGTGTTAGGTTGTGTTTTTACTCCATAAATAGGCTATTTGTAAAAATATACAGTCTCTGGTGAAGTCTTTCACACACACAATTAACATGCGTGTCCCACATAAGAGATTTGTCTAAACCACATAATTGTACTATACATGTGGGAAATTAATGTGGGAAAAATAAATACTCTGAACCCTAAGTAATTTACACAAACTGAGAAAGTCAAAAAAGCGTTTGGTTGTGCTCCGCTATTTATATTAACTTTATTTTTTTTAATATCCATTACGTCATTGAGCTATGTTCAAAAAAATATGAAGAAAGTGAACTCGTATAAATAAATCGTTTATAAATATATTTTCACATTTTTCGTTACACTGAACCTGTGTGTACGGTGGCCCAGTAGTGCACGACACAACGAAATTTAAAAAGCAAACATAAGTTCACAACACAAAGAAATTAAGCCACAACACAATGAAATTAATCCACAACACAACGGAAACAAGCCATAACACAACGGAAAATCTACAACACAACGAAATAAAGCCACAACACAACAGAAATGCTCCCGGCCACTAGAGGGATCTCGGAGCGCGATAAAGTTAGTTTTCCTTGACATTGTTCATTAGAGAGTCAGCAGCTATGGTCAGCACTAGGGCTGTCACTTTTTATTCGATATTCGAATATGCATTCGAACATGACGAGAAATATCCGAAATCGAACTATAAATAAACTATCCGGTTTTTAAAGTGCCATGTTTTGCGCATCTTTTACAGTCTATGATTAGACCGTTTGTTTTTTATTTGATTGTTTGCCATCTCATCCAGTAGCGGCCGCTCTAAACGTATTGTAGCGTAGGCCCATGACCAAATCAAGCGAAGCGAATAATAGCCAACAGCCAGCTTGTTTTGAAAATGGAAGATAACGACAAGACTAAAGAGACCGCACTGTAATTCCTGCCTATTACACACACACACACACACACACACACACACACAGAAAAGACGCGTGTCAGTATTGAGTTCTCTTTCGGGCTTGAACAAACCACAACACTCAAATTATGACAAATGTCCGTTTTGTCGAGTGTCCTCATAAGAGCAGTCTTAAATTATTTAAATAAAGTCTTAAATGAACGTAGAGATTTGTGAGAAAATGTGACGCATGTCAGATCGCGTCTCTGTCGCAGCGGCTGGTCTTAAAGTGTCATTAATGTTAAAGAACAAAGGTAAGAGAGTAAATTACTAAATCAGACCCGGCGCCAGGAGGATTATTTTACCGGCAGCCTAATCATGAATGCACTCCGCTATCTTTTAACACATCTCCGGCGAACGGCCTTTTCACGCAAAAGAAAAACTCTTCATGAAGCGCATTGAAATTCAGCGACCATGTGGCGTTTCCTGCTGGATCAAGGTTGTTTGTTAATTTCATTTTACTCGTAGATATTCGAATATATTCGAATACATTTCTTGATATTCGATATCCGTTCGAATTTGATTTTTCTCAAAAGTGACAGCCCTAGTCAGCACTGCAGTCTATAAAAATATATCAACACCACGATTAGTTTTAACAGTATGTAGCTAACCATTGTATATCGACATTTATTAATTCAAAATCACCAGCGTGCATTATAGCTGCATATTTATACTCTAGAATGCTTTGACGCGCTACCACAGCGCATGATCCCTGAGGGAACGTCTGCCAATTCCTCCAAGTTGTTCAAGCATATAATTTGTATTAAATAAAATTACTTTTAACATTCAGAAACAGACATGTTCAAAATCCAAAGCTTGATTGTATTTGATAGTAGACTGACTTAATACAGGTAACTTTTTTCCAACACCCTTCATGTATTTACAATAAACAATCTTTTTTTTTTTTTTTTTTTTTTAGGAAATTTCTGTAATTTTTTTTTCTTTTATCATGTTTAAAAGGTTGTAGTTCCTATTAACCAGACTGACTTACAACAGGTGAAATTGTGCCAATAGCTCCCTGTATGCACAGTACAAGATTTGTTTTTTATACAAACATTAGGCCTAAATCAAGTTGTTTTTTTTCATGTTTAAAAGCTTGTGGTTCCTAGTGACCAGACTGACTTATTACAGGTGGAACTGTGCCAATACCTTCCTATTTCACCAAATGGTTTTTATTTTTATTTATCAAATTATATTATTATAAATTATACGTTTTAACCACTTGATGGAATAGCCAGACGTTCCCTTATGGATCATGCGGTGTGGTAGCGCGTCCACGCATTCTCGAGTATAAATATATTTAATTTGTGTAGGTTATTTTGAAGTAATATTTTATGTCGATATACACTGTTAAAACTTATCATGGTATTGATATATTAAGACTGCTGACTCTATAGAACAGTGGCTAGGAAAACTAACTTTATCGCGCTCCAAGAGCCCTCTAGTGGTCGGGAGCATTTCCAATGTGTTGTGGCTTTATTTCGTTGTGTTGTAGATTTTCCATTGTGTTGTGGCTTTATTTCATTGTGTTGTAGATTTTCCGTTGTGCTGTGGCTTTATTTCGTTGTGTTGTGGCTTTATTTCGTTGTGTTGTGGCTTTATTTCGTTGTGTTGTAGATTTTCCGTTGTGCTGTGGCTTGTTTCCGTTGTGTTGTGAATTCATTTCGTTGTGTTGTGAACTTATGTTTGCTTTATACATTTCGTTGTGTTGTGCACTACTGGGCCACCGTATGTGTGTGATGCGCCATCGTGTGGTGAACACATAGACAGTATAAGAAGTGGACAGAGCCATCTCATTGGATCTCAATTGAGACAAGTGAAGCCCACTTTTAGCGATTTCTTAGCACTTCCTTTCCTGACGCGCAGACTCAAACCGAGCTTGACGACGTAGATGTGACGTGAGCAACCCGTCTGTCTTCTAGTAGCTGTGCCAAGAGAAATGTGAATCATTCCCTTCCGAATCTTGCAGAGACGGAGAGTGTGAGTAGGAGGTGTCCATGAGCTAGGAGCAGGAGAAACTTTTGCTAGGTATTCTGATTAATTATTTTGTCATTTTGCCTCCCCGTCCCCCCGATTGCCCGCGATCTTCTCCTCCCGTCCATACGGTAATCTCTCTACTGTGCGACAGAGAGTTGCGTGGTTATGACGCAATCGTTAGCCTACTTTTACAAAAACTGCTTCTACGGGGCCATAACATAAGCTACAAGGTAATGGAGCATTTTATACATTGTCGTGTTTCTTTAGAAATAAATAATGGACAAATGGAGTCTTCAAACGCCTCAGATGTAAAGTTTTTCGCTGTCAAAGTGATGCCAAAATGAATGGGAGTCAATGGGATGCTAACAGCAGGTGAAGTTCTGCTACAAGATGGTGGCACGCGGCCGGCTTCAACTTCCGGTTGACTTCCTTCCCGCTTGGGTGAACATGGAAACTACAGGAAAGTTTATCAAGACATAATGGACATGTATTAAACCGCGACCGGAATATGATACAAATACTCGATGGTGTTTTAAAATGAGCTTCAAATAAAAGTGTAATATTAAGAAATTAAATTGTGTCATGTAGCTTGAGGCTAACTGTTGTGCTAATGCAGGAGCTTTCTATTCCATACAATCATTTTTTAAAAATAATTCTCATTTAAAAGTTCCAATAATAGTTTTTTTATTGTTTGTTTTCTAACAAGACTTAAGGATTAATCATGTATTCACGATTTACATAGCTGTCGATGGCCAAGCATTATGCCAGAAGAAAGGCTGTAATGGCTGAATTCAAACAAAAGAATAAGGATAAAGGAATAATGAAGATTAAGTTTCATGCCGGCAAAGGTGTGAGGTTGGTCTATTTAAATGAAAAGAACATGAATGGGCCAGTTCTCCTCGCCAGACATTAGTTAGAGACAGTAAATGGGTGTTTAGAGGGCAATAAACTATTTGATGAGAAACTTGTAGCCTTCTAAAAAAATCTCTGAAATCCTCCCCTGACATGGTCTCACAATAGGCTTCATAAAAGGCATAATTTTAGAGATAGGTTACTCAGATTTGAAATGAAGCATGACTACAGTTGTGGCTACACTTTAGTTGTAGTTATAAGGTGCTATCCTAAATTCAAATAATATTTTTATACATTTAATAAATATATTCTTAATATTTGTTGCTTTTGTTTTTATGTTTGAGCTTATATATCTCAATATTAATAACAGTCTGGTTAATTTTGAGTCTTGAACTATAAACTCTCAAGGGTTGGCTTTCTAAATATGTGTTATGTGTCTTTTATTTTAGGCAGTCACTAACCGGGTGTTAGCTTACCAGGGGCAACACAAGACAAATATAAGCAAGAATTTGCATACCTTATTTTATGGCGAGCCTTTGTTTTGTGAGGCCTCTGCCAGCAGGCCCACTGTGGCCACTCCTCGGCCCCTCGTCCACTCCTCGGCCACTCCTCGCCCCCTCGTCCACTCCTCGGCCCCTCGTCCACCCCTCGGCCCCTCGTCCACCCCTCGGCCCCTCGTCCACCCCTCGGCCCCTCATCCGCTCCTCGGCTCCTCGGCTCCTCATCTACTCCTCGTCCACCCCTCGGCCCCTCGTCCACTCCTCGTCCACCCCTCGGCCCCTCGTCCACTCCTCGTCCACCCCTCGACCCCTCGTCCACCCCTCGTCCACCCCTCGGCCCCTCGGCCCCTTGGCCCCTCCTCGTCCACCCCTCGGCCCCTCATCCGCTCCTCGGCTCCTCATCTACTCCTCGGCCACTCCTCGGCCCCTCGTCCACCCCTCGGCCCCTCGGCTCCTCGTCCACCCCTCGGCCCCTCGTCCACTCCTCGTCCACCCCTCGGCCCCTCGTCCACTCCTCGGCCACTCCTCGGCCCCTCGTCCACTCCTCGGCCACTCCTCGGCCCCTCGTCCACCCCTCGGCCCCTCGTCCACCCCTCGGCCCCTCGTCCACCCCTCGGCCCCTCGTCCACCCCTCGGCCCCTCGTCCACTCCTCGTCCACCCCTCGGCCCCTCGGCCCCTCATCCGCTCCTCGGCTCCTCATCTACTCCTCGTCCACCCCTCGGCCCCTCGTCCACTCCTCGTCCACCCCTCGGCCCCTCCTCGTCCACCCCTCGTCCACCCCTCGGCCCCTTGGCCCCTCGTCCACTCCTCGTCCACCCCTCGGCCCCTCATCCGCTCCTCGGCTCCTCATCTACTCCTCGTCCACCCCTCGGCCCCTCGTCCACCCCTCGACCCCTCGTCCACCCCTCGACCCCTCGTCCACCCCTCAGCCCCTCATCCACTCCTCGTCCACCCCTCGGCCCCTCATCCGCTCCTCGGCTCCTCATCTACTCCTCGTCCACCCCTCGGCCCCTCGTCCACCCCTCGACCCCTCGTCCACCCCTCAGCCCCTCGTCCACTCCTCGGCCCCTCGTCCACTTTTGGCTGGCTCGCTTATTATGTGGTGGAAAATTCAAAGTCGTTTTTGGTTCAGGTCTCAAAAAAACTCTCAGAGTCGAAGTTCCAGGTCAAAAGAATTAACTTTATTGTACAGACAACAAAAAAAACAGCTGGTCATCTGAGGATATCATGGCCAGTCCTCATGTCTTATACCTTTTTCTTATCGCTAGATGCCCAAAGTGCACCCTCATATCTATCTCTTCTTCTTTGTCACTCCTTGTGTCCTTGCCACCATTAGAAACATCTCCCCCTAGACCTTCTTCTATTGGGGGGAACATCTCAAAACAGGTATGTGTGTGTGTGTGTGTTTGTGTGTGTGTATGTGTGTGTGTGTGTTTTAGTAATGTATGTCTCGAGACCGGTCTTGGTCTCGAGACCGGTCTTGGTCTCGAGACCGGCCTCGAGACCACTTTTACGTGGTCTAGGTCTTGTCACGGCCTTGACGGTCTTTGGTCTTGGTCTTGTCTTGGTCTTGGACCTCTCGGTCTTGACTGATCGCAAAAAAACACATATCAGTGACATGATGGGTTTTAACTTCATTCAGGAGATTTTGGGTAACTGCACAACTGACAAATGACTTTGAGCGCACCGCCAACGGTGTGTGTGTGTGTGTGTGTGTGTGTAACCATAGCGACAAAACGACCAACTTTCAGATCCTGCACTTCAGCCTATAATTTCGTTTTTAAAAAATTTAATTATGTATTTAAAAGTTACAGAATGGATTCATTTGGAGGCATTTGCTTAGATGAATTTGTGTCTTTGATATCTGTGTGTGTGTGTGTGTGTGTGTGTGTGTGTGTGTGTGTGTGTGTGTGTGTTGTTTGATTACAGTATTGTAATTATGATGGTGTTAGACTAAATAAATGGTCTTTTAAATATCATCTGCATATCTCTGTTGTGTTGACTAAGCATTAGGCCTAATCCAAGTTTATAATTGTGCATCTTTAATTTGATGTTACGATTTCATCTACACATTAAGTATAATTTCAATTGGTTACATATTTCTCATTCTTTAGACAGTTGTTGGAGGAGCAAGATGGTGTTGGAGGTGTTTGATGTTTTGTCAGATGAACCAGTCAGTACCAGTCATGTCAGTCCTCAACGGTACACAAAAGTTAAGGGAGTCTCAATCCTCTAATAGTGCAGTAACAGCCGTCATGCAATTGCTGCACATAGTTGATCTCACCCAGTCTGCAAAAACATTTACAGTGAGCTCACAGTCACACACATGGTCTGTCTCTGTATTGTTCTTCCTGTGTAGTTGAAGTAAACCGTCTAATATGTATTGAATGTAAACTGCGGCTGAACCCTAGTATGCTGCTGTTCTTGAATTCATACAAGTTATTGCTTAGCTTCAACACTAGTCTTTTTTTTTTCCCTCCAGTCTCGACTTGGTCTTGGTCTCGACTTGGTCTGTCTTGGTCTTGGTCTTGTCTTGGTCTCGATACCCTCTGGTATTGGTAGTGTCTTGGTCTCAGTTTAGGCGGTCTTGACTACAAGTCTAGTGTGCGTGTGTGTGTGTGTGTGTGTGTGTGTGTGTGTGTGTGTGTGTAGAGAACTCTATGTTTTCTAGTGGATGAATTTTTCGGTGGGGCTTCTGTCACTCTCAGACGAGCTGTTCTCCAGTGAACTGAACACACATGTGAAGTTTGTTTGTTTTGTAACGCGTTGTGTCCGGAGGAAATATGGAAAGCACACTCAGTTGAGTTATTATTTCAGAGACCAGTGTTGTGTGTTCTTGAGAACATGATGAAGGGTTTGATCAGAATCAAACTTTACAGGCTCATCTGGATCACAGGAGACTAGAAATCACAAATATATATCAGATTATCCATATTGTTTATGATTTGTGTTTTATGTCCTCAATCTATAACACCTTCTTCATTGATCTGTGTCTGTAGAAAGTGATGAATCTCTGAATGTGGAACTTTAACATCATGAGTGTGAAGAAAATAATAGTAAATCTAGCAACACTGTAAGAGTTATAATGATCAATCACTCACAGTTTGGTGTTATTATTATACTCTCACATCTATCAAGTCTCTGTCCTCTTTTCTCTGGTGATTCTCTGGTTTGTGTCTCATTTCTGTCCTCCATTTTTCTCTCAGTCTTCTTGTTTTCTGCTGATCTGTGATTTCTGCTGATTTTCTTTCTCCTCTTCATTTGAATCTGTTCAATCACACAGACAGAGTTTCATAAAATATATATTCCTGTCATGCATTAATTTATCTTGTATTCAGATTCTGCACAAATCTGTTTGAAAAAATACAGAGATTTATTATATAGTTAAAATGAAAACATTTGTTAGTGATTTTTTAATACATATTTATCTTTCAGTTTCACTACTTTGAACACTCAGTTCATAATTTTTTTACAAAAATACTCTCACAAAATGTTTAAAGATGAAAGTGTTTAATTACCTTGTGATGATCTGGACAGAGAGAAGCTCCAGTGTTACTGAGAGTCTGAGGAGCAGAACTGACTTTATACACTTACACACGCCACTCCTCCTGAGATATCTTATCACCGCATTTATATCTGACATGTTGCAGGTGTAAAGTGTCAGACTGAGGAATCCCACACATCTCTCTGACCTGTCTTACCGGTTTAGCTCCTCACAGACCCTATAATGTCATTCCGCCTCTGGCTCAGAGTTCAGACACACCTAAAGTTCAGTATTTTGGTGTTTCGGAGGTGAATAACGCTGAAGGATCAGCCAGATCTTTAACTGGACATGATGAAGAAACACACACTGATGCAGATTGTTTACAAGAGATTCTGTGGACAGGATTTTGGCCAATCAATAATATCATCTTATTTATGATTATCATTTATTATAAGAACATTACTGGTCATCCATATCTTTAACACACTCTGGCAACTTGGATAATATACAAATGTCATTTTGTCTGTAAGAAATATATAGTTGATTATTAATAAGCATAACAGTGGAAACTAATCTCATGTTTTCTAATAATTTTACAGACCCACATTTGACACACAATAACACTTTACATTCAAACACAAGCTCTTCTTTCTGCTCAATCTTTATCAGCAGGAAATATTTACACATCATAGTAAAGTTGTAAGTTGTTACTGTATAATTCAGTTTTCATGAATCTTTTATTATTCAGTCAGATTTGTGTCATCAGCTCTTCCTCTGCTCTAAAATCATTTTACTCATTTTATCCTCATGAAGTTGATCATGTAGAGAATAACACTGGATCGCTGAGTCATTTAGACGTCAGATGCTGAACTCTTATCTTTACCTCACATCAGATCCTAACACTGGATCTGAGCCAGATTCAGACACATCAGTCCTGCCAAACCTGTTTCATATGTTTAATATATTCTGTTATTCAAAACACACACAGATTTGTACAGACGTCAGAATGGGGAAGAAATGTGGTTTATTTAAACCTTTGCTTTGCTTTTATTGCTTTGCTTGAGTCATTATTGTTGAGTTCAGAAACTCTTGATCTACTGGGATTTCCACAAACAGCATCTCTAGAGTTTACAGAGTAAAAGTGTGTTACTGACTGTGTGTGTTATTGTATGTTCTGTATTATAGGAGGTATTATTTCTATATGTTGACCAATAGGCCTGTGTTTCAGTGGCCGACACAGAAACTGTTATCTAGAGATCCAGAGTTCACCCCAGAATGAAAATTTCCTAATAATTTACTCACCCCAATGCCATCCAAGATATCCATGTCTTTCTTTCCTCAGTGGGAGAGAAATTATGTTTTTTGAGGAAAACATTCGTGGATTTTTCGTCTAACAATGGACTTCATTGGTTACCATCGTTTTTAAGTCCAAATCAATGCAGTTTCAAACGTCTTTGAAGTGTTTGAACGGGCTGTACGCGATCACAGCTGAAGAAGAGGTTGTTATCTAACGAAACGATAGGTCATTTAAAAATAAATAATTTATAGACTTTTTACCTTCAATAGTTGGGATTGAGCTGATCAACAAACGGACAGGGAACTAAATCATCACGTTGAAAGGTCACGTCGGCGCCGCTCCACTGTTTACAATGCGACCGTACGTAGGAGGATAGTTCAAATAGTTCAAATAGTAATGTTTGCTATTATATAATAGTAATAGTATTCAGTACTCAAATCATCATAATCACCGTGATCTTTATAGAGTCTGTGCAGTATTTTACAGAGGTGTAAAGTCCAGGGGTCAGAAAGTAAAAGTCCTGCCATGTTTATTCCACTCATGAACTCAGCCTGCGGATTTCACTAATTACTTCTTATCTATTATTATCTCCTGGCTGGAAAACTGGGCTAATTAGCAAATCCAGGAATCGGAACAAAATACTGAGGAGGACTTTTACTTTCTGAACCTGGACTTTACACCTCTGGTATTTTATTATTTGTTCTACTTTATTTACTCTGTAGTGTCTGGTTTAAATCGCCAACCCTTCACAGTGTTCACACTCAACAGATCTGATCATATTCATTTTGTAACCCGTAACATTTTTGAGTCCCAAAGCCCTTCTGAACACATTACATCACAAGTGTATTATTATTATTTTAATAACTGCTTCTCTTTAGTGCAGATCAGCATCATCTGATCAAGATGACAATAAACCAGAGACTGCTTTTGTCTGTGAAGATCCTGAATGAGCTTCTGTAGTGTTTAGTTCCAGATTCACTCTGAGCAAATACTTACACATCATACAGTATTTCTACAGTGCATATGTGTATGAAGGTTCCCAGCATGCAGTGCGGCATGAACAGATTATACTGTGGAGTTTCTTGATTCTTGATGGTTTTGTCTGTGCTTCTGAACTTATTTATGCTTCGCTTTTAGCAGTTTGTGTTGTGGGTTTATGTTAATGTTTATGTTGTAAGTATTTTTATTAGTTATTGAGTGTCACCATTGTTGTGTAAGGATCTATAGGACCGCCCTGTTATGTTGGAGTGTTCTAGTTATTCAACAAGAAGTTCACTTTCATACCAGAGATTGAAACGAAAACCTCTTTACTCTTTTGTGTCACTCACACTCATGAGTCAAAGCGCAGGGACTTCCCTCATAACAAAAGGGATTCCCTCATAACAAAAGGGATTCCCTCACCCGTGGCTCCCTTAGAAATCTCGAACACCCTTCTGAGAAACTCTGGTTAAACCGGTGTTTCTGCTCTCGTTCTACAGTTATGTCTACCTTGAGTTCTTCTGATCTAGCACACACACACACACACACACACACACACACACACACACACACACACACACCCATCCTCACACACACACACACCCTCACATGGTGTCAGTGTTGTCTAACCGGTCTGCGCAGACTCAGAGCTGCATGAAGTCCAACAAGCCGACAATCCGACACACACACACACACACACACACACACACACACACACACTAGATCAGATGGTGGACCTGCATCTGGACCCATCCATGACACATCCCTGAAGTGCCAGCCTCATCAGCCCTGTGAAGGCCTCACCGACACGACCAATCTGACCTTTGACCTGTAACGCCTGGATCATAATCACTCACTGTTCGCTCGTTGGCCAGAGGAGAACTGACTGAGTCTGGGTTCTCACAAGGGTTTTTCCTCCAATCTGTCACTGATGGAGTTTTGGTTCTGCCACTGTTGCCTTGGCTCTTGGCTTGCTTAGTTGGGGACATTTAATATTCAACAATATTATTGATCTGCCGTACTTAAGGTGGACGATGATGCAATTTTCTTCTAGAAACAAACTTTGTTGTATTATTTTCATGTTATCACTGTGAAGCTGCTTTGATACAATCTGTATTGTAAAAAGCGCTATATAAATAAAGGTGACTTGACTTTTCATTTGTTGCTGTAAAACACATTTTCATCTGTAGCTTCTTTAACTCTGCTGTGATTCTGATGATCTCCTGTAGAGGGAGACACGAGACTGCAGGACAGGGTCAAAGGTCGGGGTTTATTTCAGAGTTTTATTTTTATTTTCACTTTTATGTTTATTTGTATAGGGTTTTTCACAATACATATTGTTTCAAAGCAGTTTCATGGAAAATTCATTTCTGAATTAAAATTAAGACCGATCTGTTATCAGACGTGACTCAAAGTAATGTCTATATGTCAGAAATATACAGATAATACAATCATGCAGTTACAGTAGTTCACATCACATATTCATTCGTTCTCATGCTCTCAGTGTGGAAAGATTTACACATCCAGAAGCTCTCTCACAGATCACCTGACCTCTCCCTCGGGACTGAGATCCTTCATGTGTGATAAAACATTCGCTGTGGAGTCCAGCTTAAGACGACGCCTGAAAGCTCACGCTGATCTGAAGCCTCTCTTCTGCTTGTTCTGTGGAAAGGGTTTTTCACGAGTGCAGAATCTAAAAGAGCACGAGTGTATTCACACCGGTGTGAGGCCTTATGTGTGCTTTGACTGTGGAAAGACATTTCTTGCACACAGCACCTTTACAGAGCAGCAGAAAACTCATTCTGGAGAGAAAGCGTACAAGTGCTCACACTGTGGAAAGAGTTTCTCTCGCTCCAAACCCCTGAAAGGTCACGAGAGAGGTCACACTGGAGAGAAGCCGCGCCAGCGCTCTTCATGCGGGAAGAGTTTCACTCACTCGCCCAATCTACTGGTTCATATGAAGAAGCATTGTCCAAATCTGTGTGAGTGAGTGTGAGACTGGCCACATCACACCATTAAATCCTCCATATCACACACTTGATCAGATGTGATGCATTAACAACTCACTGAAAAGATGAACTGAAATCACTCAGACTCTTTTCATGCTGTTTTAAACTCAATCTGTGAACAACTCTTACAGTCTGGAGGAAAATATATCATAAATCATCCACGTTTCGGCAGGAGCAGATTATGACTGATTAGGGTTTATTATGATGTCATTTACTCCCTCCTAATGTTTTGTGTAGTTTGAAATAAAAAGCATCAAAACTAATTACGTGACTCAGTTAATAAACAAATGTACTTTAATTTGCATTAAATCAAGAGGTTTAATAATGTATTCAACACTGCAATTGATAAACTAATAAATGTTTACTAAACTAAAAAAACTAGATGATGTAAGCACTAGGTTAGGGTTCGCTTCTGTTGACTTCAGACTTCAGTCCACAGTCCGTCAGTCCTTCAGTCCGAAGTGCGTTGTGGAAACGCGTTGGCCTAGTACTTTTTGTCCCTCTCTGCTATTATAGTTTTTCAAGATCTACATGGAACTACATGGAAGCCTCCGTGGACCTACCCGTCCCATGTATATAAAGATAATAAATTCTTCATTACGAGGATTAGTCTGATCATTGGCATAGGTATTTGTACACCATTGAGGGCATATCTATTAATAAAAATATTGATTTTAGATAATAAAATACCTAAAAAGCTACATATAGTCCCTTTAAGATTCTCCACATGATTGTTATTTTGACAACTGTGTGTTTTTCATCATTCGGCACAAAGATCACACACTGTCTGAGAGAACATCATTCAACTTACTGCACATCATAACTCAATAAACTCAAATAAAATAGTGGATTAATTAAATATACATCCATGGCATTTAATATGTTAGCTTTTATCAGTAGTTATATTTGTCGTTCTTTAGAAAAACACAATAATTTGACACGTAACGACCCAATACCTGTAAAAGAAAAAAAGTGTATAATGTCAAATGTTCAAGCAAACCTGGTCTGGACGGCTTGAGATCAATGAACCTGAACCTCTTGTGAAGTGTGATCTGATGTAGATGATCATGTGATCTTCTGTTGATCTGCTGTAATACTGATGATCTCCAGCAGAGAGAGACACTGATCCTGATAAACTGAACCGTGTGGCTTTACATTCATGATACACATTGAGGGCCCTATTTTAACAATCTGAAACGCAAGTATCAAGCGCGAAACGCAAGTAACTTTGTGGGCGGGTCTCGGGCGCTGTTGCTATTATACCGGCGGGATAAATGACTCTTGCGCCCGATGCAAATCTAAAATTGGTTGGTCTGAAGTCGCTTCATTACTCATAGGTGTGGTTTGGGCGTAACGTGAAATAAACCAATCAGAGCGACATCTCACATTCCCTTTAAGAGCAGGCGTGCTTGTTCCATGGCGGATTGAGCAATCTACTGTTATAACGGCGGATTTGCCAGGAGCGGTTCACAGCCGAGGAGACCGATGTTCTCGTCAGGGCCGTAAAACACAGAGAAGTGACATTGGGGATGGAGAAACACACCCAGATTAGCTTTGGTTAAACAGGCGTATGATAATTTGGGTAAATGTGTAAGCTAGATTCATGCTTCTATCTATCTATCTATCTATCTATCTATCTATCTATCTATCTATCTATCTATCTATCTATCTATCGTAATAATGTATGATTTGCAAAAATGAAAACTGCTACTTCTGGGTAGATTAGAGAATCAAAGTGTGTGTGTGTTGTGCACACGCTACATCGGTTATGGCCAAGCATGCGCCCTTAAAATAGCATATGAATAACATGCGCAACGCTGACTTTAGACGAGGTTTTTTCAGTCAGTGACCACTCCCGCTCCTGCTCCAGCTCACTCCCCCCGGGAGCGCAAGTGTATTTCTTAGTTAACCGACGTGCTTCTGTGGAGGGAAAAGTCCGCTGTGTGCAGGTGCAAAACAGGAATGATACATGCGTCGGTGTACAAAGTCAATTGCGCTGGGTGCAAGATAGGGCCCATTGTCTTAAGAAACATCTAGACTGTGATGGCAGATTTTTGACATCAGTTTGTCCACACAGTTAAACAAATGAAGTGTAAACTGTTTGATTGATTTTAAATGATTCCTTAAGAAAATGTTATTAAGTTTCAAAACAGACTATGATTGTCTTCTAAAAGAACAGTGTTGTATCCAGCTTTTTGTTCTTCTAATGTCTTAAGATTCTTCTGTGGTGTAATCCGTGAATATAAAGCTCACTGTACAACATGTTTCCAGCAGATTCGTGTTGGGAAAGCTCATGTCTGATCTTTAACTCTCACCATGACAATCATAACAGATCTCGGCCTTCAGTCCAGACACATTTCTCTCTTTTGCTGATTTATATCATTTGAAAGATGAAGAACAATGTGAAAATAAACAAAGAAGCAATTTAAGTGAATATTAGTAAAGAATGTCCTGTAGGCGAGTTGAACTGAATCCAAAGACAGTTTTATTGAATCCAAAAGTGAACAGATACAAAGTAAAGATCTAAGTTGGTTTGACTTGATTTAGGAACATATGAGAACATGTGAACTCACCAAAAGCAGAACAGGGAACAAAGCTAGACAAATAGAGCTAACATGGAGGCTATTGATACACACAGACTAATGATTAACAAGAAGGATCGAGATAATGAACCAATGGTGAAACAGAACTGATGAACACATGACAAGAGCAACCAATCAGAAAGAGACAAGAGAAGCACATGACTAACAGGAAACATTACTATGGAAATACATGAACAGGATCAAGACCTAAACGGACGTGACAATATCTTATTTCTTTATTTTTACAAGAACCACGTTTATTCTTACATGGAGTTGTAGAGATATATTACAGTCAAATTTATTTGCTGTATACATTTTATTTTCCGTGTTGGCAAAATGAGTCGCAATGAGCAAATTTTCAAAAAATTAGTTATTGTTATTTTCACATTCTCTATTAAAAATAGGTCGATGTTTGAAGTCGATAGAATCAGCAAAGTCAATTTTGAGAAAAATCAAGTTAAAGTTTTTTGAAGGTTCCAAATCAGCAACAAAACCTTGAGATCCCTGGTAATAACACCAAATTTGGCACACACTAAGTCAAAACCAAATATCTATAGGAAAACTTTTTTTTATGATTCTATTTGATCAACATTAATGAATCAGACAGCCTATATTAGGCACCGCACGGATCTAATATAATGTTACACATCAGATGTTTTTCCTCAACAGTTAAACGTTCACTTAAGACAACAGATAATGTATGAGTGAATAATCGCCAAGTCAGATATTTTGAAATACTGTAATTGTGTGTGTGTGTGTGTGTGTGTGTGTGTGTGTGTGTGTGTGTGTGTGTGTGTGTGTGTGTACTGTATGTATATCGGGATCACGCGTGTCTGAGAGTCTTTGTGCGCTTCGGATCTGTCAGTCAGTGCGAGTAATATGGTTATGTTTACATCAGCATGAGTTTGAAAATCACATTTCATTGGTTCAGCCTCAAGCCATTGAGAATTCACTATGAATATTCACAAAGTTGGAATATTGCGCTTTAAAGCGATACTAAACTTGTGCTGTGAGGAAGCGGCAGTCGAGAATAGAGCAGAGAAAAACTGCATTTCATGGACAAGGGAAAGATACTCCCTCAGAAAACACACAAATAAAGATACTTTTAGATGTTTAATGGCTATTTGGAGCATTGAGATCGCTAGAAAACCTCAAAATCTACCAAAATTTACATTTTTCACTTGTTTGGCTGTAATTATCCTGTGCGCATTCAGACTCATTACGCCATCACGGGTCACATATATAACTCTAGTTCATATTCATCACAATGAAATCTAGAAATATTTGCTTTGCAATAATAAAAAGGTGCTGTTTTACTTGTTTAAATAAAGTAAAACCCCTCTCTATTTCATCTCTTAGTGTGGTAATCTAGTTTTAGTAAACCCAGATTTGCACACGTGTGTTTGTGATGTTCCTCATGAAAGTAACTGTGGATAAACTCATATTTTACCCAGAGATGCTTCACAAGTAAACATCAGAAATAATGACCTTTTGAACAATCTTTGTAAAGAAAAGGTATAAAAAGGTACATGATGTCACTGTACAGTGTGCAAATGAGTATATTACATATTTACTGTACTGTGGCTTTTTACTCCGACTCACTAGATTCTGGTCATTAATGAGTTAAATTAATGATAAAACTAGTGTCAGACGTGCAGGTGAAGAGTTCAGAGCTCTGTTAGACTCATGACCTTTGACCTTGCCGTTGCCAGCGCCATGCTGTTGTATCATATGGTGAACGACAGTAATACATTAATTCATGTAAAGCTGTATCATGTAGGAAACCATTGAAACACTTTGCTGACAGATTGATTGTGATGTTCCTCATGAAAGGATCTGTGGATAAAGTGTCCAGAGATGCTTCAGAGTAAACCTCAGAAATGGCCTGCTGTACACTCTCGTAAAGAAGAGGTGCATGAGGCACATTTCACTGTGTGTTTACAGTACACTGCGGCTTACACACTGATTCTGCTCATTAATGGATCATTATTCACAGAACGAGTGTCAGACGTGCAGGTGAAGTGTTCAGAGCTCTGTTAAGACTCGTGACCTTTGACCTTGCCGTTGCCAGCGCCGTGCTGTACTATTACGACACATACAGTAATACATTAGTCAATAATGTAAATTGTAAGCTGTATCACGTATGCAAATCATACACACGGTCATAGTGTACTGTAACCCTTCCTGACTGTTTTAGCTCTGAGTCTGACATAAAATATGTTTAAGAAGTGACTTAAGATAGTGAAGAAGAAGAACTTGCAGGTTTGATGACAGGAACTGCTGCTTTCTAGAAAATGAAAAC